>CM036938.1:45632021-46832021 GCA_020800305.1 Porphyrio hochstetteri | reverse complement strand
AGATCTAGAAAATAGAGTTACATATCCAAAACAAGTGTCCAGAGTCAGATTTTTAAATTCATTCCAGTATTTAGCTGGCATGAGGATAAGTGGGAGCAAGTATCCTGAGGTTCCACTGAATTATGTTCTGGATTCAAACACTGTCCTTACTCTAGAGAAATGCATTGTTTTTCTTCTGTTCATTGATTACTTTGCATCTCTTCAGAGCTCTCTTTCTTCAGCCAGTCAGGCAGCCAAACCCTTTGCCATTTCCCTACTGTGACAAAGTACCAGTACATCAGTGCTTTGTTAATTCTGTCTGCCTCTATGAACCATTCCCAGCATGGTTTCAAGGAGGAGAGGGCAGGTGTGGCTGGGATCTGAAGCTCAGGGAACACTGGCTGCAAAAGAGTGCGAGGCAGTCTGCAGAAACGTTGCATTCTCCTGCCACAGTTTTGTTCATCCGGCATCTGTCAACTTTGTAAGGCTGTTTTTCCTTCTTGTCCCCATGAAACAAAGATGGCATTAAAATCTGAAACACCAGAGTTTCATGCCTCCCTTTATATCCCCTGACTTATCTTGCGCTCCTCACCACAAGAAGGACATGGAGGTCCTGGAGCGAGTCCAGAGAAGGGCAACCAGGCTGGTGAAGGGGCTGGAGGGCAAATCCTATGAGGAGCAGCTGAGGGAGCTGGGGCAGTTTAGCCTGGAGAAGAGGAGGCTGAGGGAAGACCTTATCACCACCTACAACTACCTGAAGGGAGGTTATAGAGAGGTAGGTGATGGTCTCTTCAGCCAGGTGACAGGTGATAGGACAAGGGGGAATGGCATGAAGCTGTGCCAGGGCAGGTTTAGATTGGATGTTAGGAAAAAATTTCTTACTGAAAGAGTTGTCAGGGCCTGGAACAGGCTGCCCAGGGAGGGGGTTGAGTCACCTTCCCTGGATGTGTTCAAAAAAAGGATAGATGAGGTACTTAGGGATATGGTTTAGTTTAGGATGAGAATAGTTGGACTTGATGATCTTCAAAGGTCTTTTCCAACCTTGTGATTCTGATTCTGTGATCTTTTCATTGAAAAGAGCTCTGTAACGCCATGTGTTCCCCAAGCCATTTTAGATAACAAAGCTCTTATAAAATGCGTTGAAACAAAAGGAGTTCGGGGGAAGCAAGAATACACTTGCTAAATATTTGTGTAATTAGTGTAAAATGAGGACACCCAGATTTGCTGACAAGCTAATTTAACTTCCGGGGAGGATATGATCTCTACCAAGAGGGTATACCTGCAGCAAAATTCATTTATATGAAGCAAAATAACCATCGCTCGTACCCACTCGGAAACTCTGTACTTATTCAGACAGGCCTTTGTGTGCTGAACTGGCAATCTCTGGCACTAGTGTTAATGCTTAAGAGTGAATTAAATGCATGTTGTTATTAGTTGAAAATGAAGACATTATTGGTGAAAGACAATGTGGAGCATCACAGGCCTTTTCCAGATCCAAAGCTACTTGCTTTGGATGGTAGACAAGGAAAGGCTAAATCATTGGAAGAAAAACTGGGCTAAATGTGGGAATGGGTTTGGGTTTTCTGTGTTAAGTATATCATCAAGCATTCATAGACTGGCAAGTTGCCAAAAAAAAGCACTCAGTGGAGTTTTCTGTTGCCACCTTAGAATTACTAGGGTATTAATACAGCATAATTAGGTAGATTTGGTTAAATATTAATGTTTTCAAGTTTAGGAGTTGAAGACTGTGTCATATAAAAATGCAATTTAGAAGTAAGGACAGTTTTTTGTGCAGATTGAAAAAAAAAAACTTCAGAAGGCAGTGTTGCCATTGGTGAAACTATCTGTATTTCTGCCACAAGATTTTTGCAGTATTATAAGCATCTGCTTTCATGAAGCAGCACTGTTTCCTACTCTAAAGTGCTGGTGTAACATTTTTCTTCCTTTCTTGCTCTCCTCTTTGGCTGTCCCCATCCTTTCCCTTTCCCCTTCTCCATTTGTATTTAATTTCATATATTTTTTTTTTGTTTCTAAAAGCACTTGCCCATAGAATTTATATATGAAGCATTCCCCAAAATGCCATCAAAATCAACAGTTGAATGGAACTGCTGTAACACACAAATACCCAAGAAAGAAGCAGCCAGGTGCTCTATGTCTTTTTTTTGTCCCTCAAAACCTGTACTGCTTGCTGTGGGAGATCCCAAGAGCCTGTTAATCTTCAGGTGCCAGTCTTGCAATAGATCTTTAAGTCCTGTTCATCTGTGAACACCTCTTGCTGGTAGCCATCCACATACGTAAAGCAGGTTAAATGTATGCTGCAGGTTCCTGTTCGTTGGAACAGGAATACTTCATATCCTGTATAAATCGGAACAGAAGCATCCTTTTGGCCGGATACAGGACAATGGATGTCAGACCTCACAGCTTTTGTCCGTAGAGCAAATTGGGATTACTGCACCCCAGGGGGTATAAAAGACAATCCACTGGGGTGCAGGAAGAAAACAATTTTTTTTACCATTAGAAATAAAATTTTAAAATAGCGTTTGGTATTTATGACATGCTTTTAGAATTTCTATTTTGTGTCTATATTCTTATTATGTGCATAGGTACAGCAGTACATGCATATAATTTGTAAATAAATATATATTTGTAAATAAATATATTGGAGTGCAGACTCGAAAATATTTTACTTATAGGGGTGCTTAATGAAAAAGGGTTTGGAGACTGCTGCCGTGGAGCACCTAGTTCATCTTAAGCTATTACATTTGTGATTAATAAAATGCTCTTATAATCTTCTACTTAGGCCTGTATCTGTGGCATGAAAGGAAAATCCTATCACCCATATAAAAACAAGCATCTGCTTTCCTCTATAAAAAATAAGCTAAATTGGCTTCCAGCTGTGCCTTGTGGTGCAGTGCTTGCTCATCCTTTGCAATTAAGTCACAGTGGAAGCTGAGGGCAGGACGTTTTGGCTCCTGCTGTCTCATAAGGATCTCATGTCACAAAGGACACATAGGGCCTGTTTAATTGGTTTTGGTATTCAGCCTATGAATGGCTGAACCCATGATTGGGGCTTAGAGGTGGAAGCATGGACTGTGCAAGGACAGTTTGCCGTCTTTTCTTTATGTTGGATAGAGAAGTTAGGGATCTGTTACTTGGCAACCTCACCCACGCTAGCCACTGAAAATTACCTTTTCAAACTCAATATATGTTATTCTTACAGGTTGCTCTTTTGTTTGGGCATTATTACATTCTTATAGATTTTCTTCCTTCTTTTTTTTCTTTCCTTTTCTTCTGAAGGTGATGTATCTGGGGCACACAAGCAAAATGCAGTCATGTAGAATGACGTGTAGGCCGCAGAATACAGTGAGGGAAAGGTGACTGACCGACAGAGAAGTTTTGAATGACAGCAGTTTGCGTCCATAGGAGCATTGCAGCAGCTCACCCATAAAGCCAGGGACATCCTCATACCCCCATTTTCACCCGTTTTCTCTTATTCTCAGATGGTGCAGTGCATTAGGCAAGGACTCTGGTTTTGTTCTCTGCCTGTACGACACCAATAATTACTTCTATTGCTACAGAATCATGATAAGCAACTGTACCAAAAATAAGAATTGCAGCCATCGCAACAGCAGCACTTAGGGATGTCACATGGAGAAGATCTAATCCCGTACTGCCAAAACTGCCTCATTCACCCCTGGAAACTGCCTGGACTGACGCAGTGTGGGAAGTACTCGGCAAGCAGGAGCACCGACCCCCGGGGTAGTGAGCATGCCGTAGGATGTAAATGATAATTATGTATCAGCGGTAGGTTCGAAATACAGTGCCAGCCTCTTCTCCGGAGGTGTAGAAGAGAGCTAGCCTTCCCTTTGTCCTCAGTTCCCTCAGCCGCCACCGGTGCTAGGAGCTTCACAGCTGCCTCTGCACGGAGGGGAGGCTGCCCAGAGCAGGCCCTGCCGGCACTAATAAGCATTGCCATCTGATGGCGGAGCCTTGGTACTGCACAGCAGCTCCCTGGCAGCCGGGAGGTGACAATGACGGTGTCGGTGCCTAAACGACAGGTTTCGTGTTTTCTGACACCATTTTTGATGACTCTCTCATGACAAAAATCTTGTTTTCTCGAACTAAGCAGGGTTTAGGCAGGAGGAAAGAGATAACTTCATGCCTGCAACATTAGAACCCCTTCTCCTCCCAGACCACCATGTTTCAAGCTCTTCCATAGAGACCGGATGCTGGAAACTTTTATTCTGCTTTTGCTTTTCCCTATCCTAGGCATTCTGCAGTGTCTCTCACAGACGTTCAGGCAAGCACAGGACAGCAGACATTGAAACCTCTCTGAGTGCACATACTGTGAGTATGGTGGGTTGGTGTTTCCCAAGTGCCATGCTGCTGTTTCAGGTGGCAGCGTGTCTTGTGCTTGGGCAGACACTACTTACACAGACCTCATAGATAAAGATGTACCTCAGCTGCCAGGAGTGGCAGTTTCACTCTCTGCTATGCACTTCAGACAGCGTTTTGTGTAACTGTGTCTCAGCCTCACCATTGTGAAGTTTGTTTGCCAGCACTGCCAGGCTTACTGCTTTTCCAGCCAGGGCTCTGTCCCTGCTTGCAGGTCAGTTAGTGTCAAAGGAGACATACTGATGGTCTTCATGCTACTGCATTGAAATAACAATGGATTTTGCACCTGTAAAAGGGAAAAGATTAGTTACTACTAATTTCTTTTAGGAAGAAAAAAATAAGTAGTTTGGAAATCTAACTCATATTCTGTGCTAGAATATCAAAGTGCTTTGCTAACTGATTGCCTTCACAACCGATCCCACAGGTGAGGCAACTCTGATGTGTTGCATTTCTCTGAAAGCAACAACAAAGACCAGTCAAATAAGTCAACTTTTGTAATGCATGGCTTTTCACTTCCTTGATTTGGGAGACCCACTCACAACTTTGTAACTTACCAATTTCCTCCTGGAAAGAAGCAAGGTATTGAGATTATTTCTTCAGTTGCCTGGGAAAAACACTGTCAATTTGCTCACATGGAGCTCCATGCTAGCAAGATTCAACCTAGAAAGTCTAAACCCAAAGCATATATATTTCTGCATGGTACTGCAGACACACATATGCAAAACCCAGAATCCCTTGAAAACTGGAACGTGTGTCAGTCACCCGACCCTTTTAAAACATGACTCTTGGGTTTATTATCCTTCAGCATGCATGAACTTGCTGTGCTAAGAGTTCTCACTGTTTTAATGTCACCTGGAGAGTACAGTCTCACCTTCGTAAAAAGATACTACATTCAGATGGGAACAGTGCTGGATATCTGCTCATGTCCTACTCAGCATGCTGTACCATATTCAGCACTAATGCCTTTCTGGAGAGTGAAAACAGAGGCAGTGTAGGACTTTGTTCTCATTCATACATACACATGAGACTGAAGTGGAGACGTGATCCAAATCTATTCAACAAACCTTTTCCTCATCATACTCCTGTGTGGGAACTGCATCTAAGAGGTTAAAGCCACAGATGTCCGCTTGTGTCTTATGCCAACATTGTGGATGGAGATCTGCAAGGTCAGGGTAAGAAGCAGCTGAACTCTTACAGGAATCTCCCGGCAGCAGCATGTCCGTGTTTTGTCGAGAGACTGTGGGATAAACAGATAGATGGTTTCTAGACAGAATCTTGAAGGCCACGGTGCCCAGAGTGACACCTTTTGCTCAATTATCCATTAAATGAATATTAAAGTTGACATCCTTGAATAAAGTTGATATGTCTTCCCCACATAGGGGAACAGCTAAGATTAGGGTATAAAAGAATTGAGAAAAATACCCCTGTGGGGAGAGAAGACCCTGAAGAGGCAGTTGCCGGGCTGTGCTCTGTCTCCTCCACCCAAGACAGGGACATCTTCCTGGTAAGTACTGCGCCTTCACCTTTTGGTGAAGAATACCTGGGATAGCAGTTTGCTGGCTCTATCATCCTACATTAGTGCTGCTGCAGGAAGTGCATTTATCAGTGGTGACTTTGAACTCTCTATATCTGTCGCTTTAATAATCTACCAATCTGCTACAACTTTGTGAAAACATCTCTCTGAAAGTCCTTTAGGGGACTCTGACAGGCAGTGTTGATTCTGGGAAGTGGCTACACACAGAATCCTTTAGACATTAACTGTTGACCAAGTCTGGGACTTACCTGGACCTACCCGCACCTAGGCTCCTCTCCAAGAAGGAGTTTGAAAGCAAGGGGATCGTTTCTAAACCTCAGCCACAGGTCCTCCCTCAGTCACACATCTATTCTTCCTGGCAGGTGTGTGAAGGCAGCAATCACCTTCCTCACTACTGAACACAGATAGTGTTAACTGTATGTTGCTTGGCCAGGGTGTCTCTACCCTGAAGGGACTTTTCTCTCTTCCAGTGTTCATGAGGGCAGTTCATCACGCTAGCTGTTTATACCTACAATCCTTTCCAGATTTCCCACTGACGCAGCTGACAGCTGCCACCACCTGGCAGCATGTTCTCTGACTTCAGCTTTCTGAGCCACCTTCTGCTCCATCACCTTCCAGATGCTCTGTAGCAGGGCAGATATCACACATTACTGCCTCAACAGGTCTTGTTCCCATCAACCCAGAAAAACTAATAGTCATGCCATGCCTGCTAGAAGTGTGTGTGTGTGTGTGCGTGCATGCATGCTTCTCCCATGCTTCAGTGTCATCTCTGCAGTTGCACGTCCCTGTCCCCACTCACACAGTGGCAGCATCTGGCCTTAGTGGAAGACTCTTCAGCACCACAGCATTTCTGACCTTCCCTAGTGTCTCCCTCTAATCATTCATACTTGTTCTTTTAAGAGAGGGGTTGGAGGAACCATTTCAAGCATATCATCAAAAGTGATATATTTTGCTAAGGTGGATGAAGTAACAGCCAAATATCCCCTGTGGAGTTAGGGTGCACTGGAGAAACAATGACATGTCTGTGTTTTGAGGTAATGGGATGGCATCCCTTCCCGCTCTCTCCAGTCAATGCTGAATGTCCTATGGGCACCACTGAGAAGTCTTGAATAACTCTTCCACCACAAAATTTCTCTCCTGTGCTAGGGAGTCTACAAAGCTTGCCCCATCATTTCTTCAGATGCTAGCTTGGGCAGTTGGCTAAATTTTGTAAGTTGTTTCTAGAGGCAGAAGAACTGGGCAGAGCCAAGAATTTCTGTGATGCTTACAAGTCCAAGGTGTGATGTTTGTACCAACACTTTTCATCTAGAAAATGTGTGTATCTCAGCAACAATGGCCATGACATGTAGTAGTGTCAAGGTGCTGCTCTACCATGGGGTACTATGTCTTGGAAGCCACTGCCCCTCCCATGGTCATCAGCATCTTGTCTCGGGGGATAAACTCACACCTCACACTGAGTCTGGACCTTAAAAGGAGCAGGAAAACACTGGTCCTCACAGTGGAAAGATACCACCTCCATAAAAAGGAAGAGATCCTAGCTAAGCACCAGTGCTGGGTTCCCAGCTCAGCTGGAAACAGCACCTCATGTAGATCTTGGCTCTCTCAGTGGCTCTCGCTGCATGCCACAGGATCTGAGATCCAGGCAAGATGCCTCTGATGCACTCAGAGAAGCGTGGGCCTACAGCCTCAAGCTGCATCCATGCATTTTTTCCTCTTCTTCAAGCACTGATTTCTATCCTGTTTCCTTATAAAAAGCATACAGTAACATTTTGTCTCCTTCGAGAGCCAGAAAGAGACTGTGGGACAGTTTCTTCCCTTGTTGTTGAGATCTCCCTCAGCATGCATACAAAAATATCTCTATTTCCTTGGAGTCACACTGAAAAAGAGCTTCTCCAGCTGGATCTTTGGTATCCTTGTTGCCTCCTCCATGGGTTCATGTTACTTTCCTCAGATCCACAGAAATAGTTCAACCAGCAATGCCTGCCTTTGTTACCAGGCTCCTGGGTGGCAGGGCCAGATCTTGCGGTTTGTTGTGTATTTTTTAGGTCATGGCTTCCAATGAGGTTATCTATCAGAAAAGTACCTGGCTGGTGAACACTGAAGCAACAGACAGGGATGCACCTTCTAGCATCTCTAGTCCAGTTACATATGGAGGGAGTGGAAGGGAAAAGGAGTAGAGGAACATGCAGGCTCACGGTCTCCTAACGGCACCTCTGGCTGCCACCACGGGAGGTCGACCCTGGGCTAAATACTCTCCTCAGCTCTTACCAGTGTTCTGAAATCAGCTGGGGTCCAGTATACCCGGATTCTGCAGGCTGAGCAAACTGAAATATATTCCCAGGTGATCAAAAGGCTGATTCTGATGTTGCCACCTACAATGCTTTCTCCCTGTCTTGACATGTATTGTGTCTTGGATATCAGCCTTGTGTTTATGTGATGAGCAGGCACTGGGAACTGTACTAGCACATATGCAAAGCAAGGCCTGGGGTTTAGCCTACACAAGCTATTCATACCTGCATGAGTCATGAAACTAAATTCTCAAGCAGTCTTAAAAATTATCCCTGGCATTTTAACCCTGCATGTGTATTCATGCACGGTGAATTTACTTTTACAATAGATTGTTCTGTCAGAATCATAGAATAGATAGAATGATAGAATGGTCCAGGTTGGAGGGGACCCCAAGGATCATAGAGCTCCAACCCCCCTGCCACAGGCAGGGCCACCAACCTCTACCCCTGGATCTACGCAAGGTTGCCCAGGGTCCCATCCAACCTGGCCTTGGACACTTCCAGGGATGGGGCATCCTCTGCCACGATGGGCAGCCTGTTCCAGCACCTAATCACTCTCCTATGGTCCCACTTGAAGCCATCGCCCCTTGTCCTGCCTCCACAGACCATTGAAAAGAGGCTGGCTATTTCCCTTTGTGTCCCACATTTGAGATATTTATAAACATTAATAAGATCCCCTCTTAGCCTTCTTTTCTCAAGGCTGAACAGTCCCAGTTCATTCAGCCTTTCCTCTTAGGGAAGATGCTCCAGGCCCTTAATCTCTTTGTGGCCCTCTTTGAAAATGATCCTTGCTGACACCGTCCATGTAATTCACCCCAAACAATGGGATCTGAAAAACCTGAATTGATTATACTTTGAAATACAGCTATATAATTTGGGATTTGAGCCAGCAGCTAAATCCACGAGGATGTTAATGGAGATCTGCCCCAGCTGTCTAACTTAGGTCCAAGGTCTGAAAGCAGAGCTTGACCTTCTATACCAAGTGTTCTTCCTCCAGCTGTCTTGATTTTTGCAGGCTCACAGTTAAAATATTAAAAAAACCTAAACCAAACCATATCTGAACTCTCCTCTCTCCTCTCTCCCCTCCGCTCCCCTCCCCACTGCCTGCACTCTAACTTCCCCCTCACCCCACGGACAACTGGGAAGGTGCCGGCCTCACAGGAGCACGCTGACGCAGTTCGGGCTCCCAGGAGAGGGCAGCAGGCAAGCACGCAGCGCAGGAAAATCCCTTCGCACTGTATTTAAATAAACACCCACATTATAGTCCGATCCTGTCTAGTAATCATTGGGAAATCCATAACACTGTCAGATTTAATGATTAATATGATATTAATTCCATTTTACGGATACTGTACTGTGAGATTACTTTTTAGTCAATTTGTACTAATAATTACATCCCTTTGAAGGTTATGCCTCCTGGTATCTTTCACCTGTGTCCAGAGATGTTAAGCGCTTTGCTATTGCAATCATAAATAAATATTCTGGAATGCGTGAATATTCCAGCGTGGGAAATTCATGTAGGTAAAACGAAGCCCTTTGTGAAGCAAAGAGTATGAAGGATTGTTTGTCTAGATAGAAATCAGCCTGGCAGTTTGACACATGAAAATCTTCCCTGACTGAAGCTTTGTACCTGCTACTGCAGTTCCTCCCAATCCATCTCCTGCAGCAGCCAGGACCAGCCTCGGTCACGCCCATCCCCCCCCACCCCTTCACACTGCTCCAGCCCTGAACATCACGGCATAGCAAGGCACAGAGCATCTGCACTGGTGGAGTCACGCTGCCTTTTCAGTCAACTCAAATGTGACCTGCTGGACCTCCATCCACCCATCCAGCAACAAAGTTCCACAGGTGTGAGACTTCTGTGCTGAAAAACAAAAATAAAAATCAGTCAAAGTGGGATCTAAAGCTGCCTTTCCTACAGGGACACACTTACTTCAGAAAATAAATTTTAAAAAAAAAGGCTTTGTGAAAGGTTTTCACTCCCAGTGTCTTTTTGGCTATCAGAGGTGACTTTCAAAATAAAATCCTAATAAAATACCTCAGGATTTCTCATCATCATGTGTTTTATTTTCAAAATAATTACAGGTTTGGAATTTCATGTGCTGGGAGAAAAGTTTGTTTCAAAGAAGTTATGTGAGTTTGGATGCTTATGGTTCTAATACAGCTGTGAATCATGTCTAGTTGAATGCCATCTGTTTGCAAGCAAAACTATGTTTTCTTCTACATAGAAGTGGGCTGTTTCAGCAATGTTTAATCAACCAGCACTGACCTTTCTTCTCAAACGCCACAGATTTGTTTTCAACAAATGTTTAACTACTGATTTCTAAAGGGAAAGGTTCACAACATGCATAATCCACTTTTAATCTTACACCGATTTTATTGTTACCACATAGCATGGTTGTTGCATATGGGTTTTAGGAGATTAATTTTTTTGTCTGTATTCCAAACATCTCTTGACACTTGTGTTACCTCCTTTTTTCATTTCCCTTCTGACATCTTTCTGTGTTCTCTTAAGATACATGAAAATACTGACAAAGAGGAAAAACAGTAAGTCTGTAGTGTAACACTAGCTAAGCTAGTGACCTTTTCTCTTAAGCAATGCCTGTTTGAGATCTGATCCAAAAAATCTCAGGGTGTACCTATACTGCATTCTCTGGCTAGTACAGACAAACTTAGCTGGATAGCTTGGCTAGACAGCCACTTGTCCCAGCTGGAAACTCATTGCAGGCTGTGGATTCTGCCCAAAAAGTTGAGTAAATATCAGGCAATTTATGGCACTAAGCTTTACATGCTCACAAATTGTCTACCCTCAAACAAGTATTTATTTAATGTCAAGTCAACTTTCTACACTCCAGTAGAACCCCAGAAATGAGCAATGTGTGCTCATATTCTAAAGGCCGGGGATGTGGAAATGTTTTGTTCTATAGTGCACTGAGTTGCCTTGGCTGCAGAAGATTATATACATGCTATATCTGCTAAAAATAATTACAGTACTTGCCCGCAGTGGTAAATGAATGTCTGCATGGACCGATGCAAAGCCAGCATCCTTTCAGTGATTGCTATTTCAGTTCACAGCTTGCTTGTTTATACCTGGCTTCAGTGGTAAGAACAGAGGAGTAAAACTCTTGCCCCATTGATCTTACCCATTCCAAAAAGCACACAGGTTTCAGCTCAGGACTTGAGGAGAGTGTGCATAACCCTGAGAGTAAAGTGAAAGAGCTCAGTTCTCCTCATGGACGGATACTGAAATCTCAGGTTATGACCATTTTGAACTATCTTGAATATTCCACACCAAAGTGCAGCTCTTCCTGCAAGTTCCTGACGTCCTTCTTAGGGTCTTCACAATTAAGGTAAATTGTCCTAGATCAGCAGCTCTGGGGTTTGTTACTGTAATGCATGTATTCCCAGGCTGCTCTATCTTACTGCCTTCTACCCAGTTTAAGACCATTTATCCAAAATGTTATGGGATCTTTGCTGTTAATTCTTCTCAGCTATTCAGACTGGAGTAGCAGCTGTAAAGAACTGTTTACCCTTCAAGAAGGAGGTAGTTTCAATGTTCTGTTGATTTTCCCAAACCCACCTCTGCTCCAGGAAAGTTTTTATGACGTTGTGCTGGTAACCACTTCGCTGGCGACTGAAATGTCCCGTTCAGAAGGGCATCAGAGCTACTCACACCTAAGACCATCGGTATTGTCTGTAGTTCTGGGAAAGGGCAAATTAGACCTAAGTCACATGTGCTTACAGAAGACATTCACACGTACCTTTGAGATAGAGTCATAGAATCATAGAATGGCATGAGTTGGAAGGGACCCCAAGGATCATAGAGCTCCAACCTCCCTGCCACAGGCAGGGCCACCACCCTCCAGGCCTGGATCTACACAAGGTTGCCCAGGGCCCCATCCAACCTGGCCTTGAACACCTCCAGTGATGGGGCATCCACCACCTCTCTGGGCAGCCTGTTCCAGCACTTCACCACTCTCTCTATAAAAACCTTCTCCCTAATATCTAATCTAAACCTTCCTTGCTTTAGCTTTAATCCATTCCCCCTTGTCCTGCCATTGTCTACCCTTTTGAAAAGTTGATTCCCCTCCTGTTTGTATGCTCTCTTCATGTACTGGAAGGCTGCAATGAGGTCCCCCCGCAGCCTTCTCCTCTCTAGACTAAACAAGCCCAGATCCCTCAGCCTCTCTTCATAGAGGAGGTGCTCCAGCCTAATACCTAACACTGATATATAGATGTGCAATGGGCACTGCATGGAGGTCACCTATGTGAAGAAGTGCACATTTTGAAAGGTTTTTGGCTTGCGTTTGACGCCACTTGGAGTGATTCCAGCCTGTGCTTTTCGATTTTAGGAATTGAGGCTGTGCTTATCCAACTCACGGATGTGTTCTACTGAAAAGTAGTAAAACTTTCTTGGATTTACCTCCTTAGATAAGGCAAGTATAAAACAATGGGCGTAACAAGAAATCAACGCTGCACAGCGTGGGTCGTCCATACCTAGATCGGTGTTTGCCAAATAACTCTGTGAAAGGGAGTGTCGAGGGTCAGGTGTTGGGTACGCCTGGTTTCACTGGATTTTTCTGATCAAACATTAGCCGCAGAACGTATTGCTTTACTTCGCTTCACAATCAGGAGTCCAAAGCAAGGAGGTTCGGGAGGGTCTAGCTTCCTAGACGTGTCTCACAGTAGTATTTGTGTGAGGTGCTAGCTGTCGGGGTGGGGCCTGGCCTACAGTTCGCTATCAGACAGGCTCGGGGAGTTTGCTATAAAAGTCTCTGCAGGTCCAGCTGCTCTTTCTTCGTGGCTTTTTTGTGGTGAAGGGTAAGCTGGTGCACGTGGGGTTACCGTGATCGCTTTAACCAGGAGAAGTTAATACTTGACGGGATCGGTAACTAACTGTGTGTTTTCCCGGTGCCGCGGGGTCAGGGTAAGAGCGTTCCCGCGGCGCGGGGGTTGCCAGCCTCGCTCCGCAGGCTGTGTGCAGCTCGCCCTAAGCCCACTCGGGGGTTTTGCAATCGAGTGGTGAAACGAAGCGGACTTCTCGGTTCTTCGGGCGCCCTTCCAGGAGCGTGAGCATTGCGAACACCGCGTCCTGCCACGACTCACTTTCTGTGCCATTCGCATACCAAATGCCTCAAGCACCGCCCCCCACCCCCTCCGCCCCCTCCCCGCCCCCATGCATGGGAACGGGACACGCTTTGGTAAAACAAAACCCCACACGATTTGCGGGGAGCTGCCCGCCGCGGTTATTTTAGGGGGCGCAGGGGGAGATGGGTTTGGGCCCCTCTCCTCATCCTCACGTCCAGCCTGGAGAGACGAGGGGGTGGCGGGGCGGGGGGAGGCGGGTACCCCCGGCCCCGCCCCCAGAGGCCCCGCCCCACCGGGGCTAGTGGCGGCAGCGCCGGCTGCGGCCCCACTCTCTCGCCGCGGCCACCATGACGGACCGTTCCGCCTTCGACACCAATGTCATCACCATGACCCGCTTCGTCATGGAGGAAGGCAGGCGGGCGAAAGGCACCGGGGAGTTCACGCAGCTCCTCAACTCCCTCTGCACGGCCATCAAAGCCATCTCCACCGCCGTCCGTAAAGCGGGCATCGCCAACCTGTAAGTCCCGGGATGCCCGGGAGGAGGGGCGCTGGGGGGGCGTCGGTAGCATCCCGCACCTCACCCCATCCACGCGGGTCCAGGGGATCCTGCCACCTTCGTGGTGGCGGGGATAGGGAATGGGGGGGTTGTCACCCGCAAGGCATGCAAGTGGTGTTGCGTCCACGCACCCTCTCACACAGAGCTGCAAGGGGCTCCTTTCGCATCTTGAACTCTTGATTTTCTGAAGGGAAATAGTTCCTCGGGCTTTCAAATAACATAAGGCATGCGTTCTCTGACAGATGCCTGCTGCTGATAGACCCTCACACGGACCATCAGCCGGTTTGGGTGCTTTGAAGCAGAATGCCAAACGAACAGACTGAAAGTCAAAGCCTGAATTATTGCTTGTTGTACTCAGTAGCTTAATATCAAAGCACCATTTTATGCTATGAAGTCTTTAATCAAATCCAGTGGAGTTTTTTTCATATTACATCACAGCAACTTGAGTTTCTGTATGAAGCTTTGGATGTCTAACCCTAAGGCTTTTAGAAAGAGCACTGTTTAGGAGCAGTAGTGCCTGTAGTCAGCCAGCCAGAGGAGAGTTGCTCTGGAGATGCATCAGTGGGAAATTAGAGCTCTTGAAATGTTAAATAACTGAAACTAGTCGTAAGTAAGTAATCTCCCTAAGTATTTTACATCTTGTTGATAAGCCAAACTGTACACTCATACAGGCTTTAGAGGTGGGCTCCTTCATTACTTAATGGAAAATGTGGAAGAGAGACAAACCATGCAGGGGAAAATACAACATGCAGAAGGCCTGTGGCAGTACAGAGTAACATTTACTACAAAATGTACCAGAGAGCTGAAAAATTTGGTGACTGAAGTTAATTAGAAGTCACCGGGGGAGAGAATAAAAGCCCTCCACTTTGTATCTATCTGTACTATTTTTCTCTGTCTTGACTTCAGACTTTACATACCAGATAGCTTTGTGGTCACGATGTGCTAGCCCTTTCACACGCCCCCTGTGTCTGTCAATAAAGACCAGGGTTTCCCATGGGTGACCCAATTTGTAAGAGTCTGACATCCTGCTCCTCACCTGTGCTACCTGTATGTCTGTGAACAGCTGCCCACAGGTTAGATAGCTGTTCTGACAGCCTTGCCTTGCGATCCATCCCCTGGGGTGGACTTGACTCTCCACCAGCCCTGGGGTAGCTTGTGAGCCTCTTCAAGCACTACATCTCCCACCGTGCGAGATGCGTTTTATAACCAATCAGTGATGGCTTTGGTTGGCTGTTGGGGAATGTGAAAAGCAGGGATCACCATCTCTTTGGGTCGTCCCCAGGCTCAGCTGTATGCTTGGTGCTGCCCAGCAGTGGAGGTGCAGAACAGCTGGGGAAGGCACAGACCCTTCCCAGCTGCAGTCTCCATGCAGGGCACTGTCCCCTCCCAGGACTCCCCAAGAGGCAAGGTATGAGAGCTGTAGCTGCTGACCAAACAGTTTTCACTCTGAAGTTGAGGACTTGTGCCTCACTCACAAGCACGGTGTTCAAAATCCATGGCTTTCTAAAAGCACTTTTGTGCTTGCAGAAAAATCTTCAAGCCACTGTAGTGGAGAGAGACAGGGGATTACACTAGGTCTTTGTCTCAAGCATTAAACTGAAGAAATGAAGTGTGTTTGAAGTACTGTGCTCAGCCTTACTATGAAAACCTGAAATACCAGAATTCAGCCTAATCAATGAATCGTAGCCCAAGAGACATCTGAATTTATGCAGAGCTGACAGTTGTTTTTCTCTTCCCCTCTCTCTGTTTTGAATGCTTTCAAAATCACAATCACATGGTCTCCTGGTACTTCCTGAAGCCAGATGGTTTGGTTCTGATTAGCTGGCAGGGTTTTATTTGTGTTTCATGTTTGTATTTCTCAGTTTTACTCCCAAGGAAATGTTTACTACTTACTATGAAAACTGAAAACATTGAACCATAAATATGGCCATTTACCTGTGAGCACAGAGTTTCTCTAGGAAGTCATAGTGTAACCAGTGCCATCTGATTCATCATTACTTTTTGTGTTTTCCAGTGAAGTTTTATGTTTTAGGCTATGCAGCCACAGTGTCGTGGGAGCCTAGGATTCAGGGGCAGTGTTTACATCTTAAGGTTGAGAGCTCATTCAGCAGCACCGTTACTGTAATTCAGCCTTTGCTGCCTGCTCCGGCTGTGTTTGCCTATAGTCTAGGGACAATTGACAGGTGATTCCTTGCTCTCTGTTCCTATCCTCTAGATTTGCCACCACAGCCTATGTTAGCAGGTCTCAGCAAGGACCCACCGGACAGTAAATAAACAACAGAGCTGACATACCATGAAAAGCACTGTTTGTTTTACAAGGTGTTTTACAAATACAAAGCTGCTCTGGAAGATGGGGTGCCCCGTTCTCAGAAAATGCTCTCTCTTGCTCTTGCTCTAGCTATGGGATTGCTGGGTCTACCAACGTGACAGGAGATCAAGTAAAGAAGCTGGACATTCTTTCCAATGACCTGGTGATTAACATGCTCAAGTCATCCTTCAGTACGTGTGTTATCGTCTCAGAAGAAAACAAAGATGCCGTGATAGTGGAAAATGAAAGACAGGTTAGTAGCCTTAAAGGTTCTCCCAGCTTGATTTCCATTCAGCCTTTGCAGGTCTAAGAAATTGAAACTGGAGACCAAAAACGTCAATGTTTGTCCTTTCTGTTATTTCTGTTCTTGAGACTGATGCTTGATTTTGTTTGGTTGGTTGTTGTTTTAGGGTTTTTTTCTCTGATGTTCTTCCCCAGCTTCTTTTATTATTGTTATTTTTGGGGTGTTGGGGGAAGGAAACCCCAAAAGCAAGACCAAAGACTGGCTCAGGTAATTTCTGAGCATCTGCCCATCTGTTTCATTAAGGAATTTAAAGTGGAACATGCGCTGAGGTGCAATGTGCAGTTTATGAATGTCAGGTGTTAAAAGGCCTTTTTAATCTCTCTGATTTTAGCTCTGCATAATAAAGGCTGATGTTATTCACTTGCCTTTTTCCTTATAATTTAGAAAGCTATTCTGTTAGAGATGCAAAAGTGTAACCTAAATGGTAGGTATTACAGGATGTCTACCAAAGTGGATCTGCATTAATTAAATAGATGAAATTACACTAATAATTAAGAAGTGTATAGATATACACACACACACACAATATTACATATATATACACACAATATACATATTTATTTGTGTGTGTGTGTGTATATATATGTACTAAAAATTGTGTAGGAACTCTTCACCTTTCTCTTCATCAATTACTTTAAAGATATCCCAGATTCTGCTGTGGTAGAAATCACACAGATGTAATAAAGAATGAAATCTGGGCCAAAGACTTGCTAACATTTGGATTCACTTCCTTCATAACCTACAAAAGCCTTTTAGCTTGAATTGCTTTGAGAGTCTCTGAGAAAATTTTCCCACTGAAGTATTTTTATTTGAGAGAAGCGGATAAAAGGATGTCACTAACCTATAGTTGTTCCCCCTTTTGTGTTTTCTAGGGTAAATACATAGTCTGCATAGACCCTCTAGATGGCTCATCAAACATTGACTGCCTTGTTTCCATTGGAACCATCTTTGCCATCTATAGAAAGGTAAAATGCTTTCTGTAAGAGAGGAAAAAACCTCTTATTGTGCAGCTTTTGATGAAATACAATTGCATGTGGAGGCTTAATAAAACCTTACAGACAGATCAGGTCTTAGATTTCATGAATATTTGTGTTGAGACAAAATACGACGTGGTTGTCATCTAGTTGGGGAATGTGCTTTCAGGCTTTCTTGTGCTCTGTACTAATAGTCCTGTTAGCCTGAGGACAGGCTTCAAACACAAACCAGAGCTGAAACACGGCATGTGCATTCGAAGTGTCTAATTCACTCTGAAGCCTTGTTGGAAGGAGCTTGAAATACCGGCCTTACATGTCACAAGATGGGGGGAAAATTCTGTCAGATAAAACACACCCAACTGTCCATTTTAATCAACTCTTCTGTGTTGTCATACATCCTGAAGTAACTATTTTCTGCTTCATTTTTTTTTTAAGTAAAAGAAAACAAAAATAATCCCAAGTACTTTTGATCGGCTGTGAACTCCATGAGTCATGTTTCATGGCTTGCTTTTCCACTGTGCCTTGGAGTTTTCCTCTGAGCTGTGCTCATCATCACCTGCAAGGAGGTGCATAGCTCTATATTATCTTCTTAATCCTTTCCTGCTTCCTGCATTCCATCTGGGTTTATACAAGAGTATTTCTGGATCAATGTGTTTGTCCCTTCCATATAATTTGTATTAGTGAATCCAGTAGGAATCTCAGTTGTGGATCACTGAAGCATTTGTGCCACCTCATGCATGGATGAGGAGCAGAAGACTGTCCCTACCCCAGGGAGTCCAGTCACGTAAGAACTATGGAAATGAAGTAAAGTTGGCTATGCTCATTCTTATTCTAGGTGACCCCTGATGAGCCTTCTGGGAAAGATGCTCTACAGCCTGGGCGCAATCTTGTGGCTGCTGGTTATGCGCTCTACGGGAGTGCCACAATGCTGGTACTGGCCACTTCTGCTGGGGGTGTCAACTGTTTCATGCTGGATCCGGTGAGAACAGCTTCTCTCTTTCTTTCTTTCTTTCTTTACTGGGGATAACAAGGTACTGCCTGTAAGAACTGCTTGTTGTTCCCCCCAAAAAAAATCAAACAAAGGTGCCAATTTCCAAGCTAATGTGGAGAAGTTAAGTACACTTAGTAACCCATCAGCAGTAACGTCAAAGAGATGTTTGCGTTCTGCCTACCGGCTGCAGCGGTGCTGTGAGTGATTCAACAACGAGAAGAGGGACGAGTCAGGGAAGCAAATATCTGGCACGTGCCAAATCACGTGATATTTAAAATGAGCTGTTTTCTGCAATGCAGAACACCCTCTAAGACTTGTTTGCCTCCTCCTTAATGCTAGTACCTTAGTAAACCAGAGAAGTAGAAATACTGAACTTTCTTTAAAAACCTTCTTTGTTTTCAGATCCCACCATGATGTGTCAAAGTAAGTGACGTCTGTGGGTGTGTCTCATATTCCAGCACGCATTGTCTATGTGGGTTTTAAAATAAAATAAAAAGTCATATTGATCATGGACGAAAGTAGTTTGCTGTAGTGACCCCTGTTTTGTCATCAGTTAGCCTGGCTAACTGATGTCAGTACCAAATTTTTAGAACCTGGAGTGGTCAGCCAGCAAGAAATAAAACTTGCTTCTCCTTGTCCAGTGACAGCTTAAGTAGCTGCATGTATTTTTGTCTGTGTTCAGATGGCAGATTTAACTTCGAGCATGCCTGCATGTTATTTTGTTTATTTTTAGCACTAACTTGGAAGTTGACTTTAGTGAAAAATAAACAGACCAGTCCCCAGTTCCAGAGATTGGCTCTCCACTTCAGGCTTCCATCTTTGCCCAAGCTAAAATGAACTGGAATTTATTAATGTCTACAGCTATTTGGAGATGTTTATGTATTGCTTCAACTGGCACTCTCAGTTTCCAAACTCCTTAAAGCTGTACTTTTATTGCAAGTCTAGTAACAGAGTGGAGAGCTAAATAAATTTACAGGCAGCAGCATTTTTCTGGCATAGAAAGGTGATAGAGAGCTGGGAATAGTAGTATGAAGAAGCATGCATGACCTCAGGATTCATGTTCTGTCTGTGGTTTATGGATAAACAAAACACTTCACATCTAGACTGCAAATACCACTTTTTTGTAGCTACTGAATTATTAAAGAAAGTGGTAACTGTGGTAAAATTTTCCTAAATGGTGTGTGTGATTGGGTTTTGCCTTGCTGCATAAATAGATGAGCAATTAACATTAACAAATCATTTTTCTTTCTTGTTGTTAGGCAATTGGAGAATTCATTTTGGTGGACAGGGATGTGAAAATCAAAAAGAAGGGAAATATCTACAGTCTTAATGAAGGCTATGCTAAATACTTCGATCCTGCAGTCACAGAGTACCTCAAAAAGAAGAAATTCCCTGAGGTAAAAGATAATCTTTCAGAGAAACTTTCTAATAGCAAGCAACGCTCACAATTTCCAACGTCATGATCAATCACTGTCTCATACACAGCTCAGGGCTTGTTTTCCTCTCTTGTCTATTTAAATTCTGTCTCCATGTAGGACAAACAATTGGAGCAGCAGTTGATGTGAACAGATGTTTCACCGACCCTCAGTACTGCACCACACTTACTCTTTTTTTCCTTTTTATTTTTTTTTTAATTTGGTTTGGTTTGGGTTGGGTTGGGTATTTTGTTAACCTTTCTTCCTAGCTGAGGCCTTGAGTAATGGTGCTGGAGGCAAAACTGCCTGTTTGGTACTCAGTTAGAGGAGCTGTCATCTAATGATGAAGAAATTTGATTTGGCATGTTTTTTAGATTGCTGCTTTCCTCGCTGTACTGTCCAAATAGAAGGAGAGCTGAGTGGGGATGGCAGTGGGTCGTTGCTGGGTGGTAACATAAGCTAGGTCCTGAGGGGAACTCTCAGCTGGAAAACTAGAGTAGTTTTCAGGGTCCTCTTTGTGGCCCTGTAGTTTTCTGGGGTCAGGAGGCCTGGAGCTCTGAGGAGTGCCTGTAAAAATCAAGTCTGTTCTCATGCCTCCCACCTGTCATCACTGGAGTCATTAAGTTGCCAATGAAGTGTAAACATTTACTATTGTTGAGTGTTCATGTCCCTTCCTGACTTCCTGATCTTGCTTTGAACTAAGGCCAGTGTTTTCATCTGGCATTGTGCCAGGCTTCAGGTGTTTATTTAGATATTAAAATGGACTCTCTGGGATATAACAAGGAAATGGTATCAGTAGTCAACTGTTAAATTTCTCATACTGAAAAAAAGAAGTTGTAGAGGTTAGCAAAATTGGGTAGAAGTAGGAAAGACTGCAGATTCACAGAGTCACAGAACGTTAGGAGTTGGAAGGGACCTTGAAAGATCATCTAGTCCAATCCCCCTGCCAGAGCAGGATCACCTAGACTAACTCTCACAGGAACACATACAGGTGGATTCTGAATGTCTCCAGAGAAGGAGACTCCACAGCCTCTCTGGGCAGCCTGTTCCAGTGCTCTGTCACCCTTCCAGAGAAAAAGTTCCTCCTTATATTCACATGGAACTTCCTCTGCTCCAGGTTGCACTTGTTGCCCCTTGTCCTATTGCTGGCCATCACTGAGAAGAGCCTGGCTCCATCCTTCTGACTCTCACCCTTTACATATTTATAAATATTAATAAGGTCACCCCTCAGGCTCCTCTTCTCCAAGCTAAAGAGGCCCAGCTTCCTCAGCATCTCCTTGATAGGAAGATATTCCGCTCCCTTAATCATCTTGGTAGCCCAGCACGGGACTCTTTCAAGGAATTCTATGCCCTTCGTGAGCTAAGGGGCCCAAGAGATTGCTAAGATCACTTTCTTTGTCCCTTGGTTTGTTGGTGGATTTTTGCTACAAAGGAAAAAAAGACAATATTAGTTCCCAGCACTAGATCTTTTTTGCTACTAGAAATGTGGTATTTTCCAAGAGTTAGAGCACTGCACTTTCTGGTTTTGGCACTAGCACTCATCTATCCTGAAATCTCCTGTCAGTTCTTCTCCTTGGATTTTCCCAATTACAAATGGACAGGGAATGGAAATTTTCTCCAAAACTGCTGTGAATATTATCAATCAATTACAAGATGGAGAAATCAGGTATTAGGACCACTAAGGAGGGGGGAGGAACAGATTACCCTGATGTGCTAACAAACTATATTCATTTAAATCTCTTTCTGTAGGATGGCAGTTCACCATATGGTGGGAGGTACATAGGATCTATGGTGGCTGATGTGCATCGCACGCTGGTGTACGGAGGAATCTTTCTGTATCCTGCTAACTCTAAAAGCCCCAAAGGAAAGGTAAAAAATAAGACAAATTATAGAAAATGTTACATTATCTAGGTATCTAACTATCACAGGTCAGTAATTTGATTGCACACGTTTTTTGTAACTTGGTGGTTTGCATCTCTGGGGTGTGGGTATGGCCACCTCTTGTGCTCTGCCACAAGTGACAGCAACCTGTTATCAGACAGCTATCTAAGGGGTGCTGCTAAGCACCTGTTTCAACTGTACTGACTTCTCCCAAACATACTCACATTGTGGAACATACCAGGGATGTGCAGCCTGTGCAAACAGGTTTGTCTGCACTACCTCAGCCCTGAGATTCCTATTTCGAGCTGGTATTTAACAAGCCTAAGGGTAGTGAGGCCCTTAGAAGAAGCACTGCCAAAGAGAAAAAAGCACCTGCACCTTGTAATGCTGGTAACTCTTGGCAATGCTGCTCATCTGGAGGAACTATGCCTGGCTGCCTCTGCTAGGACAACAGAACAGTCCGTCAGGGAACATCACACACTTACAGGGTGACAAGGGGACTGTTTATTCAGCAAAGACCTTTCATCTGTTTTGTAATTGTCCGTAAATTATTGCTTCAGGTTGCAGATAAGCTGCAGTTATTGATTAGAGAAACGTAATGGCACACTGGCGGCCAGTGTGTTTTTCTTTTCACACAGACCTACTTGGTCCGCTGCCTTGTTAAAGGTTGCATCTTACATACCAGCTTTATCTCTGTGTAAAGAGCACAATGCAAACATGAGCTATGGAGAAAGCACTTGAACTGGGCAAACCCAGTATCCACTGTGTTTTGTTTAAAAGAAAAAAATGAATTATCAAGCGGGAAGTTTATAGGAAATATGGGTACCTGGAGAGGTGATTGGTTTTAAATCATGTGCCAAATAGATTTACATTTCACAATCTCAGCATCACCTGAGCTGACCACTGCCACTCTGATTTTTGTCTTCTAGCTGAGACTGCTCTACGAGTGCAATCCTATGGCTTTTGTGATTGAGAAGGCTGGGGGAATAGCAACAACCGGGCATCAAGCAATACTAGATATAGTGCCTGAGGACATCCACCAAAGAGTGCCTGTTGTCTTGGGATCTCCTGACGATGTGAAGGAGTACCTGGAGATAGTCAAGAAGCATTCAGTTAAGTAAACAAAGGCAGCTGCAGTCACTGTGCAGAGGGGATAATTGAACCAAAGAACACACCACGGTACTGCAAGACTGAACTGTCTGACCACTGTAGCAAGGAAGCAAATGAGCCATATTTTCATAATTTTTTTTTTTAAATCTTGTGCAATTGCATTGTGCAATGAAAGGCATTAAAAGATTGCATTAAAGGAAGCATTAAAAGTAAAAGCAAGGGGAAAATATATTTGCGTTTTCACTTATCTTCTGTGATCAGACAAAAGCCACTGCGCTACAAGGAAACACTGAGTTGCACTAAGTAACTAGGGGAAGACTCAGCTTTCTCAGACAAGCCGCAGGGACTATCTGACTATGTCCCCTTCTAAAAATCTTGGGGGTAGGGCTCGGCAGCCTCCTGCAGTAGGTGACCTTTCCTAGACCATTCTTTAGTTCTTTGGCATTAAATATAAATGCCAATGTGGGCACCTTCACATGTTTTCTCAAGGCCTCAGAAGCTGCTCACTGTACTTCACCCTGGGCTTATTCTGACTGAGAATTAACATTTGTGAAACGTGTACGCTAGCATACGTTAGTTCTGACACATGCTGTTAATACTGCCAATTGGCAGTCTATCAGATCTAGTCACACAAGGATGGAAAATGACATTTTGGAGGTTGATTTTGAATAGGGTAAAGAGCTCGTGTAGACAGCTTGTCATCATTCTGCTGTGATGAGCTGGCTGTATTTGCCAGAAAGTAACCTGCTTGCTTGATTTAAAAACGAACCTGTGTGTTGGTAGCAGCCCCCACCAGGCCAGGTGTTCTTTGTGTTATTTTGGGAGCGTGCATTACCGTGGAGAAGGATTCTGCTGTGTGAGCAGAAGTAAGCCATGAAGATCCCCACAAAGCGTACTGACATTTAATGCGCGGATTCAGGGCATGCTGCTGGGAACACAGCGTTAGTGCCTGGGAGCTGGATGGGCTATCGAGCTGCCTGTGTATGGTTTATGGCCGTGGCTCATCAGCTGTTCTGAATCAGGCCAAATCTTCAAATCTTTGACATTTCTTACTTCCCACTTAGCTTGGCTGAATTGACTGCCACTGAACATTCACTCAAGCCACGGTCTGTGAGCCCCAGTCTAGGGGTGCGCTGAGATGTAAGCGTCCCTGTCTGAGGATTTTGCACACATCTGATCGACTCTCTGATCTTTGTCCTTGTAAAACAAGGAAAGAGTGTGGGGAAACCTAGGAGCCATGGTACAAAGGCATGCTCTGTTAGGGCTCACAGACATAAAAACTTAGGGCTCTTGTTCTGACACAGGTCGTGTTTGGAGAATTTGGAGATATACTGGGAAATCTCAGATGGGTGAATATCATAGAATCATGGAATATCCTGAGTTGGAAGTGACCCATACAGATCATCAAGTCCAGCTCTTGGCTCCACACAGAACCAGCCAAGTCAGAGCATGGGACTGAGTGCAATCTCCAGATGCTTCTGGAACTCAGTCAAGCTCGGGGCTGTGACCACTTCCCTGGGGAGCCTGTTTAAGTACCCGACCACCCTCTCAGTAAAGAACCTCTTCCTAATAACCAGCCTAAACCTCCTCTGTTGCAGCTTCATGCTGTTCCCATGGGTTCTATCACTGGTCACCAAAGAGAGGAGATCAGTGCCTGCCCCTTCGCTCCCCCTGGTCAGGAAGCCACAGACCACGATGAGGTCTCCCCTCAGTCTCCTTGTCTGCAGGCTGAACAAGCCAAGGGATTTCAGCCTCTCCTCATAAGACTTCCCCTCCAAAGCCTTCCCCATCTTCACTGCCCTCCTCTGGACACTCCAATAGTTTTTTATGTCCCTCTTGTCCTGTGGCACCCAAAACTGCACAGAGTACCTGAGGTGAGGCCACCCCAGCACAGTGTAGAGCAGGACAATCCCCTCCCTGCACCAGCGTGCCATGCCATGCTTGATGCACCCCAGGATACAGCTGGCCCTCCTGGCTGCCTGGGCACACTGCTGGCTCATGTCTAATTTGCTGTTTAACCAGGATCCCCAAATCCCTCTCAGCATGGCTGGTCGCCAGTGTGTGTGTGTATGTATACATGTATATATGAATATATATACACACACACACATCTATTATATATAAATATATCTATAATATATATGTGTGTGTATATATATATATATGTATATACACATGCTCAACTGTTCTCCAAAGTGTGTTTCTGGCAGGCACAGAACGACTTAGTTTCTGCTGGAAACGCTGTTTCTGTTAAGGCTTTGTTAGTGAAGACAGAGCTTTCAGGGCCCTGAGCCCTTAGAGGTTTGGCACAATCTTGGAAGTTCCCACCAAGCTCTCATCCTGCTTGTGTGCTCGCTTTACACAATGTGAGGGCCCACACCTGGCCCTGCACAGGATCCAGCTCCTCTGTAGGGCAATCTCTGCTCCAGGAAACCATCAGACCATGACTACCATACTTTGCCTAATATGCACCTGCAAAATCAGGCACCCCATGAACCATGACCATGCAGTATGCTAATTTCTAATTAATTCCCTTCTGGGAGAAAGCTCAAACCTACATGTCCCAGAGGGGTGCCCTTGTTGCCAGTTAAGGATAGCCTGGTAGAAGAGGGTTTGCTACCTTGACCTGTGAAAGCTGTGCTGTTACGTGGGAGAGGACTTTGTGTGGCCAGACAGCGAGTGGGACAGTGGTATGCTGGGGCACTCCATGGCCTGAGCTTTTCTTTAGAGGCTGCTCTTTTTTGTGTGAGGGCAAATGCTGCTTCTGCTGCCTCTTTGTGTCAGCAGCCAAGTCTCTCTCAGCTTTTGGTGAGGGAGCTGAAACTGTCTACCTTGCACACTGAAATGCTTCCCAAAGGAGCAGCACATCCCCACACCCAGCATTTTCTTACTTGCTGGCTGTGGCACTTACCCACAGCACTTCAAAAGGCTCCAAGATCACTAAATCAGCTGCAGCAGACAACATGCTGAGAGGGACCCTAAACCTCTCTGAAGGTTTGGATGCTGCTCCTAGAGGCAAATGCCTGACAGTTGCTGTCATGCACAAGTTTTTAATTCGACCTGTCCCCATAGCCATATCTGGAGACATTTTTTTATTTAACACACTAAGCTGAGGACAGTCAGGATCCCTTACAGCTTTTTTCTGGCTTTCCATGTATCAGTTTGGACTACAGAGCCTCACTAGTCCATTAGCACTGTTTGACAGGGAGTATCCACAGCAGCTGGTTTTGTCTAGTTATAGTAATTCCTCAGCTGCATTCTGCCCTCAACCACTTCAGGAATCCCTGGGCTGCCCATGTCTATTTTTAAGACACCATACTGGCAGCAGGTAAAGGTTATGGAAGGAAAGGCAATACTGCCCATGTCTGCTAGGTCAGTTTCCAGTGTTTTGGTTTTGCCCATAGGCTGACATTTTGTAGTGAGCATTTTCCACCTTGTGAGCTGGGTTTTTCTTTCTATGTGTAATACGTAAGCCCACATTTGAGCGACATCCCCATGTAGCCACCACTGGGGAGAACTATTTGGTAATCTCCTTCCACAAGCCCCTTCCCAGAGCTCACCCTGCCCGTCAGCACGGGGGAGGAGGGTTGCCCTGTCACCACATCACCCACCTTTGGCCCCTGTTGCAGTACTACCCACTGGCCCACTCAGAGGCTAAATTGTGGCATTTGGTGAAAGGTCGTTGGCTCCAATTTCAGCCAGCACCATCCAAGCGACTAGCATTTCAAATCGGTTGGGAGAGGTGTCACCTTTACCGCCCAGAGCAAGCCTTTATGCCAGTGGGAGTGCGAATAACCCCCAAGAGCTCTTGTGTAATCTTTACACTACAGGGCAAATCTTCCTTGGGTCTGTCAAATTGAGGTGTTTTTTTATTTAACCTTTCTGTGCTGCTCCAACGCAGCTTACAGAGTGGTTCTCAGGCTTATGAAGAATCATCACACATTTTTGAAACACCACAACTTCTCTCCTTGACGTCCCCCCAAATGGTATCTATATTGCTTAATCATTGAGTTCAATCATTCAGGTTTTTATCTTTCAGTAGGATCACAGTATTTATCAAAGCATCAAGTTTTCATGCAACCTTGTGCCTTTGTCAGAGTTTTACTTTCTTATTTCTCTTCTTGTACCTTTGTTGGCTGCAGTATTTCTGGAAAACTTGGGTGTAGAGACCGTGCACTATATATGATGACTGTAAGTGAAGTTCTTATTGAAAGGTGATTACTTGAGCAGCAGCTGAAAGTGTTGTGCTTTATACATACTAAGAAGTGTCCAGTACCTGTAAAAAGCATTTGGGGATTTTTCAGTTGAAAAAAAACCAGAAAGAAAAAAAAAGGCAGATAGTGGACTTATTAGCTCTGAGAACACCCTTTGAACCACTAACTCCAAAACAAACTTTGTGTTAGAAGATTTGAACTTCGTCTTTTTGACCAGTGTAAAAGATCACTTGGAATCAACAGTTAAGATCTGCATGTGATGTTTCAACAAATGTCAGAAGCCACAGGCCAGCCCCCACCCCATTTCTTATTTGCTAAATTGATTTGGTATCCCAATGGTAATCTAGCTCCATAGCAGAGAGTTCGCATTAAAAGCATTACAGTACTACTGGTCAGGCTGACAACTGCTATGGTGATAAAATAATGTGCAGAATGTAATGGCTGTACTTTAAGCCAACAGATCTGTTTGCATGTATAAAGTGAAACCTGTCCCCTTCTTTTATTAATAGCACCGTGGGCTATCCCAGAGCTCTCTACACATGTTATATTTTGGGGTTGTACGAAGTCTGTTCAGAGATAGAAAATATCCTACCCTGGCAAAAAGGGGTCTGGAATGATTGTCCCGTGATGTGAATGGCACCATATACTTTTAACTAGACCACAATGGTAGAAATGGCAAAAAGAATTCTTTAACATCCCTTTCTCCATCCACCACTGCCTTAGAGGAGGATGAGGTGCCAAATCTGCCTGTTGCTCCACCCGAGGAGCTCTGCTTGCCCGTCTTTCCTGCTCCTTAGAATCGGACTTGAAAACCGTCATGTTCCCAAGCCCTGATTTGCACAGCTCAGCACAAGGGATGCAAGCAGCACTGAACTGTGTCTGTCTTCTCATTGCTAGTGTTCAGTGCCATCAGTTTCTGAGGCTTTTGCTTGAGGCTGATTTTGGAGTAGAAAACCTTGGCGTTCAAATCACTTTACAACTCTCAAGCAATATGTTGTTTGTAGATGAAGAGACACTAAAGGAAATGCTAAAGAAACACTAAAGATTAAAAAAAGAATGCAAAAGAGAAAGCAAAACTCTCTGCCTACAGCTCAGTTTCCATAAACAATGATAACAACAAAAAAGCTATGCATACATTTTGTTACTGAATGTTGTTTCTGTCTTCCTGGCATGGTGTTAGTGCAGCAATTTGGGTTAAATGAGCAATGGCAATGAAATTCAATGAACCTTTTCTTCTTTTACTCCAGATTTTCTTGCTTTGCATGTGGACTTCCCATGTTTTTTGCTTACAAATAGGAGAGAGCTGCTAATAAGTAAAAGGAAGGGTGCAACATATAGTTGTTCCTACTGCCTTATCTAATTGAGAAGATAGTGCTGTAATTAAAATCCACAATTCAAATGTTCCAGATAGCACATACCCAGTTCACTGACATTTCTGTCTACCTTCATGTTAGCATCATGTGATCCAAGTGTACTGCTTGGCTGTGTAATTGCAAACTTGGACATAACTATATTTACACAGTGCACTACAATAACCAAGCCGACATAAAATTTCATTTTGGGAGTTCTGACACAGACATGCTTACATCTGATAAGCCTCATTTGTAAATTATGGAAGAGATAATTACTTTGTAACCAAACAAGCCACAGCTCACGGGCCCTACTGATTTGTGCAAGCCCTATAATATTACAAGTAGCTCAGACTAGGAACAAAGTCATTAAAGTGGGATTGCAGCAGGCCAACCAGCAACATAAATCATCTTTAATAAATGCATGTCTAGATGCAGCCTGCACCTCCTGTTGATCCCTCTGAGATGTGCCATACGCCTTCAAAACCCTCCTCTGCAGAGGAGGCCAAACAGGGGTGAACAAGAGAGGATTGAGCTGATGTGGGAAGGGAACTTTGCTGTCCAGAGTTGCAGTGTGGTTGGTGCTCTGATGTGTGGTTACTGATGCCCTGTGCCTTCATTTCTGGAGCCTTGCAGATTGTGCACTTCTCCTCGGCTATGCTGAGCTTGCTGCCGAGAGGCAGCTACAGGAAAGCAGTTTCCAGCTCAGCAACTGGTGAGAGTTGTACATTATAGCCTGTCTAGGGCACAATTAGAATACACTGCTAGATCTGCAGATCACTAATTTCAGTGTGTGGGGAGGGCAGGAGTGGTTGCTCAGCTGCGGTCCCACCTCAGGCTCCTTTCCTGCACCCTGGAGCCAGCCTGGGGTGCAGTTATTCTGAGCACTCCATCACATGGTCTCAGAAACTTCTTAATAACCGCGGAGCTGCGACGCAGCCAACAGCTTCGCCTCGGGATCTCAACGCAGTGAGAAAGCACCTTGTTCAGCTGAGAGGACAGGAGCTCTGGGACCCAGCAAAAATGTCTGACAAAACCCCCTTTGAAACGGATATGCTGACGCTCACACGTTTCGTTATGGAGAAGGGACGCCGCGTTAAAGGAGCAACAGGGGAGCTGACACAGCTGCTCAACTCCATGCTGACTGCCATAAAGGCCATTTCCTCTGCAGTCAGAAAGGCAGGCCTTGCCCACATGTGAGTCCTACCTAACGATACGGGGAGGAAGAGGAGGCAAGGGAGAGGACAGGGATTCATAATTATGTTGGAAGTGTCTTTTTTAAACCAAGTGGCATGAGGTCAGAGCCCAGATTATCAAGAGTGGGGAGTGGGAGATCTCTCTTTCTGGAGCATTTTAATATCGGGAGCAAGATAGAAGTTTAGAGTAATTACTGTTCTGTAATAGTTTATTCTTAACGTGTAAGTCTGACCCTTCAATGCACTGTGCACCTCCTTATCCCTTGCAAATGTTGATATTGATCTGTTTTAAAATCTACAGTGAATTTGCAGAATATCACACCATGATGGTTTTTAATGCAGAAGATCACACTGTGATATTT
Organism: Porphyrio hochstetteri; assembly: GCA_020800305.1. Classification (NCBI taxonomy): domain Eukaryota; kingdom Metazoa; phylum Chordata; class Aves; order Gruiformes; family Rallidae; genus Porphyrio; species Porphyrio hochstetteri. The sequence goes on along the minus strand of CM036938.1, from coordinate 46,802,077 downwards.
TGTGCTAACACCCAAGCTGGGTGCTGAGCTGTGCAAATCAGGGCTTGGCTTATCTTGGGAAGCTGATGCTCTGCCTGACTGCAATATAAGTAACGGTCTAAAGCAACCGCCCTGCCAAAAACACCGTACGTTGCCATGCACGAGTGCATTTCCCTTTCCTTCCTTGAGAAGTATCGGGGGTTGCAGGTGGGCAGCCTTCAAAGGCCCTGTATGAAAAACAAATGTAACAGTTTGACATCTAGTGGTTTAGGAAACAACAAAGAATTGCCTTAGAGAATCCTGGAATGTACCCCGCTGTTCCTCACTCAGCCAGGTGAAATAGACATCGGCGTCATTCTTCGGAGGTTTCTGCATCTGAAGTGGTTCAGAAAGCTGTAATGTCCTAATAAAACTGTGCATTTAAATTATGCATGTTTTGTTAGGTAATGAAATACATGGTTCTGTACATGCCTGTGCATGTACATATGCATACATGCATTAAAAAAGACAGGGAATATATTTGTGTAAGACAACATTTGTGATTTGTTCTTTGGGGTTTTTTTGTGTTTGGTTGTGAGGGCTTTTCCATGGAAACACCAAAATGCATGACACTTTGGTGGTTTTTGTGTTGTTGACTGCTTGATCAAAGACCTCAGTGATCTTTGCAGGTCATGAATCTAATACCTCATTACTATCACCCTCAGTTTACAGACACAGGCCAGAATACATAGAGATGATGTGAGACATAGCAGCAGCATCACGGTCCTATGCCCCAACCATGAAACTATGCTTTATACTCCCTCGGGGAAGCTGAGCTGTTTTTCCTCTCTGATTCAGGCAAACAATTGCATTTATCTCATTTTTAATGCAACCTCTGAAGCATTTAGTAAGCGGGGGGGGGGGGGGGATCTCTTTTTGCTAGACTAGAGGTAGGCACAGCACCAGTGTGCTAGATGGATCCTCCTTTCAGAAGGAAAACATCTGTTATGTTAAGGAGCAAATGACTCCAGAAACAAAAGTTTCAGGTGATGAACCAGAAATATTTAAAAAGTCCAAACATACAAATTAGCGACTTGTACCACTCAAATTACTGCAACTAACTATGAAATTTCAGAAATTCTGGTGGCAAACTCAACCATGGTGATTGGCTTGCATTTGCCTGCATGTGTGAAGTTAGAGAGCTCTCATTTTTCTAAGCCCTCCAAATAGGAGACAGTGAAGTGACTTCTTTAATGTTAAGGAGCTTGGCATGAATTTTTAACAAATTTGCTATTTGAAAGTAAGGAGGACTTTTTTCCAACCCATAGACTTGAGCTGGGAATGTGCCTGAAAACACACTAATCGGAGAATGGAGTGTATAGCACTCCCAGAAAACCACCATCTTTTCTAAAAAACTCAGGCAGGTTTGAGCTTTAAGCAAGACAAAAGACATACCCTGCCTCCCAACTAAGGCTGGATGTGGACCAACATCCTACAGATTAATTAGATGCCCTTTTCCCCTTCCTCTTTTTTTTTTCCTCCATAATGAATTAAAACACTATATATTTTCCATGTGCAATTCCTTATACCTTTCAGATGCTCAGAACATGAACATTAGTTCTAAACACTGCTTCCTCAATGGGAAAACTCAGAAATATGTATACTACTACATATCACATCATTAGTCTATTGCTAAAATCAGGACAGTGAATGGAAGCATCATCCTAACTCAGCTGAGCATCACCAATACAACTGACCTTGGTGCTGAGATACAGTTCAGCATGGGGAATTATATGGACATGTCTTTACAGCTTCTGATTTTGGGGTGGTTGGGGACTGAGTGGGTGTGGGTTAAAGGATTGTCATGGAGCTGGGAGCAGCCAGTGGCAGAAAACAACGAAGATCCTAACTGGCCCTTCTCCTTCCTCGAAGATGCTACCAGCTGCTTTGTGGGGCTGCTCAGGAAGTCTGGCATCCACTGGCCTGTCTGTGGCCTCTGCTCCCAGACTGGAGAACATCCAAGCAAGAGAAAAATTACCCACACAAAGCCCCAACATGATACCCTTTCTCTTTCTCATGCATGTTTTTATTTTTCAGCAGCACCAAGCGTCACCCTATGCACCTTAGCAGTTTAATCAGAGATCAGAGGGGTGGGAAGATGACAGGAAGGAGCCACCCTGACTTTTCCCCCAACCCCCCAAAAAATCCAGAATGTTGGTTTCCCTCAGGATTCTGCCTATTTTTACTTTTCTCCAGGTTTGGTATAGCTGGAACTGTGAATGTGACCGGTGACGAAGTGAAGAAGCTGGACGTATTATCCAACTCCCTGGTGATTAATATGCTCCAGTCCTCCTACAGCACCTGCGTCCTGATCTCGGAGGAGAACAAGGAGGCCATCGTCACCCCGAAAGACAAGCGGGTCTGTGCCTCTCCTGCCTTCGAGGGGTTATCGGCTCAGCCAGCAGCAGGTGGCACTCTCGTCTCAAGTATGAAACCTGGGCCTGCCCCTCCCGCCCGCCCCAAACCCAACCCTTCCCAGGAGAACTGAGAAAATTTGCGCCATTACGGCATTGTTTGGTTTAATAGCTGTGGTGGATGGCATGGTTTCAACAGCTAAAGGAGCAGTGCAGGGTAAAATTATTACTGAAGTTTTGTGAAGGGGCGAATAATTATTTTGGAGCTTGCACTGACACCCCAGACCCCAGGTGTAAGTGTACTATTACATTCCCTGACCGCCTGTGTAACAGTGTTGGATTACATTAATATTTAGGCAAGATAAAACGAGACGAGAGGCTGGCAGAACCGGGGTTTACGTTACATGTCCAGAGGAAACACCTGACTGCTTCATCAGGCTTCCCTCAGGAGGGGATCCTATTGCAGCACGGTGCTGCTCATGCTGATCTAATCCACCCTTTCCTCAGGATGGTTTCTTTCTGCCTTCTTACCCTCCCTGCCTCACCTCATCTCACCTCACAGGCAAACTGCTTTGTTTGGAACAAAACATAATGAAACAAAAACTTGGGAAGATGCTTGCTTCCAGGATGAGTCACTGCTTTTGCTTGCAAGCAATTTCTTGCATCGCTTGGCAGCAGAGCACTGCTCCTTTCTGTCATCAGATTTTGTGCTGTTGGAGCATTTCTCTGGCACGCTTTGCAGGGAGTGGGTGTTGTGCTGCAGGGTCAGCTGCATCAGGCGTGCTTTGAGGGCTAAATGCAGCCATAAAAACGTGGGATTTGTCAAGTAAAAGGAAATAATAGTGCAGGACTACATGCCATTTAATTCTTCCCTTGCCATTTCTGTTTTAGGGTAAATACGTCGTGTGCTTTGACCCCCTTGATGGCTCATCCAATATAGACTGCTTGGCACCGATAGGAACAATATTTGCTATCTACAAAAAGGTAAGAGGATGAACAAAGCGCACATGGCACGATTCCCTTGGTGAAATGTCTTGGGTATATCAGCTTGCTTGGTTTCTTTCCTAGGTTCTTTATGTGTCTTTGGGATCAACAGAGCCTTAGAAAAAGTAGAAAAGGTAACAATTGACATTGGCATGTGCTAAAATGCTTCCTGAATTCCCAGGAATCACAGAATCACAGAATGATAGGGGTTGGAAGGGACCTTTGGAGATCAGATAGTCCAACCGCCCCCCTTGCTAGAGGATCACCTTGAAAAGGAAGGAGACACTCAGTTAGGTGGCAGCACTTCCCTCCTCCAGACACACAGCAGGCACTTAAATGAACCCCTCTCACCACCAGGTAGCTGTTGAGCTCACTCGGAGATGCTTTACTCTCTGCAGGAGAGCTGAGGGGTGTCTCAGTGCCTGTGAATTGCAGTATTTGTCTTCCTGGATACTGGCTGGGGAGGGCTGATGGTCACTGCCTGAACCGTATCATGGTTAGCAGTGTTGTGGCTGCCCGGTAAGAGTTGCTATGCCTGTTACAGGTGGGGATTTATAAGCATGCTAAGGATGGAGGCTACCTGGGGCTGAAGAAAGCTGTCACCTACAGCCACTGGGGCCTTGCCAGAGTGTCTGCTCCCATGGGGCTGCACACAACAGCAACTGCGCAGCCAATTAACAACCGTTCATAGAGTCATGCCAAGTCTTGTGATTTGATTGCTAATCTCCCAGCAGTTGGTGTTTTTCCTAAAGCCTGAGCTCACAGTCATATGACCACAGGAGACCCTCAGCCACCACTGTTGCGAGGTAACCTTTGCAGTACTGGTGACTGCAGAGAAGGCAGTGCAGATTCAGATGCTACACTTCAAAGATATGAAGACACGTGTTTAAAATCTGCTCTCAACTCATAATTCTCGACTAGCTAGCCCTGATTTTCTACACTTCTGGTAGGCAAAACACTATGGTGGATACATAGTAAATGACTAGTAAATGAAATAGTTATGGCACAACCTCAACAGGGTCATGGCACCAGCCAAGCACTGTTACGGTTAGTGCAAGCCTCCATTACAGATGGAGCCCAGGCCTGACAGCACTGAGATGATGCCTGGGTACAGCTTGTGGAAAGAGGAACTTAGGGACTGCCTTCAGTACCATCCACCACCTTGCTTTTTGCAAGGAAGAGAGCTTAGCTAAATGGATGCAATCCATGCTGCTTGCCTTATGGTAAGCAACAGGGACCCCAGCCTTTTCCTCCATCTCATTAAAGAAAGTCTAAAAGGCTTTCCACCTCCTAGCAGTTATAACAGGCAATAGCTGTGTTGTCCATTGTTCTCAACAGTGGTAAACACCATCTAAACATTAGATTTCTGTTTAGAAGTGTTGTGTTCAGTTACTCTGCATAACTATAAAGGCAAATGCTCAGTGTGATTAATGTAGTTTAGCAGGCTGAAATACATTATATTTCTCTACCATCTGTAACTCACCTGTTAATGATTATAAAGACTATGGACTGCTCAGTCTGCCCTAGGATTCTACTTCAGATTAGGAACATTTCCCAAAGAGCTCGTGTCATTCCCAAATGCTCAAATTTTCAATTAATTTGCTGATCACAGAATCACAGAATCACAGAACGTTAGGGGTTGCAAGGGACCTCGAAAGAGCAGGATCACCCAGACTAAATCACACAGGAACGCATCCAGGTGGGTTTAAATGTCTCCAGAGAAGGAGACTCCACAGCCTCTCTGGGCAGCCTGCTCCAGTGCTCCATCATCCTCATAGTGAAAAAGATCCTCCTTATATTCACATGGAACTTCCTATGCTCCAGCTTGAACCCATTGCCCCTTGTCCTATCACTGAGAAGAGCCTGGCTCCATCCTCCTGACTCTCGCCCTTTACATATTTATAAACATTAATAAGGTCACCACTCAGTCTTCTCTTCTCCAGGCTAAAGAGGCCCAGTTCCCTCAGTCTGTCCTCATAAGGAAGGTGTTCCACTCCATCATCTTGGTGGCCCTGCACTGGACTCTTTCAAGGAGTTCTATGTCATTCTTGTACTGAGGGGCCTAGAACTGGAAACAATGTTCCAGGTGCGGTCTCACCAGGGCAGAGCAGAGGGGGAGAAGGACCTCCCTCCTAATATACCCCTTCCATAGTTGTTGTTATTCTAATATATATTAATATATTTGTTGTAATGATTGTTTCTAAGTTACTGGTTTTCTGTGGGTGAAAATCCTTCAGCTCTTCAGAAAAAGAAAATACGTTGCTTTGTACAAATGCACCATATCCAAATGAAAACCTTGCTGCTAGGATGAAGCGCAGTTTGTCAATTACAAAAGCAATTTATCAATTTTCCCCGGGAAGTTAGAAACAATGTTGAGTTTACAGGCTTTCACTAGCGTAATTCTTTCCATTAAAACATTAATTCGAAAGTACATGTTAATTAATGTGCCCTTTTCCCAGATAAGACTATAGCAACACTATTAACTTCAAACACTATTAATTTCAAACCCTTTGAAATAATAATAAGTGCTTTATTGGTTGTTACTGAAGGGTAGTGTGAAAGGAATAAAAGTGAGATGTTTATTCCGGTGGATGAGAATCACTTAAGAAAGAAAATATGTTTTCAAGTCATTCAAAATTTGTGAATATAATTTTGGGAAAGCTAGAATAATTATAATTCTGAAGGATGATCCTTAGTACCTGCCTGGTATTTGTTACCTTCCAATTCTCAGGTGACTGCACAACTTATTTTCTCACCATGTCAGCACTTTCACTTAATTTCCAAAGGTGCACTCTCCAGAACTGAACTGTTTGCCTCATTTCAGGAAAAAAAAAAAAAGATAGCCAGCACTTTTCTACAAAGACCAGACATGACCTATACAATTCTTTGTCTGCTCAAAATCCAGAGCCACCACTATGGTGGCAGGTACTGCTGCTTTCTGCTGGAAAAGCAAAAGCACTGCATCAGTTTCTTAGAGAAAACGATCATGAAACAAAGCCATCCTAGGTTTATTGATTTTTCCACCCAGCTTTTACTTTCTGAAGGATGGGTATTATTGTTAAAAAGACCAGAAATGTCAGAAAAGTGGGGCTGAGGGAGGAGCCTTGCTGAATCAGCATGAAGCAGAGCATGGGATTGGGCCTTGACAGTCACAGCTGCTGAGTATCAGGATGTAGTGAAAATAAGCATTTTTTACTTGGATTCTTCACAATTTTCCCCCCTGCATTGTCATGAGGACAGCAACGGCCCCTCCATGTGGTTGCTCAGGGAGAAGGTGCAAGAATTCAGGGCATATGCAAAGGATACTCATAAAACACGTGACAAACAGAGACAAGGAAACCAAGTCCTTCCAGAGCTGCTCCCAGGGCTGGTGAGAACTCCCTCATGTGATGTGGGCAAGTTATACATGCAAACATTTTCCAATTCAGATATCACCTGAGGAAATTCCTATAGCCAGACTGTGTGGACCTTGTTTCACCTGCTTCATACCAACAACGAGCCAAAGTGACTTGTCAGAGCTTCTCTGCAGTCCCTCTGCCTATTTCAGTGCTTTGTAAAGACCTCTAAAGAGATTTGACTACCATAATTTCATAGTCGAAATATAATAGCTAGGAAATCCATCTAATAAAGCCCATGCAATCACTGAGAAACTGAGTTTCAATCAATAAAATGCTAAACCAGGACCTGAAGAAAGGGTCTGAGGGGGGTTGTCATATCAATCCCTTGTAAACTACCACTGAAACATCCACAGAAGATGAACCACAACTGACAAGCTTTTGAAGAAACATTGGGGTCAAGCATTCCCTACCCACTTTGCAGTGCCAGGAGGTGAAGGCCGGAGCCGGTCTTCCCAAACACTCCTGGCTGTTCTTTCCTGTCCCACCAGTCCAACTCTTGTAAGCCAAGGCTGAGGTGCATCCCTGGAGCTGGTTAGACATACTTGCACCAGGTCTGCTTGGACTGTTATTGTTCAGTGATAACCGAAGTGCCAAATCAAAATATGAATGTCGCAAATTGATTAAAAGTCTGAAGTAAAATCTCACATGAGTGTTCTCCATAGAGTTATATATGTATACCTGCACACCCACATTGTATATGCAAAAGCCAGTGTTATTTTATATACAATATGAACATTCACATCACTTCTGTTACTTGCCTCTTCACCAGCAGAGATCAACGCACAATCTTGGTTCCATCATGTTGCACCATCTACCCTTTTATTCTGCATCAATGGAAACAATTTGTCTGTAACCTTCATTATTGCGTTAAGTTCAGTTATTCCCTCCAAGGGGTGTCAGTATGACAGCTTATGTTTACCTTTCCAGAAAATTGGTGCCTTTATTCTGTCTCAGATTTCTGGTGAACTTGAATTAATAGACTGAGCTGTAATGCTAAGGTATCAGCTTTGTTGGAGGCATTGTAATGATTGCATGACATATAAAATAACAAACTCAATGTCCTGTCTCAGCATGTATATGTACTTGTACCAAACTTGCCTTCAACTAGTGGGGACAGTCTTTATTTTCGTGATCTTAAAGGCCTGCATAGGCATAACAAGGAAATCTGCCCCACATTGTTACTGGAGTGTTGTTTTTCTTGTTTCTCATGAGAACTTAACCTTCAGTCCGATGGTAATTTTTCTTCAGGAAACAGATGATGAGCCCTCTGACAAAGATGCTCTGCAGCCTGGACGCAATATCGTTGCTGCTGGCTATGCCTTGTATGGCAGTGCTACGCTGGTCGCCCTCTCCACAGGGCAAGGAGTGGACTGCTTCATGCTGGATCCGGTACAGTCATGATGTTAAGCACATTGCCACTGTCTTTTAGAGCTTTCTGTGCTTGGGTTTACTGGCTTTTGTTACTCCTTGTCTCTGTAATCTAGCAATCTACCATATTTTTTTCCCAACTGTCCTGGAGCAACCCACCTTCCCCTTACAAATACTCACTAACAGGCAAGCTTGTAGGTTTCAATAACTCTTGTTTGTTTTTTCTACTCAGTGAAAGACAGTTCAGTTAGATAGCAATCCCTCTTCATTCAAACCAGGCTGCTGGTTTGCACAAACACTTAAAATCTACTCTGAGCAGTGGTTTTGCCCCCACTTAGAGGACTGCTGCTTTTTTCTTGTTGTCACTTTTTCTGTCTGTCGAGGAACCTCAGGGTGTTCACTGTTTAGCCAGGGGCAAGGACCATTTGTTGATGCAGTTCATGCAGAGTGATGCCTGATTTCCTGAGCGCAATTTCGTTTTAAGGCTAATTCCTCTAAGCTGCATACCCAACAGTTTGCAAAAGCAGAACCATACACATACATTTGGACATATGCTGCTCCTTGGCATCCAGCCCAGGAGCCCTACAAGTGCTACTGGAGGAATGCAGGAAGGAGACAGGCTCATTTGAGAAACCAGCATTAGATGTGGGCAATAACACAGGATTTTTTTTTTTATAAAAGAATGCACTATTATCAAAACTCCTTTTAAGTTTTATAAGTAGGCTCATTCCGAATGGGAAGAACTGGGAGCTGAACTGCTCTGATGAGAGGCAGAGGAAGAGAAGGTAGAAGTTGCACTCAAACTGCAGACAGCATCACCGGGGGGTAGCTGATCATGTTCACTTTAATATATTTATATAGATATGCAATAAGAGTTAAAAAAATCAGATGAGAGTGTAAATTTCTTAATATGTAACCTTATGCTTTGTGGACAGAGATTCACAATCCATCTGCTTTCAGGCCTGACTGGTGTTCATCTGACATGCTATTATAGTCAAATTGCTTTTTGTTTATGCTACCAATGTGACAAGTTTTCATTAACTTAATGCAGACTCTGTGCTTTCTGCTCTGCTTGAAATACTGTGAAGTTATACACAAGACTGGTGCTGAAAGGATCAAGCTGTGCTTGCTTTTCTGCCATCTCCAGTGGGACAACTCTTGCAGAAAGTCAACAAGATGTTCTGCTGTTTGCTAATAGCTGGTCTATCCTGTTCCTCTGCAGGGTCTTGGTGAATTTATTTTGGTGGACAGAGATGTTAAAATCAAGAAGAAAGGGAAGGTATACAGTCTCAATGAAGGTTATGCCAAGTATTTTGATCCTGCAATGACTGAATATTTACAAAGGAAGAAATTCCCCGAGGTAAGAAAATATTAGCGCTGTACCCAATGTACTGGGCACCTGCAAGCACAGCCTTACACACAGCCCTGGCTGATGGGAAAGGATTTGAAGGCCTTGCTGCGTTCAGCCTCATGTAACCCTTCCATGTCATCATGTCCATCTTGGGTAAGTATCTGGTGCCCTGACATGTAACTTCGGCTTCACTATGTAGATTCATAGCTTGTTCATCACTGTGTGGAGGAAAATGTGCTGTACCTGAAGAACCAGACTTTTTACAAAGTTCTGAAACTGTGCCAGTGAAATGTGGGGGTGCGTTCATTTTCTGGCTTATCTGAATATGCAGCTCAGCCATATGTGCAGCTGTGCATTTGGGGTGAGATCCCACATACTGCCCAGAAGGTGCTTGCAGGGATCTGGGTGACATCACCTTCTCCTTCCTCTACGTGCAGTATCACGACTGCGCTGTAATCTTGCAACATATGGAGCATGAACCAACCCACAGGTTGGAAAAAAGAAAAATGGTTTGAGGTGCAATTACACTATATTTTGCTGTTAAGAGGATTATAATGCATATTATAATGTATATTATAATCCTGAGCTGAGAACACCCCGTGTCTGATGAACTTCCTCGTGGGGACATACAGCCCTGTATGGCCCCTAGTCAATGCTAGGAGGACACAACACAAGCGTTCAATGTGGAAAGCTCTCTAGAAAGTCTAGCTATGTCACCAGTACATCATAAGGAGGTATGGTGGTATGTTGCAGCTCAGCACTGAATTTGGCTAGGAAGCTGGTTTTAGTGCTCTTCTTGCCAAAACCAAAACCGATAGGATTATGTTTTAAACCCTGTACAGGCTCATGTAAAAGTCAGGGTGCTGCCTAAGGGAAATGTAACAAATGAAAGTTTAAACCATAGTTCTGCCAGAAGCTCTTTCTGAGCTGAAAATCTGAATTTACTACATTGGATACAGCTGCAATGCTGACCTCTTATCAAAACCTCTTTCCCACATTACCTTGATTGTTGTTGCAGTGAGTGTCATGTCACAGCATTTAAACTACAGTCATTTGGAGTATCTGAGGTTATTCGGAAACTTCAATGTCTGCTTTCAGTACAGCTGTGAAAGGAGAAGCCCATCACACAACGTTCATACCTCCTGAAAACTAATCCAGCTAGGAAAGAGGAGATCTGTCCCCATTATGCTGAACTATGCATTCAGTATTTTGCACTAACACTGGATTTAAGAATTTGTGTCTTTGCAAACCACCCAAGTGTTTCTTTAAAGCTCTTCAAGAAGTAATCAACCCCAGGCAAGTATGAAAAGACTGAAGAGATTTCAATCTTCAGTGTAAAGATCAAACAGAGATTTTCCACCATAGGCTCAGTGAGCACAGCTCTATCATGTGAATCACTAAATCCTTAGGTTAGGAAATAACAGAAAAAATTCACTTGTAAGAACTGTGTTATCTTGAATCTGAACTCCTTTTGAGGAAAAGCTATTGACAGTATGGTAGTAATGCAACAGAAACTGGCAGAAGGTATTTTCGTTACTTCAAGGCAAGTGACACAGCAATGCATGGGTTGTTTGGGTCAGGGAAACCATTCTCAAGGGTGCCAAGCAAGCACCTGGCTTTGCTGCTCCAAGATGCAGGGTTATCTGCGTGGGAAGGGTCAAGGAACCAACATTATGGCCACAAAGCACCAAAAGTGCCCTGCCTGTTTGAAAGTTTGTTATGAACCTGAGTTTTGGAAAAAGAGTAACTTGGTTCCTTGATTTAAAAAGAACACTATATTTGCACCGGGGGACAAGAAGACAGAGAAAGGATTGCCACACTTCTATAGCATGAAACCTGCTTCCTGACATTGTCTGCAAGCCTTACCAGCTATGGCTACCTTGGTGCTGCTCCTACCTTCCCTGCTCTGCACATGTGGAGCACTGCACAGCTTTGGCCTGCTTCTTCCTCTGTTCAGCACAGAGAAGGGCAGTGGGGGTATCTGCTGGATACCCCCTGCTCGTGACTTGAGGAGAAACTGGCATGTGGGGCATGAGGAACTCCTTCTTATCAGGCTGACCACTCTCACCCTATGGCCTTGTGACCACTAGAAGCCAAGAGGCTAATTATGAATTTCAGCTATTTGGCACTTTTCTTATTGCTTTTATTTCCTTTGATCCTACTTCTGTTTCCTCCTTCCTGTGCTTCTTGGTCAACATGCTGTTCAGATGACCCTCTAATGTTGCCACAGAAAACTAAAAAGTTAAAAACAAACCAGGAAAACAAAGTAGGATGTTGACCACAACATGTCCCATGTTCTGTATTACTGTCACCAGTGATCAAACATTACAAATCAGCCACTTACATGGAGAGATTTCCCCTTACTATCTAGAAGCAGGATCACAGACCAGACAGTTTGGACTACAAAGTCATGTTGGATCACAAAGTTTCTTGTGGACCTCCAATCACCAAAGGCATCAATTCTGAATTAAAAGCACTGGAAAAGTGCTTCTGTTCTGCAGGTCAGTTCTAAATCTCCTATCATTGTCCTGGTCCATCTCAGTGGGAAACATTTGTCTAGACACATCTCTTCTGGAAGAAGAGTCCGGAGTGAAGCTATTTTTTGTTGTTGTTGAGCATCACAAAATCTCCTACTGCATAACCAGCATGAAGAGCAATCTGGTATTTGTAGGTCTGCCTGTAATGCAACACGTTTACTCCAGTCTGCACTCTGTAACAGGCACTGCTGAGCTAGGAACTGTTTCTGCAAAAATTTCACTCTAATTCCTTCCCAAAGTCAGTTCTTCCTCCAGTAATGCTTGCAGGGCCTTAGCCTCCAGCTGGCACCAGTTAACGAGTGGCAGAACTCAGCAACATGCTGTAGGCATCATCGTATTGTGCTCTTCCACCCGTTTTTATCTTCTCTTCCTACAGCCCCAAGAGAATTTGAGACTCGTTGCAGGTTGTTGATAGTCATGCAATGGAGACTCTCCAGTTAAGGCCCTTGAAAACTTATCATCAACAGCACATTTCAGCATGGAGCAGCCTTCTGCCAGCCAGCCCAGATGTGCCTGAGTGACATAAAAAAGCTAATAAAAACACTGCTTTTGTCACCCTAACTGTTTGTGGAACGAGGCATGCAGAGTGCTGCTCCTGCAGACTGTAGAAAATAGTTTCCCCCCTGCTCTCCTAGTTGTTAGAGTTAAGCAAGAAAAAAATGGTCTTGTTCTGCTGTGGAGGAACATAGCAGAAGAACAAAGAAGTGAACACACTGTGAAACAAAAAAAACAATAAATCACAGGACATGTTTGCTATAAGCCATTTTTGTTCCTCTGCATGAAGCAAAGAAAAGTAGTCGGAAAAGTGAAACCCAGAGCAATCACAAGTTTATTCAAATGCTGTGGATGCTGACCAAAGGAACATCAAGGCTCTCCAGGTCTTTCATTAGCATCAGCTGTACGAGTGAGAAGTGCTCACTGTGCAGTCTGGCATTGCTCAGAGCTCGAGACGCATTTCTCTAGCATTCCCACTCTGTTATTTTGGCTGAGAAGAAAGCCCGGGCGACACGTCAACACCCATGCAGCACCTTTTACCTCTCTCATCAGTAACAAAAATGTGTGAGTGACCAAACTAGTAAAACCCGAAGGAACATTTCTGGTAACTAAAGGGACAATTCATTTCTCCTGTGCAGGCAGCTGGGCGCCAAGGGAAGTGAGAACTGTATTTCCATCTGTGATTCAGCTGCCCATGCAGACACAAACTGTGTAAATGAGCTGCCTGTGAACAGGAAATCCAGCGGGACCCAAACGTACCTGAAGTTTTGTACACAGGTGGCTCTGCTCTGCAGCTCTCGTGTTCAGTAAACTACAGAGTCCTTATTTGACAATGAGATAGAAGCAGTCCTTAGCCCTCTGTTTCAGGGCCTGTTTATGACTGAGGCTGGAGCACCTCCCCTGTGAAGAGAGGCTGAGGGAGCTGGGCTTGTTCAATCTGGAGAAGAGAAGGCTGCGGGGGGACCTCATTGCAGCCTTCCAGTACATGAAGGGAGCTTGTAAGCAGGAGGGGATTCAACTTTTTAAAAGGATAGACAATTACAGGACCAGGGGGAATGGATTAAAACTAAAGCAAGGAAGGTTTAGATTAGATATTAGGGGGAAGTTTTTTACAGAAAGAGTGGTGAGGTGCTGGAACAGGCTGCCCAGAGAGGTAGTGGGTGCCCCGTCCCTGGAAGTGTTCAAGGCCAGGTTGGATGGGGCCCTGGGCAACCTAGTGTAGATCCAGGCCTGAGGTTGGTGGCCCTGCCTGTGGCAGGGGGGTTGGAGCTCTATGATCCTTGGAGTCCCTTCCAACCCAGACCATTCTGTGATTCTATGATTCTGTGATAAGCTATGACATTTCTTATTGTTTGATCAATTTTTCTTAAGACTTGCTTCATCACCTGTTGAAACCACAAAGGAGAACTCTTCCTTTGCTTGTATTTTTAATGGTAATTTTACACTGTAACCACATCTTTCCCTGATAACTGTCCTTTCTTAGGCTGCAAACTTGACATCAGTCTCTCTTTAACAACTCTTAGGGTGTTTTTTCTGACCTTAGATTTTTACAGTTGCAAAGTTACAAGTGCAAAGAGCTGTGAGATGGAGAAGCTGTAATTTGAAGTCTGTTATTATTTGTGGGTAAACCATGAAATATAAGGGACCAAATACTTAAAAGTATTGTTCAGTTGTGCCTGGAAGTAACATGACCAGGTTTAAGCAAAACTAAATAGAAAAGCTCCAGGCTGTCTTATCTGTTATGCCTTTGACACTTTGAATTGTTTACCCTCTGAATCATCAATACTTCTAATGTGTACAAGAAGAAAGAATCCTGGCAAATATCACGAGTACAGATGAACAAAGATTATTGCTTAGGCAGGAAGAATTCTCTATTCCAATTTTACTACCAGCTGTATCAAATATCGAACTCTTACTGTAAGAGTTGGATATAACTGGCTTAGGAGTCAACTTCCTAGTGTCATGTTGCATTATATTGTGTAATTTCATGAGAATCTCTTCCCATTTTAGAAGATAGTAAATATCAAAGCTTCACTGTTGCATAGAACAGTTTGAAAAAAAAAGGAATTTCAAAACAGAATTATGTTTTTCTTTATCTGTACTTTTTCTTCTCACTTGTGGATTGTTTTTTCTCCCAGCTAACCTCATGATTTTGCTGGGAAGGGTGACTACCTTGTGATGCCTGAAAGTCTTTGAGCTGGCATTGCTGAACAAGTTCTCTATGTATTTCTCTGGATCTGGTATCAGCACAAGGCAAGCTTTGTAGAAAGCACTAAGATCTTTTATTAAACAACTGTTCCAGACAGGAAAACCATACAGGGGTCTTTGCAAACTATTTAGCATTGCAATACATAAATATATATGCATGTATGTGTACAAAAAATACATGAAGTCCCTGTCTCTTGTATCTGGGGAGGAGAAAATTCCTCCTCTGCTTCACCGAAGACAGACCAAGAGATATCAAAAGACCAACTGACTTCTGGGCACACTAGCTTTCAGAAAGCTTTCCTTCAGTTTACACATGTATTGTGTATCTCCCCTTCATAAAAGTGTGGTGGCATATCGCTGTTCTCAGGCAGAGCCCACTCGGTGTCCGTAACTTCTGTTTGTGCAAGACAGCTTGGTTGTCTGCTGTATTGTCTGCCCTAAAATTTTTGTGACTGGCAAACCCGAGACTGATACAAATACTTCTCTGATTGCTCCCACTAAAATGTCCTCTCCTTCAACAACATCAATTTCTAAGCTGAGAGCAAGAAAAACTACATTCGCTAATAAATTGCTGTCTCCCAAACTAAGGTGCAGAATGAATGCTGTGACCAATTAAACGACTTGACAGATAAATTAAAAGGAAAAAGCTGGTATCCTCTGGGAACCACCTGGATGTGTAATGAAAAGTGACGTCCCTCCTCATGCCCTGGCTGAGGAACCAGTGAAGGCTCAGCAATCACATACGTAACTTGTGCTGATAACGTGGAGGGGCTTTCACTTGTTGTTCGCAGCCCTTGATTTTTCACGGGCTGAGGACTGGTACCAAATTGTGCACTCTAATTACAGGCACCCTGATGTCTATACTGTGAATGAAGTTCTTTTAAATGTCTTAGAATCTCACAAACAATGACTATGTCTTACAAAAAGCTAAGCTTCAGGCTGGTTTGGACATTCACCGTGTCCACAAGCAGCCATTGTTAAATTGATGGCTGTTTTAGAAGAAAATCACATTTCAACATGCTACCTAGACTAGTTGATATAATGCTTTACCCTATGTTTTTCAGGACGGCAGTTCCCCATATGGTGCCAGGTACGTGGGCTCAATGGTAGCTGATGTTCACCGTACATTGATGTATGGTGGGATCTTCATGTATCCTGCGAATCAGAAGAGTCCTAAAGGAAAGGTAAACGATTTGACTTACTCTCTGGTGAGCTTCGTCAGCCTAATACCTCTGGTTTTCCTGGAGGTGCAAAGGAATAATTTACATATCTAAACATATAATCACTCTCCATCGTTGGAGAAAGTTGCTAATGGATATGATGGTCAGTAATCAAGTTTAGGCAAGAAACTTACACAGTTGCCAATTTAGACCAGAAAACTTCCTGTGTGCTTTTGTATTACAAACTAGTCAAATAATTTTTACTGCAACCAAGGGCTTTATTCCTTTTTCTAAAGAGAAATATTTCAGTATCATAGACACCTGTTGAGACACCTATGCACAGCTGGCATGTGCGACACAGGCCCAAGGAAGACCTCAGCACTTTATACTGGCAACGAGAGTCCAGTTGGGATATGCAGAACCCCAGACAGGGATTTGTGCAATGTTAGACAACTGAGTTTGCCCACCTACTGTTTCCAAAATGCGCTGAGATTACTATCACCAGTCCTGCAAACATAGGCAACTGATCCAAAAGACTCTGCCAGAAGAAGGTGAATTTCACACATGCTGAGATCAGTATTCTGGGAAAAGATGATTTCCCATTTGGACACCTGTACAAACCATGCTGTGACTTAATGCAGTCCAATGCAGTGCAGCAGCTCCCTGAATCTGCTGGGCCATGGACATAGTCCTGCAGCATCAGATACCTTTATTATTAAACTTCTAAACAAGTATGTTTTAGAAAGAGACCTGGTTATACAGCTGGTTAGACCCACAATAACATGCAGGTCATTCTTAGGAAATAGTTGGCTCAACACATAGTAGATTGGTCACGGTGTTCTGACTCCAAGACCTTCTTCTTCCTGGTCAACACCATACTTCAAAACTTCCATTTAAATGTTTTTGTACCCTTGGCTGGTATGTGCAGGAATTTGCACTTATAAAACTACTTGCCCCATCCCCCACACTGCTGTCAGAGCAAGAGCACCCTGGTGCCTACAGTACTTTAGGGACAGAGGTCCACCGTTTCCATCCTGGTGAGCTGTCATAGTAACAGCAGATCCATGTAGTCTGGAAAACAAGGAGAGGAGGGAAAGAACTCTCTTCAGAATACACAACAGAAAATGGCTGCATGTTTGTCCAGGCAATTTTGATTTAAATATTTGACAGAGCATTCCAGGAAAACGAAACAAAAAACCCCATTAAACAGTGTGTGTATCAGCAAGAGACAAAAAAAGGGATTTGCTGCATGTGGGAGAAGTGGGTTTGCTGACTGGCCTCTCCAAGTTAAACTTTTTGTTTTGAAATCTGTGTTAAGCCATTGTTGAAGGGAAAAGGTGAGAAGTGGGACAAAATAACAAATGTACAAAGTCCTTGTTTTCTAGAAATCAAGATTTCCACATGAGTTAGCCTACACTGACTGTTGGATTGATCCAGCTCATACTGTCACAGTGAAGAGAAGAGAAGCAAAGCTGTACTATCATTACAAACAACAGTTTTCTTCTTTCCCTCTCAGGGTGCAGGTGTATACAGGTCTTTTCACACAAACCTCTTTTTGTTGAAGAGGTGATACCTTTGTGGCAGGTGCCCTGATCACCGCCCCCTTGAAAGACAGTCTATCCACTTTATGGATAGAGAGCTGAGAGGAAGCAAACGTCACTGGCATTGATCCAAAGGCTTTGGAGCAAATGTAAATGACATGTACGCAGGCCCCAGCATTTGTTGTTCCTCCTTTATGCTAAAGAAGGAATGAGAACAAAATGCTCAATAAACAGTGGGGAACCAGGCAACAAACAGATCCTCTTTTCAAATCAGATATATTAAATATTTTTCTATGAATGGTAAGCCTGTCTGAAGACAGAGCCCACCTTGAAGACCCCTAAGTGCAACTGCACTATGTAGTCAAAGTTAAGCAAAAAGAAACTCAGCACGTGGTTCCACAGTGGTACCGCTGCTCTTTTCTGCCTCATGATCTGGAAGCTGGCCACGCGCTAGGGAGAACAACAATGGTCCTACGTTGCCGGTCAGGTGGTGTCTTTGTGTCAGAAGTGGCACTTCAGGGACCTTTCAGCCTTGAGAAAAGAAGACTAAGAGGGGATCTTATTAATGTTTATAAATATCTGTAATGTGGGACACAGGGGGAAATGGCCAGCCCCTTTTCAGTGGTCTGTGGAGACAGGACAATGGGTAGTGGTTTCAAGTTGGAGCACAGGAAGTTCCGCACCAACACGTGGAAGAACTTTTACACAGTGAGGGTGACAGAGCCCTGGGACAGGCTGCCCAGGGACGTTGTGGAGTCTCCTTCTCTGGAGATATTCAAGACCCGTCTGGATGCCTATCTGTGCAATATGAGCTAGGGAGCTGCTTTGGCAGGGGGGTTGGACCCAATGATCTCTTGAGGTCCCTTCCAACCTCTACAATTCTGTGATTCTGTGAAAGATAAGAATGGACGTAATATGCACTAGTTAAGTTTGTGAGGTATCATGGATTTATTGCAAACAGTGTGACAGAGGAATGATGGGTAGTAATGTCCTGCTTCTGACCCGTTTCATTGTCTCTCTACATACAGTTGCATTCTGTCATGCTTCCTTTTTCTCCCCAGAAAGCATTCGCTCTTTTGCACATAGAAAAATCCCATCAAGCATGATACATACCGACACCATCATACAGGAGCACTTCGTAGACCCTCAAAGATTCAACTGAACCTGGAGGAAAAAATGTCTGTTAAAAAATAACCAGCTATCATCTATGTCCTCTTAAACACAGAAACTTTTGGCCTATGTCCCAAATAAGTTTCCATTTCACTGGAACAGAGACACCCCAGAAGTAACATTTTCAAAGATGTGAATAGATACCAGGGTTCAAAATGAATGTGCCTCCACACCAAAGGGGAAAAATTACTTTTAATAATTACCGTGGTTACTTCTGAAAGCAGAGCCACTATCTGTGTGAGTTCAGGCTACTAATACCTATTCACATTTCTGAAGGCTGCAGTCAAATCCTGAAATTTGAAACTGGGAGCATCAAGTTTCAAACTCCAAAATAGCCTGACCTAACAAAATGCTATTACCCCAAGCCTTGAGGTAATACATGAAGGCTGTGCTTGAGAAGAGATTTTAGCTTTTCTTTCCCGGTACTGTTGACTTAGCTGGCTTAACTGTTTTGCTGATGCCTGTGGGCCTGACAGCTACTTCTGACATTTTTGACAAAATACAGCTTCACTGATGCTGCACATCAGTATGTCAGCTTGGAGACTATAGAGGCAGAGTCACTGTACTCTTCCTCCAAGCAGAAGGTGGGAAGGGATGTAAGAGTAACAGAGTAATAGAGGTGGGGCTGACAGAGAGACATTGCTACTTAGATCAATTGATGTTTGGTACAAAATTTTCAAAAACCGCAAAATGAAGGTTAAGTTCTGGTAAGTCCTTTGGTGTAATTTCCCCCCAGAGCAATCATGTGTTCCCTCTTCCTTTCCAGCTCAGGCTTCTCTATGAGTGCAACCCTATGGCCTTCATCATTGAGCAGGCAGGCGGGATAGCGACTACAGGGACGGAGGCAGTGCTCGATGTGAGACCAGAGAGTATTCACCAGAGGGTCCCTCTTATCCTCGGGTCACCAGACGACGTGCAGGAATACCTTGCTTGTGTACAGAAACACCAGAAGAGCAGCTAAAGGCCCTTCCACATCAGACCTTGCTCATTTGTCTTCAGTCTACAGGAAAAGCCATACCTGGGAAGATGGTGGATTCCGGCAATTAGCACCCATCTCTCAGTGAAAACCCCGCTTTATGAGAACAAGAAAAGTAGTGAGAATGGCTGCTGGGAAAAACAAAACTTTCATTTCTCCATGCAGGCAAATGTAAAAGTCCTTTCACGCTGATTTATGCAGGGCAAATTTAGAGACAGAGGCCTGATTATTAAAGAAAAGTGACTTAGTTTATATAATATTAACAAAAAAAAAGTAGATTATGTCAGTGCCCCCATTTGATCTGAACCTAGACACCTGACATTACATGGCATCATCTGAGACAGGATTTTCCCATCGACATTCACAATGCCATTACCCAGACTTTCTGCTGAAGGTTTTATTGCAGGTGCTTTCTATCTTGTCAGCCCCAAGAAGACAAAAAGTCTCGTGTTGCCTGAAACAGCCTTTTTAAGCTCCAAATTATGTATCTCTTGGGTAATTAATAAAGATGAAAAGGCTGCAATGTTGCCAGGGTATTTCAACTCTCGTAAGCACAGGAAAATGCCACGTGTTATTTATAGACAGATAACCTTCAATGGCACAAATCGCAATAAACCATTGCTACAGATGTGGGATTCAAATCACGCCTATTCCCTGTTCACCCATTGTCCTCTGCAACCGATGAGCCATTGCCACAAAGCCACCGTAACACCTCCCTTTGCTTTTGCTTTGCAAAGGTCCCTCTTCAGGTTGAAACTTACCCTTTCATACCTGCTACACCGCTGTTCTCAGCCCCCACCGGCACTGACACCACCTAAGGAGATGGGGAATCGGCTCTGACACTAGCAGGCATCCGTAGAGCAAAAAAACAGTAACTAAAAGAAATGTGTGATTATGTTAAGTGATAAGGGTGTGGAATCTGGGGTTTAGGTTCCTTTCAGTGTTAGACATCCTGATGCCATGCTAGCACAAGGCTTCATTAAGAACGGTCTGTGAATTACATTCGGATGCAGGAGTTAAAAATACCTCTGCCAAGAAACCCCATTGACAATTTTTAAACTTACAACTATTTTCTGTTATTCATAAAGAAGAGGCAGGCTGAATAAAGGCACATAGAAAATCATACAGGACACGTGTTACCCTTGCTATCCCAGGGGTGAGGATGTGATTTCAGTCCTCCTTCAGGTATCAAAACCCTCTTTCTTCAGGTCTTTTTCTGGCACTCTTCAGAGCTGTAACACTGAGAACTGCCCAGGATCAGCAAGCACAGCGTGTACTTGTATATTCTGTTCCTCCTCAGACACTTCCATAACCCCTGCTACCAACAGCAAAACATGAGCAACACTTAAATCCTGGAGAATGAAGAGAAAGCAGGAAAAAAATGAGAGGATTTAGCCAGTAGCCTGCTTTATACCAGAGAATGCAGTTGTGTACTCTCACTATGGAAGGTAGTGAATGAGTTTTCCCACAAACAAAATATGCACGCAGTGTATATATATATACATATATATACATACATATGCATATATACACATATATGTAAATTGTGTGTGTCTGTGTTTATACATATACTTTATGCATACACAGTCATCCTCTCCCCTGCAATCCCCACAGAAGAATACAAATAGTTGTTGATGTCACCAAAAACACTATTGCATTTTTTAAGTTGGAAACCTAAAAGAAGCATAATTCAAGGCTAGTATAGTAAACCAACAATACCAACACTGCACCAGAAGAGAGATTGCTCGTCACCTGGCCTTGTTTCCAAAGGGCTGAGAGAGATGGCTAAGGACATAGTGGAAACAGGGACTTGGTACTCTAGTGAAATCACAGAGGCTCTAAAACAACCACTTTTTAGGGGTGTGCTGAAAGGAAGTCTGTGTTGCAGTAGGTGTGCACACCCTGCTGCCTAAGATCTGTGTTTGTGTGCTGTTTCTTAAACTATGTATCTGTGTCCTGCAACTGGCCAGTCATTCGGAGCTTTAGCGCCAGCATAAAGGCGCCTGAGTTGCCTTTAAGTACAATTTCACAGCAAAATCTGTGTATAATCCTAGCTGCCAGCTTTCCCATGGATTTTGTTTAAATTTTTTTTTTTCCTGAGTTTGCACCAGAAGCACCTGTTAGTGGTGCAGGTAGAGCTGGGTCACCCATCTGACAAACAACAGCAGTTTTGGGTGGCTGGTATCTACAAAGAGAGATCAGTTCCTTCCATGTGCAAACAACACATGCAACCTCCAGATGAGGATTAAGAAAGCAGTGACTTTCTTCAGTGCGAACTGTGGATTTTCTTCAGCGGGGTCCCACTTGGACCCACCACACCTAGACTGTAACTACTTGTACTCTGCTACACCTAGCACAGCCCTGCAACCAGACTGCTCTGCAGAGTCCTCCTTAAAGCCTCGGGACAGAGTTGGCGAAGTTTCCTTTCCTGGTGCTGTAGCAGTTCAGACCATCTCTCACGCAAACCACAGGGTGCCTCTTGTGGGAGGTCACCCCGTACAAAGCCCTTGCGATAATGTGCCACAACTTCCCTTCATGGTCAGCTGGGTGTCTGAGGGCAAGCAGACAGCTGAGAAGACAAGATACGGCTTTTTTTGTTTGTTTATTTGCTTTTTTAAGGAACCAGGTTCCTTATTTAGTGGTTGGAGCAGTGAGAAAGTGGATGCACCATATGCTGCTATCAGTGCTGCCGGGAAGAGCAGGGAAGCTGGTGTGAAGCAGCATTGATGACTGAGGTGCTCTGACTCTGCATCCATGGTGATGACTCTTCAGAGAGTCATCAGCCTGACACAAAACTGAAAATGCACGAACACATCACATACAGGCAGGAACGGACATGCATTTAAATACTGGCTCACATACGTGCCTTCATATCAGTATACAATTGTTTCTTGACATTACTTGGGGGGGGCAGGGTTGGGAAGTATACTGGTTGTATTGTACCAGGTGGGTAACAAACATGTCTGGTTTAAAGCACCGTTTTACGTCTTGTTGCCAAATTTCCAATTTCAGGGTACCTATGCACCTATTTCAGAAGTGAAGTAAAAGCAAACTGCCTAAACCTGGTGGCAGCCAGTAGCACACAAAAAAAACCCCACAGAAACTCCACCAGTCTCTAATAAATGAGTGGTTGTTCACTAATTACTTCAACTGCAAATTAAGCTAGTCTGAACAGCCAGCTGTAAAGAGCTGGCCTTGTGACTATGATCACAAGATGGAGTTGGGGGTGGGGGATCAGAGAACAGGTTGGAGCTGGCAGGCTTCCCTCCAGCCTCTCGGCACCCAGCCTGCCTGTGCAGGGAGCTCACCCTTCCCTGAACGAGCTGGGCATCTGAAACAGGGATGCTGTTTGAAATGCTGGATCAAATGTGGCGTTGAGCATTTGTATCCAAAGTCAGTGTTTCATTCTGTTTTCCATGAAATGCAAGGAGCTTTGTTGTTTTTTTAATAAAGCCAACTGATATTTCTGGAAAAATCAGGCAAGGCTTTTCTTCTTTTATAGAACAGACGCAGTATCCTTCAGGCTAATTACAGACAGAGGGAAAGAAAGAGGTCTTAATTTACATAGCTTATACTAACCAGTTGGTCTCATTGTGAGTAAAGGGTGGTTGGTACACATGGAACAGAAGAGAGGGATGAACAAGAGGAAAGATGGTAAAATCAAAGGCTCTAAGATAAAAGTATCTGTTGTCCATAAACATCCAAGTCCCAAATGTGGGTAAAACAGCAAGCCAAATGAACACACAAGATAGAGAATCTGCACACAGTTACCCAGAGGTACAGAATCCAAGAATTTTTAAAGGGGCAGTCCCTACCATTCAGGCTTCGTGTCATCATGGAGAATACCCATAAAGTCCATGCACTGCTACTAGAAAACACTCACAGATATTCTTCCTAGGTTTCTGCAAATAGACATGTGGTTCCAGAAAGCAGAAAAATAAAAATCTCAAACCAAATATGTGACCTGATTGCACTGACTGCTTTTAGGAGTACTTCATGAAGACAAGGGACAGGGAGGTTTTTCCCACCAAGATCTGCCCTGTGGGGGTTGCTCTCACCTGATGCATTGATTAGCATCATGGTTTTGCAGGATCCTCTTCATCCTGAGCACAGCAAGTTCCTGGTAGCAGCTTTTGCAGTTCCGACCACTACGATGGATGAAGGGAGTTTGGTGAGCTGGCTGGCAGAGGGTGTTGGCCAGGACAGCTGTGTACTCACACGCCGATAAACAGAGCTTGTCATAAGCGGTCTGGTCAGCTGCCAAGCAGATCCCCCAGCGAGTATGTTATCGCTTTTGAAGAGACACCTCTGCGGAGGAGATAACGCACACACTGGGTTACCCAGTCAGCTGTGCCTCGGCTGAATGTGCGCAGCCAGCCTAATCCCAGCCTGGGTCACACCGTGCGCCCTGTCTCATCGATTCGGCGTTACGCTCATCTGCACTGTCAGCACATGCCCAGGAAAGAAAGAAACCAAACTGTCCCCACGCCCAGCCAATCACATGCTATGAAAAGCAGAACTCCAAGAGAGCAGCATGCCCAGCGTTTATTTACCGCGTGACGCGACGCGCTATCTGTGTTCTGCCCTTCTGATTGCCTGGTTTCCTGTTTTCCCCTTGCATGGACAGTTCTCTCCTGAACAACGCGCTGTGATTTGTTGTTCCAGCGCAGAGAGAGCAAAAAGAGACTGCTCAAACAAAAAGAAAGCAGGGAGGGTGAAGGGAAAGGGCCATCCGGGCAAACACAGAACCAAAATTTAAACATGGCAAAAGGAGAACAGTGATGTTTACCTTTCAGCTCTGTTGAAGCTACACTGGGAGAAAATACAGCCAAGGGAGCCAGCTAGCCTTCTTTTGGAGGCGGACGCACAGCCGCTGATGAGCTGCACAGCCTCTGCCAAGCAGCCTCACTGCTGCTTTTGGCCTTTTTCCTCTCCCACTCCTCAGCTGCCACGTGGTTTTGATTAAAAACTTGTTGGGGAGGGAGGTTCTCTTGCTTTTTGGTTTACGGAGCGCTTGGAAACACCATAACAATGCAAAAACTTACCGCTTTATAATAATTCCCTATGGGCTTCCTGCAACCACAAGTATGCTTCTGAAATGCTCTGTTAGATTGTGAAAGTGACCCATCCTCCTAGCAGCACTGAATCAGAAAACACGGGTCCCCTCCGACTCTTCCTGTGACTAATAAGCAACTAATACCAAAACGGCAGCAGGATTTTATTCCAAACTTTTGCACAAGGCATTGCAATTTCTACGTAAACACAGCTTGCTTCCCTCAGCTGCAGGGGAGTATTACCATAAATCTCCAAAAGCCAATGCGATTGCGGCCGATGTTTCCAGTATATATTTCCTATTCCAAAAAGAGACCCCACCCAACCCACCTGCCAGCCAGCACTTCATGCCTGAATGAGGAAAGCAAACTGCAATACTAATAAGCGCGGCTGAGCAGGAGGAATGTTAAGAGGGCTGTTGAGAAGAACTCGCACTGACAGTTCTGGCTCTGCTGCGCTGTTGTGGTAGCAGGCTGTGGTATGCGCCTGGGCAGACATGCACCCAGTGAAACCGGCACCTGCACGTGCAGCAACTGACTGTCCAGCGAGGTCTGAGGAAAGCCCTGCTTACGGTTCTTCTGCGACTCGTTACCAGCCTCATAAACCGATATATTACAGAGATCTGATTAGAGATACACTTCCTTTCTAGGTGGGAAAAAGCATGTGTGACTAGGCAACTCTGAAGCTGCCATTCTTTCATCTGACTTCTGGATTTTAAGCAAAAGCAAGTTGTGTTCCAAGGCATGTGTTACAGCCTCAAGGAGTTGTCAGCATCCTGCTTCAGCATCAACTTCCCAGACAACCTAAGCTGGTTTGAGTGTCTAACAGCCCAGCATTTATTTTAAACAGTTTTGTGTCTCTACATACATGCTATTTAGAAAGCTTTCACTGGTAATTAAGAAAAAACACAAACAAACCCAAAAAACCCCATAATCTTTAGAACCAGAACTTAGAATATATTTCCACCACAGTTCCTGAGATTGCAATTTTCCCTTGTAGGCACATAATCACTGCAGTAGCTTCAGAAGGCCATTGGTGGCACCCCATGAGAGCACACCTAAACCACCCTCGCCCTGGAGGAACACACGTTAACAAAGAATTTTTAAACACAAAGTTAACTCCAGACGAATGTCCCAAGAGGATCACTTCTCATCAAGCATATGGACAGCCCTCACCAGGCTGGAAAATTACCTCCTCCTTACTCAGATCTCAGCCCAAGTACAAGCTTTCCCTCACAACCTGGCCCTCACAAAGCCAGCCTTACCCAGGACCACCTTCTGAAGGTGGCTGTGGAGAAGAATCCATCACTCTCTGACTTTGCCCAAGCTGGAAGGACCGCAGAAGGAAAGGTAGTGGCTGTCAGAGCTGCAGCACCACACCTGGTAACACACAGTGGTATTTCTAAAACACACGTTTCACAGCATCGCTTTATTGAGGAAGGCTGCTAGGTTCCACTCAGAAATCGGGTTTGGTTTTCCTGGAGATGGCAAGACCTGTAAATGAACAAAACAAGGAAGAAGTGTTTGAAGAAGAACCCAGTACATGTTTCATAGACGCCTGTCCTCCTCACACATCTTTTGTCCCTTGTGGTCACACAAGTGTATAGGGATTAGCTACCACTGGTGCAAATCTTTAATAATATTATTTATTGCCCTGAGGTATTGTACTAGTCAATATGTTCCATTGGCTTTTAATTGGTAAAATAGGAGCATTATATTCTGATTCACATTCCCTCTAGAAGAAAAGGGAGGGAATCCGAATTCATCCGGTTCTAGTATCTAATCCCCCCTTTTCTTCGAGAAGCCCCTTTCGTGTACCACGCTCCCCTACTTTACAAGCAGAGCAGCATGTCTTCAGTTGTGTCTCTTTCTCTCTTGTTTTTATCTTTTCCTAAATCCAATACTAAGGGATCCTGTGGTATCGTAAGCCCACACTCACTCTGCCATTTCGAATCATCTCAGAGGGTAGAAAAAACCAAATGTATCAGCCTAGCCACTTTCCCTTTTCTCTTAAAAAAAGCATTAATTGCAATACCTCAGCAAATTCTTTTTACTCACACTCCCACCGGGTTCTCCTCCGATATCTTTCCAATCCAAAATCTTACAATCCAGAGGGCTTTTCTTAGGGATTTTGCTACTTTGTCCCCCTCTCATCGTTAGTCAGATTTATCTCTTGATTTCTGTTCTTATTTATAACTCAACTCCCATCTGTCTGTCCAGCAATACTAACGAGAATGATATGGTTTCTCTAATACATTCACAGTTCCACACTGATTACACTAAAAAAATAAAAACAAACTGTAAATTTCTAGCAGGTAATTTTCTCTCTCTCACCGATACACTGTGGCTCAGTCACCCACCACTCACACCAGAGTTAACTCATTTCACTCACACCAATCATTCGTCAAATCCAAATCACTTTTCAAAAGTCAGTTCCTTGTACCAATATCCAAAGTCAAGAGCAATAAATCAGTGTCACCAGAGCAGCGACTCCCATTGGGAATCAAAGCCCAGTCTCCTGCGTGACAGGCAGGAGCTCTCTCCCACTGCCCACAGAGCAGCACGCTGTTACAGAAGTGTGCAGCAGGACTCCACACTCACTTTGTGCTGACTTAAACGTCTCGGTCACACCTGCACAAGATCTTTATATGATAGATCCAAACCAGAACAATACTCACTTGATACAGTTATCGAGATTCCCATTATTAGCAGCGTTTACATGCTACTAACCAGGTGTATACAATAAGTATACATCAGATGTATACAATCAGGCACTAGTAACTTGGTATACGACACTCGCATGGGACGTCTCCCAACGCCTTACAGTATCTCCGAACGACTGGTCCAGAAACCAAATACCAAGATACCCAAGTATACCAGATACAGCTGGGCATCCACCAAACCAGGAGCTCAAATAATAAATTTAAAGGGATACCTTAAAATCAGAGGATGGTCTTTGTCTGCTCCTGCAGTGAGCCGAGCAGGGCAAGGAGTCCCTCCGGGAAATCCCGGGGCGCGCCTAGGAAGTCCTGTTCCTTACCGGATCCTTCAGCCGAGCAGAGAGGGTCCCATCTGGGTCGCCAAACTGATGCCTTGGAAAGCTGGAATCAAAACTCCATGGCCTTGGTGACTATGAAGCAGGTATCCTTTATTGCAGGGCTGGGCACACAGGGGATCGCTCCTCCTCATGTGTGCACCCATTAAAGCCAAATTTCTCATATTTATACAGATTAACTATATATATTCATTATAATGTCTAAGAAAAGGCAGAGTCATGCTAATTATTTCTAAGAAGTCATTTACATTAACTCCTCCCAGATAGAGCATGCTCAGTGACACTCAGGGGGTCTTCCGGTGGTCTTCAAGGATGAAGGCTGGACGTCTTCCTCGCTCTCAGCGCATGCTCTTTACATTTCTCCTCCATGTTTATCTGGCCTCCCAACACCTGCACCGACTAGTTAGTGCTTCACTGAAAACAAGAGATACTCTGTCTCTTCATTAGTCATTAGTCTTATTATTTCTGACTCCTCTATCTCCTGCTTCCTCGACTTTCAAGGCTGTTGCACTGTTATGGCTGAGTTTTGTAGCCGCTTTCATGAAACCGCTGATGTGATGACTGTTAAAATCCAAAACTAATCTATTCCTAAAAACACTCAAATTCTTACTTCTTTATCTTCAAGGCTGTTACTGTTGCATTGTCATGCTTAAGTTTTGCAGGAGCTCTCACACGTAGCCTACACAGTTAAAGCTTTCTCCTAAACTAATCTATTCTTAAAACCATGAAAATTCTTATATTAAAGTTATATTGTCTCTTAAGCTACACCTATATCAATCTATTAAGCATGATTACATTTCATTGAATCACTTCCCCCACGAAGGCTGGCAGCAGCTTTTAACAGGCAGCAGCACAACGGACGCAAGAACTGCTGCAGAAATCAAATTTTAAATCTGCAAAGAAATAAATCTCCATGCAACTTAGAAACCATGCACAGCCATGGTCCCTGTGAGCACAAGTAAAGGTGGCTTCTTCTGAGGACTCTCATATATCTGAACTATATCCATGGATTAGATCTCCACCATGAGGCCAAACCTCCTCCTCCCCAAAGTGAAGCTTCAGGTTGGGGTCCTTGTTTGTTTTCAGAGGAGGCTTACTGAATGGCATCTAGGTTCAGTTTTGTTAATCAAATCTCTGTGAAGAAAATTTTGTGTCCAATTATATCCTTTCTTCCAAATCCGTTCTTCAAGTGCCCTGCACTTGCCTGAAGTTTCACTAATGCTGTGATAGAGCCCTGATTACAGTATGAGAGAAACCATCCTCATTAGTGATTTAATCTTAAGAAATGCTTTCTTGAAAGCAATATATTAGTTCAGTCTTAGCATTTCCTGCTACGACTTCCCAGCAAAAAGAGTGAAGGGTATCGGGATAGACTGCAATGAAAAATGGTCCCTCAATCTGTGGTATAAAGTACAAAGGGAGCTAGAAAGCAGAAGCATCTGCTTACGTTATCACAGCCGTCAGGGTGTGCTCAATTCCCTGGTAATATGTTAATAGCCTGAAGATACAGTTAATCTCTGATATGTAAAAACTGATGAATTGGTATTAAGTTTAAAGAGATACATGGCATTTCATCAATGAGATCAGTTAAAGAGCAAATACTGCATAACTGATGTTAAGAAGATAAGAGTTTTTGTCCTCTTGTTTTGGGGTTTTTTGGAGTGGATATTCCCATTTTCCTGTACTTCCAGTAGTCTCAGAATGACCTGTTTGTGGAATGCCTTTATGCAAATCATCAGTTAATCATTCACTACAAACTTCACTGATCGAACTCATCGCGTTTGCTTCCCTGTAGTCCTTCAAAATATTTTGAAAGTTACATTCCTGTGTGGATTGTGTAGGGAGGTAATATTCCACTGTTAATGTTCAGGAATTGATTAAAAAAAAAATCATTCCATTCTACTTGGCAGCCACAGATAGGATGAGGAAATTACAGTTTCCTACATTAATTTCTCATTGGAGTTTAAAGCAGCGGCATTTATGAGTTAAGTGGAATTATGTCCCTTCATGGTTTTCCTTTCCTCAAAAGTACTTGTGTTCAGAAGCTCATGACCAGCTGCTGATAAGCACCATCACACCAGGCAGATCAGAGAATGGTTACTCCTATGAGAGGCCTCTGGGACAAGCACAGTCTATTTGAGAAATACCAGCACATGGAAACCAAACGCAAAACCTTTTTTTTCTTCCCAAATTTAAACAAAAGTTCATTTTCACAGTGAAGATGTAAGCAAGCAATGACTGCAGAGCTTTATTGCTGCACAGAACTTCCATCTACCATCCATGCCAGACAGTGCACAAATCACACACCTGGCTGTGCAGAAGATCCCATTAACAACAACAGTAGCTGTAATTTAGTCAGAGCCCAAACAGGGCAATCCAGACAGAATATTCTACTGATAACACATGTGCACTAGTACCTTTAAAAATAATACAATTTGTAATAAGGGCAACTTCAGCTATCAGCAGGAGGAAAAAAAATAGTATTAACAAATAAAAACAACAAAAAGATTGGAATAAAATCCCCGAAGAATGGCTGGAAAAAGACTCCAGACCTCTACTGGGAACAACTCAGGAGCTTTCTGTGTGCATGCATAACCTGCAATTGCTTACGTCTTCAGAAATTAAAAACTTTGAAGAGAGATGACCCTTTCCCCAGCAGGACATACACCCTAATGGTAGCATTTACTACTTTATAATAGTACTTGTAAAGGAAATGAAATAAGAAGCAACTCTAGAAGATAGGGCCACTGCAGTGGAATCACAAAACCAGATTTAATGTAATTTACTTGAAAAGTAAAAGGTTTTAAATTTCTACCAGTGTGCCTAGCTGGAACTTATACAAAACACAAATGTTTACAGTGTCACATAAGGTAATTTGGGGTGAAGCTGTTACTTAAGAAGACTCTGCAAATATTGAGTTATCTGCATGACCTGGCTCACCCTGTCCCCTTCTTGATTATTCCATTCAGAAGAGAGGATGTTCAGCCAGAACAGTCAGCAAGTTTTAATGCATACAAACAGTTGTATTATCACATTTTACTTCTAAAAGTCAGAGGCTGATGCCCCTTTTGTGAGCTACATTCCCATTTATGTGCGTATGCTTTGGAAAGTTGTTTGCCTTTCATTTCCCATCTGTTCATGAAAAATATCTGCCATTCCCAGCAACTTTTAACCTTGGCCTTTGTAACCAAACACCTTTCCCCACTGCCTGTTTTTTTGCAGCAGTCCAGCAGGCTTTGTCCTGATCTAACCCTACACTGGATCCCCTGGTGTTTTAGTCAACGTAGAAAACCAGTAACACCTTAGGTGCTACTAAGGTCACAGCAATGCTAGCTTCCAGGATTCCAAAGTATTTTGAGAGACAGGACTCTGCCTAGCCCCGGTTCTAAGACAAGAAGAATAAAAGTAGCCACTGCTTCAGGAGCTTACAGGGTCACTGGCATGGAAACATTTAATTTGTCTCCCCTTTTGACTGTAGAGACTTCTCTGTGTTCCGTGTATTCTTTCCTCCATGGATTCTGAGGAGCAGTGTGGACGCTCTGCATAACACGCTTTGCAAGGCAGCTTAACAGCTAAATTCTAACCAGTATGTCTGCTCTGCAGCTTGTTAAATAGCCACTGGGTGAGGGAGGCTCTTCCTTTGAAGAGCTAAGTTTGTTGAGAGATTTCAGTTGAAAGAGTTCATCTACAAGCAGCACATAGCCCCACAACTGAGCAATGGTTAAGTTTGATTATTCTAGATCACCAATGTTGTTTTTCTTTCCAGATAGTGTTTATGAAATGCAAGATTAAGATTTGTTTTATCTACAAGGAAATTCAGCTTCATGAAGTTGTAGCCCCAGTGTTCACTTGTAGACAAACTTCAGATTCAGGAAAGACATTATGCATGAAAACCTACTTCTGGACTGGTGCTTCTTAAGCTGCAGAACTAGCCTCTTTCACCTCTATCCTGTGAAAGGGGGGGCTAGGTCCACACCCAAAAAGCAAGACAAGTCTTCCCCACACTCAAGCTGCTCTGGGCATTGTAAGTTCCTCCTCTCCTGCAGAAACTACTGATACCCAAAACACATCTAAACAATGGTAGGTAGGAGCCAGCAATCAGATACCTCAAGAGGAGAAAGTCCTCTCAGAAGATGAGGCCACCACAGTGCAGTCAGCCATTGACTATCCAGGTACTAACAGAGGCCCAACTTCACATTCCTTAAGAATAGGGTTCCTTTCCATCTCCCACTTCTTTCCCCAACCAAAGCTTGTGTAGGGGAAGATGGAATTAAGTGTACCACATATCCCAAAACCCAAACTTCCTCTTTGAAGAGCCCAGGTAGTTTGTATGTTCCTGCTGTATCCTATAACGTTCAAAAGCAGACAACTGCTCCAGCTATGGAAGCCTTAGCTACAGCAGTGCAGTACTTTGAAGTGGTGGAAGAAAACATTAGTGCTATTAAACCTAGTCAGATAAGAGCTGGTGCATGCAAGAGAGACTGAAGACCTTTGTTACAAGTTGCAATACAAACCCTGAGACAGTATCTCCTCTGGGTCACATGACTAAGCCAAAGTTCATTCCCAGACAAGATCTAGAGAGGAAATAGTTTCAAGCAAGAGAGTCAGATTCAGTCACTTCTACTTCAGTTGATAAATACAATTTTAAGTGGGAGGTGGAAAAAATGTCACAAATACTACACCCTTTAACAGCTGTTAGCCAATAGCTGTGGCCAGATAGGGTCACATTTTAGCAACTGAAGTAGTGAGGCACACATACAGATTTCAGGTAGTAAAATGATTTAGTATGCCTGTTTGATAAAGAGTCTCAAGTGGAAACAAACACAAACGCTAAGTCATTTGTACACATTGGAATTTAAGTATTTATTGAAAAAGTAAACCTTTGGGCACATTGCAATTTAAAAAAAGAAAAAATACAAAGAAGAATCCATTAGATTAAGCAGTCAAAAGCCAGCAATATTACAAGCTGTTTACATACCAACATTTACATTAATTTAAAGTAAGTGGCATGACACAAACAGGTAACACATACTTCAAAAGTTTTAAAAAAAAAAAAATCAAGCTGACTTTTGAAGGATACAAGTCTAGCACATATGTGAACATGGGTTTGGTCATGAAGTTTATATCCCCTCTTGCACTGAAATGTTCAGTCTCCAGATTATACAAGTGGATAGCTAGCAGCTGTTGCTATTCCGCAGTGGTTCTTCCTGTCCTTGGCCATGTAGATATATCCTTTGTCACCCCACTTCTCACCCCAGCTGAAAACAGAAATAAAGGGATTGTTTGCATATTCAGAAAAGACTTACAGTCCCCAATAAGTGTTTAAATTGCAAACTGCTGCCTTCTGCATTGTTGGAGACAAAAAATAAAGGTTGCTGCAGCCAAACTTCAGTGCTTTCCAGCAATTAAATACTTGTTACAGAAGAGGCACCCCAAGCTTAGAGAAAAGGTGCAGCCATCCTCTTGTTCGGTGGAGACCTTGATGTGCAATCCCAGGTTACAGGTGCCTGGAGCTCAGACACTGCTCCCACACAATGTTAAGGGTGGACCAAGACTGCAAGCAGCATTTGAGGGTGGTGCCCCAGTAATGCTGAGAACATGACACAAGCTCATGTGATATGCCCTTTGGCATTAATTTATTGTTTTCCTTCCAACCTAGGAAGCAAGTCCATCTTTAAAGTTGAAGTGGCCTCCTATTTCACACAAGCAGGCAGTGCTTTGCTTCCAAAAAGCCATTACAAACCCACCACCTGCTTTCCTCCTGCTCCCCTCTGTGCCACCGCTTTAATACCTAGCATCACTGACTGCTCCAGTACTGAGCTCCCCTGGTTTAACTGAAAAAACAGGAGGATCAGTCCGATTTTCAGAGATTTCAGTTACTGTTGTCTCCCCACCCCCTACTAGTGACAAAGCTACCTTCCCTCCTCCCCTACTCCCAATAGGTACAAGGCACAGGGGTCTTACCTGTTCTTAACAATCCAGTATTTCTTCCCATCTACATCTTCCCCCTCAAAGCCATAACCTACAACCAGAACACCATGGTCCAGGTCTTCACTGCTGCATTCTGGTTCATAGTAGATACCTGTGGAAAAACAAGGTCACATGTGAACAAGCTCATCTGCAGGAAATCCTTCTCCCCCAACAGAAGGCTAGCATTTTAAGTTTCAAGTGTTGCACAGCTCCTTTCCTTGAGAGTGAAAGGAGTCAAGTGTTCACAGCAAAAAATGAGGAACAAGAACACACACTTGCAAGGGAAGTGTGGAGAACCTGGACTCCTGATTATGTCTTATGTCACAGCATCATAGTTGCTTTTTCCACCTATTAACTGAAGAGTAATGAATGCCCATTATTCAAATAAAGTTCTGTGCTAACAAACTTGCTAGCAAATCCCCACCTGACTGATAGAACTGGAATGAAGAGTGGCCTGCATCAATAGCCACAGACACAGGACCCACAGCTGCTACTGCTTTCATGAGAGCTCTTTCATGTCCTTGAGGGATGTCAACAAAGCCAGTATCATTAGCAGCATTGTACTCTGCCTTGTAGCGACAGTCTTCATCATCCTAAAGAAAGAAAGTTCCTGTTATTACTTAGGTCTCCACTTAACACACAACTGACCATAGGAACTACCAGACATTGTGGCTGCTGCCTTGAAAACACATGACTTAAGAGGATAAAATTGCTTCAGCAGTGCTTTGAAAGGAGACTACCAGAGGGAGAACACAGAAGCTGATTTGAGTTTCTCAAAGGTAGAGAAAAAGCCAAGGACAGTGGGCCAAAAGGAAACCTTTACTGGGATGCAAACGACCATTCTGGAACCCTGTTTTCTTTGGTGGGCAGGAGAAGTCTTTCAGGGAGGAAAGAAGCCCAGAATGCATTAATGGGCAATGGAAGAGTGCCAAGCATTCATTAATTACAAAGCAATCCAGAAGTTGCTCACTGAGAAGCAGTTAAAAATCCAAAAGCCTGTCAAGATTGAAATATTGTACAGAATGATTTGCTAGTCATTTGTATGTATTACTTACATACAGCATACAGGTATTTTGTGCTTCTTCACATTGTCTTTTTTATAGTGAAGCCTGAACTGTTAGTGCCACAGACACTGAACTCAGAGGCACCCAGTTTGGAAGTCAGGCCATGTGGAATTGGAAGAGATTGAAGTAAGCACATCCCTCCTTTACCTGTGTGGCAAGATTAGCACTAAAGTTGCCTCACCCCAACTGAGGGAACATGGAGTACACCTCAGTCACTTACTTTTTGTACTGAGCACTTCCTATAACCAACTGGAGTTTCTGGAAGCGCTCAGATGAGGGAAAAATTTGAGATCACAGGGGTGCAAGACAACAGGAACACAAATCCAAAGGCTTCTATGGCGCTCACAATAAGTGGCAGTGTAGTCTTGCATTTTCAATCAACACAGAATAAGCCATGCAACAATACTGTACAGTGAACAGAACTCCAAGTGGTATAGAGCCCAAGTCATGGGCTTCAAAGCCACACCATAATTTACTCCTGTCTGTTTACATTTCATTAGATCATTAGTCACTTCAGAAGTCTGCCCACTATCTGGATTTATGAACACTTAGTCCACAAGTAGAACTTCAGGCATTGCTAACAACTGTTGTTACAAACAAAATCACACTATCCACAAGAATTAGCTGTTTATGGATAGCAACCCCATAATAGCTCAGTTACAGGAAGCTGAATTGCACCCCTATGACTGAGCAGCACTGTTGACAAAGGCTGGGTTCTGGTTTGGTGTGTCAACCAAGATAAGGCATGATGCCTGATAGGACGGCAGCAGTGAGAGGGAGGAATAAAAATGTTTGCTCTAGTTTTTCCAACTGGTCTGGTAAGATTTTGACCTCAAAGGCCAGTGCAATATGTGATTCCTCCTGGGGCTAGCAGTCATTCTAGTTTTCTTAGGAAAGATGCAACAGGAAGAACATATGTACTGATTATGACTTAAGGCTTCTTCCTTTCTAGGTATGAAGTTTCCCAACACATAGTTTGTCCACACAAAGTACATGGCACCCGCAATGCAAGTTCAGCTATTACACTTACCTTTGCAGTGTAAGGGTAGGATTCCTCTGAATCAATTCCCCCATTGTCCTGCACATACTGGAAAGCCTGGTCCATGAGACCACCATTGCAGCCTTGGTTTCCTTCAGGGCGAGAACAGTCCACCAGATTCTGTTCACTCAGAGAAACAAGTTTCCCAGTTTTTCTGAAGTGCTGCCCTTCAAGAGCTCCTGTTGTACTGAAAGCCCAGCAAGAGCCACACTGACCCTGAAGCAAGAAGTGAAATCCCAAGTTACAAATCTAGACAGATTAGGCAATTAGTTTCCTTACCACTGATCTAAACATGAAAAACCACAAAAGTCACAAATTCAGCTTCAATTTCTCACATGTAGCACGTTCTTGCCAAGATGCTACAGCCTTTTCAGTTCTTACCTCAGAACACCTCAAAAATCCTGGAGGGGTAGAGTTGTTTTAGTAAAATGGCACTTAATTTAGTACACATGCACTAGGCCTCAATTAACAAGTCTACAGTCTTTTTCCTCTAAAGACGTAGAGGAAGAACTCAGAAAACTGAACTTGTAACTGATTAAAATCCACTACAGAGTACCTGGTCTTTAACTGGAGTTACATATCCCTTTTCTCTCCAGTCTACTGATCGTGGCACTTCCAGGAAGTTGGGTTCAAGAAACTGGGATCCTCTGTGCTTTCTGTCTGACTTCTTGTGTATATAGCCATTCATCAGCTGTCTGAACTCCTCAGTTGTCTGAAGAAAATCCAAAACATGCAGTCACCACCTATTGCACATCATTGTTTAGAACTCTGTTTCATGCCTCTATACATACCATGTCACCAAACTGATTCATTCCCAACTTGTAGGTGTGTTTCCCTAATGTGTGATCCAGATTGTGGAGTTCAATCATTTTCAGATTCTTCTCCCACACCACTCTCCTCCAGCTTTCCTCTCTCTGAGGGGCCAGAAAACAAGATGCTTCAAGCACAAAGTTCAAAGAAAGTTCACTTGCACAATAAAGTGGTTACATACTTGGGCATGTGTCGACTACTCAAGCAACAAGCTTGAATGTTGTTTAAGAGATGGCCTTTTTGCCATCCTCAACAAAAAAGTGTACGGTACGCCGAGCCAATGCACAAACCCTGGAGAAGGGCTGAGGAAGAAGGGGATTATCCCTCCCAAGCGCGGACCATAGCCAGCGCTAAAACAAAGCAGACATGACTCAGCTGGCAGGGCCCAGATGACTGCACTCGGCATTTGCTGAGCTGAGCACGTATCCCCAGGCGCTCACCTCATGGTAGTCCTTGTTGTGCCACGACTTCCACAGCTGCCAGTGGCCATCCAGGTCGGGGTCCATCCTCGGAGCGCCGAAGGCCAGTCCCAGGCAGAGGCCGAGAGTGGTCAGGCAGAGAGTCATGCTGGCAGAGCTGCTGGAAACGGAGGAGCAGCGGTCACACACAAAGCACGGCGCAGGCGAGCCGCCCTGTGCTCCGCGGCTTTCGGCACGCAGGGGGATGCCAGAGCCCAAACCAGCCTGTCTGTCGGCTCACAACTTGTCCCTCTCCCTCTTCATAAGCCGAACGCCAGGGAGAAGAGCGAAAGGCGCACCCGAAACAAGCCCCCCAGGGCAGACACGCTGACCGCCCCACCGAGCCCTTCCTGGAGGCCCCACGGACTAATCTGGCCTCTGCCCGGCCGCCTCCTGGGAGCGGGGCCTTCGGCCGCGACTGTAAACAACAACTCGAAGCTGGTGACCAGCAGCCTCCCGGGGAAGCGGCCAGAATGGCGGCGGCTCCCTACCCTCCCCCCCGCCGGCGGCGCCGCTACTACACGACAAGGACTGAGCCAGCCGGCCACCCCGCGTTCCCCCTACCTCCCTCCTGGCACCCCACTCACCTCATCTTCCCCCCACTTCAACTCTCCCGAGTCGCCGGCCTGCCAGCTCTCGGGCCTGGCGGCTCCTTTTATACCCGCCGCTACTGTGCCCGCCCCGCCGCGCCGATTGGCGGCAGCGCCGGGCCTCGCCCGGCCGGGCCGCGCCTCCCGCCGGGGCCTGAGGCGCTGCCGAGGGTGGGGGTCTGCGCCGCCACGGGACGCCGAGCCCGGCTAGCCCGGTGTGGACTGGCCGCCGTCACCCGGGAGCAGTTGCCCCCACTGCCAGGCGATCAAACAAACCGCGGCAGCCCCGGTGGCCGGAGCTCATGAAGACGGTGCGGAGCCTCCCGGGAGACATCCCGCGCCTCTGTAGCCGCTACGTCGGGCAACGCTTGTCTAAATATTTATTGCGAGTGCCGGCAGGCTGGAGAGAGTGGCAGCACGCTAAGCTGCTCAGAGTTTAACCAGGCTTAAAGCTGGCAAAGGGCAGGCTAAAGAAAAACAAAATCTGGAGAAAAGAGGCAAAAATGGCAAGGTGTTTGCAGTTGCAGGTCCAGCCCCGCGCCCATGTTCTTGTGGCTGGATTGGCACCGGTGGTCTCAGGCCCTGGGTGCCCAGCCGGAGGCCAGCAGCGGGACAGAGTGCGTGCCCCTGCCCCCTCAGAGGGGAGGCAGACGGTGTCGCAGCCAGCTCCTGCCCTGGAGAGCTGCTGCTGTTGCACTGGGTTTTGGGTTTTGTTCAACGTGCTGGCACTGGGCAGGCATGAGGGAGTATCTCCCACTGGCATGGCGGTCCCGGCAGTATGGTGATTATACCAGCAGAAGAAACATTTCCAGCAAAGTCCTTTTTATTTCCCCATGATTTAATGCCCCTCCCTCTGGACCTAAGCCTGATAGTAGTCTGTCACCTGTTTTGTCACCACTATGGCTAGTGTTTGAATGGTGAGGTATTGAATGATGTACTCGTGGACTTGGTCTGCACTTAACCAGGAGTAGACAGACTCTGATTTTTGACAGGAAACTTGCCTCTAGTAGCAGAACAACTGCAACACCTGTGTGAGACTGCCTCTTAAACTCTTATACGGCCAAGGTTGCTGATGGCTGTAGGTTCCAAACTTGAAAGCCTGTATTTAGACTGAAAAACAGGGGTTTGTAGACTGTTGTGTAACAGTAAAAAGGAAGAAATCCTGATACATACTTCTCCCTCTTTTGGTGTCTTAAGACACGCACGCAGTATGACATTGAAACAAACACGTAGCAGTCTTTGACTCAAGGAAGCCCCACAGAGCCAAATACATAACAGAAACTGGGGGGGTTCTCTTCTCTTTTGAAAGTACCCATGCAAACCTCCTGCCACAGAACTAGTGTATTGATTCCACAAAAAATGTGTAAATACATCCAACAATGGTTCTTCCTGATAGGAACTTCATATAGTTTGGCTATCTTATAGTTAAGCTCTTTTTGTGGGTTGCAGGCTTTTTGAGTTGTGCAGGATTTGAAGAAATCTTTTGCTGATATTTTCTGTGCAACGGGACTTCTAGCGATGTTTCTGCAGCTGTACCTGATATTGGCTGAGCATTGAAAGGCTGCAGTTTAGTTCTCATTGAGCTCTGGATGAGAACTTACTTTCTAAATGGGCAAGACGTTTAGCTGGCATGACAGGAGGTAAGGTCAAAATTACAGAAGGTCTTGCACCATAAATCACATGTCTGCTGCTCCTCGATGCACCCTGAGATACAGCAGGACAAAGCGGTGCTTTTCCAGTGGTATGAAGTCTCTTTGGTAAGATACCACGACTGCCTGTGATGCCACTATGCTACCTCTCCTTGTGAATACTGTCACTGCACGTGCACACACAAATGCTGGATACCATTTTTACTGTGAAGGTAAGTTCGCCCTACAAGTTTATTTAATTACCACACATAGGGAAATGTTAACTGAATTTGTTGAAGTCCTTGAAGGAGATAGGAAGACTTTTACCTTCAGCATATTGACTTTTGACATGTACTGAGTCATAACTGTTGTGTGGACGTATCCATTCTCCAGGTATTTTGGGAAGGAAACGTGGGAGCCCAGGTGCAAAAACATAAGCGTATACGAGGGAAATCTGCATGGCAACCATTAGGGTGAGAACCTGGTCATGACAAGAGTGCCATGTAGAAACCTTTGAGAGTAAGCTGACCTAGGACTACCTCAAACTCCAGGACAAACATCTCCTCTCTGAGAGTTGTATTATATTGCTATCAATGTGAAGACTGCCAGTCGTGCCGCAGAGACTGTTCACAACTTCAGTCAAGGTAAAAATGCTATACTGCACTGCTGCTAGACATCCCTCTGTCCTGACACTGCTCCTAACGCTCCCAACATGATGTGTGCACATTGCCAAACTGGAAGCCCACCATGGTGGTGGTGATCTGCTGAAGTGAACAGAGTGTTGTTGGCAGCAGTTGGAGTAATTAATGGTCAGATTCTGCTAGAAATAATTGTCCATGAAACTGTGCAACCTTGTGACACCCTGCTGCAGCCACAACAGCCACTGTTGCCTTTGATCTATTGAAGACATCTCTGTGGCAACTAGCAACAGTGTTGGGGGCTTGTGTGCAAGGCACTCTTTCCAGGTTAGCAGGGAGAAGGGGTGAAATCAAG
This sequence comes from Porphyrio hochstetteri, assembly GCA_020800305.1. Taxonomy (NCBI): domain Eukaryota; kingdom Metazoa; phylum Chordata; class Aves; order Gruiformes; family Rallidae; genus Porphyrio; species Porphyrio hochstetteri. The sequence goes on along the minus strand of CM036938.1, from coordinate 46,761,859 downwards.
AATTCCTTCAGTTCCTCTGTTTAGAAGCTCAACTGAAGCCATGCCACCCAGTTCAGAGATGACCCAGAGAGCCATGCTAATCACAGTAGTCACAGTTCTTTCTGCAATAACCTGAAGATCAAAATGTCAAAGGAAGAAGATCCTTTTCCATTAATTTAAATTTCTCCTTTTTGGAGTGTAACTTTCCAAACTGTTTTGGGGAAAAAAAAGATAAAAAGGATTGAGGAACTCTATATATGCAAAACTCCAACTATTTTGCTAAAGGCTTGCCACTCTTCTCAGGACACAGGAACACCACCTCTTAATGACTGGTCATGTTACCACCCTCTGGCTATCTGGCTGTACAAGATACCAGATAACAGAGGCCACACATTTCTCAATAGTCCCCAGAACTTGCATAGCAGTGTGCTGCCTCTGCAGCTGGAGGGGTGACACGATTGATCTCCAGGGAACCACCTCATGAACATGTAACCCAGCTGCTACTGCACATCCCAGATGCACGGCACAATCTTCCCTCTCTGGAACCACTCTACTTATCTGAAGCCAGGATTTCTGAAACTTGTTTTGTCCCTTTCCTTCTTTGTTCTCCTGGCACAACTGCACAGAGGAAAGGGCCAGCCTATATCTGCCAGAAACAGATCTAGAAATCAGAAACACAAAGCTCCTTTGTAATGGTATTTGACTTGCAAAGCTGCCGCAGGCTGGCAATGTACCAAAACCACCTGTGCAGTGTGGACAGAGTAAGGCATCTCACACTTAACTGTACAAGCAGCTCCCACAAACCAGCTATCTCAAGGTAGCTCATGTGCCATGATTTTTGCTGAAGTAGAAACCAGTGGTTTGTTTGGGTGCCATTTCTCAAAACAGTAAAGAAAGGACATTTTATTTAGCCAGTGCATTACTATTAAGACTAAATTTAGGGTCTTTATTCCTGGAATATGGAAAGCTGAAATGGCTGTGACTCTGAACATGAGGTTTTTTACACCAAGTTAAAGTCCTGTGGCTTAAATCTGGTTTCAGTCATATATGTACATTGTTCCAGTTTAGAAAAACAGGAGTATTTCAGAGAGTGCTGTGCTGATTTTACATGCTGGAGGCTGATTAATGTGTAAGAAATGCCAGACTCACCTTTGCATTTAGGAAAATGACCCTTTAAAAAAACAGGTGAACTTTCTTTTTTTTTTCTATGTTATGGTAAAGACTCTTCCTAGGGAAAGAAAGCACGGTGTATTTGCATCAGCAGAGTGACTGTTTCAGAAGGCTGGGAGGATGTAAGAAGGCAATTATAGAACAGATATCCCTGTGCTATCTTGAGAAATGCTACTCATTTTAATACGTATTTTTAGTACTAGTTTCAGAATATAAGTTTCAGGAACTGCTGGTATGTTTTACCTAACTTGATTTGCACGTGGTTGGTAAAAAGTCTGCCTAAAAAGGATGAGTGGTTTCTCTTCTCCCTTTCAGCTCCTGGAAAAGTAAACAGCCTTCCTCCCAAACTGGGGCATTCCTCACCAAGGATCTGAGCTGACTCTGGAGTGTATAATGCCCCTTTAGCATTAACAACGTTCATAAGTGCCCACTTAAGAATCTTTGTGTTGGATTCTCGCTAGTAAGAAATCAGATTCAAGCTGGAGCACCCGTAATGAAGTTAGTTGCGTCATTATTAGGTTAGAAAAGTAAGTGTTATCTGCTTCAGGGAAACATAGGTAGGGTTCTGTGAGACCTGGGAGATGTCTGGGGAGTGGTGACACAACCTTTCTGAAAAACGTCTTTTTTTTCAGCGGTCTTGTGATCTCCCAGAATCATCATTTCCTCACCCAAGTGCCAGATAAGAAACTGCATTCCAGCCTCTCTGCAGGCCCACGAGGCAAAGGCGACTTCATTTGCATCTCAATGTCTTACCTAGTCACAGGATTTGGGGAATGATGCAAGGGACTGCTTGCCTCGCAAGAAAGACGGGGTGGAGGTCTCCGTACCACCGCTACTTCAGGGTTAGGGTTTCCCGAAAGCGGTGTTATTTTCCTGTGAGGGTTTCTGATGAAGTCGTTTTTGTATTGCATGGAAAAAATCAGTTGTTTTTGTTTCTTTTTTCTTTTACCTTAACTTTTGGGTTTGTTTTTTTTTTATTTTAAAGAGGCTGAATACTGAGACATCTTTGAAGCTTTGACCATGGTATATATTTCAAACCTCAATTTGATTGTTTCCTTGTTCTTTACTCAGTGTCTCCTCCTGATATCCGGTGGATAGTAATGTCTGAGTTTCAGGACATCTGTGGTTTTAAAAGCTAAGTAGGGAAATAGTGGGAGGGTGAGGAGAAGTATTGTTTTGAATTGCTGATACATAAGTTGACAAATATAGAATAATTTCCACATTGTATTGATGTTTTACTAAACTTTAGAGGACCTTCATAGGTTTTTTCCTCGTACTAAAAGGGATTTTTAAACTATTTTTATTTTTACACAAAAGAAGTCACTATTTCCCAACTCTCTTAATTTAAAACTTTATTGTAATAAAGTTGGGAGTTGCAAATCCTGTCGGTGTTATAAAGTACCTCTGATGGAAGACCAAATTTTTACTGCATGTCTATACCCTAGAGTAATCACAATGAAGGAATTGAATTTTACCAGAATTCGAAGAAGGCTTTGGGGAGTTTTTCATATGCTGCTTAATATTTGAAATCACATTTTGATTTAAACAAGCAATGATCCAACATTTCTGCCTTGAAACGGAAGCAGTAATAAAGTTCAGAGAGGTATAAAACTTTATGTGCTTGAGTGCAGTGTTTGTGCTTCTGCAAAGCTGTTGTAAACAGTTGCAGAGCATGACAGAAAAACCTAGTTTGTCTGTCTCATGTTGTTCTTGGAGCGGTGGTGTCTAAAGGGCAAGTTGACATGCTGGAAAGCATTTCCCATGATAAGGTTAGATAGAGACTGTGAGTGATGTGAGGAGTTATTTTTAAACTTAGAAGTTCCAGGCTGGGCTTCATTAACAGATCATGTGAGGGAAGGTTAAACAAAAGCTGCTTGCAGAAGAGGAGAGAGGCAGTTGAAACAATCAAATACTGGTTTAAAGTTTGTTTTCCTCAAAATCAGGTAAGAGGAAAAAGAGATGAGTGTGTGTGCTTTTTTGGGTAAGGGCAGTGGTGACTTATTCCCACCTTACAAATGGGAAGGCTGAGGCAAAAAGAAGCACTGCCATGCTGCTGTGGCCACTGAACCAAATGAACGACCCATGGATAGACCATTCTAGGCCCTTCAATACAGATGTTAGCCATGTTAGACCATAATGCATCCCTCTTCACTCTTCTGCTAAGCAAAATAAATGCAAGGATTAGCCCACTGGTTTTGGGAATGCAAAGAGATGTGATACAAATGAGTGATACACCCATTGCCTTGCCGCTCTCCGAGAGCCAGCTGAATCACAGTCAGCCTATTGAACACCAGGATGCTGATAATTGCTGTCAGATTTACTTAATCATTCAAATATTTTAATCACTGTTTAATCACTGTGGCAGGCTCACACTACACCAGGTTTTTCTGGCCAGCCACTGGAGAACTACTTGATTGGAGTCTTCTCACTATCAGTAGACAGATCTCAACCTCTTTGGTCACCCTCAACCTGTGGAGCATCCTAAATGTACTCTCCAAAGTTTCAGGACAGGACAGCAGAAGGAAAAGGGGTACAGAAAGTGAGTGTGGGTGAGGGGACATTCATCTGGATGTGAGATGCACCTGGTTAATTAGTGGCCAGCAAGAAACAATGTATTTTATGAAACTGTTTCACATCTCAGCAGTGTCTTGATGACTACATAAACATGGCCATACATCATGCAGCAGCCGCAGAGCTGAGAGCTGAACTCTGCTTCTCTGACTTGTCTCATGAGCAGCTATTGGCTTACGCAATTTCCTCTTGCTCCATATGGGAACATCCACAGGGATTTCACTAGATCTTACCCTGAGGCTTGCAGAAGACAGCATTCATACAATCACTTCTCACCCCCATCACCAGAGTCTTCCTCTGGTCCTACAAGGCAATCTCTTGGTGTGCGGTCACACCGTGCTAGAAAAGAGTGGGCTGGCATAGGGTGGTCGCTGTTGTGGCCTGTGGTAGTGTACAGCTGTGATTTACTGTGGCTCAGCTGCCTAAAATTTGGGCCGGGTGAGGTCCATGCCTCTCCATTCACATGTCAGCATCCTTCACTAACAGATCCCTCCCTCCCCAGGCAGTATTTCTACAACTCCGAGACTCGGGTATCGGCCAAGTCAGCTGTTTGGCAGGCTGGCTTGCAGAAAGATCATTACCTGCCATGCCCCTGATTTAATACAGAAAAAAAAAAAGGCCTTTGCCTATCACTGGGAAGGTGGGAAGAAACCCCTTCTGCCCTGGTGCTGTCCTGATGCAGCGTGCCTGGGCTGCTTTGCACCCCTGCCCCGTGACAGCCATAACAAACACCTGCCATTAGCATGAAGGGCAGACAGCCGAGCACACACTGCAATCTAAACACAGTGCTGGCGGTTTCCTCTCCCCCAGTAAACTTTTTTTTTAAGGATTTTGTATTTGGCTAAACAAATAGCTGTTCAAAACACAGGCTGTGTTTCAGGGAGAAGAGTTCTGGCTACTTTCTAGCTTTCTTTAGTTGTCCAAGGCCATGCTGATCTTCTCCTTAGTTGGGTAGCCATGCTAGTGGGGGGCACTGTCTGATATGTCCCTCCTCCGTGCCATGGGAATAAGTCTACCTGGGTAAAAGCAGGCTGCTTTAGCTACCACCCCTGCTGAGAGAGGCTTTCCCTGCTGCAGGTTTCGGTGCAGATTTACACAGGCCCTCAGTCCTGACACTCAGCTATAGAACTTGGTACCTTCACCATCTGGCAGCAAGTGGTTAATGAGCAAATACTCCGATGGCGACAGACAGAAAGGAAGGAAGAAAGGAATAAACATGCAAGAGATTTCAACACACTAGCTTGCTAGAGTTTACCTTATTTTGTGACTATTTTTACCACATGTACAGTGGCAACTATCAATTTAAGTGCAAAGATATTTTTCTAATTATTCTTTTTCTTTATAGAAATGTGTGGGTTTGGATACTGGTTTTCCTTACCAATAATTGTTTAACAAAATAATATATCCATAACTCATATACAACATCACACACATTGTTTCATGTATTGTTCAATGGGCTGAATTTGTACTGTCCTAAACCATTTGCCAAAAATATGTGAAAATGCCTAGAGAGAAGGGTAAGCTATCAATGGAAAAAACATGCTTAAGTGATGTTCTGCATTAAGTATACTATGATCATTTAAATTGAAAGGTTCCTTCACAGTACTATTAAAAAATTAGGCCCCTTGAAGCAGTAATTGAAACTAAAACTGGAGAATTCCCTAGTCAAACACCAGGTTAGACTTGTTTTGAGCTGGCTAGAGAGATTTCTAATTCTGTATAGAAAGCTTTTTCCCCCCTCCTCTCCTTTGTTGCTCGCTGAAAGGCAAGCCAAGCGCAAACAGCGAAGTCCTGCTGAGATTTGCCCCTACTTTCTGTATTTGGCTGCATTTGAAATCTATGCATAAAACACTCCCCATGGCCCAGTACCCTGCTTCAGTTGCCTGGTTTGTGTGAAGGGCCTGAAAATATGAAATCAGCTTCTAAAGACCAGTCAAATAAAAGCTGGTAGGTGCAGGTTTTCTTTTAAAAATAGTTTAGCTAGTTCAGACTGAGATAACTGGCTGGCTTTCCATGTTTGCTTTTAAACAGGAATCGATGTACACATGTTTTTAAATGATACCGGCATGGCTCGTGCAGGTCTGTCTGCGTGTTTCAGCTCTGGCCATAATGTGCCCTTTTCACCCGTACTCAGGGGTAATTCTGTGCCTCGCAGATGTCCCGTACAAACCCAGTGCCACGGGGGTTGTTTGCTCTTCCCTCGGTAACCTCGGCGAGGTGGAAGTCCACTTCCTCCGCTGCAGGCCCCAAGCCGCCGGCCGGTGGTCTTTCTCTTAACCTTTCCTCATGTGACAGGGGCTGCGTGCTGACCGCTGAGTGAAAATGAAGACAAACAAAGGGTCGAGTTCCAGAGGTGACTGATAGTTGGCTTATGTAGAATTTGTGGGATTTCTTAACATTTTCTCCAGATTTTTTTCTCTTCGACCCATCAGGTCAGTTCATAGTCCTTTGCAGTGTTTTTTAATGCCTCGACTTCTTCAAAACAAGAAAGAGCAAAAGTAAGGTTTCCCTCCCTCCTGCCCCCAACCTTTATCAGCAAGACCATTCACTCTGTAAAATTCATTGTCAGCCTTACCTTATCGCTGTCCTTTGGGAGAAGCACATGGCACAGCCACTCTAGATACGGTGGTGATGCACATTGTATGTTTTTGGCTAAATCTTGGTTTGAAGATAATCAGAACAAAATAAAAAAGGAGATAAAAAAATACCTCACTGTAATGATATCACTACTGAATGTAATGCTTTGCATTGATTGAATGCCTTCCTTTTCCACGAATGTTTACTAATGCTTTGATAATTAGGTCCTGTGACGGGGAGTGGGGGGGGGGGATCAGTCCTCAAAATAAGCTGAGGCTGGTGTGTCTATATAAATCTCCACATAGCTGTTGGGATGCTTTCCTACATGTGTTCCCAGCTCAAGCCTGGCTGCAAAACCAAATTCCTTGGGTTGACAAATCAGTGTGTGTCACTGCAGTGTTGCCTAAACTTTAGGGGCAGATGAAGAAAGCCACTCTCATACTACTTTTTTTTTTTTTGAGATAAAATGTTATTGCTCTCCTTGAAAAAGGCCCAAAACCAATTGTTTAACGGAACAGGAATGCAACAGATAGGTTTGTGGTTAATCAGCTGGGCTATAATTCTGCATCCTGAATTTACCACACACCTTGAGTAGAAAAGAGCAGAATGGCAGTATCATGGTCCATTGGGGTCTTGGCTGAGCTGCTGCTGTTCTCCTCAAGCAGAGGAATTGAGGGAAATGCTGGCTCCTTGCTCTCACATACAGGTTGTCCAGGGACTTGAGGGCAAAACCACTCTAGGTATATTCCTAGAAACCCAGCTGCTCCATGCAGTGCTGTTTTTTCCAGATAAGATGGCAGATAGTGGGGATGTGGGTGACTCTTTATGAACCCCAATTAGGTGAGATATTTATAATAAGAGCAGCTTTGTTCTCAAGTCCCTGGACAACTTTCACCTTGCCTTCTGTTACGTACTTGCAGTCGTGTGCCTGCGTAATTCACCTGCCTGTTTTCCCCAGCGTTTCAGTTTTGCTCCTCCCTCCCACTGGTTCTGGGAACAGACGGGGTTACCTCACGTCTCCAACAGCTTTCTGAAGTTACTAAGCCCGGTGTTTTTCTCTCTAAAGTGCTGAGTGTGCTGCAACGCAGGGGCTTCTTATAAGCAGGGAGGGCAAGCAGAAATTCAGCGCAGCTACTTTTTTCCATTTTCCTGTTTTTAGAAATACTCAGTTTTGTGTGAATCATAGTGAAGTGCACGGTGCCTTACGGCATCCTTAAGTAGGCTGAGCTCAAAAAGCAGCAGTAAGAGTTTCATTATGTACGGAAAGCAAAATAAATGGTGAGACTCATGCTTGCTCAAACCACAGCTGCCACGAAATACTGCTCAGCAGCTCCCCGTCTGGGCTCCAGACTGTCTGTGGCACAGCTCTCTCCTGCTCAGGGCGTGTGGGAAGAGCTACGGAGGGGAAAAGAGGAACAGGAGACAAAGAAGACATCCGATGATAACGAGAATTCATTAGTGCTCTCTCTGCAGCTGCTTCTCTCATTTACTTGCAGAAGATACTCTAGCTGCCTCTGTGTCACTACTGAAGACAGACATGTTCTTGATAGGATGAACTATGGAGAGCACCAGGGAGCACATTCCTACCTGTGCTGCTTTCGTAAAGAAAGGGAAGCATGTTGAAGAAAAAGGACGGTGCAGTGTCCATGGTTAGGAAGATCAAGTCTTTGCATTGCAGGCAGGCTGACTGCAGATGAAGGAGGAGGTAAAGGCAGGACGAATTTTGCTTTTCCATTTGACTGGGTTTGTTTATGTGAAGTCTTCTGGGGTAAGTGAAATCACTGGAACACCCTGCGACTGGCAAGCATGATGTGACAAAGTACTTCTCATGGTCAGCAGAAACCAACAAAGATGATAAAAATCAATAATTTTTCTAACTAAAAAGAACAGCAGTTAGACTGGAAGGATCAACACTAAAACTCAATATATTGCATGAAGAATCCATTATTTAATATGAAATCTAAAAATAGAACACTTTCCCGTTTCTATAGATGCAAGTTCTGAAACATTTGGCAGGAACTTCCAGCCATCCCAGCTCTGAAGGCAGTGCAAAACCATGCTCCATAATATGATTTCATGTAATTCTGTGAATTCACTCACATGAATTAACACACACACACACTCATACACACAGAGACACACACATACACATACACACTTAAACGTTTGCAGGGTCGAGCCCTAAACACCTAAGCTGTCTGCTTCAGTGGTATGGTGGAATTAATTGTTTTTCCTTGGGGAGCAGCTGATAATGCTGTCTTTTGTCCACTTGTAAGGCAGTGCCTTGGCCTATTTATTTATTATTTATTTTTTTGGTACTGAAGCACTAAATTTAATGAAGAATTTAAAATAAAAAAATGGTAAGAGGGCACACATATGCAGTCTTACTGAAGAAAGTATGTTTTTAACAGTATATAATTTAAGATGGTAATTTCCAGAGGACTAAATGGAAAGTAACCTGACAATTTTTCTGTGTAAACACCTAACTTGAGAATTTCGCAACTTTCTTAGAGTCATGTAAGCAAATTTTATGCTATGAAGGCCAAGTGGAACTGGTGAGAAGTCTTCTCCCTGCCCAAAAGCTGCTGTGAGCTCATACAGCAGTTGTTGCACGTGTTACCCTCTGCAATGAAGAGTATAAGGATCATTAGTGTTTTGTTCCAACCTGCACAAGTGTTACAGCTGTATTTCATAGTTACACACATCCAGAGTCCAAAGAGTCCAAACCTAGGCCTTGAATGTGATGAATCGATGTTGGTGATGTTGCTGTGTGTGCACAATGTGTTTCATGCCAAAGGGATGCTTCTCCTTCTCTCCCAATGCCTCCCAGTTGAGAAAGCTCTGAGCATCGTGAGCTGAGGATTGTCTTTCGGCAGAGTTGATGATGCAATGACACTCACAGGGGTGATTAGTGGTCTTACTTGTACATTACTTGTACATGGAGACTGGCAGCTGCTACAGCCTCTGTAGAGTTTTATTTTGTCACTTCAAGAATTCGATTTCTTCTGAGCTCCTTCAGGCTGGAATAGATGTGGGAGTTTTTGTCTCCTCCCCATCCCCTGTTTGCCTAAATAAGTCGTTCTCTGTGCTGTAAACATCCCTGCAAGCTCTTGCTTTTTTTTTTCTTCTAAAGTTACTTCCCCTGACAGAAAAGTCCAGCTGTATGGAGAGGGTAACTGAAAGCACAGCAAGTGGCGTGGAGGACAGTCTCCTTACAGGGCCTGTTTCAGTTTGGACCCTGAGAAGAATTCTCACCCACTAACACAGATGGACGTGGTGCCCAGAGTGCTGGGCAAAGAAAGGCATTATGTGTTCCCCTTGAGCAATAAAACTAGTCCCGGACTCTGTGCTGCTGCAGGAGCAGCAAGTGCCCAGATGCACTCCTGTCCAGCCAGGTGTTCCCAGAGACATTTAAAAGTGTTCAGCAGGGCCCTGCTAGCATGGTAACTTCAAATGCCTGTGTCCACACATGACTTATTTGGCTAGCAGCTACAGCAATTAAACAAGTTCTGCCAGTAGCTTGGGTTGACATAGTCTTTTTCCCATTAAATAGGTCACAACATTGTTTTTTGATTTGTGCTCTTGTTTACCAGATTCTTAGCCTGGCCGAAAGATGACCTGAAGGCATGATGTTGTGAAGGGGCAGTGGGATGTCTGTAGGTCCTGTGATGAGGTGTTCGTCCGTCTCGTCCAGGCGCAAAGCTACCGCTGCAGCGCCCTCTGTACTGCTACAGGTGCCCCTGCACAGGCGGACGGGAGGCAAGGGAAGGAGTGGGGGTCAGGGCAAGTGGTGCTCGCTGGTTTGTTGAGTGTGCACTGCAATGTCCCCAGGGAAGAGACTTAAGCCAGTGCAGCCATAGATGCATCTGAGTGTCTCCCTGCACCAGGCACCTTCCCTTATTTTACCAGAAGACATCACATACAGGCTGTGCAGGAAATCGGATGTAATAGATATGTGGTTACATTGCAAAAAAACCTGACTCTGTGAAATCACATTTGTTTATCTTACAGAGTGGTCAGATGAGAGACCCCTCACCTCCTTTTTAGAGGTGAATTGAACAGATTGTGCCTCCACAGGGGACTGGGGGAAAAAGCAGACCGTCTTTCTCACCTCCCGGAGGTAATTGTGCTGACAGGAGTCGAAGAAGGAGTGTAAAACAGCCAAACAAAGGAGGAATGTTGCAATGGCAATTTTGAAATGAACCTGTTTGTGACGAGCAGTGACTGTGGTGATATTTATGCTATGATTCATACCGAAGTGCAGCACCGGCAGTTTTTGTCCGGATGACTTTCAGGATAAAAGCAGCAGTAAATACTGTTCTAATACTTGAGGATGAGAAAACAAGCATCATGGGTGCTCTTGGGTCTGGGACTGCACAACCTCAGAGCAGGGCTTGTTTAAGGGGTGGCGGGAACATCTTTCCACCGCAAAGTGCAGCTTGGTTATAACTGACTGAGGACAAGCAGGGGGTTGCACAGTGTCGAATCTCTCCATGTCGACTTGGAGTCTCTCTTCTCTTTTATGTGGTAGTTGCAATTACGCTGGCATGTATCATACCACGTTGGAGGTCTTTGAGGATGCCCTCAGAAAGTCCCTTACACCACCTCCCGCTCCTCCTTGATGACAAGTCTGAACTTTCTTATCTGTGTCTATGATGCCAGACAGCCAGCGACAGCGTCTGCCTCTGTGTCTGTGGGCTCCCGGCACCTCCCGGCAGCCTTCTTACAGCCCTGCGGAGAGACACGCATGTGATTCTTCCAGCGCTGCTGATAAGAAAACTCTTACAGACAGGAAGAGGTCAGAGGTAGTTGCTGCTTTGTTCTCCTGATTGTTGATGCCATTGGAAGGCAGCTTGGGTGCCTGCTTTTAGAAACTCCTATTCCAGTGGGCACCTGAGGGAGCTGCATGTGGCAACACTGGAAAAACAGCTCTTCCGGGGGAAGCAAAAAGTCAGTCAGGCTCTTGTTCCTTTACAGAAACAGTGAGGAGGCTTCAGAGTGTGGGACTGCATCCCTCCTGACAGACACACACCCCCGCCCCCTCCCCACCCCCCCCAATGCCGTAAGACAGCTGCTGAATATTGGGACAGTAAAAATTCCTGGCTTACTGCCTATCTTACCAGGGGAAAATGAGATCAGGAAAGGAAATGTCCAAAGATAATTTCTTCCATGAAGATCTTTGCTTCCAACAAAATCCTCAATTCACAGATGTCTCATTTCAGTCCTCAAGGTATTCAGTGTATTTTTCCTACAAGTGCTTAAAGTGCAGTGAAAAAATCTTTACACAGGCTGCTCGGATGACTCCTCTGCTTAGCACTACACGTGTTCTTTTGTTGGTTTTTCCCCTGTACTCAACCACCAGAGCTAGTTTTGAACAGTTTAAACACGACACCCTTAAACACTTGGGGGGCAGGAGGGCAGAGGAGAAAAAGAAAAAAAAAAAATTGTTCAAATAGTCAAATGCCTATCCACAAGCCCAGGAGAAGTGCTTCCTTGCTGATACCTTGCCCTTCTCACCTGCCTTCAATTTTTCACTTGAAGGAATTTTTCTTTCTTTTCATTTCCATTTCAGATGGCAAAGATGACTTTCTGTCTCCAAAGTCAATGCAAATGTGTCAATGCAAATGAGCCTAGCCAGCGTATTTTTAAAATATTGTTTTAATTTTAATTGCTGGAAAGGTAAAGTTTGTATCTCTGCATTTTGGAAGCAGGCGTGTGAAAGCCAGCGTTACCCACACCTGCAGCGATGGCAGATCCCTTGCCTGTCCTCCATAGCCTTTTCCCCACATCACAGTCCAGTCCTTACTATGTATTTCTTTTCAGGGGCCCTTAACATTTGTTTTATAAGTGAAGAGGAAAATAATTCACAAACACAGCTTCCCAAAGTCTTGCTATATGGATTGGGTTTTCTGTACATATTAAATAAAAGACAAAACCTGTAGGTAAATTGAATTGCAAACAGCTCTCCGCACTCCCTTTTACATGTACAGACTGCTTGGAGACCTGTAGATGCTGAAAGTTGTAGAAAGGGACAATCCTCTCCTATTCATAAGCAGTGTGACCTTCCCAATCTGCAGATCTCCCTATCAGCTGGAGCCAATGCAGAAAGCACAGTGCAGGGAGAGTCTGGAGGAGGCTGCATCATTGATACGTCTGCAGCTGATGCTGTTACACAAGGAAAAACCCTCTTCCCAACAAGTGGGGTTGAGGGGGGTGTGGGCAGTGTATGCTGTTAACTTAGTGAGAAAACACAGACGTCTCATAGAAAAGCTCGTCCAGATCTACAGTCATGGTTTAGCTGTGATACTCTCCAGAATCTGGTATCCATCTGCATGCATGGGGAACCCACCACCCAAAAGCAATACTCTGATCCTTGGTCAGATGTGACCTAGTGTCGGGGACCAAGTTGTCCTCTGCTGTTGCTCTCAGGGTTGTGCCTTCCTGGGAAGGATGGTTCTGGAGCATGGCACCTGAGGACAACTGATGCTGTGTGTCAGCCACAGCATGGCAATTCCTGCTGCTTTGAGGGTTTAGAATGAACATACTAAATGAACACCAATCTTCAGAAGCAGGGTCACAGTGCATCCTTTAAATTCATCAGGGTTCGTTAAAATACTGGGCAAAGTGCTTTGCAGTTCACCTGCGGGATCAGCATGATTTGCCAGTTTGGTTTATTAATGCCTTCCTAGGCAGTGTGATCTAGGCCTAGGTCTTGAATGCAACAGGAAGTATCTGGTGTGCAAGAAATGGAAGACTGCGCCTTGCTTTGTAACAGTTCTTTATTTTTGTTTGCTCATTATGTTGATTTAAGAAGCAGCACTTACAGCAGCTGCCACATATCTGTAAAATCAGGGTATTTTTTTCCCCACATTTTCTGGACAAAAGGAAAACAAGAAACCCAAATGCCAACAAACTCAAAATATCCACTGGGTATAATGGAAGAGAGGAAAGGGGTCAGGTAACATGCAGATGAGTTTTACTCAGAAATGTTCAATGACAAGTAGTACTGTATTTTTAATTCGTGTTCTGTGCCTTTCCACCCATATCTCCAGCTGGCCTCTCTCCTTCAGGTGTTTGTGTTGTTACAGCACACTGTGCTACGGTGGAACGGCCAATCTCTGCATCTCTGTGACAGGGCTGTGGGACCACAGCATGCCCTGTACACCTCCAAGGAGTTTAACAAAGGCAGTGGCCACCTGAAGGTGTGCAGATCCTGTGGCACTGAGGCTTGAACCACTTTTACAAAGGTGCCCTGTACTGAGCCTCTCAGCCCAGCCCTAGCAGGCAGGGCAGTACTAGCATCTGCTTGCACCCTTCAGAGGGCTGAGTCAAGGATGGACTCTGCGACCAGCAATGCCACAAGAATCCTGTGGCACAGGCAGGAGCGCAGCAAACTCTCTTTTCCGAGCTTCAGGATTAGTTTTGCCTTCATCACCAGATTGGCCAGAATTAGCTGTACCCAAACAGAGCTTGAGGAGAGAAGGGAAGGGCTAAAAACAGCATTCTTGATTCGGAACAGGATCAGCCCAGACTGCAATTCCTAGTACTTCAGGGACTGCAGTGAACCAGGAGCGCTCAGCCCTGCAGCAGTGTACTTGCTGTCCTGCCCTCTCCTCCACAGCAGAGCAGCTGTAATCACTCCTCCGGACTGGCATTCCTGGCTAAACACCCCACCCCATACAGGCTCTTAATATCTTTTTCCTGTGTGTCGGATCTTCAGGTAAGCTGCTGGTGCCCTAGAAGGGGGTAGGCGACTGTTTTAGCTTACTGCAATCTTTAAAAAGCATCGTTTCTGCCAAGGGCTGCTGACATCGGCCCAGAGATTTATCAGAGCTTGTGGAAACACTTTTAACGAAAACAAACACTGAAGTTGAACCTCTACAGGTTTTGAAGCTGTTTTCTGGGTGCGGTTTCCCAGGCAGCTTACACCGGTTTGGGCGAGCATTAGTGCTTAAACAAAGGCCCTCTGGCCTTTCCCCTCACCCGTGACGTCTCATTCCTGCCCTGAGCTGCGGCAGCAAGCTCATCCTGCTGCAGACAGAGCCTATGAGGCACAGCAATAGCTTCCTGCTGGATTAGTGACCTGGGCTGGTGGCGCACGCAACCACGCAGGAACCAGTGCAGGCCCGACAGGCTGTAGTGCAAGGGTGGTGAGGACAGGGCTTCCTCCCTCAGGAGAAGGCAGAGGTAGATCAACTTAAGGTAACTTGGGTAAACTCACCATCAGATCTTACAGTGTCAAGAGCAGAGTGCTCACCTGAGATATGGCAGGACTGGGTTAAGGTCTCTTCTGCCTCAAGCTGAGCAGAGGTTCAGACCAGCTGGCATCAAATTCATCTAGCCTTACTTAGAGAAAGCCTCTGTCTCTCCATTGTTATGAAAATATTTTGGATTAAGGATGAAGTAAAAAAGCAAATGTCAGAAACACAGGAGTTGCTGCAACAGGGGATCTAACTCCCCTCAGCTGCCCTGAGTGTAGTTACACACACAAGCGCACCACACGCAAACAGTAAATACCCTGAAAATAAGAGACGTCATCCTTGGATGGATCTGCTGACCAGTTGCCAGCAGCCTCCTGACCAAAATACATGGACTAAGGCTTTGACCTGTGGCGATGAGCCAGGTCACCTGCTCCTCTCTCTCTGCTGCATTAGCTCCTGCATGCTTAGTTTTGTTTACTGTCTCCCATTAACCTCGGTGGTGCTTTTTTTTTTTCTGAGGCAGCTTAGGTAAAGCTGAACATGGCATGTCCTAAGCTGGCAGACATGGACTTCCTCTGGCAACCAGTGCAACGGGGCCCTGCCAGAACTGGATGTACAGGGCTCTCCAGGAACCTGTACCAGAACACGGACTGACTGGCTTTAGAAAGTGCTTAATCTTATCTCTCAGGTGCACAGTAACCACTTGTTTACTATGGCTGTGGATGAACTGGGGTCTCCCTCTCCTAAGCCCCTCTCTGTGTCACAGGGAGTAATGTGGAGAACTTGTCAGTGCTTCCTGCTGCCATTTAAAAAGGCTTCTGCTCTCTACCGAAAGCAGCATAGATGTTTTGCACAGGTTTTATTTACTTGGCTCCTCAGAGCTGGCAATCCCAGATAGACTTCAGGTAGCAGAAGTTAGGGGGAGCACTTCTGGCAGCCCAGATTTGAAATTGCCCACAAAATTTGTTGCCTCCATGGGCTAAAAGTCAGAAGAGAAGACTGTAGCTATTTGTGATGTAGCAAGCCAGATGCCTTGTGAAATTTGTTCCTTGTGCAAGAACACCAGCTTTTTTTTGACCCTAGACTAACTTCAGTTCTTGTCATCTGAGAACTGCACTTCGATAAAACATCTCCAACCCTACAGCGAGGTCAAGAAACCACTGATTTCACAGACACCCTTATTTTTTACATTCTTGACCTACTCTCATTGCCAGCCCCCTTTCATATAATACAAATAGCTTGAGGTGACAGAGAACACCGAATAATGTCCCTCTCATTTATGGCCTACCCTGCAGTCCTCATCTCTTCCCAGGGGGAGCGGAGTGCAGGACAGTCCCTTGGCCACACCAGCTATTGTCTCTGCCCCTCGGTAATAACACAGTGCCACCTCCGGCTAATGTTGGGAAATGTGAGGAGAGGACACGTTAAGAGGCTGAGCCCGGCTCTGACATAAAACTCCAGCTCCGGCGGGAAATAATTTTTATTGTAATACGATTTGGACAACGTCCCTCATCAACAGCTGGCCTGATTCAAACAGCAACAAGAGGAAGGATATCCTTGCAATTAAGCATGTGTCAGACGAAAACTACATAGCAGGCTCAGTTTAATAACCCAGCACCACACCCCTCCTGATGGCAACACAGCACACCCAGAAGTTGCTGTCGTTGGCATTGCTAGTGGCGGCCTTGTCTCAATGGCAGAAATGCACACCTCCACAGCACGGCTCCGGACAGGATTTCTAAGTGTTGGGAAGCACCCTCAAGCACTGACAGCGACCCTCAGCTGTTGAAGAATGGCTATTCCTTCCCCCTGCACACAGCCACACATGGTAATTGTATTTGTGAGGATATCTGATGGTTATTCTGTAGAACAACAGTGGTCCAATATGGAGACTCTTCTGCTGGGCAAAGACAGGAGGCATTTCTACCAAGCAGAGGAAAGAGACAGTGTTCTTGGATAATGCTTCCAATGAGCATTTCCAGACCAATTCTTCACAGTTATATTTCAGAACAAAGCCCAAATGATTTACACTACAAGCTTTCCACACTCTTACATTTCCTAGGTTGAAAAAAGGCAAATGACTTGGCAGGTATGTGTGGATTTTATTGTGGTGGGTTTTGGTGGGTTTTTTGGGTTTTGTTTTTTTTTTTTTAATTGGAAGTTGCAGAAAGAGAATAAAGACAGTTTGTTATTGCAACTGAAATGACCCTACTGATCTTAAAGCTTGTTAAAACCCTCATTAAGGCCTTTGCACACTACTTTTTGAGGGTCACCTCAGCTGGATGAACATGCAGAGTTGCAGGCAGATAACTGGAATAAAAGGATAGGCAGAGAAATGCAAGCCCTCGAGTAGGGCTGAGACCCGGTCTGTGGGTCAGTTCTTCCAAGCTACAGACCGAAGTCTTGGCTTCAACCGCCGCAAACTGTGGCTCTGGCCCCAGTGGGTATTAACAGTAAGTTTGCAATGGCTTAAGTGGTCCTTGTAGGTCTGACTACCTGAAGAAGGAACCACCAGCCTCACGCCTACCGAGTACATATGGACCTGCAAGTCTGTAAATACCTGTTAGGGAAGGCAGTCGCCATTCCGTTCTGTCTGTCAGGCAGTGGAACACAGCAGCCATACTCTGCGGCGGTAGTTACTGTGCAGATGCAGAACAAGGAGTCGTGGCTCCAGATTGATAGTGGAGTAAAGGAGGTTCTTCTGTCATGTTTTGAAACTAGTTCTTCTAATGACAGGAACAATTTGCATATTACTTCACTTACCAGTCAAAGTAGCAGTCAGCAGCAGTCTATTAATAGTTTTTATGAGTAGAAAACTACTGCCAAAAGTTTTGATTCTCTGGGAAAACTCAGAGTTTTCATTGAAACCACATCCCAGAAATAGTGTGGACCAGAGATGAAGATGATAAACACTTGCTGAAAACAAGTGTTTTCCAGCCCTTCTATCGAAACCAGCTTCACTTCTGGGAATAAAAAAGTGAAACCCAATGAACACTGAGTGGGACAGGAACATCCCCCTTGCTGTTTAACACACTGTGCTGGGCTTTTATACAAGCACAAATGTCAACCCTGAGTTTCAGAGATCCGTTTATGCCTACAATAACCATTCCTGAGTTCACAGGTGGAATGTGAGAGATGCTTCTGGTCAATCAGTCACTCCATAAATAAAAGCATAAAGCAGTATACCCTCTATTCCCTTTAATCATGTGATATTTTGTGTTTGCTGTTAATGCTATGAGAAATTCAGAGAGAACACATCTGCACTGCACAGCTCTACTGTGTTGGAGTCAGAAGCATGGTTTGACTCATAGTAGAGAAAGGCCCTGAAACTGTAACAAAAATATGCATTTGTCTAACAGGATCATCAAAGGCATCACCAGCAGAGATAAAGAAGTCATTATCCCACTCTGCCCAGCACTTGTCAGGCAATACCTGGAATGTTGTGTTCAGTTTTGGTCACCACAAAACCAAAAAAGAGACATGGACAGGCTGGAGAGGGTCCAGAGGAGGGCTACCAGGATGATCAAGGGGCTGGGAAGCCTGCCATATAAGGAAAGGCTTGGAGAATTGGGTTTGTTCAGCCTTGAGAAATGAAGGCCTTTTTACAAGGAGTCACGTGGACAAGACAACGGGGGACAGGTACAAGTTACTGCTGGGGATATTCCAATTGGACACAGGAGGAAAATGTTTCACAATGAGAATAATCAGCCATCAGAATAATCTCTCCAGGGAAGTGGTGGAACCCCAACATTAGGCACTTGTAAGATTCGGCTGGATAGGGTGTTGAGCCATGCCATCTAGGGCGTGCTTTTGTCTGAGAGAGCTTTTGCTGAGAAAGGTTGAACCAGATGATCCTTGAATTCTCTTCCAACATGGTCTGGCCAGTGAAAGCAGCCACTGCGTCCATTGTCTTTGACCTGTGCTCTTCCTCCGTGCAACACCTCACTTGCCTGGTGCTGCAGATGGCATTTTGCATGAGTGGCATAGAGCTCTTTCCTGCAGTGAATAATTTAAAGCAGAAAGGCAGGTCTGGCAGGGGAATTGTGAAACTACTGCACTAGCGTGGAAGACTGGAATATTTAAATAACTGACTATCCTTACTGAAGCAGAATATATAAAGCAAGCCAGAATTTATCCCTGTCACATGCACCTTTGGTGGCTATGGGAGATTCTATAGAACTTTCCTAGCCATGAGAGTAAGAAATGGGATAACCACATAGCACTATGTCATAGCTATGGAGGTGGTTCTTCCTGTAACACTCTTTGACCTTCCACTACTCTTGGATAGATGCTCTCCCTCATTCATTAAGTACAAAGGAACACTGGCCCTTGGAGAATGAATGGCTGTTGTAGTTTTGCCTGGCGGGGTTCTGGTGGAGGATGGGGGGCTGAAGGGGTGGCTTCTGCAAGAGGCAGCCAGAAGCTCTCTGCAGGCCTGACAGAGCAAACACCAGCTGGCTTGAAGCCGGAGTCATTGCTGGCCAAGGCCGAGCCCATCAGTGATGGTCACAGCGCCTCTGGGAATCACAGTTAGGAGAAAAAAACGCTAGCAGCTCCATTTTGCAACCAGAGAAGGGAGTGAGAGGATGTAAGTAACTGTGCAGACACCAAGGCCAGGGAAGAGGAGGGGAGGAGGTGCCCCAGGTGCTGGAGAGAAAGATGCCCCTGCAGCCCCTGGGGAAACCCATGGTGGAGCGGGTGTCCCTCTGCAGCCCATGGAAAAGGCCCAGACCCCACCTGCAGCCTGTGGAGAGGCCCCATGCTGGATGGAGCAGGTGGAGACAGACAGAAGACGTTGTGACCGGTGTTGGAGCAAGCACCTGCCAGCACTTGCAGCCTGTGGAGAGAGACAGAGACACAGAGATGAGCAAGAGAGAGAGACACCCCCACACCGGAGCAGGTTTGCTTGGTGGGGAAAGGCCTGTGACTCCATGGAGGACCAGGCTGGAGCAGTCTGGGCCTGAGAGACTGAGAAGCATTCTATGACATCACTGCACCCCACAGAAGTGACCCACACTGGGGCAGCTGGTGAAGAGCTGAAGCCCCATGGGAAAGGACTCACGCTGGAGAAGTTTCTGAAGGACTGTCTCCTGTGGGTGGGACCCCATGCTGGAGCAGTGGAAGGGTATGAGGCATGCTCCCCCCCCCCCCCCTGCCCCCGCCAGAACCACCACAATGGTAAATGGAGAGGTGACTTAGTAGCTTTGTGTTTATCTTTTACACCCATCTTTTAAATTAGGTTCCTTCTAGTATTTTTCTAAAAAGACAGCAACATCTGCTTTGCAAAGCACTTTTCAGACAGGTAGCATTAGCAGTTAGAAAAAGGTCTGGATCTCCTTCTCCTGGTTTGTTTTCAGTGAAGCACTAACTAGTTGGTGCAGGTGTTGGGAGCCCAGATAAACATGGAGGAGAAACGTAAAGAGCATGCGCTGAGAGCGAGGAAGACATCCAGCCTTCATCCTTGAAGACCACCGGAAGACCCCCTGAGTGTCACTGAGCATGCTCTATCTGGGAGGAGTTAATGTAAATGACTTCTTAGAAATAATTAGCATGACTCTGCCTTTTCTTAGACATTATAATGAATATGTACAGTTAATCTGTATAAATATGAGAAATTTGGCTTTAATGGGTGCACACATGAGGAGGAGCGATCCCCTGTGTGCCCAGCCCTGCAATAAAGGATACCTGCTTCACAGTCAACAAGGCCATGGAGTTTTGATTCCGGCTTTCCAAGGCATCAGAACCAGGACAAGTAGCCCACCATATATGATGCTAATGTTGTTTGGTGACTCACCTCTTTTCACGATTTCCAGGCTAATTGTTGAAACATTCTCTAACTGTCAACACAGTCCTCAGGGGTCTGCAGAAAATTTTGATCCCAGGTGTTCTCAAGAATGAAGATGGTGCTTTAACTCCTTATGTACAAACAAATCAAATAATCTAAGCCTTTAACAGGTGGAATCACCTCCAAAATAATCCCTTTCCTGCTTCTTCTGCCAGTATTTACTTTAGGGATGATGAAATCATCCACATTATAGGCTTAGGAAAGTAGAACCTGGTTCTACAACTCACCTGGGTTTGGCACTGGCTTTCATGTGCACTGACACATTTCCTTCAGCATAAAATTCAAGACCTGTGACCTCTGCTTCCCTCAGTAATAAATGCTTTGGCTTAGAAGTGCTTGATGTCACTTGTTTTTTTCCCCCAGTTGCAAACAATAGAATTAAAAAAATAAAAATGCCACTACTACACAGCTGTAGTGCTTTGCAGGTGAATTTAGCGATAGCAGGATTTGCTGATGTTACCCCACTGTTGCCAGCTGGTGGCCGTTCTCTCTGCAGTCCCTTTGCTAAGCTGATGCACTCTGGTACATACATTTTGGCTTGTACACAGTCCTGTGCAGGGGGTGTGCAAGTGAGACTGAAGCATCTCTAGGGGTAAACCGTCTACAGTGATCACAGTGTACTTCTTTGTGGCCAGGCTCAAACAGCAGATTTGGCAATGCAACGAGCAGCTCAAAAAGTGAGTGGCACAGTGACTCTGAGTCACACACATGTGGTCTTTTAACTGCATCAGCAGTCTAACCCCCCTAATGCAAGAGTCCTCCCTTCTCTCCCATGCTTCTCTGAGAACAATTCTGAAAAATCCTCACTTCATTCTCCCCTCCCTGTGCGCGACCACATGCTGGTGTCTCACTCAGCCCTGAATCAGGCGTGCAAACTCCACCACTGTGCTGGGTAACCCCCGAAGCCCCTCCCTTAGCCTAGCCTTAACTGCTGAGGTACAGCAGGAGCATCCTGACTATACTTCCAACACCTACGGCCCCAAGCTTCATGAGGTCAGTCACAGTCAGGTGTGACAGCGCCCAAGCCTGCAGGGAAGCTGCACTCCTTGGATCTGTTGCAGATGTGAGAGTGGGCATATTCCTGAGCCTGGACATGGAGCCACTAGAAATGTGCAAATGGAGCCACTAGAAATGCCCAAACTATCACAGCAGCTCCTTCAGTGTTGCAGCAGGAGGAGGAAGCATGGACACAGGCTGTCCTCAACATTTCTGCCAGCAAACCTAAGGGAGAAAGATGTAGTATTCCTCAGCCCTTGCTCCTGTTCAAGTCCCCTCATCATCCTGCACAGGGTTCTTCCTAGTCCTCCTCTCTGCCTAGGAGACGGGAGTATGCATGGAGTAGGTGCCCCAGCCTCAGTGACAGCTGGACCCAGAGTTTGGGCAGGATGGTCCAGGTTTGCCCCATCTCAGGGCAGGGCTGCGATTTTTAAAGGTACTTCCACCTGACTCAGCAATGTGGTTGCACTCTGAAGACTGATGTTTGAATACACGTTTTGGATTTGGACCTCACCCAGGGAACTCTGGCTGGTACAAACACTGCGTCAGTTTGGGTAACACCAACCTGAACCAGGTCCACCAAGACCCTCACCTGGCTTTAAGGCAGCATTCGCTGCTGGCCCCACTGTTCCTGTGAAGGTTGTTATGATAAGTGGTGCAGCCACACAGAGGAATACCAGTCGGCCTCTTCTACCTACAGGCTGACTTCTGGGGACCGAAACATCTGCAAAGTCAGAGCGGCTTAGCTGTAACCCTTTTGGAAACTATGTACCTGAGGCATTGTTAAAAACTTTATTTTTTCCTCCTTTCTACCCCACTCTCTTTCCAAGTCAGACAAAGAATGAAGATACACCAGTAGATCTGTGGTCGTGTTTAATGTTTTTGTGACCTGCTAGGCTAAGTTTTTATGAACAAAGAGTCAGATAGAAATAAAAGTCACTATTCCATGTAGTGCTTTCAGGCCACCTTCAAGTAAGGTAACTGATACCACTGCACTGATCTATCTTCTCTGTCCTAAAGAGAGGTTTCAGCCAACAGCACGCTTCCTTTGCTATGGAGTATTACTCCTGCATTTCACCAGCAAAGCTAAAATAGTGATTTATATCGAGGCACCTGTTTTAAACAATGATGCTGCAACACAGCAGCATCTTTGGAATGCAAACGTTGCAATGAACTGTCAGGTAACTTCTTGGGGAGGGGATTGCGGCCAGCACACCTGGAACTGGCCCCAGCACAGCCAGCTGTAATAGTCCCACTGCCGCTCTCTGGAGACCTGACCATTTAGCAAACCCTGCTCTGTTTCCTTTCTAAGCCTCCTGGCTCTGTCAATCTCTGTCACTTAGAAGTTGCTAAACCCCTGTAGTTTCATAACTCTTTCCCAATCGTTTGAATCACCAAGGATCCTAAAACCTGTGGCAGTCTCCAGTTTACATCCTCTTAAGGCAAGAAGAATCATCTATCCACCTCCGCCCAAGGTCACCTCCTGATGCCCTTCTCCTCCCACCCTCCAAGTCATTTCCATGTGGCCTTCTCCTGTTCTCCTGTGGCTTTCCAAACTCGCTGCTCCTGTCAGCAGCAAAACTCCCACAGGGCTTGGGACCACCCCCTGGCACGAACAGCAGCACAGGGCACTTCCCTACCCTACGCTGTCGCACGCTGGGGAGAAGAGGCTGCTTGGAAAAATGGCTTGCACTAAAATGCTCACTTCCTCCCTGTCTGCTTCAGGAAACTTCTTCAGAACTTCAGTCCCGATGTCAGTAACACACATTCCTAAACAGTAGATCATCTGCGATGCATCTGGGCCCTGAACAGCTGTGCTGCCAGCTCGAGAGCTTGTCTTGCATTTTGAGACAAAACACACTTTGGGACTAATCTGTTTTACCCTCAAAATTCTGCTTCAGCAGCTCTGAAGCTACAAGGACGTGCAGGGGAGAGAGCAGAGAGCCTCCTAATGGTCAGTATCCAGCTCTGCTCATCTAGCTGTCAGGAGATGAGCTTAGCACACTCCTTGCACAAATTATATATAGTTTACATTTACATGTTTGATTTTGCAAGACTTGCATTTCCCCTGTTTCTGGAATGAGCCAGGCAGGGTCGGTACATTTTAAACAGCTCTAAGAACTGTGGAACGGAACTTTGCTTCTAAGTGCCTTCAAGAAAACCAAACGGGAAATCAGGAGAAGTAAAGCAGCTAAAGGGATGCCCACTTGCATAATTTTTGCTAACCTCTTTTTTTGGTCAGTATTGTCATTTACAACAATCTTTTTTTTTTTATGTCAGTGGCACATGATTTGTAAGAAAGCAAGCCAAAGCTATCCTATGACTGTGATTCACTTTCCTGAACCTATTACAGTGAAAACTGTAAATGATGCAAAAGACTGTTACTGCCATTCAACAATCCATCACAGCTTCTGCGAAGTAACTTCTACTCCCAGGGCTGCATTTTAAAGTAAGTGGAAGCAGAGAATTGTCAGGAACACGCTGTTATGAGGAAAATAGCAAGAACTGAGGAACAAAATCATGTCTGGAGGCTGACCAAGCATCTTGAAAGCATCTGGGGAGGAGCTGCCTACCTCATATCTCAAAATCTTGCCGCTCTACTACAGGCAGTACAGTGGTGAATTAAATCACAAACTAACACACACCAGTGGCAGCCCTGCAAGGGGAAAGCGTCTCGCAGCGGTCTCTGTTCTCACAGGACCTGTGGCACCAAGTCCCACCCCTTGCAGGCACTTGGACTCAATGAAGGCAACTCCAAATTTGATGCCTGAGGAACAGGCCTCAAGAAGCCAGCTGTAAACCCTGAAAGGCTTGTGAGGTGATGAAAGCCACCCACTGCCGCTCCACATACCAGCATCAGGCAGAAGCCGTGAGTGTGTCGGGGGTTGGACCCAGTGATCTCGAGGTCCCTTCCAACCCCTACAGTTCTGTGATTCTGTGTCCATGTGCGGCGTGCTGCCGGCCATGAAGCGACACATCCAAGTGCGGGCTCGCAGAGAGCTGGGCTCATCCCCCAGCAACTTGTCACCAAGCTGGGCTCGTCACCAAGCGCTGGCGGGAGATCCTGAACCCGCCTCATCAGAGGCAGTGTCAGGGCAGGGACACCTGAGGGTGGGGCTGCTCCCAACCATACTGCTCACCCAGCATTAGACTTTAAATAAAATTAATAAAGGAGCCCAGCGATGCCTGGGGAAGGACTTAATAATGCAAGGGTAAATCATGCAAAGAAAGGCAGTGGGAAATGGCAATTACCTTTTTAAGAAAAGTCCCTTTAATTCCTTGGCAGCACACACAGGTACTGTGCAGAGCTGCGCACATATAGCACTGTACAGAGACCGTGCAGCTCTCGGTGAGAGGTGCCCAGAGTTCAAAGCAGCAGCAGCAGCACAGTCCCTCGTGTGACGAGGGGATCCTTACTGTCACAGAGTGTAAGAGACCTCAGCACAGGCTCTAACGCAGCGTTCCCCCCCCTGCAACACAGCACAGTCTGGAGGATTCCTGATGACAGACTCGCATCTGTTTTGCCTTCCTTTGCAGAAAACCACAAAGGAAAAGCTCTGTTGCAGGCCGCCTTGGCTTGCCAGTTGTCAAACCGAATACAAATCCCTCTGCTGCAGACGGACCACCCCTGCAGCGAACACGCAACTCAATATTTCTCTTGTGCACCGAGACGTTTCCCTGATGTGAAACGGGAGGTGCTCAGGACTTCAGAAGCCAGGCACTGCCTCGCCAGGGTAAGGAAAAGAGCAGCTTTGTTCCCATTCAGCTACAGAATACGGATGGCAAGGATGCAACAAGCAACAGTTTATTTGTAGAAAAATCCTTTAAAATTTTACTACATTGTAAGATTAAGGAAAAAATAGTATTAATATATGTACATACAATATATATAAACAAACACACATCGCACCATTGAAATTACATGCTTTTTGAAACAGAGAATGGGACCTATTCCCTCACGTCATTTTAAAAGTTATCACTGCAAGAAACCTTGCTTCCTTTTTTGTTTTTTATCCCCATCGAAGTTTTCAAGTACAGGAAGTAAGTAATGCAGGATCTAATAGTAGAAAACTTACAACTAACAGCTATACAATATTATTCTGCAGTATCCAACACTTCTGGTTTTTTGAACTCTATAATGATATGAACTTTTACCTGAGGTGCATGGAAATAATGAAGCGTGATAATTGGCAAGTTTAAGAGATTTTCACATTATGATTTGACTGTAATTGAAGTTGATTAGGTATCACACGTCTATACCCATTGGTACTGGCACAAGAATGCTCTGCGTGAGTCATCACCGATGTCTTAGAAGTGCAAGAAAAATTAAAAAGGCAAGCACCACTTGCAATGATAAGCATGCAGACAATTTAAGTGAAACAGAGGTAGCATGTTCTTGTAACTCCAGCAGGGTCATTCAAATCAACTGCACCCTCCCTTCTGCAAAAGGCACTCGCTTTTTCAGCTAAAAACAACGTGGTTTTAAATTCAGTCAGATTGACCACAAATGGTGGGTTTCTCTCCTTACAAATATTAAAAAATGTTAAGCAGAGGACATGATGAAAAGAAGGGGGAAAAAAAATTAAAAAGGTGTAAGAAATACACATTTCTGATAGTATGTGCTATTCCCCTCCCCCTTGCCTTTTCTGGGGAGAATTAAAATACTCTATAAAACAGTTGCAGTATGTAATCTGAAAGATCAAAACTTTTCCAGTTAAAATGGCAGTATTAAGCAGTACGTTATGTATCAGGAGTAATTTTAAAACACCAGAAGTACACCAGCCTTTTTAAAAGACAAAGAGCAACAACTCACAGTTAGAAGTAGAAAGTTTATGCACAAAAAGGTGGTGCTGGAGAAGGATAAAGATCCTTTTATGTAAAACCTCATAAATTAAAATGCACAGAAACTCTTGCACTGCATTGTTTATCCTTCCTGCAGTTTGAAAAGAGTAAAATACCTGCACTTACCGTGACACTACAGAGCTAATCGAGTTATAAGATGTGCCACTGTTGCAGCTGGAAGCGTAAGCCTCTTGACCATTAGCATCTAAATTTATTTTAAACACAGAAGATGCCTTCAGTAAAAAGTCTGCTGCATCTCTGCGACCTAATTCCCTCAGCTTAGACATTAGGATACCTACAGTGCTCTCAGGAGCGTTACTCCACTCCTGCAGAAGGGCATGGACTGGGCTTGAGATAAAGTCATTTTGTGTTCCGTTATTTGTATTGTACTTTGCAACGAGATCAGGGAGGCCCAGGTTCATGGCCAGAAGGCACCAATCTTTGCCCATAGGATCAGGTGGATCCAAGAGTCGACTTAGTTTTCTCCTGATAAGCAGATTCAGATCAGAAACATGAATATCCATTCCTAGGCTTGCCTGAGAGTAGACATCGAGACACCCAAAACACAGTATACTGCTAAAGCTCTCTTTATATCCCCCCATAGTGTTAGTTAGTGATGTCTCCTTTTGACTCTGTGCACGGAAGAAGTCTCTAGGCTGGTAGACCATTACTGGTTCATGATGTTCTCTCAGCTGCTGAGGACTAAGGTAGTATTTCCCCGTCAGAAGGCCAGGTAGGGTTGTGGCAATTAAGTTATCAATGGTGCTGCAGACAGAATCCAGAAGTAAACAGCACTTGATCTTCTCTGTTTCCAGTCCTCTAACTTGAACCTCTATACCCTGACCATGGTTGACCAGCAGCACTAATAGCTCAGCTCCACGATTCATAATCTTTGATCCATTTACCCACAGACGTATATCAGCATCTCCCTCTGTGCTTTGCTGATGAACCCACCTGCAGAGATTCACCTGAACTTTATGAAAAATTCCACAAGGAAATGGGGTAAGATGTTCCACAGGAACGATTCTAACACCACCATAAATCAGCACCTCATCCTCCTCATCTGTCCAAGACCTGTGGAGATTGTCAGTCTTTATGAGAGCAGGAATATCCACCATTGCTCCACTGCTAAGGTCCCTTGCACAAATATCCATGGCATCCAAAATCTGTATCAGCTCTTCCACATCACTATCTGTCACCAGACGCTGGATGTCCTCGATAGTGTACCGACCTCTGTAGTGATGGAGGGCTTTTGGGTTCTCCACTGACAGGATTTTTCCAAGGACATTTGAACAGAGCCAGCGAGGATCCAGAAGCACAACATCTTGGACCGTTTCACTCTGCATAATGTTAATCTGTTCATAAATAATAAAGTTACTATTTACATCTTGTGAAGTATGAGATGATAACCCAATGCTCTCTCCTTGCTAACTTACTCAGTCGTTTAATTTACACTGCTGACAGGAGAAAACCAAACAGCACATTTTAACTTCTCCCAAGTATTCAGAACAAAGAGCAGGTCATGTTCTTGATTTCCACCATCTCATTTAAGCTGATAGCATACTTAACTCTTTCTGGGTATTTTATATCCCTACAACTACAGCAGTAAACTGCAATTCTTCCTGTCTCAAAGAAATAACGTTGAATGAAACAGGAGCCATAAGACAAGAAGCTGGCAGGGCTCATTAGTAGAGCTTTAAACTAGATGAGAAGGGGGAGGGGGACAGGGCCAGGCTAGATGGAAAAAAGCCTGGGTGTGGTGGGGAGTTACTGAGGGATGGTGTGCTGGTAATGACCTCTGGTCAGCCACCTTAGTAAACCAGGGGGATAGTGCATTAATTCAGAGTACAGATGTAATTACTACTGATGGGCTAGGTAACCTAACCAGCTGTCACTTGGGAAGCAAGGCTTCCCTTAGGAGTGTAACAAGATCAGTAGACCAGTTGAAGTGCATCTACACCAATGCACACAGCATGGGGAACAAACAGGAGGAATTATAAGTCCTTGTAAGTCAAAGAGACTATGATGTGTATTGCCATCATGGAAACGTGGTGGGATAATTCACATAACTGGAGTGCTGCTACGGCTGGCTACAAACTATCCAGGCATGACAGGTTGGGTAGGAGAGGAGGTGGGGTAGCCCTGTATGTCAGAGAATGCATTGACAGCCTAGAGCTGGAGTACGATGAAGACAGGGTCGAGTGTCTCTGGGTGAAAATCAGAGGAGAACAAAATCAGCGAGATACAGTGATGGGAGATGGAGTTATAGTGATGGGAGTCTACTATAGACCCCCTGACCAGGAGGAGGAAGCTGATGAGTTGTTTTTTAAACAGCTGGGAGAAGTCTCACCATCACCAGCCCTCGTCCTTATTGGGGACTTCAACTTACCAGATGTCTGCTGGAGGTACAATACAGCAGGGAGGAAACAGTCTAGCAGGTTCCTGGAGGGTTTGGAAGACAACTTCCTGACCCAGCTGGTGAATGAACCCACAAGGGAAGGTGCCCTGCTGGACTTGTTGTTTGTCAATAGAGAAGGCCTAGTGGGGGATGTGAAGGTTGGAGGACGCCTGGGGCATAGTGATCATGAGCTGATAGAATTCTTAGTACTGGGAGAAGTAAGGAAGGGAGACAGCAGAACTTGCACCTTAGACTTCCGTAGGGCTGACTTTGGACTGTCCTGAAAGCTGCTCGATAAGATTCCATGGGAGGCAGCCCTTGAGGGCAAAGGAGCCCAAGAGGGTTGGTTGCTCCTCAAGGAGGTAATCTTGGTGGCACAAGAACAGGCTGTCCCAGTCGGACAGAAGAGGGGTCAGCGAGCTAGGAAGCCAGCCTGGCTGAGTAGAGAGATTCAGGCTGATATTTGGGAAAAGGGAAAAATATGAGCTTTGGAAGAAGGGGAAGGTGTCTTGGGACAACTATAGGAATGTAGTGAGATCATGTAGGGAGAAAGTCAGAAGGGCTAAAGCTGATCTGGAACTCAGGCTGGCCAGTTCTGTAAAAGATAATAAAAAGTCCTCCTATAGGTATATTAACAGTAAAAGGAGGGTCAAGGAGAATCTCCAGCCCTTATTGGATGCTGAGGGAACATTAGTGATGAGGGATGAGGACAAGGCTGAGGTCCTTAATTCCTTCTTTGTCTCAGTCTTTAACAGTAAAGAAGGATATTCTCTGAGTACTCATCCTCAGGAACTGGCTGACAGGGAAGGGAAGAATAACAAAGTTCCCATGGTTCAGGAGGAAATGGTTAGTGACCTACTTGGCCAGTTAGATACCCACAAGTCAATGGGGCCAGATGGGATTCACCCGAGGGTACTGAGGGAGCTGCCAAGATGTGCTTGCCAAACCCCTTTCCATCATCTACCAGCAATCCTGGCAGACTGGGGAAGTTGCACTCGACTGGAGGCTGGCAGATGTTACACCCATATACAAGAAGGGTCGGAAGGAGGATCCAGGGAACTACAGGCCTGTCAGTCTGACCTCAGTCCCGGGGAAGATCATGGAGAGGGTCATCTTGGGAGCTATCATGCAGCACATGCACGATGGCCAGGGGATCAGGCCTAGTCAACATGGGTTTACAAAAGGTAGATCCTGTCAAACTAACCTGATCACCTTCTATGACAAGGTGACCCGCTGAATGGACGAGGGGAAGGCTGTGGATGTGATCTACCTGCACTTTGGTAAAGCCTTTGACACAGTTTCTCACAGCATTCTGACTGAGAAACTGGCTGCCACTGGCCTGGACAGGTGGACCCTCAGCTGGGTTAAAACCTGGCTGGATGGCCGAGCCCAGAGGGTGGTGGTGAATGGAACAAAATCCAGCTGGAGGCCGGTCACGAGTGGCGTCCCCCAGGGCTCAGTCCTGGGTCCAGTCTTGTTCAACATCTTTATCAATGATCTTGACAAAGGGATTGAATGCTCCCTCACTAAGTTTGCAGATGACACTAAGCTGGGAGGAAGTGTTGATCTGCCTGAGAGTAGGGAGGCTCTTCAGAGGGATCTGAACAGACTGGACTGATGGGCTGAGTCCAATGGGCTGAAGTTTAACAAGGCCAAGTGTAGAGTGCTGCACATGGGACATAATAACCCCATGCAGCGCTGCAGGCTTGGTGGAGACTGGCTGGAGAGCTGTCAGGCAGAGAAGGACCTGGGGGTGTTGGCTGACTGCAGACTGAATATGAGTCAGCAGCGTGCTCAGGCAGCTAAGAAGGCCAATGGCATCTTGGCTTGTATCAAAAACAGTGTGGCCAGTAGGTCTAGGGAGGTGATTGTGGCCCTGTACTCAGCATTGGTGAGGCCACACCTCGAGTACTGTGTCCAGTTCTGGGCTCCTCACCACAAGAAGGACATGGAGGTCCTGGAGCGAGTCCAGAGAAGGGCAACCAGGCTGGTGAAGGGGCTGGAGGGCAAATCCTATGAGAAGCGGCTGAGGGAGCTGGGGCTGTTTAGCCTGGAGAAGAGGAGGCTGAGGGGAGACCTTATCACCACCTACAACTACCTGAAGGGAGGTTATAGAGAGATAGGTGATGGTCTCTTCAGGCAGGTGACAGGTGATAGGACAAGGGGGGATGGCATGAAGCTGTGCCAGGGCAGGTTTAGATTGGATGTTAGGAAAAAATTTTTCACTGAAAGAGCTGTCAGGGCCTGGAACAGGCTGCCCAGGGAGGGGGTTGAGTCACCTTCCCTGGATGTGTTCAAAAAAAGGGGAGATGAGGTACTTAGGGATATGGTTTAGCTTAGGATGGGAATGGTTGGACTTGATGATCTTAAAGGCCTTTTCCAACCTTGTGATTCTGTGACAATAATAAAAACAACAAAAAACCATTATTAACCAGTCTCTACTTCTTACAGTATCTTAGGAGGGAGGGGAAAAAACACCCTAAAATCCAGACTAGAGACACTTGCTTAAATCCCATGAAGCAATATTCTACCAGGGCAGTACCTTGCTAATAAAGATATGCAGTTTAGATAAAAGCACTTACCTCTCCTATGCTATGCAACTGCTGTGCAATGTGCCGCAGGTCATCTTCACTTGCTAGGGGATTAAGCTGCTCCTGTACATCGTATACAAACTGCTGCAAGGACATCAGCTGGTTGGGTCCATTCATTTTTCTCCAAGAAGGCAGCGTGGAGATGATTTTTTCACACAGATGAGTCATAGGTGGGCAAGCCTTACAAAAGCACAGAAAACATCCATTGGTAACTCTACTCTGCTGAGAATAGCAGTACTATGATTTTGTTTTGCTTTCTTTTAATGGTGGTTACAAAGTTTAATAAGTTTATGATGTATATTCAAGCCTGAAGAGTTCTTCTTGTGATGGACCCTTACTCCTCTGTCCAGCATTTACTTGTCCTAAGACCTTACTTTCTTAATAAAACTCCCAAAACAGCTTTTTTTGTCAAAATAAGCAAAATTTCCAAAAATCAACATGAGTACAAAGGGAATCCTGATGTGTGGAACAAAGTTTGGCTTTTATAGTCCTGCCTTGGTCAAATGTGCTGACCACCCAAAGCAGGTACTTCAAGATGTATCAATTGCCTTCATGTGCCTGGAATTTAATCTCTATTTCAGAAATCGTCACACTTAATTAAATTCTGTACTCAATGGTACCTGTAAAGGACAAAGTTACTTCAACTGCTGAGACAGCAGAATACCAGATAATAAGTAAAGACGGTACTTTTATCTATCTATTGTCTTGCACATCACTGATGCCTTCATCCTACGCTCTCAAGCCACAGCACACACTCCTTATGTAGCAAAGCTCTCCAGATTTCCAGCTACTGACCTCAGCGATGATCATGTTTCATCACAGAAGAAAAGCTTATTAATCTGGAGACCACTAGAAACATGGAACAGGCTGAATGTTGCATAGAAACATTTTCTTTGGCCTACAGAATGAACTCATAATGTAATACATACACTTTTAGTTCGTTTAGGAAAAAAAAAAAAAACACCTAACAGAAGCAGCTGCAGAATCTCTTGTTGGTGTGTCACACAAGTAAGACAGCCTTTGCTATGAAGAAATTTAAAGTAATTTAGTACAGGCTACAAAACTACTTGACTTGGTCACTCCAGTATGGAAGTCTCTGTGGGCTCATGGTGATGACATCAAACTACGGCATTTTTCCTTTAGTCTCATGTACATATACACTTATGTATATACAAACAACTCCAACCACATATTTTTCTGTAAAAAAGTGTGGTTAAAAAGTTCAGAATATTCAGTTCACGCATCTATATTATGAATTATAATCCTGGAAGTTGAAGAAAGTGTTTCGACTCTAGTGCTGTGATTTGGGTTTGGGTATTTTTAAATGAATATTGTGTTTGCCTGAAATGTATTCTGTTTCTCTGTAATATTACACTGATAAAGCCAACCAAACAAAAAAAGAAGGGTCAACACTGGAATGACTGTCAATTCAATATGCAAACATAAAATTTCAAACCAACATTCTCAAATAATTTCCTTTTAAGAGAGAGAATTCTGGTGACCTGTACAAAAAACTTGTAATTTTGAAAATGCTGACTAAATCTTTGATGTCAGGCGTTTGTTTATCAGCAGGTCTGTCATGCATGCTTCTGAAGAATTGAAACAGCACTTGCTTTTTTAAGTTGCATAATGCAAGTACTAAATTTACAGTAATCATTACAAAAGATTTTCACATTTTGGCTGGCCCAACACAGACCATTAGGTATTACTTACATAAATGATCTGGCTTCTTATTTCTTGCAAGTGATTTCGGAGAAGCTTCATATCTTTAGACCCAGATGCTCCAGCATCCAAGACAAATAACTTCTCTGAAATTTGCAGATCATTTCCAAATCTAAAAGAGAAAAGCCAAGTGAGCAGTTTTTTACTTAGTCCAAAATCCAGTTTTATTTCTTAATCCAGCTGGCTGAAGTTGCATAAGAAAATTATGACTGTATCACAGGGCTTGTAATTACAAAACCAAACATTGTAATCCCTGCAGTCTGTCCCTTCTTTAGTATTCTTTTTAAGGTCTTCCTATTGTTTTTTTTTCCTTTCTCCTTGCTTTAAATAGTTTAGTTTTCATTGCTGTTGACACCAGCTCTCTTTCTCACTTCCCTCTGACTTTTCAACCACATGCTTGTTTTTTTTTCTAGCTCTGGCCTGATTTGCATTTGAAAAGGATTCCACCAAGCCAAAGATTCCACACAGGTATTTTCAGTTGGTTTACATCAATTAAGATATTGCCCTGTCACTGTGGTGCTGGAACTCCTACATCAGTTCCTTGTAAAGTCCAGGCAGCCGCCTATGTTCACAGGTACGGATGGTTCTTCGTACCACGTGTTACCCACTTAGGTGCTCACTGCAAATACACATTACTGTTACTTTATATGGCAGTTATGTCTGTAAAATCCTTCACATATTCATCTACAACTAGCATGCTCTCCAAACATGTGCTGAAGAAGGCTAGAAGTCTCCCTAACTTCAAGGTACCTCTTGGCCAACCTTGTCACCTGTGCTACTCCACAACATCCAGCTCTTCATAAACTGTGTATTGAGCACCTCCAGGCAGGGTTTAGGTTTTTTCAGAGCAAAGGGTGGCTCTCTGGTAAGGCTTCCTCTCCTACACCCCAAGGCTGTAGCTGAGAACTGCCCATTGTTCTGAGACCAGTGCAAAACCTGAGCAACAAGGTGTCAGACAAGGTGTTAGTGGATGGCCCATACCTGCCTTTGGATGTATCCCACTGCTTACAGGTATGACTTCCCGAGCCTCAACTTGTTTTAGCACTATGTGGCTCATTTTAGTTCACTCACAGCAGCTTGCTCACTGTAATGTTGGTAAATGTTTCAATTTGTGCACAGCCTGAGCTTCCTGAGCATACTCAGAAGATCACAAAGTCGTAAGCCAGGTACAAATCTTTTTAATACTCCTGCACATTTTAGTGGTTTTTTCCTTTCCAGCTGACATGCTCAAACACTACATATAAATCCACTCACCTGTTCCTGATTTCTTTCAGCAGCGACATGTCTTTGTCATACCAAAACTCCCCCGCAACGGGCCGAGGAAGATTCACGATGTCAGCGTGTGTGGCCACCAGGACGACACGCAGGGGGCACTTCAGCTTCCCGCCAAACGCTGGAAGAGAGAAGCGCAGTGTGTCACTGCAGCGCGTCACTGCAGCGCGTCACTGCGGGGCTCGCCCGTGGCGAGGGCTGCGCTGCTGAGCCCGATGCATTTCACCTTCTTCGAACCCACCACTGCTGCAGTGATTTACCAGCTCTAAGCGTAGCCAGGCTGTGCTTGCACCACCGGTGCTCCGGCTGTCAGTCTGCCTATAGGATCACCTATATAATGTCCAGTGTGGGCAGCTAGGCTCTTTGAGTAGCATCAGCTACACTGGCATTACACAACTTCATCGTTTTAGCAAAAATACAGATCAATAATGCTAACAACGTAGCTATTAACTACAGACTATGACAGTGTGAGGGGAAATAGCGCAAATAACAGCTTCTCGAAGGGTTTTTCATAATCTTTGGATGGTCCCTAATGCTACAGGTACAGAGCAGAGGGTTATAAGTAGAACACAAAATGTCTACAACATTCATACATCGGTATGAATGCTATTTTGCAGTACTTACACAAACAATGACCTCTCACTTAGGTGAGAGTTAAGTAGGAAAGCCTGGCAGAAACCATGAAAAAGAATGAGAAAGAAAGATACAAACGGCATGAATGAGGTGACAGTAATGAACACACAGTTCTTAATCTTTTCTCAAACTGATCTTTCAGAAAAGAAGAGACATCAT
This sequence comes from Porphyrio hochstetteri, assembly GCA_020800305.1. Taxonomy (NCBI): domain Eukaryota; kingdom Metazoa; phylum Chordata; class Aves; order Gruiformes; family Rallidae; genus Porphyrio; species Porphyrio hochstetteri. The sequence continues at coordinate 46,726,903 of CM036938.1, read as the reverse complement.
GAGACTATTTTAAAAGAAGAGACAGTACACCCGATCCTGCTGGCTTAGTCTGACAAAACCGCTCAGTTTTCATCCAGTAAGAGCTACAGAATTTTGTTTCGTTCACAGAAAGTCACATTTTCTCAAAGCTCTGTGTAGTAAGTCAAGGCAAGTATTTTGTAATTGTAAATTGTTTTTTGGTGGGGGCAGCTGAAGGACACAGGCATGCACAGGTACCCAAGGTGAGCTGACCAATGTAAACACAGATTTAAGCAAAGTACCTGAATAATGCCGATAATTAGATCAGCAACAAGAAACAACTAACTCAGATCCTGAGTTGGTCAAACCAAGAACTAAGTTTCCTCGCCAGACTGATGAGCTGTGAAAAGCTTTCAGCAACTGCAAACTAACTGTATTTTCAGCTTTGATACTTTTCTGCAGATTTCTGAGCTTTTACTTCCAGAAGTCATGTCACGTCAGTGAGATCCAACCGCTCATACTGTTAACCTTGTGATTCGACCAATAATGGAAAATGAAAGACATGCAGATGCCTGAACTGAAAACTGAAGGTCTGACTTGGTTCATCACTACCATCATCTGGCTGAGGTAACACGTACAGAGTTGAGCAGAAAACAAAAAGAGATTTGCAGTATGTAAGCATTTAATTTAATTTAACTTTGCAATATCTAAGTATTTAATATGCTTGTCTGGTGAGCCCCTAGCAGCATTGTAAGTGTCCATGAGCACTGAGTTACATCTACTGGCTGGAGTAACATTTTTATTTGTAGAACCAAGACACATGAAAGCTTCATTTGTCCGTGTAAGTATCACAGTCTGCAGACCAATGCTCAGACACAAACTCTTGTTAAGTTACATGGTGTGTGTATATATACCTAGATCTACAGACCTTTTATGGAAAAAATAATAATAATTAAAAAAAAAATTAATCTGTTTGCCTGCCAAGTAATTTCTGGTTTGCGAGAACACTTTTTATAAAACAAGTAAACTTACTTAAAACCTGAGCAAAGTCTGTGAATATGCAAGGTGAAATTTACTAGGAACACTGGTTTTTGTACACCCTGATGCACCAAAGGTGCATGTAAAGCCCAAACACAACTCTAATTAAACATATTAAAGCAGCACGTCCTAATTGCTCACAGCACAACATCTTTCTGCTCCTGTTCTCACTGACAAGACAAACTTATGCTGGAAACACTGGGCTTAGATGTAAGCAGAATTTAAGCAATGCACATCAAACTGGTTTTAAATGCATCAAACTCTCTGAAACAATTTTCCATAGAGCTTATGGCTTAAAACATAAATGACATAAAACTTCACCTGCCATTTACAGATGTAAATCCCAGTGCCACAAGAGGCTGCACTGTACCTCATGACCCTTTTTAGTCGGACTAAGCAGTGTGTATAACTCTTCAGGCTTGTTCCACTGATAAGATTTCTCTATGATGCTTTCTGTAAAGTTTGTTTGAATACATGGGTATGAAGACACATTACAGCACTCAACACGTAGGACGTATGAAGTTGCAGAGGAACACAATTTAGCCCCCTAATATTTCATTAACAGGCAGAAGACCATACCTATTGGCTCCTCAACTGGGACTAATGATTTCAGGAAACTAAGCCAAAAGGTCACTTGGTTTAACTGGATTTCGTAAGGCTCCTCCAGGCTAAAAAGCACTATGTGAATTGCAGTGGGATCATTTGCAGCAAAATAGTCGTAACAGCAGAAGTACACAGGATTCCCAGAGAATTCCCAGATGCTGAAATCACCAACTCCTGAAAAACAGACAAACAGACGAAGAGATCACACTTTGTCAGTAAGCACGAAGCATCTTGATGCCATGGAAAGACAAACAAGAGTTAGTCTGATTTGAACCGTCACAAGGATAAACTGTGTGCACGTGAGAAAGCCAGGCTGCAAGTGCAGTCATGAACAAAGGGAATGGGTTTCAGTCAGTTTCAGAGACTGAGAAGCTGGATCCTCACTACCTGTTCCTCTCTCACATTCACTTCTCTAGCACATTCAGCTGGATGCCACGTGGGAGCACCTGTTTGCTAAACACCTGCAGACTTACACAAATTGGCTTCAACCTTGCACAACAGCAACCGATCTTTTAATTCCCCTGAAAAACAAGAATAATGGCTCCCACTCTTTTCCTGCTCTCCCCAAGAACCTCCACATTTTTATTAATTTTTCCTCTTAACAAACCACCACTGGTATGAAAACCAGCTGAAGCACATTCTCAAAGAAGCCACTTTGCTTTACAGGATTGTCCTATTCACATCACAGTATTGTTACATCAGGACTGAAGACTCACCATGCTGATGATTCCAACAGCACCGTGCTTCTTTTTGTCATCTCCTTTAGCTTCAGGTGAAAGAAGTATTATTGTGTTGTACCATACAGCACCTCCCAGACTCACCATCTGATTAGAGTGAAATCTAACACACGTGTACCACCTCTACTTAAATAACTGCTTATAAAGATGCCCCTCAAACTTCTAGAAGAGGAGAAGCCATACACCTCAAGCCTGCTGTTACGAGTACAGCTCTTCAGAGCTCAGCCATGTGCACACTTTCCTTCTATATATAGTCAGACAGCACAGAGAAAGAAAAGAAACCCCTTCTGGCAGCCTGTTGCACAAGCCTATTTCACTGCAGAATTTGACTTGGTTTCAAATTAGACTGAAAGAGGAAATTAGCCTGGACAAAGAACAGGGTTGAGCTACATGCCAAACTCTCCAGCATCTAGGACAAACGTTTTGTTGCTGCGTGTGTTACTGTGCATGTAACTGCATTCACAAATAGACCTCTCTCTCCAAAACAAAATCTTGGCTTACCCTAACTCAGCCTTGAATTTGCAGCTGCTAATGCATGCAAAACGTTTTCCTTATTAAGAAGAGATCCTACTAGGAGAGATATTACCACCTATGTACCGATTAGTATGGTGGGTGGTATATATGCACAACTTGCATGGGCTTCACAGCCAAAAGCCAAATATGACAACTACTTATGACATATATGACAAGCTATATAGGACAACTTCTCTGACTGACCCCTCTTACTCCTAACTGTTTTCAATTGCAGAAAAGTTAGCTTCCTTTCAGAAAAAGTCAAACCCAATCCCAGAAGTTCCACTCACCATGTCTGGTGAGCTCCAGGGCTCATCAAACAGGCTCCAGCCTTGTCCTGGGGCAAGAATGGTAGGTCCTCATACAGCTGGGAACCACTCCCACTCACATGTTGAGGACACCTGGGTCTATTGGACCAGATGAAATCTGATAAAATCCCCAAATGACATACAGTGGAGGTGAAGGAACCTTCACACCAGTAGCTGGTCTTCCAATTCACTCCTATTATACAAAATTCCTCCTTGCTCCTGCCCCACTTACTCATCTCAAAACCATTTCTTTGTGTAAAGATCTGACACAAGTGACTTCTGTGCCTATTACAGGTAGAGAACTTCCCATGGATTAACTTTTTGCTTAAACAAACCAAACCCCACCAGTGCTGAATTCTCAACCACAGTTACTACCATATCAAGTCAGATTTTTTTCTTTTTTAATACCAAATAACACAGCATTAACTGCACCACAGCACTAAGCTCTGCCCAGCTTACCGTGCAAGCAAGCATTCTGAATGTCAATGGCCTTGGTGGACTGGTCATCAGCGGAGCAGTGAGAGTGGTGAGCAGGTGAAACGAAGGCCTCTAACACGCCTTTGGTCAGGCCCGGCTCAAACATCATACTACGGCTTCTCACGCTGACATTCTCACATCCAGGATAAAGATTCGTAATGCTTACTGAAACTGGGTCAGGGAGAGGAAAATGAGATTACAAACCATGTGAAAATCACAACTAGATCACTTCAGTAAGTATCCAAGGCATAAAAGCTGATTAAAAAACCCAAACTGGTCTTGCTCTTCAAAGAAAGGAGATGATTACCAAGCTGTGAGCACACAGCCACAGCCTTATTCTGAGCCATGAAAAGGAAAAAATCCTAGAATGATCCCATGTAACACTTACTGCCCTTTAGCAGATATACTGCTGGGAAGCACAGAAAAACCTCAGCGATTTAGGAATTAACTTCAGTAGTTAAAGCTGTTCCATGTTGCAAAGATATACAGCTGTTTAAAATACAGGCTGTGGTTTCATAGCATGGGCTGTTTTTACTGGCATGGAAATGATAAATATTAATTTCCACCCTCCCTGTAAGTTAGAATAAAATTATCACTGTGTACCAACTGCTTCATGGGAAGTGAAGCCGGCCCTTAATCAAAATTATTTAACTAATAAGCAGTTTGAGATCATGCTTAATTCAGATTCCCGTAAGAGAAACAAAGGGGCTTTTTAATTGGCTTGCACCGTCTAGTGGAGAGAGGAAAGATCTCCTTCCTCCACAAGACGGTACATCGAGTCCTGGGGTTTTAATGCAGAAAGAAACACCCCCTCAGCTCTGTAAGTATACTTTCATGTTTGATCTTCCAGTTGTGGTACTTAAATCTTTAGCACCTTGTAAATAAATACAGTGTGAATCCATGCACGTTATTCCTACAGAATTTAAACAAAGCTCAGCACATGATCAAGTATAGACCAAACTGTGCTGGTTTTTATCTGACTATGCCACTCGACCCGTAACTTTTAAATACTGTTATATTACTATCTTAATCCAGAAAGAAGATACTGGAACACACAAAACCCAAAAATCCAAACACTAAGCCAATGACATAGTAGCTTTGCTTGCACAGATCTGCACAGATTTCAAGAGCACAGGGCACTGGACAACTTTCTGGCTTTGTGTCTAGGTAAGTTATTTTTAAGTGTATGCTTCAAATTTGCCATGATTTCTATAACGATTTGCCAATGTGTCTGATTTTATGACCTCCCCTCTGGTTCTAGTACCAACATTAAAAAAAAAAAAAAGAAACTTTTAAAAATCTGTCTTCAGCCAAAAACCCTCCTGCACTGCCTCCAGGAACTCCTTGAGCAACTTACCTCCCCTTGTATGACACAGTAAATTAAGACAAATAAATCAAGGACTTTGGATTGATTAATTTTGATCAATTCCTTTACTCTGTTGTCACAGATGTGAGCCCCTTAGGCTAAGTGAACAGCAAATGCAGTAACCATCTCTGTTGACAGGTATCTTGTCTTGTTAAGCTACTCTATGAGTACCTTATGGCTTCCTCAGGTGACCAGAAAGTAGAGATGAAATGTATGACTAGCACTGTTCTAGCGTTACTTAAAAGTGATGAATGATACCTAAACCTGCAAGTACTGTCCAAAGGCTCCTCAAAGTGCCTGCTTAGCTTGTATACATTGCACAGCCCTTCAGTGTTAGAAAAGGGATCTGGGAGAAATAGTTCACTGCTCTTTCCAGTGTCCTTCTGCCACATTTTGAGTTCTTCTAAAGCCAGGCACATGTTGAAGTGTAAACCTAGCCAGTTCCTCCAGATCCTGCAGTTTCTCTCTGTTTCACACAGGCCAACTGCTGCTACACAGGAAAATTTTCCTTTTATTTGCACACATTTACTTCAGAAAAAGTCCATTTTCACCTGATTTGGAGACAATTTCAGACACCTCTAACTGGGCTAATGCAACCCTGTACCTTCCAATCCAAGGTATCAGCAGCAGTTCTGAATCCTGTTATTGCTTAAGGACCACATAAAGATGCAGCAACTCTTTTAATTTTGCACAGTTTTTTGACACTACTCAAACAAAAAGGGGCACAAAATATGATCCCCCAAACCATAATGGTGGAATCTGGTCAACAGCACTGACATTCATAGCCTAGAACTTCTTGTGAGCAATAAGTGCCAGGGTTCACAAGTCCTGTCCTCCACTCTCCCAGCTCACTTATGCAGCATGTGAGTAAAATAAAACCTTAACTCCTCCTACACCCTCCTCTTCACTCTTACTTTAGGTATGGGCCTGCACACAAAGAAGTCAATACCCTCTCCGATATGCTTTTCTTTCTTACACGCTTAGCCTGTCCTGTCTTTTGCAGTGCAGCCAACAGCCCTTCCTTAGGAGCTACGAAGACTAAGAGGACAATGTTTTCTCATTCAAACATTACAGCTCTGAAGCCATACCTGAAGGTTTGGAAGACAAAGGAGATGGGGGGAATCTGGTTGAGTTTGTCGAGGAGAGCCTAGGCCTTCGTCTCCGAAAAAAGCTTCGTATCAGGCCACACTTGAGGGACTCCACAAGGGTTGTTTTCCCAGCACCAGAGTGTCCGAACAGCTTCAGTTTGATCCGGGGCTGTGGATTCTGTGTGTGACGCAGCTGCTGGATAAAAAGCCCCCGGTGCGTATCCTAAAATTTAACACCAATAAATCAGGACACGTGGCAAGGAACTTCTGCCTCCTAACAAACTCAAAACATAAGGTTTACATAATGCTTTCTTGACAGGCTGGTCTTCATCTGGATCACTTCACATGCTTGATCATGCACCTGGTCAGGTACTGGGCAGGAAGGCAGGGACAGGTAGACAAGGCACAGCCAAGTGCTTGCTCTCAAGAGCCAGCTCGAGTCTTCATGAAAATCACATGTGATTTCTGACTTAACATCGATGAATAGGATTGTTTTGACCTCTGATGGAGAGGGCAAGGGAGGAAAAACTACCTCCTTTAAACACCCTTTCTCCTTACCTGTGAGTCTCAGTAGCCTAACCAATATCCGTAATGTTACACATGTAGCATTGAAGAGTTCTGCAGTGAGAGGAACCACCTGAGCAATCTGAAAACCTGATGTGCATTTTCCCTTCTTTACACCAACTTTTTCTGTGTTACTTGTATTAGGGACAATTTGTCTCTTCCCTCTCCATCCTCCCAGCTGTGCATTTCCATTTGAGTTCTCGGGAAGGTAAATACTGCTTTCCCCAAACCACTACTATCCCTCTATTCCCCACAGATTTATTCTTCTTTACCTTAAAAGACCTCTCACATACTATTCGCCTTCCATTTTTCTACCACTCTACTGCAAGTGTACATCCTCTAGAGTGATCTCCCTCTTTACGCCCAGGCTTCAACAGATCTGCCTCCCTACTTAATCCTCTTCTCAGAGTTTGCCTTCTGTGTGCATTCACTGTATCTCCCACAGCTGCAACCTCATCCTCCTGCACAGGCCTTCCTCAAACCCAACCACATCTCCCCCAGAAGAGTTTTGCACCTTGGGCTCCCCCATTATCCCGCTGTGTCTTGCCTTGCATTGGAAGGATACTCCTTTTGCTCCTGATAAAGGCAGAGCTGGCAATGAACATATCAAATCTGTCTTTTCTTTTTGCCCAGCAAGAGGCAATCAGACATGGGTGCTCCATTTCTCATGCAAACTGAGCTTGGAAAACCAACTCAACAAGGTCACGCAGTGCAGGAGAGCATGCTGTCAGTGTCTCTCGCCACAGAAAGACCTCTTTTAAGGCAATGGGGATAGCAGAAGGGTGAAAGGGCAAAAGAACTACTTTCATCCTCTCTTCCTTCATTCCCCCAATTTGGAGCTGAGAGAGAGGCTCTGTTGTTTTCCATTTGTACTGAGTTTAACATCAAGGATGAGTCATTAAGCAGGCATCTACAGCCCCCCAAAATTATAAGCATGCAGCAATTGAGCTGAGAAATTTGACAGAAATAGTACTGCATATAATTTAGTTCCTTTCTTGCTAACAGGTATTTATTAAATAAGTTAGTCACAATTCAAATACTGCACCCCGTCACAGCTAGTACTGAATCCCCTGCAAAAGCCCCTGTGATGGGAGGTTCTTCATGTGTGTGCTGTTAGGGGTAAAACCCTCCACAGCTACTGAAAATAAGCATCAGGTACACACTCCCTACTAGAAGATGTTGACCACTTTGAATAGCACTAGAATATTGATGTAGTTTATTAATTTTAGTTGATCAGCTACTCTGTTGCAAAACATACTCTGATGAAGTGTACAATTACCTCACATTTTCCCCATATAGGTAGGCAGGCCTTCAATAATTAAGTCCTATCAAGAAGATAGTTACAGCTACTAGCATCTCTTTCAGAAGAGATTTACCTAATCTCCTTACTTTTGTTCTAGGTTGGTTCATATTAGTTCCATATTTACATCATGACTAAACCTGTCATCCTGTTATAAGGAACGTTTAGAAACTCATTGCAAAGGATGCCTGAACTTTGTCACTTTCTGACGTCTTCTCTGATACATTTTACATTATTCCCAAGTACAGATTTACTGGAAGGACTAAAGAACATGATGTACTTCCACCTTGGCAATGCCTGGTTACATACCATATTCTATTACTACTCTGACACAGTAATTTAATTCAGTTTTCCACTGACTCATTAGCATAATTAAAACAGGACTGTTTTATTTATTCTGGTTGTTGCCTGCCATCTCCAGGCACATGGTCCCTGAGTATTCACAGCATGAGTGATGCTCCCTATCCAGAGTAATCAATGCATATCAGACGTGTCAGACTTACTGCCTTACAAGACAACCACATCAGCTGTGTGTTCTAGTTTTCAGGGGATTTGGAGATACTGAAATGGCAGAATTCAAAGAAGACATGGAGACTTTCTGCAACTATTCCACATGGTATGAGAATTTCCAGAAGGGGCACAAACGCCTCATCCTTAATAACCTTAATCTAACTACAATGGTGATGGTGGGGATATAAGTCCTCTCGTGGGACGTGCTAATTCTTACTAGTTCATTTTCCAGTTTCTTCTAAACACCTCAGATTCTTTGCTAGGTACTGTCAAAGACAGGATAAAATAGATCAGTGGTGCACACCAGCTTAGCTGTTTTTGCTAATATGTAGATACCAGCTTTAACTGAAGGCATAATCCTCAATTAAAAGTGAAGAGAAAAGAAAAACCCACCTAAATCCAAACAACCAAAGACATCACTAGGGAATTTTGAAACAGCTTGTTGGAGTGGGTTTGATTATCTTTTTATATGATTTCCCATACCAAACTTTTCTTGGTATTGCTAAAAACATGAAGACCTCAGTTAAAATTCATGCATTCCCAACCTTTTTAAGTCTTGCAAGCAGACTAGCTACATGTTCATGCTGCTCCGCTCTGGCGAGATCTTCTGCTGTTTTCCCATCCTGTTAAAACACAAATTATTAGCAGCAATTCTTTCCTCTTGCCCACAGTAAAAAAATAACATAGTTCAGCTGCTCAAGGCAGTAACAGAACTGCTGTCAGATGAAAATGAAATATGGAGAAGAGGAAAAAAAAAACCACCCCAGACCAACAACCAGTAACAGTTACCCCTCACCAGAAGCCCTGTTGTTTTCAACCGTCAAAAAAATAACACTGCAGAACACAGGAAAATATTATTTCTTGTGTTTTGAATTCAGAGCCTGAGAGTGATGCCAAGACTCCCTGTCTGAATTCCTCTTCTCACCGATGAGAGGATGATACCAATTTCTAGATACTACACACAGAACAGATCTGCAAGTTCATACCGTTCACAAAGAGGGAACACACAAGCATATTCACTCACATGAAAAGCAGGTGAATTTTGTTTAATAACAGATAAGCAAAGATAGTGGTGTATCAGTCACTGGAGGTTTCCAGAGAGCAAGAACATTGTAAGGGATGAGGTTTAAATTGCACTGACGTATTTAAAAGGAACAGCAAAACTGCCTTCAGCATTCTGGTCTTGCCATTTAATTACCAGTGTTTCACAGATCAGCAGTTTTAATATTAAGTAGGCTGAAAGGAAAACTGCTCACTACTTTCACCTCTTAGAACTACATTAATGCTATTGTGTTGGTTTAAATTCTGGTTATAAGTAACTAATTTATGAGCATTTTGCTTCTTTCACTCTCTCAGAGAAGAGCTTTTGATTACTAAGTAGCACCACTGTAAAATGAAGATCTCTTTCCTGGGTTTCTGTCTGTGATTTTACTAGTTTTCATGTGAAACCTGCATTGTCTTAAGCAGTTCCTGATGTCACTGTAATTATTATCTCTATATATGAAATAAGTGTCTTTGACAATTGAGTGTCCACCTACATGTTTCCCCAGGAGTTATTACGCACTTGAGAACTTCACATAATTCAGACAGAATGGGAACAGAACATTAGTGACAAACAGCCAAAATTGTAGTTTGATGGTGTGAAGTAAGATTGAACCAATACTGTACCCTTAAATTCCTTCCACATATGGCATGTAACTTTAGTAAAGAAACACCTGAATGTACTTTTAAATCAATTTTCCTTAGAGAAGGTGTATCAAAGGGAAAGACTCTTTGTGCTGACCCTAAACTCCAAATCCCAGTTAGTCCAAAGAGCCTGCTATATGAGAGGACAAGTTGTCTAGAGGCAGCCTGGCGAGCCTGACATTGGGAAAACTGCTTCAATATTCCAGTGCTTCCTGAGCTTCCAGCATTGGGCACATCCAAGGAAATCCAAAACATTCAAGTAAAGGGAAAGCCTTGATCCCTTTCCTAAGAATTCCTGTGGTAACAAGATGTGGCCTTCACCAACCTAAAGTGTGAGTGCTATCTGTATCCACAAATCTTTTGCCTCCAGCCCAAAGCCAGACTGCCACAGGCTGGCCCTGCGCTCTTGCAGGGGGCAGCACGTTCCTGTTGCAATGTAAGGCTGGAGATGGCCTGGCAAACTCCAGCACCAAGAACGTGTGCAGCAACAGATCCCTGCACAGGCACTTTCCCTATGAATGACACCCCTGGATGGGTGTCCCACAACTTATGTGACATTGGCACAGCTCCCCTTGTTTGCTGTGTCTCGTTGCTCTGTGGGGGTTTGCTCTGGCTTCAAGCCTGGCTTTGGCTAAATGGCCGTAGTCTGATAGATTGATTGTTTAGCTCAGTCACAGCTATTGGGGCACAAACACAAAGGAAATAACCATCTGGAGAGTATTTGGCAAGCAGTGTGGATGGCAGTGGCTCAGCCTGAGCCTTATCAGTAAGCACGGTCATACTGGGTTGGAGGTGACTACTCCCAAAATTAGAAGAACAGCAACAGGAATGGTTCAAATTGGTGAAAGTCTAAGCAAATGTGTGCACAGAGCAAGCCTACCTCTAACAGTGGGATGGCACTGTCATGACCCAGAGCTCCCTCCCCACTTCTTAACAGGTTCCTGAGCTCAAGACCAACTGCCTGATACAGCTCTCTCATCTTTTTTCAGACTGTTGTGAAGAAAGAAGACCTGAAACAAAGGCTTTTGTGGTACCTTTTGCTCAGGTGTTGCTCTTAGCCTGAGGTTTATGCCCCTTGGTCCTCACCTGAGCAACACTACAGCTATGTGCATGCCTGTGGCCATGCATCCCACTGACCAGGCCCTTGACTTCCAGGGTTCACTCTGAACCTCTCTCTTCGCTATGGACTTGCCTAGCAATCACTAGACCCTTGGTTGACCATGGCCACTGAGCATAATTCCTGACCTTGACTTAACCACAGACCTGCCTCACTGTTATAGACTTGTGTGGCTGTCTGGTCTCTTGGCTGAAGCTGGCTGCCCTTATTGAACGTGCGCTGCTTGCCTTGCTTGGTATTGTGGGACTGGGCCCTTGTTGGCAGTGCCATCACTGTCCCTGCTTGCCTTGTTTCTTACAAGTTCCCAGCCCACCTTCCCTTATGGAGCTGAGCCTGACAAGCATCACTTGGGAAGTCCATGGTCATCAGAACAGTAAACAAGACAGGCAGAAAGGCCAGTGAAGTAGATAAAGGATACCCCAAAGCACTGGCAACAGGGTATAGCAGAAGAACACATGGTCAAATTTACCCCCAAAAAACCATTTTGAGATGTTTACATTGACACATGCTGGCAGTTCAGTTCATGTGTCATGTGTCTGTTGAAAATTTAGACTCAGATCTGGAAGCTCAATTTATTGATTGCAGTAACAGGTAGAAAAAGCATTTGCTTCCATGAAAAAGAAAGTAACAGAACAAAGTACAGAACCATGTTCTCTTTTCCTTTATTTTTTCCCTGTCCAAAACTGCAAACAAGATGAGGCTGTTTGATTCTCTGCATGTCCAATGCACAACAAACTGCAGAGCACAGGAGTTAAAAAATACACATACAAGTCACAGGGCAAATGGGTTTCAGTAATTTATTTTCCTATTCAAACTTTCTTGAAAAGTCTGGGGTGTCTACACACTGGAATAGCAATGTCCAAGCAAAGCTTGCCTCTGAAACGGGCTACAGGATACCAAGAAAGGTATTTCACACCTGATGGTAATACTGCTTTGCAGCTGATGCCTGGCTTCCTCCTAGCAAATCAGGCAGCTATGCCCCCAAGAGATGACCCTCAGTTTAACTGGCCATATGAAAGATTCATTCAAAGCTTTTAAGACAAACCAACAATTTTAAACTTGGTACAGTTTTAGAAATTTCTGTGAGGAGAAGTCAAGAAGATTGTGCTGGCTAGGATGTGAGCACAAAGAATTTTTGGGGGGATATTCAAATACTATGCTTTAGGCACATAAGGTTTTCTAAGGTCACTTAAATTTGAATTAATGAATGTTTTTTAAAATTGAACTAGTCCTGAAATGGGTTTTAGCCTAGAGAGGGAGGAGGTAGTGAAATCATTCTGCAGTCCAGCTACTTAACAGTGCTGAAAAAGTTCATTCCTCAGAAATGGCATTCTGAGAGAAGAAAAAGGAAATTAATCCTACTGCACTGGCGTGGAAAGAGCTATTAATAAGACTTTCCAGAACAGTTTAACATCCACCTGGCAAACTAATGCAAAACCGAAATGCTATCAAAATCACCACATGCACTTCCTCCCTTCCTCTCCTCTTCCCTTCTCTCTGCCACAACACTGCCAGAACAATGGGAGAGGCATGTGTATTCAGTCTGTTTCTCCTGCCAGATTCAGGATTGGCACTATTTACTCTGTTGCCTCCTTAAAACTGATCTGAACTAAAGAGATAAAAAGTACTTTTATCTTGGTAGGACAGGGTCCACATGGGCAATTACACCAACACAGACACTGGGAGGGGGAAAAGGGTGGAGGGGGAAAGGAGGGGAGGGTAAGGGGGTTAAGGGTGGGAAAGGAAAGCAGGAAAAATAAAAGACAAAAGAAAGGGTCAGAAACGGGTGATAAAGGAAGATTATGTAGAACACCCCACAAAGTCCATTGCATGTACATATCATTATTATTGATTAATAATGTACATGTGGCAACCTGCAATCTCTCAGGTATCAAAAGTCATTTTTAGATGACAAGCTTATTGAAGCCACGTTCACTGGCTTCCTCAGGCTATACAAGACACATTCTTACAGGAAAAAAAACAGTGCTAAATGTACATGGAAAAAAAACCCCAACCAAACCATTAAAAAACTGTATTTTCTACCAAACAGGTAAAGCAACCTCAACCTCCTTTTTTCTTTTCAACCCCCATTTCAGCTGTCTCAGGGATACTCTGAAAGGAGAACTTTGAAAAAACATGGACTTGACTAAAACCCAATCACTATATTATTTCCATATACAGAGTAATAGTCAATTCTGAGCAGAATGCATTTGTTAGGATGAGCAGCAATGTAAACTGATCCAATGTGTCTGAAAATAAAACAGGGGCAGTTTGTGCAAACCACAGGTAAAGGAGTGTATGATGCCTATCATGTGTCATGTGTGTATGATGCCTGCATGCTGATCACCACTTCGTTCCTGCTGTGGATATGTCAGCTGAGAGGGCATTTCTCACTGAAGTGAGAATCAGAAATACCTTAATTGGTGCTACATGGAAGGAGTGGTGCTGGCTGGTCTGACATAAATGATTTGCTTTACAAGGATACTTGCATGCTAGTTCACTCATCCATGCACCCACGCGAAAATAAAACTTTTATTTAATCACCCAAAAGCAAGAAAATATTTAAGATACATACAATAAATTTGTATGGTAACTGTTCCTGATGTGAAACGACATACCTCTTATTGACAGTGGTCCACTGTGCTTAAAGAAAAAACAATGCTACAAGTAACTCTTAGGTGACAAAATTATTTGGTGTACATAAAGTGGTAGCTTTACTGTACCTTAATCAGTTTGAAATTTAGTTGTGAGAAGGGAACCAGTGGACAACAGAGAATGCTTTTCAAGCTGTGTATATTCAATAGCCTAGTATTTTTTCCTAAATTATTTGAAAATGCAATTATATTAGACCACTGACAGCCAGCCTCCTCCACTGCAAGAGACTAATTATTTTCCTGCTATCAAAGCTAAAAGAAGCAAGAAGTGTAACAGTATCCTTCAATACTTACAGATGTTAAAGCTTCTACATTGGCACCAGTAAGACACAGGAACCGGACAACATCAAGAATGCCATTGTTTGCTGCCAGATGTAAAGGTGTTCTTCCATACTACATGGGGTAAAAAGATGTTATTGTATTAGTCAAAGAACTTCACTCCTAGTTTTGCAAATAATCAAACATATTGTACAATTATACATAATGATTCACAGCAAAAATCTTGCAAAAAGTGAAAGAAAAAAGCTTAAGCACAATTGCTTAAAGCTCAATTAAGAACTACTTGAAAAATGGGAAACCATTTTATAGCTAAATCCCTCACAACTGTGGAGGAATCCTTTGAGATTTTTGGCTATATTTGAGCCTGGCTACCCAATTCCAAGTAAATTTAACTCCATTTTGCTTAGTTAAACATGAACCAGTTAAGCAACACAAAGTCCTTAACCTTTAAAGCTCTGGATTCTGCTTCAATCCAAGTATTACTGAAGACTACTTATCAGCAGTCTCCCCCCTTCCACCCAAAGCAACAACAGTGATGAAGACAAGAACTCGGCCTGAAGGAACCTGTGCTTTCAGTGACAGAGGGAAAGCACTGTAGATATTCTTTCCTCAATTTTTGCTCTTCCTCCTGAATCTTTCCACTGACAACAAGTTCTTATGACATTCACTTCTGGTCTTTCATGCTCAGAGCTGCTGTTAGAAGCATCGCTACCATCCACTCTCTGCTTGTAAACTCCTCTTAGGCATTTTCATGCTTTGAACACTGTTCTCCCTGTTTCAACCCTACATTCAGGGACAAACTTACAAACTTACTGCAGGAATGAGTATTTGAAAGCAAAGCTGACTTTCTCACAACCAGAAGCTGAAAAGATGTCTGGCTCCTCAAAACCCTACACCCCAATTCAAACGATGTGCCACTGCAGAGAGGCTATGGAGGAAACAAACGGCACCTTCAGTCGGTTTCACCTACATGTGGGACAGCGTCAGATGTGAGGACCAAGGACAGACAGTTGTTACCTTAACCTCCTTGAGCTACAGGGCTTGCTGATGAAAGGGACCAGTAGAAATATGTTCTATTTGGTAAGACCCAAACTCACCCTTTCAAGTAAAGACACTCTAGTCTACGCGACTCCTGAAAGGATCATGGGACACAAACACTCACCACAGCTTCTGTAGCCATAATCCCACCGCTACTGAGCACCTGAAGATGGCTTTTTCCACAGCGTGCCTGTGACCAGGCCACTCATCCTACCTCTCCATTATGAAGGGGGTTGCTAATCCAACCTTGTACTGCATTAACTCACCTTCCCCAAAATGTGTTGTCGTGGTTTTGCCCCGGCCGAGGGCCGCACCCCACACAGTCGCTTGTACTTTTAAAAGGAAGGGGGAAGGAAAGTTGGGGGAGGGGGAAAAGGGAAGGAAGAAAGGAGGAAAAGAAACCACAACCTAGAAACCAGAACCCCGCAGGTTGGGATAAGGATAGTTTACTAAACAATAACAGAAAACTAGATATAACAATAACAGAAGTTTAAAGCACAAAATAGATGAAACTGGTGATACACAATGCAGTTTCTCACCAAACCACACAACTCAGGCCGCACAGCTTAGAACCGAACCCGACTGTCCCCAGAAACTGCCCGTCCTGGCGTTGTCTCCTCCTCTTCCCCCCAGCCCCCCTTTATACTGAGCATGACGTAACTGGCATGGAATATCCTCTTTGGCCAATTCGGGTCACCTGTCCTGGCTACGTCCCCTCCTTTCTCATTAGTAAGGAAGTATGAAGAACTGAGAAAGGTCCTTGATTGCCCGGCAACAACCATAAACATCAGGGTGCTATCAGCACTGTTCTCATCCTAACACCCAAACATGGCATTCCATCCACTGCTAAAAAAAAATTAACTCCATCGTAGCTGAAACCAGGACATGTGTTCTCAGCTGTGGACCTGGATTTAATTGCCTAGTCAATCAAGTTTAAGCTGAAAGGCAGGACTGGGAGTTTTTTCACTTGGCAGTTGATGATTTTAGTTATTAAAACCAAAAGTGACTGCACTGGACAAGGCTCAAGCCAAAAGCCCCACAACTCTCTTTATCTAGCAAATAAAAAGAAAGTTGGTGTTCTGGTATTAAATGGAAGTGCTAATTAGCAAAATTTGATTAAGAGAATATGTACTTTTCAAAAAAACAAGTAAGATACAACACCCAGATAAAAAAATTACAGACAGGAACATAAAGGCCCCTAAGAATAAACTGGGCAGAGAAAGGCTCTCACAGCTATACATCAAGTCCCAAGCCCCACAGCCTGTCACCAGAGTCCAATGGCTGACCCTCACCTATTCACACTAACCAAAGTTTCCTGAAACAGCTTACTTTTCCCTGAAGTATCTCTATGAGGCAAGCCAGAATGTCAAACCTGTGAAGCACCAAATTCATACCCTGCAGCACTAGCACAGCAGAAGACACAAGGAAGGCACTAGTATCTCAAAGTGCAGGGACAGGATATCAGATGTTCTCTTTAGAAAGTGCTTTTTCATTCTGAACGGCATTTAAATTCTGCAATTTCCTGCACCCTGCCAGTGACAATTTGTTTAGCAGATAAATTAAAGCCATTCTATTCTAAGATAGATATTTGATTAGGATTATTTTTGATTAGTTTAATTAATCAACTCTAAGCAGAAAAACAGAAAGCAGCCAATATAACACATATTTCTATAGCAAGGAATAGAATCCGCAGTTGATTTTAATTCGTTAATACATGACAGTGCAGATCTCGTTACACAATGTGGAAGAATTCAAAGCAGATTTTTTCATAAAAATGTACCAGTCTTCAATTTGTGTATAAATTACTGTTATTAAATCACAGCAAATCAACACCAGCTTGGGCCAGCAGCAAGGCTAGATGTAATCTGCACAAAGCAAAGCTATACAGCTAGGAAAGAAGGTTGGCATAGACATCAAACGTTATAGCTGAGTGGCAAAATACACCGTGATAATGCATTTAGACTCTTTCTTCATAGATCTTTAATTACCTATTCAACTGAAACAAAGAGGTACATTTGCAAGGTGAGTCATTTGGTGCTTTGCACTTGACCACTTTAAGAGAGAAAAGAAATAGAAGGAAAAAGCCATTTTCATAACTGGAAAAGGTCATCTAATGCAACAGGTGAGCTATTAAGCGAAGTAGTTCCATTTACCTTATTAGTGACATCCAAATTACAGCTTGCTTCACAGAGTGCCATCACAATAGGCACATTCCCATCTTTGCAGGCCACATGCAAGGGCGTGTTGCCATGCCTGTCTTGGAAATCTACGAAGCATCCTTGATTGATGAGAGTTTTAACTACTTCTATCTGACATCTTCTCACAGCAAGGTGTAGGGCGATATGACCATCCTGAAATCACAAGGCAGCTTGTGAGGGAGATTCAGTCACGCCAAAAAACAAAGCACTGTGCAAAGTCGCAGCCATTTCGTGTAACTGAGTGCATATTCCTGGCTCAAGAATTGCAATGATTCTTATTTTGAAGGAGGAAGGGAGATGCACAGTATCTGGCTGAAGAAATCAGCTACAGGATGAAATGCAAATACACGCTCTCTACTGATGACTTCTGCTGGAGGTGGGAGAGCAACCAACTATAACAACCAGCTGACTACTGTAAACCCACTCTACTGTTTACTAGCACACCTCAGTGATGCAAAAGCCATGCAATCTGTTTAGCAATCAGCAAATTTAGAGACAGAACTTTCTCTCCCCATGGAACAACTTAAAGAAACAATGCGACTGAAAGAAACAATTAAATTTTTTAGAAACGAAAGCATTTTTTTTGAAGTTGTTTTAATAACTATTTACTAACTATCAGCCATAAATGTAGCTAAAATGACAAGCATGACAAAAGTATCAGCGCTGAAATGCAAAATGTATTTGTTGGGATTACACCATGAAAGACAAAAAATGATTCTGGATCAAACAGATTTGTATTTTTAAACGGATGGAATTTAGCTTACTGGATATAGGTGTGACTTACCCAAACCGTAGGAGTCAAAGGCAAACAGTAACTCCATCTTTTTCTCTTCTTAAGTTAATAGCTTATTGCCAATGACAGAACCTAATGTTCCTGCCATTTTTTACAGAGTGTTACTCATAAAGTGGTAAGTGATAAGGTGATAATGAATCAGCAAAAACCCAATCCTGGAAAAATAATCAGTGGGAAACTTCAAAGACTATTGCAGTCATCAACAGTCTCCACGTGAACAGCTCAGAGAGCCCACGTCAGGGAAACCATGCTGGCTTGCAGCATTCACACGGAGCAATTCAGAAGTCTGTCTGCCTGCCTGACACCTGTGATCTCTGAACCACGAGCACCTCAAACGCACCTTGTCTGTTGCGTCAAGATCTGCCCCGTGTTCTGTCAAGCATTCCACAATATCATGGTAGCCCCGAGCAGATGCTGTCAGGAGCGGAGTCTCCCCTTCTTTGTTTTTGATGTTCACGCTACAGCCTGCTTCGCAGAGCGCTTTCGCAACGGAGTGGTAGCCATGCCAAGCAGCACAATGCAGTGGGGTTTCTTCTTCCTATCAACATGGGACAAAAACCCAACCAAAACCCGCACCGCTGAGCCAAATGTGAGGAGGAACAATTCCCCAGCTTAACTGAGAAATTCAGGAAGACAACACAAAACACAAAAAGACA
Organism: Porphyrio hochstetteri; assembly: GCA_020800305.1. Taxonomy (NCBI): domain Eukaryota; kingdom Metazoa; phylum Chordata; class Aves; order Gruiformes; family Rallidae; genus Porphyrio; species Porphyrio hochstetteri. Next base: position 46,708,020 of record CM036938.1, on the reverse strand, counting down.
GTCGACTAAGTAGGCCTTATAAAAAGATGTTGTAATCACTTATGCTGACATTTCAAAGCAAGAGTAACTCCTGCTGATGTGCTAAGTGATTACAGCTAATGTACCAGATTTTAATCTTTACCTGGATTCTGAGAGTCCATGTTTCTCTCCACAGAACAATCCACTAACAACACCTTGCACATCAGCAATCTTAGTTTTGATGTTTCTGTGCTAACTATCTTGGTTCTCTCACTTCAAAACTGATCCTCATTGATAAGCAACTTCAACATCCCCTGTGCTAAGGGACTAATCCAGTGTTTAAAACAGACTGCTCACCAATGAGAAGCTGATCCCACTTGCAGTTTGAGGCAGAGCACTCTGCTTAACAAGTTCAAAGACCACATCCTAGAGATTTAGGAGTGTAGGCAGTGACTTGGGTATGTACAAACCTGAGTCCTTTAAATGTGCACCACAACAAGCCTTTGAAACTAGGCGTTTTGAGTTCAGTTGTGACTGAAGTTCTAATTTGCTTTTTGCTTGAACCCAGAAAGCTTCAAAATATTCAGCTTCAGTCTCCCCATACTTCGTAACAGTTATGGGGAACGTCATTAAGAAACTCACATGTTACACAAAAATACGCTATTGGGAGCAACCCACTAAAAAGCAAGATGTTCAGTCCAAAAAAGTCATTCTATCAAATTCTAAGAAATGGGATATCCTTTCTGTAACTGGCAAATATTGAGGAGACAATCGATGCTGATATTAGAGGCCTCAGACTGCATTTGATGTTTCTGTAAAAATCTATGGAAAAATAAATAGTTGAACAACAAGTCCTGTGGTCCCTTGGCCTGTTGCTGTGCAAACAATATGAAGGTAGTTGGAGGGGATGCAGCAGCTGGGGAGGCTTGTGGGAATTCCACTCACAGTTAAATTCGGATCAAATAGATGCTTGTCTTGGTTTTTTTTCCTATTAAGCCTTTTCTTTCCTGTTTTCTCACAAGAGTTCAAAGCTGTAAGGAAGCCCTCCTGAGCACTCATCTCAATTTCAAAAATGAGTGCTTGACACTTCACAAAGTCCCACAATAGCTAAAAATTAGCCGAGGTCAATACAAAAACTAATAAAAGCTTTAGCTGAACTCACAGAGCATACATCACTTCCCATGCCTTCGTGCTGCCGAGTTTTTTCATCTTTAAGCTTTAATTTTCAAGAGAACCTGTGTTGTATAACAACAGTTGGTTCACGCACACTGTTTTTGAACAGTCTTCATCTATTAAGAGGTATTGAAACCTCTGTAATTCTGTTGTTGTTTGTCCAAATGCAAACATGCCAGACGCCGCAAGGCAAGACTAAGAATTCTGACTGCTAAAGTCTTATTTGTTGAAAAAGACCCCAGTGTCCATGACTCACCTTGTCTTGGAAGTTTGGATTAGATCCGATGCTACAGAGAAACTGAACCACATCCACATGCCCATACCGAGCTGCAACATGGAGAGCTGTTTCTCCAGACTGCAATTACAGAAGAACATGCCAGTGCAATTTCATATGTCACCCCCAGATACTGTGTACAGGCTGAGTGCCTGCGTGCTGCTTGGCGTGCTCCTCCATCCCTGTAACCCCGTGGCACATCTGTGGTCAGCAGAGATCTCCAGCTTACAAACTCTGGTTGTACGTGACAGGTACATCACCACCTGACAGATTATTTCTTCAAAGGCCTTCCTTTTTCAGAACTGATTTTTCCTACTTAATTTGTTCAAGGTCACAGCCACAATGGGATTTCTGAGCAATATGAGGAGGCAGCTGCCCGTGCAATTGGGTGTTGGAACAGACGTCTTATTTCTATTCATACTATTTCCACATGCCGCCCCCTCTGCCCTCTAAACACCAATGTAAGGGGTCGGTCTAGCACTGTTGTATATCCTGGCATATTTTGGTCATTACATGCAATTATTTGCAACCTTTTGTTGAAATTACTTGGGGGGGAAAAAAAGCGTATTTTTATTAAGAAAGGAACTTCTTTCTTAGTAGGCCTATCTGGAGTTGGGTAATAATTCTGCTAATGTGCCTTGCTTTGCAGTTGTTCTCTCAACAAAGCAAACCGTGTTTTGCAAGTACAATCGCCTGTATACTGGAGCTTTGGCTAGTATAAAAACATCACTGTGGTGTAAAATTTAACAGCAACTAGTCTCTAGGACAAATGTTGCTCAAGTAACACCGCTGGAGACAAGGTAAGTGCTCATCAGATATAAATTGTTAGGCTTCATTATACTCAACCTCATAACAGTCAAATTTACTTGTCAGACCAAAGTGATTTTCAATCAAGAGGAATGAGAAACAGAATCACAATTTTATCCTGAGTTCCAATGGGAAATCTACCCTTCAAAGTGAAAATTAATTTAGGTTTGTACTTCGCCACCTACCCACCATGTACTCACCACATTTAATATGCATGCTTGGTTAACATTTGTCAGGAAAATAATCAGTACATTCAGCTACTTTAAAGCTGTGTTATCAGAGCCCTATATGTCAGCTTATAAAACCACACTAAAAGCCAGTCACACTCTTGGAATTATGGCACAGCTGAAAATTATTCCAATTGTGAGACCTCTCTCTTCACTAAGATAAAGTTATGAAACAAACAAAAAAAACCCAACTGAAAAAGGCTCTCTGCATGGAAAATAAAAAGAATTTTTCTTACCTTATCCTTAACATCCAAAGGACATTTATTATCATTGAGAAATTTGAGCGTTTCTACATGACCATGTCGAGAAGCCCAATAGATTGCATTAGATCCAGCCTGCCAAAAGTATTTCGTTACAGATATTATTATAATGATTGATTTAGAATCCTAATTCTAGATTTTCAATGAAGGTATACATATACATGCACTTAGATGTACACAGATATATTGAAGGGCTATTCAAGTTTAGAGGAACATACTAACTTTTTAAAAAAACCCAAACAACCAAACGCCACTTTCAAACTGGTTCAACAACCCCACATGCCAACAATGAGGGTGGTGAGGCCCTGGCACAGGCTGCCCAGAGAAGCTATGGCTGCCCCCTCCCTGGCAGTGTTCAAGGCCAGGTTGGATGGGGCTTTGGGAAACCTGGTGTAGTGGAGGGTGTTCCTGCTTATGGCAGAAGGAGTGGAACTAGATGAGTTCTGAGGTCCCTTCCAACCCAAACCAGTCTGTGGTTCTATGAAAGCTGACAAAAAGTCCTCTATGCAAAGATGATTTAACAGGATCACTAACTGTTTGCAAGGGTAAGCCTCTTCTCCCTTGTAAGGGAGTTCTCTAGAAAGAATAGTCATGAGACAAAAACCTTTCTGCTGCTTACTTTACCATCTATTAGACAGAGAAGCAGACAGAGCATCAAGTTTGCTTTAAATGAACCCTAGATAGTTAAAGCACATTTTGAAAAAAGCTTCTTGCAAAGCACACCCTCCATGACATACAAGTTTTAGTTGCAATTTTCACCACTGCTAAAACATGCACTTATCATTCCATATTAAAGTTCACCACCATGATTTAGGGCAATCACTAATTTGAACTAATTGAGGCAATTTTGCAGGCACGAACTACATTTTAAGATTAATATCATTCAAATTACTTCAGCTAATAAAATGATCAAAACCAGACAATATGTTCTAGTAATAAATGAAATTATTAGAGATTTGCTTTTATCTTTTTTGCTGTGGAAGATAGAAAACAGGCTATACAGCCCAGATTTTTTCATCTCCAATACAACTTGGCCTGAACTGCTTGCCCTCTGTTAACTGTGTTCAAAAACTTATACAGACCAGTGACAAAGCAGAACTCTAACCTTATCTTGAACATCAATACGGGACCCACGCTTTAGAAGTAACTGAAGCATCTGAATGTTTCCACAGCCAGCAGCGATCAGGAGTGGAGGTGTTCCATGCTAACAACGAAATAAGAGCAAGAACAACGTACTTAATTTTTGAAAGATGAGGAAAAGAAAGTGGAACAGAGGTAGATATTGAATGGCCTCTGCGGACTTCCAGTTGCAAATTAAGTCTTCAGGGAATACTGTATAGAAAATAATTTGTCCCTTTGTCCAAAGAAATTATTTCACATCAGTTTTCCACGTTTTTTATATAAATTCACATACAATAAACGAAAAACCACACATTAAAGGCATGCTCTTCAAATTAGGAATATTAGTGTAAGTTCTCATTAGCCCAATTTAGTAACGATGTTTCCCTTAGCTACTTCTTTATATCTGCATTTTAAACCAGGTTATGTAAGGTGTCTGCCACACCACCTCAAGGCACAAGCCACCAGCAACATGCGGAAAGTTAAAGGGGACTGCACCAATGAAACAAAGAATACGTCAGTGTAAACAAACACTTTACTTTCATACTGCTCCTCAAGAGTATTTTTAAAGGACTTTATAATGAAGGTCAGTATAACCATTCAAAAAAGTGAAAATCAGAGCAGAGATGATCACCTGATAATGTGTCCTGCAGTAAAAAATGAAATTAGCAATAGTTCTAAAGATGTAATCAGCATCTATGGATGATGGCTACTTGTCTAAGTAACTAGAGAAACTAGTTTATTTGCATGTAAGAAGAAAAAATGTGAAGCTGATGCATGGTGGATGTGATGATCCTTAGGGGTCCCTTCCAACCAGGATATTCTGTGATTCTATGATTAAACAGCAGAGCCAGCAACAGAGCTTTAGTCTCTTAGTCTCAGTTCCAATACTTCTGTTGGTACAGCAGCAGTACACTGAAATACTGTAGAAGGCAAGTAATTTCATTTCCGAAAATGAATGACACAATCTAACATTACATTCACATTACCAGTTTCTGCAGTATGGACTTTTGTTTGTAACAGTGCTTTGCAAAGTCAGTTTTGGCCATCTGGTTATTCCTACATTTTGTGCCATCTTAATCTGCCACAAGAAACAACCGCAAGCAAAAGCAAAGGCTGAAATCTGATATACCACTGCTCTTGGCAACAGGCTGGATGAATACTTTTTCAAAGGACTAGGCAAACCCCCCCAACACTTTGTACTCTATTTTCAGGTACTTTGAGAAGACTGAACACAGAACACATTAAAACTTCTCCTAAAGAAAGGCAGAATTACTTTCCCATCCACTTACCTTCTCCTTTTCACTTCAGGTCTTACATTTCTATTTTACAACCATGTTGCTCTATTCAACAGTGTGATAGTTAGCCCCCCACGCACCTCAACACAGACCCACACTACCTTATTGGGTTGATTGACATCGTAATTTGTCAGAGATCCCAGAAGGTGCTGTAATCCAGGAACATTGTCATCATTGATGGCATGAATAATAGCTTTCATCACAAAAGAATCTTCCTCATCCTGGTAATTAAATGCGAAAGAAGAAAAGTTGTTAGCTGCAAGTAAAAAATCCCTATCTCAACAGCTGCCAAGACATCTAAAAAAATAAAAAATTAAAATTTTCAAAGTCTTTTAAAGTGCTTCAGCTGCAAGTTGTAATCCTTTGTGAAGCATATGGCTAACATGTACGCATGTTATTTGAAAACCCACACCGAAAACCCCCTCACTGTTTCTAGTACAATATGCTTTCCTCTTCTTCTCACACAAACCAGTACCTCACAGAGATTCTAAACAGACTTCTTTTATTAGGTCTGTTTTCTTTTTCATCCTAGGAGTTTCAATAGGTATAATACTTGCATGAAATGAAACTAATTCCATGCATATACGTGACATTTTAAAGAAACCCCAAGAGGTACACAAATACACACAGGAGTATCAGGTTTCACACCATCCAGGAATATGACACAGGAGAGGTACCTTGGACCAAGCTCTCATCTATTCAAATGGAATAGTTACCAGTCTGGAACATAAGTGATGGGACCAGATACCACTGCAGGTGTAACTCTGTTTTTCTCCCACACACTAAAACGTTAAAGAACTGATTGAAATTCACAGAGCCCAATATTTGGATCACTCTCTACTCCTCTCTCCCGAGGTCGCACATTTTTTACAACATTAGCATTAGGCTACGATCCTTTCTGCTGCAACACAGGTGTGAAACACTGACCCAGTGTTATAATGCATACTGATAGCTGGTGCAGGGGAGGCAGGGAAAGGAGAGTAAGAGCCAGAGAGCAGAGAACGCGGAGGTAGGAAGGTAAGAGGAGGAAAAGTGGAAAGAAGAGTGTGGAGTTGCATAAGACAGACATGGGAAAAATAATGTGGCTAAAAAAGGGGCTTTGCAGAATTTCTGAAGTTTGATCCTATTAATGCACAGGCAAGATGAGGTTACCCAGCTCTAAAAATGTTAATACACATACTTTGCTGACCACAGGGTATTTGTGAAGAATGTTTTAAAACCTGGAGAGCAAGCTGAATAGGAATGCTTTGGAATTTACAAGCATTTGTAACTGAAAAGCGTACAGCAATTCTTGCTGAATACTTAAATCTAGTAGACATATATAATAAATCAAACTGAATACTAGCCAACTTTAATATGTTCTTCTTAATTAATGGCTTGTTATGGTACTGCTGCCTGGCATCCACTGGATCTAAGAGGATCTCAATGATTTTGAAAGTTCTGTTAAAAAATGAAGTATTATTTTACTTTACACAGTGCCATAAAAAATAGAGATGAAAATTTTTCACATTATAGTCCCTACAGTTCAAAAAATAATTAATTAATTACATTTCAAGGTCTGTGTCATACAGATTTGACTATGGATAATTGACCTCTGTAGCCTTAGAATCTATTTTTTTCCTACATATGAGATTAATTAATTATGCACATTTTCAATAGCTCAGTATTTCTGTTAGAATAATTTCAGAAAATGTCAAGTTTCAGATTCAGTAAAGCATTATAAGCACGTAAACAGACACTTACCAGAGTATCATCACTCCTAGCAACACTCATGTTACTTCTGGACAAGAAAGATCTTGATAATCTTTGGCACAAGGATATTAAACGCACTGATTGCTTTTTAAAAATAAGAAGAAAAAAGCTATATGTAAAAAAAAAAATCAAAACAGAATACTTGTGATAAGATGCTATTGCAGAGATTTTAAAGGAATACTGTCGTTTCAGCAAAACAAACTGGTGTTTGTCTTCAATATCACCCATCTCCTTTTTATACTGCATTTGAACCTTCAATATCTTTTGACATTTATAATCCAAACAGGCTATTCATATGCACTAAGCAATGCTGCGTAATGGTTTTGGATTGCTACTATTTCACTAAGCTGTTCAAATACAAAGCGAAAGAGATTTGTATCACATCCTCTTGTTCACACTGAAAACATTTAAATGTACATCTTTTAATGTATGTACACAAAGAACACCTAAACTGAGTGTAAATTAGCTGACAACATTCCTTTAAATGCCATACTACAAAACACTTTAAGGTATTCCTAGGCCCATAATATTACTTATTCTAGGGCAGCAAACTAAATTTTATAGATACCACAGATGTTCACCTAATACAGACACCAAACCTCAACAACAAAAATTGCACTGCATGGCCGGGTATTTTGTGCCTTAAATCCACAGCTTAGCATAATCATCCTTTTTCTTGGCCTCTCTGACAACGAATAAAACTCCTTCCCCAATAACAGCTGCCTCTGTGGTCTCATGTTTCATCTCCCCTCATGATAAACACATTTTCATACAAGAGTCCTGCCCTTGCTGAGTATCAGTGTGAATTCCCCAAGGCGCAGGCTGGAGGAGGAGGGGTAACTGCCTTGGTGAACTGCTCCTTGCACAGATCAACACTTTCAGCTAATACCATGCCCCACTCCTGGAAAGATTAAGTGATGCCAGCCTTCTAAACAGGTTGGCAGCCTCAGACCAAAAATCCTTTACAAGACAGACTAGTTTTTCCTTCCTACTCTTCTGAGTGTTGTCATATCTACTGGAGTAATTAATTCTGCAAGGCCTGCCTAAGGGATTTTTGTTTGTTTTTACTGGGATTACTGTCATGGAAACGTGTACATACACTTAGAAGTGCTTTTTCTCTGAAAACATTATCAGGACAGATGATGACAGCATACAGCTAGTTGGATAAAACAAACAATCCACACACAAGCATTTGTATGCAGATCATCTTCTCCCAAACCACCACACCCAAGCACCTAATTTATTCCAAATGGCAGAGGAATAGGTTTCTTCTTCCTTCTTCTCCACCACTCTTAAGGGTAGTAGCGATGTTTCCCCCGAGCAGGTAATGCTACTGCACCTCTATGTCTCCAACAACTGGAGTATTTATTGCATTACTTACTTTCCATTTCCGTCGTGCTGCAAACTTCTTGAATTTCTCCATATTCACCGCAGACGCTTTTCTACTAAGTGCTTGCTGGGTGTCTTTAGGCTACACACAAAAGGAAAATAAAGCTGCTGTAAAATATCCCTCAATTACAATCCTAACTTCCACAATGCACCCTCCTGTGTGTACGACTCCGTCCTTCAGTGATTGCTTGCACTTACATTATAATAATGCTGTAATTATACCGCAATAGTACAGTAATTGTAAGCACATCATTTTAACATCCACAGCCTAGTGGGGCATGCAGATGGGATTTCCTGAGAAAAAGCTCTAAAGGAAATTCAGAACTAAAAAAATTTCATGCAGTACTAAAATTTGTTTTTTTTATTTTAAACCAAAAAAGCTAACAGAGCATTCAGTTTTATCTTTCACCTCCCTCTGTGATGGGGGCATCCGATACCATCTCATAGATAAATCTTCTTGCTTGGGAAGACCTCCTGGCTAATTTTAAGTGCAGTCAAACTTCGTTCCAGTGTCAGTGTCATCAGCTGGGTGCTGCTGGGACCCAAAAATATCACATCCCACCTACCTGTGTAGCATGCTCTAAGGCTGCACCCTTTGAACTTTCTCACGGGCTAATACTAAGCACCAGTGTTGCATTTTATGATCCCATGCTGGAAGTTGTTTTTATGGAGAAATGAAAGTAAAGGTAGTGATAGCAGGGTGGGGGTGGGGAGTGTGGAGGACAGGGGTGACATGTGACACCAGCAAGGTAAGGGAGAACAACCAGGAGGTTAAAGGAACATAACAAGACAAAACATGTCTTGTTGCAGGAGTGAAGACCTTGGTCCCCAAGACATAAACTTGGACAATGCATGCTTCAGCAGTTTAAAAGATCTTTTCATCACATTTGAAGTGTTTCATTACCCCAGCAAGAAGTCAGCAAAGCACAGTGAAAACTGTAGTTTGGTTTATCGGTGCAGAAGTATCTGCCCTAGGATGCTGAACTGTGAACTGGAGGAGCTGTGCACAGATAAATGTTCTGCTAACTGGTTCTCTGGGAAGTGAAATGGAGTCAAATACCCACCATGCATTGTCAAGACCTGGGAAATCAATGGCACTGCAGAGTTTTAATATTCACTATCAGAATGTAGTATGTAGTTGAAAAAAATTGAATGCCAGGCATCACATCAAGAAGAATGACAGGTCCATTTTCTACCTCCCAGTGGCACCACAGAAGCTTGATCAAAACCAAACACTGTGGAACAGTGAAAAAAGCAGTAGACCACTACCCCACAACAACTGTTTTCTTCAGTCTAAAGAGGAAAGACAGAGGAAAGATGACCCTTTTCTGCCCAGACTAAGTAAGGATATTAGATGATGAAAAACGTGAAAGGAACTTTGACTGGATTCAGGAATGTATCTTTGTCAGTGCAGTGCTCCCTGAAAATTATCTTCTCTGTCTGGGCAAAATTTTAATCTCAATAGTAGGCTACTTCCCTATTGCCAAGTTACATAGAGATATATTAATGAAGTCTACATTCTGCAGGTATTAGTTTTCATACAGAAAGCTTTCCAAAGCAATAAGTTATATTAAAAAATTATGCCAATTTTTCTTGTTAAAGGAACTTGAAAAATGAAAGCTAAATAAGAAACAAAAAATTATTAAAACCAGAACAAAGAATTAATTACATGCTAACCTTGATCCAAGGGTGCAGCAAACTATCTTGAATAGTCATTCTCTTCCTTTAATAGAATAAAAGAACAGTTTCAGATAGTAAAAATTACATGCTGCTATGTTTATTAAACTAACACCTCAAAATATTATGTAATTTGAAATACTAGAGACATAGGCTGCAACAATGCATGCACAAGAGAAGTAACTCACTTTGGATCCTTGACTAGAAGTCTTCGTATAAAATCTTTAGCTAGGGCACTGGTATTTCTGAAGAACTCTTCTTCAAACTCATAATTCACAGCAGACACGTTTGCTAATGTTTCCTGCTTGGTCTCACCAAGAAATGGTGATGCACCACTTAGGCTGCAAAAAAGGCAAACATTCCTCTCATTACATGTCTGTAACATTGTTGTCTCAACCCTCTGAGATCAAGTAACAGCTCAGAGCGAACATTTTATTCTCTGCTTTAGGAGTGCAGACATGCATTCAGGAAGATGTGATTTAGCAAGGTAAAAAGCTCTGCTGCTATTTCAGAGACTATTGATCAAGATGAAGCTGCTGAGGAAAGTCATCTACAGATTTAAAGGCAGCTTCCCATACTATCTTAATGCTGATTAATGACAACTCTTTCAATAATTATACTATTACTTTTATGATCATTAAACTTGGATCATCATATGCAATCAAAATGGTTTGACTTTCCTAGAAGCCACCAAAACCCCAGAGGATAGAAGCAGAATTAACCAGCATTTGCAAGAAAGACCCATAGATGTTGGTACTTACAGAATGTAAGTTATTACACCAATGCTCCTGGAGTGAAGGGAAAGGGAAAAAAATAAAAAAAAAGGGATGAGGGAGAGCGGAGAGAAACAGGTGAGAGAGGAGAGAAAAAAAAAGAGGGTTAGAACATAAGAATAATCACGAGAGATTTCTTTCAAGTAAGATCCAATAACTTACCACATATCTGCTTCAAGACCAAGAGGCTCATAATTTACTATTTCAGGAGCTAAAGGAGAAAGCAGGAAGATCAGTACCTAGTCAAAGAACAGAGCTATGTCACTCTGAGCCTATACATGTCAGAGATAATAAGCTAAGGTGCTGATAGATAAAAACACCTTAATTGCAAGTCTAAGTTGGCACTGAATGCTACAAATTGCTTATTTAAATTTCAAAATGTTACGAATTATAGATTACATAATCTGTAACTCAACCAGACCAAGGTAAGCCACATATACTGTTTCACAGACTGAGAGAGAATAGTTTGAAGAAACAACAGTTTTCTCACCAACAAACTCTGGTGTTCCGAAGATATTTTTGAATTCATTTCCAAAGTCAATTTTATGGGCTAAACCAAAGTCAATAATCTTGATTCGAGGCTTTGGTACGTTCCTGTCCAATAACATTATGTTTTCAGGCTTTGTGAAGAGAAAGGGGGAGAGAAACACAGATTATGCATAGGTATAAAACATCAAACACATAAGAGCATTCTCCAGCACTGAACACTCCTTCATCCTCTTGAATTTTTCAGCAGAAAATTCCCCTATTTTCCTACTATGATCTAACACATGCTAAAACTTAACTACAGTACATGAGGCTTTCATGTTGTGGACAGAGTACTCTGATTTATATAGGGGCAAGGTTTTACCTCTTGCAGATACAACAGTTACAGTTTTCATGTGGCCTGACCCTAAGTGAAACACGCTGTTTTCGGTAAAGACCACAGGCCCCACACTACAGCCATTCAAGCAGTGCTGGGAGCTTGCAAGAAGCAAAGTCCTATAAACTAGTATTTGTATTTGGTTAACATTACTCCCTGAAAGAGGTTTAATTCACAGGTCTATCTTGCTTTTGGATCTCCAAGAGAATCTTTAGGAGTGGTCCCAGATTTTAAAGTTCAATGGATTTAGAATAAAAAAGGGATTAAGAGCAGGTTCTCCTGTCTTTTCTAGCTGTGTTTTAAATTATGTTGTTTGGATTATTTTACAACAAAGATTTGCAAAACCAGAGCAAAATTAGAAGACAAAACATCAAAGGAGACTGCATCTGCACCCCACTGCTTTCAGCCAGCATAGAGAACCAGCTACTTACTCTCCATACCCTGTTCATGTCCATAAGCAGGCATGCTCTGAATAGTTCCTTGAGCTACATCCATCCATCCATCCATCCATCCTGCTCATACTCTTAAGGACTTCCAGGGTCATTAAGGACAGCTCTCCATCATTACCCCTCTTTTACCGCTCTTCCCCAATTTCAGGGGCCAATATATGCAAATGCAATTTTCTTCATTCCCTCCCTATATTTCTATTGCAAAAGTTTGTTTTGCATACGTTAATTTTTACTGCATGCTTACATTCATATGTTCATGGTATCTGGTGTAAGGAGGCTGCTTTTTTTTAGTACAAGCACAGCAGCAAAAACCTTAACATTCCATATTGTAAAAAATAAATTTCTTACTAGATTCACACTTCTTTTCTCCTGCTGACTACCATAAGCAATGAGGATGAGACAGGAAAAGGTCTGCTCACCCTGAAAACCGTTCCTTTCCCTGCTTCATCCCTAGAACACAGTATCCCTTTCAGAAGTGCACTGTGATATAACAATTATGCCTCCTTTTATTATTACAGAAATAGCTGCCAACTTCAGCAGACTTATGGGAATGTTCAGCTGCCTACCTCTGAACAAAAAGTCTTAGAGAGAAAAACATTCTGAAATCAAAACAATAAAAAAGCAGTAGCTGGAGTTTAGGTATGCAATTAACAGATTTTCTAAAAAACCCCAAACCAAAACAAAAAAGCCCCAAAAAGCAAAAAAAGAAAAAGAAATTATGTTCCCTGTCTGCTCCACAAGGATCTTTGTACTCTGTACTGTTTCAGTTTAGTACCTACAAATAACATTCATGTGAACATAAAAGTATACAACAGCAAAAAAAAAAAAATCATAATCATAATTTTTATTTCAAGATTGCTTCACCAGAACGGTGTCATTTCATAAAAAATTACCATTTTCCATGAAAAATCTGACATTAAAACCAGATGGGAACTATTTACGGGTCAGTAATTTCAAATTCTTCCAATTTCTTTCCTCTATCTACACTGCTAGCAAAACACAGCTATGGCCAAGGTCTGCACGATGGCAGATTCGTGGCTCATGTTACAAAAGACTGTAACAGACGTTGCTTACAGTTGTTGAAGTTTTTATCTGTTCAACACACCTTAAGATCAAAGTGGGCAATTTGCAGAGAGTGGAGATACTGCACGCCATTAAGTATCTGTTTCAGAAATTCTGTGGCTTCCTCCTCCGTCAGAGATTCCTTCTCAGCTAAGAAGTCGAAGAGCTCTCCACCTGCAACACTTGGAGAGAAGAAGCAAAGTTACTGATGTGCCTGTTTTAACCAATGCACTGCTTTTAGTGTAGCTGTTTTTAGACCAGCCTTGAAAAGGACTGAGATGCTTTACATCTTGCCAGTATCAAAAATGAAGATTAAAATTACGTAATTAGTGACTATCCCTTCTCCCCCTGAATAAAATACAATAGTCTTAGTTTCAAACAGAAAAGGGCTTAAGAGAACCTACACAAAAATGGTTTGCTATCTAAAATTAACTGAAGTAAGCCCCACCTACTCTCAGTATGCACATTTTAAAAAATAAGATGAAATTTAAGTGAGTATACTCAAAACATAATAATGCAATGGGATATTTAGAAAATTAAATCTAAATTAGCTCATAGTACCAGTAAAATGGAAGATTTCCACCCCCTCAAACGTATTCCACCCAATATAAAAACTAAAGCATACTTTGAAATAGTCACTGGCAGTTGTCCTACTATTCAGTTTCTAAGGTCCTCAAAGCATTCAACTCTGAAAATAGTGCATTACATTCAGCACATCTGTTGTATTTGTACTCCAGCATTGCTGCACCTTTCCTACATCTTAAGACTATTTCCAGTAAGTGTTTTAGCTGCACAGGCAAAAAGAAGAGAGGCAAGAAGTGAGGAGGGTACATAGGCGCATCTACATTTTTGCATGTGAAGGAGAGGAATAAACTGAAGATGACCCTTTTCTCAGCTCAGTCAGCAGTCTGGCAGGAGTGATGTTAACTGTCAACATGAAAAGCTACTAAAGTGAATCTACAAAAGCTACAGACTAGTTTGTGTTGGAAGTAACCTTCAAAGATCACCAGGTTCCAACCCCCTGCCATGGGCAGGGACACCCTCCACTAGCCCAGGTTGCCCAAAGCCCCATCCAGCCTGGACTTGAACACTGCCAGGGAGGGGGCAGCCACAGCTTCTCTGGGCAGCATCTGCCAGTGCCTCACCACCCTCACAGTCAAGAATTTCTTCCTAACATCTAATCTAAATCTACCTCTTTCAGTTTAAACCCATTTACTTGTCCTACCACTACACTGCTAAAGAATGCCTCTCCATCTTTCCTGTAGGCCCCCTTTAAGTACTGGAAGGCTGCAATAAGTTCTTCCCTGAGCCTTCTCTAGGCTGAACAAGCCCAACTCTCTCCACCTGGCTTCACAAGAAAGGCGCTCCATCCACTTGACCATGTTCATGGTCCTCCTCTGGACTCACTCCAGCAGCTCTGTCTTTCCTGTACTGGAGACCCCAGAGCTGGACGCTGTACTCCAGGTGAAGTCTCATCAGAGCAGAAGGCAGAATCAGTCTGTCAACTGCACCACACAGCTTGGTGTTGTTGGCAGACTTGCTAAGGGTGCATTCAATCCCATTACCCATGTCCCTGACAAAACTGTTAAACAACACTTGCCCCAGTACCAGTGACCCCTGAGGGACACCATTTGTTCTTGTCTCCACTTAGACACTCAGCCATTGACCACAACTCTTCGAGCGCAGCCTTATCCTCATCCACCAAACAGTCTATCGTCTAACTTAGAGATGGTATCATGCAGGACACTGTCAAATGCTCTGCATGAGTTCAGGTAGATGATGTCTGTCACTCTTCTTCACTTATCCAGCAATGCTGTAACCCCTTCATAAGCAGCCACCAAATTTATTAACCATTATTTGGCCGTAGTGAAGCCATGTTGGCTGTCACTGATCACCTCTGTACTTTCAATATGCCTAAGCATAGTCTCCAGGAGGATCTATTCTATGATCTTGCCAGGCATAGAGGAGTGATGGACTGACCTGTTGTTCCCCGGGTCTTCCTTTTTTCCCTTTTTAAAAATGGGGGTTATATTTCCTCTTTTCAAGTCAGTGGGAACTTCACCAGACTGCCACTTCTCAAATATGTCAGACAGTGTCTTAGCCATTTCAGTTCCCCCAGGACCCATAGATGTGTCTTATCAGGTCCCACGGATTTGTGCACCTTCTGGTTCCTTAAATGGTCTCAAACATGATCTTCCTCTACAGTGGGATGTTCTTCATTCTCCCAGTCCCTGTCTTTGCTTTCAGTGACCTGAGCAGTGTGATTAGAGCACTTGCTGGTGAAGACCAAGGCATAAAATTAGTTGAGTACCTCAGTCTTCCCCTATCCTGGGTAACCAGGTCTTCTAATTCAATGCAGGGGGGGTCCATATTTTCCCTTGTCTTCCTTTTATCACTGATATATCTTGCCCCAGTTTCAGCTAGGATAGAGTTAATTTTCTTTCTAGTAGACAGTGGAATGCCGTGTTTGGGAGTTGGGATGAGAGCAGTGCTGATAACACACTGATGTTTTAGTTGTTGCCAAGCAGTCAGGGTTTTTCAGTTGTTCACACTGCCCTCCTAACGAGCAGGGAGGGGGATGGGGGAGCCCAGGAAGCTGGATGGGGACACAGTCAGACCAGGTGACCTGAACTGAGGGTATTCCATCATGCTCAGCATGCTCATTCCATCATGCTCATAAAAGAGGGTGGTGGAGTGCTTGGCTTCAGGATGTGATTTTGGGATGGTCCAGCTTCAGGACGGCTCTGAGCTGTATGACCTGAGTTGTGCGGTTCGGTGAGAAACTGCACTGTCTCACCAGTTTTGTGTGTTTTGCTCTAGAAGTCCTACTATTGTTATTTCACGCTCTCTCTCTGCTGTCTCAGTAAACTATCTGTACCACAATCCATGGGGTTTTCCTTTGTTTTTCTGTCTTTCTCCTCTCCCTCTTTCCCTCCTGCCAAGAGAGAGTGGCTGCATGATGCTCAGCTCCTGGCTGGGAGCAAAAACACAACAATCTACAGAAGCTTTTCTTACTGCCCTTGAGGTCCTTTGCCAGATTTAATTCTACCAGGGCTTTAGTTTTCCTAGCTTGATCCCTGCATTTTCCCTGTATTTCTTCCTAGGATATCTTCCCTTGCTTCAGCTCTCTCTGGGCTTCCTTTTTGTGTTTGAATATGTCCAGGAGCTCCTTGTTCATCCATGCAGGCCTGTGGGATTTTTGCCTGACTTCTCTGTTGGGATGCAGGAGATCCTTGGACACTAGCCAGTTATCTGGGGTGTCTCTTCCCTCCAGGGCTTTGTCCCACGGTACTCTATCAAGGACATTCCTGAAAAGCCCAAAGTCTGCTCTCCTGAAGTCCAGGCTAGTGAGCTTGCTGTATGCCCTCCTCGCTGCCCTAAAGATCTTGAAATCCACCATTTCATAGTTACTGCAACCAAGGGTGAGATTTACATCCTCCTTGCTGGTGAGAACAAAGGCCGGCATGAAACCTCTCCTCAAAACTATCTCCTCTATCATTTTGAGGACATAGCCACCATCAACACACTCCAGGAACCTCCTGAATTGCTTGTGCACTGCTGTGTTGCCTCTCCAAAAGATGCAGTGTCACTGAAGTCCCCCATGAGGACCCAGGGCTTGTGAACATGAGTCTGCTCCTATCTGTCTATAGAGTGCCTCACCCACTTTGTCTTCCTGGTCAGGCAGCCTGTAACAGACCCCTGCTATACCGTCCCCTGCCCTCCCTTTAATCCTTACCCATAAGCTCTCTTCCAGCTCCGTACATATCCCCAGGTGAAGCTCCATGCACTCCAGCTCATCACTGACATAGAGAGCAACACCGTCTCCTTGTCTGCCCTGTCTGTCCTTCATAAAGAGCCTAAAGAACCCCAAACCTGTGGCAGTGACACCAGGCATGGAGTCTAGTATTAAAGTGCATCTGATCCTCCCACGATTGCTGCCTGCAAGTGGAAGGTGGGAAGGAAAAACTACCTGTGCTCCAGCTTCATTCAGTAACCGTACCAAGACCCTGAAGTCTCTTTTGATCGCTTTTGCATTACACATTGTGGATTCATCACCACCCACAGAGAGGAGCAGTAGCGGGTAGTAGTCTGAAGGCTGTACCAGGCTGGAGAGTTTTCTAGTCACATCCTTAACACAGGCTGCAGGGAGGCAGCAGACTGCTCGAAGACAAGGGTCTGCCCAGCATATCGGCCTCTATGTACCCCTCAGAGGGGAGTCGCCTACCAACTATACTTAAAAAACAACCAATCTCCTCTCAGTTTAAGGACATGCTGAGATGACAGTCCACTGTGGCAAACTGTTTTTCTTGTTTATAAAACTGGCATTTATGTCTATAAGTGTCCTGGAGAATGCAAAGCTGCTCCTATTATCCCCTATATTTTGTGTTGTATTGATACTTAAAAAAAAAATAATCAAAAAGTACAATTTAATTTATGTTGCCTTTCTGTAGGGAAAAAAAAATCTTGATTTAAAGTTCCGATTATGAAAAATAATGGGATTAACATATAACAACAGCTAAACAATCCGTTCAAATTTCTGGCAATACCTTTGACTTCTTTATCATGTCTACTTTTCAAGAGACCTAATCTGCATTAATGTAATGCAAATTGCATGAAAAATGTATTTTAATGAGTTCTTGGAGCTTTCACTGAGCTGCCTAGACAATAATGAGAGTATTGTTTGGGGTATTATTTGTGTTGTAGTATTTTCTGCATGAAAGCAATTATTGAAACAAAGTGCCATTAAATATAAGAATTACAGACAGGACAGAAGAGAGGTCATTTTGGTATTTTTGTGTTTTGTTGTTGTACAGACATTAAAATGGAATATTAAAGATTAAATACAGTTCATTATTTTATAGAGGCTGGTCAGAAACATCTTACCAATGGATACACGTGCATATTCTCTCTCTTTTTTGGGGTTTTTTTTTTTGACAAAGAAAAGCAAAAGATTTTCAGGCTAAGGTCTGTGCCTCTATAGCCCTTTGTGATGATGAACTGAAACCTGGAAGGTTGGCACAGCACTGGTATCTCCATTTCAAATTACCAGGCTGAGAGACTTACACATCTCACAGAACTTGTTTCCACATGTTCCCAAGTGGATGTCTGCTGCATCCTTATCTGCACAGCTTGCACATTTGCTGTTTGTTCTACCATTGCTGGGAGGCTGTTAGCTGGAGCACAGCCATGCCACAGGGAGCAGGCAGGCTCAGGCACACCGTGGCTGCTTCCCCAGCTGCAGCCACAGCGAGACCCAGCCCCTTTACGCGCTCACCACAGCTCAGCCCCGGGCTGTTTGGTGAACTGGCAGAGCCGGACCCTCAGCTGAGGGAGAGGCTGAAAGACAGCGGCACTGACTATAGGTGTTCCTCTTAGAACCAAGAGAAAAATTCCCCAGGCTTACTTATTTCTGAGGTATCCAACAAAGAATCACATCTTTGTGTTTGTGTAAAATGGAATTTTCATGTTCAGTTTCTTCCTACCTGCAATGATTCTGTTTTGTGCAATTTCACATCCCCGAAGTTTAGACCGCGTGAAATTAAAAGTCTGAGGTACATGCACCTTCACACACCTCAGAGCTGTCACATCTGTGAATAGTTAATTACATGACATGGCACACAGCTTTTCCCTAGCAGTGATACGTACTGCTCTCTTGTGTTTGTCACGGGTTGGTTGTAGTGGGATTTCTTTTACAATGCTACCATAGGCCTTATAATAGCATGAAATAAAGTTCACCTGTATTTTACCAGTAATAAACTTAGTGCTTGCAAATCTTGAAACTGAAGTCCAGAAAAGCTATCAGGTTAAAAAAAACCTAACCTTTTTTCTTTTCCTTTAAATTGGAAGTTAATTAGCAAAAGCAATAGATTTTTTTCCAAAGTCTTGTTGTGTGCTTCCTTAGATGCCTCTGTACTGTTACCCTAAGTGAACTGGCAGTGCTTCCTTAAGGAGTGACTGAGGATGTTCTGGACGTAACACACCCAAAGCCTTGTTCCAGAAGTAGCTGTACCTCTGGTCTACAGGATTGTAGCGTGCCCCTTCACAGTACACACCTCACCCATAATGCCTAAAATGAGATCCCATGTGGATTCACCTCAGAGAGTGGGACAGGGCAACCTCTCCTGTTGGTAACTCCTCAGTTGCAAGGGAGCAAGGTCAGGCCCCCATGTTCTCCCTTTGGGCACTGTCATCACTGACAAGCACTGTGCTCAGACAGCTTCTCCTGCTGCTTTACTTTTACTGGCTAGAACGCAAGATATGAGAGAAACTGGGTTTTATAGTGTGATGAGTAAAATGTTAGACTAGCACACATGGGACAAACCTGGAAGCTCAGAAAAGCCTGGCTTTCCAGAAAGGTCCCTCTGCTTCAGGTGGCTTCCAGAGACCGCTCCCGTACACAAAGGGCTGTGACCCACATCCCTATGGGACCTCAGTATCACAAGTCCTGTTTCTTAGTTTCCTCTTCACACCACTGCTTATTCCCTACCTTCTGCTGACTCTGACAGGTCTGATGTTAAGCTGTACCAGCACAGGTATACAGAAAGCCAGGTATACACTGCAAGACAATTCAGACAAGTCAGAGGGTTCACACTCAACATCCTCTATGAGTCTCACTTCCAGAATTAATTCACTGGATTAACGTGCCCCCAGGTCTATCAGCAGAGTCTGCTTTCACAAATTTCATAACCAGATTATACACCAAGAATTGCTAGGTGATCTTTACTGGACTTCCAGATGAAGAAATAGGCTAGAACTAGCCAGTAAAGACACCAGCTACATAAGCTAAATCACAATTTTGCAGTCATAACAGGGTTAAATATTTTGCTCAGTAAAGTAAGAATCTGACAGAGGTCACATCTTAATCCTAAAGGACACTTTATATTATTAACCATGTGGTAACATGGAAAGCCATAAGGGCTGAGTAAATCTATTTTCACTGTTATAACATGATTACATTATACATTAAGTAGCAGAGTACATGTTTTTAGAAATATTTTATATAAATATTTCCACTAAGAGAAAAACTGCTGTGTGTTGCTTCCCTGGTATTTCTAGATATAGGTTCTAGCTTTCCCAAACTGATAAAAGTAAAATAAAGCTTTAGGTCAGCTGCATTCTTTCTTACAAAATGCAATTGTAGTAAACACATTTTCTTTCCTGAAGAAAGGCTGACAGATGTGTTTACAACCCACATATCTCCCTCCGGGAAAGAAAAACACATCACACCTGTGGAAAAAGGATTTCTGGATAGTGGTTTTGCAGGTTGACAGGCTTTCTTAACTATGGCATGGAACTGATCACCAGAGATCAGAGGAAGTCATTATGGGAACCTACAGAGGGAACTTAGAACCAATTAACCTTCACAAAGTTAGTGTGGTCACCTCATGTCGATCAGATTGCTCATACTGTAGTAGCACGTAAATGAATTAATGATTACCTAACGGATTTCCGATGAAGTTAAAACCCCACCAACAAACCCCAAAACCCAAGCCAACCCCCCTCGTTTGAAGAACCTAAACCTCGGTAAGTTGAAGCTTACATGGTTTAATTTATCTTGCTTAGATTTCAAAACAACATAGACTAGTAAAGTTAACAAAGAATTCAATTTTTAAAGCAGATTCAATTTGATAAATCACTGAATTCTTCTCTAATCCAAACATTTCTTCTACCAACCTGCAAAAGAAATGTCTTCCCTAAGCGTTCTGTGGTCAAATGTCTCTTGCATGACTCCTTGTATTATTTCGAAACAGAAGTTGTCAGCCCAAGACTAGACTGAAATATTGCTGCTTCTGTTTTACTTATGGTTAAGGCGTTTTACATCCACTGCACTTCCCAGCCTTTATGAATTGTGCAGTTACCAACTCACTCCTCAGAAGTACAAAATATTCCGTACTAGATATTTTTAAACAGAACAGGGCTGCTGGCTCATTAGGTTACCTACCCACTGAACAGTATTGTACTTAGTGTTTTCTTTAGCTGCCAGGAAAATCAAGGCATGCTACCACACCACTGTGCCTTGTCATTTTCATTTGTCCAGCTTCTTTTAGAGACATCAACAAGAGAACCAAACACACCATCTTTCCTGTACCCAAACACAGCTGTTATTTTGACTTCTATCACTCAAGTTCCCCAAGTGCCCAGAGTCTGGATAATGTGCATGGCTACCAACGCTTTGGCCCAGCAGAGCACTCAGATCCCATCAGTGTCATTCAAATTTAACATATGAAGAGCATTCGGGTTTACCATACACAAGTAGCACGCAGTTTACACAACAGCCAAGTGATCTTCCTCCAAGACTGAGTTGGTGTGTTGCAGAGTCACACTGGCTGCAGCACCTTTCTTCTTAGTTCTGCCAAGCTTTCACGCTTACCTGTCTACTAATCCTCTGGCTATCTATCTGTGGGCCTACTATTTCGGATTTTGGAAGTCAGAAGGCAGTACAACATCTACAAATTAGCAGATCAGGGCTTGTCTACCTGCCGCCACATCCAAATAAGCACCAAAGACTCAACCCTCCTCTCAAAATTCAGTACAAGGCCACTAGAGAACAGCTTTGTTACAAATTATAGGGAAAATTAACAAAAATCTTCAAGCTATTTCTATTAAAAGACAACTACAGAGTAAAGAAACTTTGTGGAGACTTCATGCTTCTCTGGAAGCCAAGCTATTATAAATGTACCAAGTTACACTGATTCCTCAATTAAGACAGAAGAGGAATTTAAAGAGTTCATCATTATTAACTCTTATCTGGAAAGCAGCTCTGCAGAGGACCTGAGTCCTGATGGACAACAAGCTCTCCAGGAGCCAGCAGTGTACCAAGAAAGCCAACGGTATCCTGGGGTGCATTAAGAAGAGTGTGGACAGCAGGTCAAAGGAGGTCCTCCTTCATCTCTACTCTGCCTTGGTGAGGCTGCGTCTGGAGTGCTGTGTCCAGTTCTGGGCTCCCCAGTTCATGAAAGAGAGTCCGGCCGAGGGCTGCAGAGATGAGGATGGAACTGCAGCATCAGAGCACTGGAACAGGCTGCCCAGGGAGGTGGTGGAGTCTCCTTCTCTGGAGATATTCCAGACCCGTCTGGATGCCTATCTGTGCAATATGAGCTAGGGAGCTGCTTTGGCAGGGGGGTTGGACCCGATGATCTCTCGAGGTCCCTTCCAACCCCTACAATTCTGTGATCTCTTGTTTGAGGAAAGGCTGAGAGCTGGGTCTGTTTAGTCTGGGTTAAGAGAAGACTAAGAAGGCATCTCATCAACACTTATAAATATCTCTCCCAAGAGGATGGGGCCAGACACTTTTCAATGGTGTCCAGTGACCAGACAAGGGGAGATGGGCACAAACTGGAACACAGGGAGTTCCTTTTGACCATGAGAAAAAACTTCTTCACTCTGAAGGTGACAGCACTGGAACAGGCTGCCCAGAGAGGTAGTGGACTCTCCTTCTCCAGAGATACTCAAACCTGCCTGGATGTGATCTCATGCAACCTGCTTTGGGTGACCCTGCTTTATCGTGGGGGTTGGAATAGATGATCTCCAAAGGTCCCTTCCAACCCATACCATTCAGTGATTTACTCTACAATAAGTAACTTGTTTATATACATGGATCCACCATCCTCTCCTTGCTCTGATCTGTTTCAGCTAATATTATGAAAGTACCAATAAGGGGGCAACTGTTTGAGACACTGGGATGTACAAGACTAAATTTTTTAAAAGTATACAGGAACAAACTTTTTTTAGAAAGCACAAAACCTAGTATTTCATGCAAAATCACCTCTAAATTAATGCCATTCCTCTATTTCTGAGCTAAGACTTTCAAAGCTTTCTTCTCCTTTTCTGAGTCTTAAAACCAGACATTCATGACTCAGAACTATGCTACAAGACCTAATGGTGTTAAATTAAGATTTCCAGTTCACAAATGAAGGCATTTGTTTTACAGAGAGAAGTATGAATAACTACCTCCATCCATAGCTTCCCAGTGAAAACAGTCAACTATTGCTATCAAACTATTTTAAAAGGTGAGACCATCTGTGTTACTCCTGAGCATTGTAAGGAACAGTACACTATATAATTTAGGGTAAGGATGTTTATTCTTTGCAGTTGCACCCAGAAGCCATAACTAAGGCTCTACAAAGCACAACATACTGAGTATATTTTGTAGGTCTGCAGAACAAATTAAGACCTAAGAAAGCAGAAAGAAAAACAAAACAGAAGAGGCAGAGATTACAAATCCAAGGTTGCCATCAGGCTAGTAAAAGGCCAACAAAGGAGGTGCAAAATGTGCTCAAGGAAATAAAGTAATTATCACTGTGCAACAGAGGCACTTCTGTGAAGTCTGCTAAACTGATGACTTCTGTAGTGGAAATTGCTCAGTATTACTAACATATAATAGAGACTAGCTGCTGCAGCTGGACAGAAAAAAGGTACTATAAAGTTCAGACTAATTCAATTTTTTATGTAAAATTATGTGAGAAAAAACTATTATAATTTTAAGATAGAGGAGAAAAAGACAGTATCTTCCAGTTCATATATAATACGCACAGTATTCCTTACAAGATGGTTTAAGACTCCACTGAGTAGGAATTTCAAAGGTTATTTCCAAACTGAGACCTGCCACTAAGACCTAAAAGTCTGTAAAGATGCCTGATTTCTCTAAATATAACAAAAGACTGTAATAAAATAAGGGTTCCTTATTTCAGGAAACTAACTGACCAAAATAAACATTTAAAAACATTTAATTTCTCAAACTTAAAATCAAAGGCTTCCTTGAAGGATTCAGTAATCACACACAAGCAGTAGGTATTCTGACAGAAATACTTTTACTTCATAGGGGATGATTTTTTTTTTACTTCATAAAGGATAATAATTTAGCCTTTTTTTTTTTTTAAAATACTTGCTTAAATTATCCAAAGGTGACAAACTAATGCAAATGTATACTTCTGAACTAAAAAAAACCCAACCCAGATGACAAATGTTACAGCAAACAGTCACATGCTGGGCTGGAGGTGTATAAGTATTTTCTAAACAACAAAGCAGTATCATCCGTGTATAAACCACAGAAAAAAAATGAAACACCAAAAGCTACTTCCCAGTTTTCAATTTAAATCTATACTGTAAATTTACACATATGTTACTGAAAGCATACAACACTAAAAGCTTCCTTATAAGGCAAGTAGAAATACAATTTACAAAGCTAATAAACACGAAGACATAGCCTATGTAAGAAAAATTACATCAACTGCCAAGGCAAAGACACAAGCACTGCCCAAGACTCTGGGACCAAATCATTTGCTTGCATACAGTACTTATTCTAAAGCACATGTAACAGATACAGAGCAAGTATGGCAGTAATATAGTATCAGGGAGGCAAACAATGTAAAGACATGCACATCCCACCAGCAGACACTGCCGATCTGTAACGGATGAATAATGTTTGACTTCTAAAGTTGCAATCTTTGAGGAACTTGAAGCCAGTCTTGAAACAATGCAGAAGTGTTCTCTGCTGACATATTTACCCTAATCCATTAGCAATAACTTTCGATGAAAAATGGGAACTAAAACAAGGATATGAAAGTTCAGTTTATGTTTCAGCAGGACAGAACTAGGAAAATTCTGTTCCCTGTTATGAGGGCTAAAATAAAAAGAGAAAAAACACTTTCAATGATGCTACTTTACACTAACATAAACCACAACCTCCACTTGGAATCTCTATTTCCCTCTGCTTCTATTTTCATATCAATTCGTTTAGCTCTAGGCTATTCTTCTGGATCCCTAACATCAACAATGATTAAAGCAATAAGCAGAAAAAAATTCCTAAATACTTTGGGTTGGTTTTTTTTTTTTTACAATCCTTGTAGTACTTTTACAGAGAAAAAAATGTGTAAAAGTCAAGAAACTACAACTCTTGACTTAAAAATAAAGGCTTCTCTGGCAATTATCCATCTTGTTTTGGAGTATGAAAGGAACACTTTGGAGTATGAAATTGAATCACTATAATCATCAGAGAAACCATCTATTTAAAAAGAAACCCCAAATACTCTTGTTACTTCTCCCCAGGTCTCTAGAGATACTTACAGCTCCAGAATAAGAATGACATCAGTTTTGTTCTCATAAACATCATGCAGTGTGATCACATTTGGGTGCCGAATCTCTTTCAGGATGCCGACTTCTCGCTCGATATCCTCCCGGCTCACGCCGCGCCGACTGGATTTTGTTCTCCGTTTCTTGATGAATTTTGCTGCAAACTGCTGACCAGTGCTTTTTTCACGGCATTTTTTCACTACAGCAAACTGCCCACTGGAAGTGAAAAAAAGGGGGAAAGAAAAAAAAAAAAAGGAAAGAATGAATATGAGTGTTTGGTTCAAGGGAGTTTATAGTTGAATAGCCTCTACTTACAGCTGTACCTCCAAATTACCAACTCGACTGAGGTACATTACTGCTCTTTAGGAAATGTAGAACATAGGTTAAGAATCACAGAATCACAGAACATAGGGGTTGGAAGGGACCTCAAGAGATCATCGGGTCCAACCCCCCTGCCAAAGCAGCTCCCTAGCACATATTGCACAGATAGGCGTCCAGACAAGTCTTGAATATCTCCAGAGAAGGAGACTCCACCACCCCCCTGGGCAGCCTGTCCCAGGGCTCTGTCACCCTCACTGTGTAAAAGTTCTTCCACATGTTGGTGCGGAACTTCCTGTGCTCCAATTTACAGCCATTGCCCCTTGTCCTGTCCCCACAGACCACTGAAAAGGGGCTGGCCAATTCCCCCTGCATCCCATACTTAAGATATTTATAAACATTAATTAGGTCCCCCCTCAGTCTTCTTTTCTCCAGACTGAACAGTCCCAGCTCACTCAGCCTTTCCTCACAGGGGAGATTCTCCAGACCATTAATCATCTTCATATCCCTCCTCTGGACTCTCTCCAGGAGATCCCTGTCTTTTTTATACCAGGGAGCCCAGAACTGGACACAATACTCCAGGTGGGGCCTGAGCAGGGCAGAGTAGAGGGGGAGGATCACCTCCTTCAACCTGCTGGCCACACTCTTCCTGATGCATCCCAGGATCCCATTGGCCCTCTTAGCCACCAGGGCACACTGCTGGCTTATGGCCAACCTGTCATCAACCAGGACCCCCAGGTCCTTCTCCACAGAGCTCTTCTCCAGCAGGTCATCCCCCAGCCTGTACTGATACAGTGGGTTATTCCTTTCCAGGTGCAAGACTTTACACTTGCTTTTATTAAACCTCATCTGGTTTCTCCCTGCCCAGCTTTCCAGCCCGTCCAGGTCTCTCTGGATGGCAGCGCAGTGTTCCTGCGTGTCAGCCACTCAGGAAGCCACTCTTACATCACACATACATACACACATACAAATATGCTGAAATATATGGGTAAGTAAAAGATAACCCCTGTGTAGACCATTGGATTTTTGATACGTATCAGGGATTACTGGGGAAAAATAAGATGTTTTGGATTTCTCCTTCCTCATGCATGCTGATGATAATTTTTTTTGTTCTGCAAGAGTGCCAGTCCTTAGCTTCTTCCAACCTGCACGATCTATTAATAGACAACTTTATTCTATCCTCAAGCTTGTTTTTATTTTTAAAGCCTATAAAACATGACTATGTTTCAGGATACTGCTTTTGTTTTTAATATCAAAAGCGCTGACTAAATACATTAATAACAAGAATTACAGTTATTGTAACACCTTGCTAAGCAGGCAGAGTTGGAAGGTGAGAAAATTACCCAAGAACAAAAACCTGCGATCATGTAACAAAACAGAAGAATCTCCAGGAAGCTGCTGACCCCAACACATTATCATTGACGCAGAAAGCTCGCTGCTGCTAGATTTACACACTAACTCAGTTCAGACGTATCCAGGAATCTAATGCTGAGTTAAAGCAAGAACAGGATTTCTAATACTGGTGAGTTTTCCTTTTGAGCTTTCTTAATCTGTTGCTGAGGATTCCCTAGTGATTTCGCTCTTGGGTTTATTTCACTGTATGAAGAACTCACAGAATTACAGAATGATACCAACGAGAAACTTTTCTGTAGGTAGCCTACCCTGTGAACTGAAGAGCTGGTGTTCTATAAAGCAGACTTAGAACAGCAGTTAAATCAAAGCTAAGCCTAGACTGCAGGCATATATAATTCCACCCAGTACCCAGAAGAGGAGCTAGCATGCATTAGTGGTTAATTAATTACAACTGACAGAGATCTCTAGGAAGATGCATCACCCACATATCACGTAACAACAAGTGCCAAGTGGAAATCACCCAAAGCCATACACCTCATACATGAACTCAATGCACCATACTTCTTTACTACTGAAGAATGAGCACATGCCAGATACACTGACAAAGTGATTTAGCAATTAAGGAATGCATGACAGATAGAAAATAGAAGATGATAGCCAATCAGAGACAGTTTAATGCAATAAATGAAGATAATGAAATGCTGTGAGGGAAAAAATCACCCTCATGATTTTTTTAATTTAGAGAGCTGATTAGATGTGAACACTTTATGCAGCTGGAGCACCACTCCCACCATTACTATGCTGACCCCATACAGAATTCTGAGTGATAAATTGGAACTGTGACATGTGGTTGGGCAAGGCTAAATGACTGTCAAGGCAGAGCAGAGATGCATCCTCTCCTATGAAGGCTGAGCCCATCAGTGACGGTCACAGAACTTCTGTGTGCAGGTGCTTTTGCCACCAGAGAAGGGAGTGAGAAGATATAAGAAACTCTGCAGACACCAAAGCCGGGGAAGAAGCAGAGGAGGAGGTGGTGCTCCAGGCGCCAGGGAGAGTGATTCCCCTGCAGCCCACAGAGAAGACCATGATGGAGCAAGTTGTCCTGCTGCACCCATGGAAGATTATAGGGAGCAGAGATCCCATCTACAGTCCATGGAGAGATCCCACACTGGAGCAGGTGGAAACATATGGAAGACGCTGTGACCTGCACTGGTGCCAGCTGAACCTGCAGCCCGTGGAGAGGGAGAAGAAGGGTGAGGGAGGGAGAGGGAGGAGAAAGATACCCATACTGGAGCAGGTTTGCTGTAGGGGGACTTGTGACCCCATGGGGTACCAGGCTGGAGCAGTCTGAGCCTGAGAGACTGAGACATTCTATGATTTATGACTGCAGCCCATAGCAGTGACTCACACTGGGGCAGCTGGTGAAGAGCTGAAGCCCCGAGGGAAAGGACTCACGCTGGAGAAGTCTGTGGAGGACCGTGTCCTGTGGGTGGGACCCCACACTGCAGCACAGGAATAGTGTGAGTAATGCCCTCCCTCATTACAGCCTGGTGCCCCCCTGGGGGGAAAATGGGAGAAATCATGAATAAAGTTAAGTTCACTAAGAAGGGAGTGGTGGGGGGAGGTGTTTTAAGATCTGGTCACACTTCTCATTATCCCTCTCTGGTTTCACTCTGTGTGTGTGTGTGTAGTGTAATAAATAAAATAAATCAATAATAAACAACTAAGTTTTGCTTATCATTAGCCAGCTATAGTGGAGCATACACTTAGGCATTTGTACTGCTACAGTACAAAAAAGCAGTGATACTCTCACTTTCTCCCCCACAACACACACATCTCCAAAAGTATATTTAGCTTCATTTAAAAAGCAGTCAGCTTTTCAGAAAGTTGGGGAGTAGACAGATGTAGGCATCATCGCAACTCTGAACAGCTACTCAAACTCAAGGACCAGAAGGAAGTAAAAAGGCACTGCTTGCTTTTTGGCCACCTGCCTGGCTTTCAGGTTAGAAGACTAAACTTCCTGATAGAGCAACAAAAATATTCCTACTTGTAATTCATTCAATCCCTAGGCTCGAACGCTATGTGGCTAACCCCCTTCTTATCTATGCTTACTTTTTCAGTCTGGCAATAGTTAACTGCGTAATTTAAGAAACAAAACAAGAACAAAAACCCACCATGGAAACCAAACAAACTGGACAACAGAAATCCCAAAACCCAACCCAAACAAAAACCAACCAAAAAAACCCACCCAAAAGACTAAACATTACTGCTAGTGTCAGCTCTAGAGAGGATGAGACTGAAGAGTAAGTCTGAAGTACATCAATATACAATACATTTTGCTATCCAAGAAGATTTAACTATAGAAGTTGACTATAATTTAGAGTTACCTATGTTTCACTTGCGAAGTATTTATCATTGACTTCTGGAAGCTATGGTATTTGAATTTCCAATCTTTAGCCTATGATATAATTTTTCCTCTAAGACCTCTTCATTGAAGAGAATTACACATTTTGGGCTTCTTTCCAAGTAAGGGAAAAAAAATGCAAATGTGTTAAAACATGGACTGGCTGTGAACCTCTAAGCTAAACAAAGACAATTTTTCCACAGTATTGCTCATATTTGACTTACACTGTTACCCAAAGCCTCTTCATGCTTCTGATGCCTTTAAGACTAAGACTGTTCAATCTTATTTTAGCAAGGGGTCAACATTGTGACATTTCAGCAGGAAGCTGATCTACTGAAACAACGGGGACCAGGTAAGGCAAGTAGGTCTCCTCCTCTTCCAAGTTATGTAGAAGACTAAAAAAAAAGTTACCTTTTTTCTCCAACTGCAACCACCTGTTTGAAGAATATCCTGCACTACCACAATTCAATATGAAAGTATTATCAAAAGATCAATACATTGCTTAAAACCATGACTTCATAGATTGGTCCCATCCACATTTTATTAGGATGTCAGGCTCCAGATACCTGTGACATTACTCAAGACTGCAAAAAAGTAATCAACTAACAGGTATCTAGAATAAATCACCTCCTCACTGTTGCTGTTGTGGTATTCAGCACATAACCCCACAATTAGCTGTTTGTTATTAAATGCTGTTCATGCAGATCACACTTAGGCTGCCACCAAAAGGGCTATTTCATGGGATTCCTAAGCCACACTACTTTAACTCCCTCTAAACCTCTGTTTTAAAAGAAGAGGAGAGGTCCAGGTCAATGTATACTTACTGGGCATTAACCTGTAGAATCGCAGCGACAAGCTGTTGTAAGTCAGCTCTGCACAGGCTAACACATTCACATCCAGTCATATTCTCCCACAGCTCCTACAGTTTGACATCCAGTGTATGTTTGTACAGTGTCTTCAAAGCCAGAAGAGCATTTTACTTTTTTTTTTAAGTCCCCTTGTTTCTTCAGGTTTGATTTAAAGTGGGTGGGGTCAAAAAAAGATTGCCATTTTAGGAGACAATTACACTGAAAAAAACCCCAAAAGTAAATCACAAACTCACACTTAATAAAATGTCTGACACAGTTTCTTTTCCATGTGTCAGAATCAGGTTAAATGGTGAAGCAGGCTGACAGCTTGATGTGAGAACAAATACTCGTGCTAATAACAGTAATTTGTTTTGTGATCTTGTAATTCTTACTCAACCAGCAGTTAATTACTATCCTAAATCAACTCTTTTCAGGACACTTGGCATGGTATCTCCACATCCAGTGTTTTTTTCAGACTCACTTCAGAACAAGTACTTATCCCATTACCTGATCATTACATTTCTCCATCTCTTTCACATCATAAGATGACATACATTTCCCTTTGCCACCAATAAATACATATCCCTGCAAGTGTCACACACGGCGGTGACGGGGTTGCCAGGGAAGTGCCTATACTCCACGCTTTATTGGTCCTGGATTAGCAGGACCACAAATTATCTACTCATCAGCGTGAATTATGGACAGTTTTAACTGCAGAGACACATTTTTTTGTTTTCTGCCTTTGATTCTGAAAGTCCATTTCTTCCAGAAGGATGACTGCAGTAATTCAGGGTGGCAGACACCCTGTATTCCTCCCCACTCCCAGCCTTCTGCACCAGCTCTCCCCTGCTAGATCCTTCCACAAGGAGTAGAACTTTGCACTGAGAACCCTCCAAAAGAGGTCTAACCAGGACACCAAAATGCTCTAGTAACCCCCAGGGAACAACTGTCTATTCTTCATTGACTCAGCAATGCAAGCATGGGGGAATTCTCCATTCACAAACTCTGAGGACTATATTCAAGAAAGTTTCATTAGAGCAGTGCACACGAGAAAGGAAAAGGTGTTATTCTGGCAATGGAGCAGTAAGATGTCTTGGGATGTGTCTGCCACTTAGGCACTTTTTACTGCTTTACAAATTTGTTTTTCACTACTCAAATCTGAAAACAAGCTATATTGAGATCCAACTGTCTTTATGATTTGTTTGCCTGCCTTCCTTTTTTAAATGACACTAATCCAGCAGAAAGAGACTTACATAACACTATTAGGTTAGCTCATGAAAGCAACTGCGACCCAACCACAGAGCCATTTGTTTTCCCCAGTAGAACAGTTAATAGCACTCTCTGGACATCTTTGCCTTTCTCAGAGTTCTGCAGCATGGAATGCCAATAAAGGTGATCTCCTCCCACAGCAGCGTCTCGGTCTCAGTCAGCCCCATCAGTCATCACCACCACCCATGTACCACTGCCTCTCATCAAGCACATCCGAGCTGCTTCTGTTAATAAGGCTATGTACTGGGTTTGCATGGCAAGGATTCAGTACCAGGGAGGCTACAGGGGTGGCTTTTATGAGAAGATGACAGAAGCTCTCTGTATGTCAAACAGAGACAGTGTCAGCCAGCTCCAAAGCGGACCCACCACTGGTGAAGGCTGAAGCTATCAGCAACAGTGCTAGTGCCTCTGGGATAACGCAGTTAAGAAGCAGGGAAAAACACACCAGGTGCAATCATAGCCAGTGATAGGCAAGACCATATGTGAGAAAAACAGCCCTGTAACAATGTATGAGAGAAGTGGGTTTTTTGGCCCACCCAGATTTATTGCCACACAGCTGGACTCCCATAAAATCAGGCCTGGGGGTCAAGCGAAGGTATGTTAAGGCACAACTGGAATGCAGCAGGAGAGCAGAAGTCTGAGAACCAGATAGCAAACTGCAACAGTGTTAACAACTGCTTTAAAAAGGAACAAAGTCACTGTGTAGCTTTAACCAATTGTCAGCAATAGTGAGAGGCATGTAAGGCGTGTGAACAGAGCATACAGCCAACAGCAATGTAATGTAACTTGTGCACTGATACAGAAACCTATATAAGCTCTGTGTGTGTTTGAATAAACGAGCTCAGCATTGGTCACACTGATCCGAGTTGAGTCCACAAAACTTCAGCTCCGGCAGACACCCAGGTCAGTGAAGGAATGGGAGGAGGTGCACTGGAGCAGTCCTTCTCCCTACATCCCGTGGAGCAGACCATGGTGAGGCAGGCAATTCCCTAGCAGCCCATGAAGGATGAAGGTGGAGCAGATATCCACCTGCAGCCCATGGAAGACCCCATACCAGAACATGTGACTACACCTGAGAGCCCATGCTGGAAGCAGGCTGCTGGCAAAACCTGGACCCATAGAGACAGTACCCCATGCTGGAACAGGTTTGCTCGCAGGACCAGCCCTGGTGGGAGTGACCCCATGCTGGAGCAGAGGAAGAATGTGAACAGTACTCCCTGAGGTGTAAGGAGCAGCAGAGGCAATGTGTGAAGAACTGGTCACAACCTTGCTTCTCTGTCCCCCTATGCTGCTAGGGGGGTAGGAGGGAGCAAAAACTGGGAGCAAAGCTAAACCTGGGAAGAAGGCAGGGATGGAGAGAAGGTGTTTGTTAAGATTTTTTTATTTCTCATTATCCTAATCTGATTTGATTCATAATAAATTAGTTTCCCCAAGTCAAGTACATGTTGCCTGTAACAGTAACTGCTGAATGATCTCTCCCTGTCCTTACTGCTACCCATGGCCTTTCATTAGATTTTCTCTGCCTGTCCAGCTGAGGAGGGCAGTGACAGAGTTGCCTTGGTGGGCATCTGGCCTCCAGCCAGGGTCAACCCACTGCAGCAGGTTAATTGTCAAAACTCTCCAGTGAGGCAGCAGTACTTCACTGTAATTTCCAAAGGAAAGAAAGGCTTCCCCACTAACTGTGAAGGGTTATAGCTACATTAAGTCCCTCTCCACCTTTTAAATCAAGCAAAACAACCTTTTTCAGTTCACAGTTGCAATGCCAAACTGGAAGCAACCTCTTCCCCTCCTTCTTCTCTTGCTCTTTACGGTCTTGCAAAAGACGGTAAACTCTGCAGCACTTGAGAGCCTCTCTGGCATGTATAACACTTACAGTGCCACAGCTGAGAATCACTAGCACAAAGCCTTACACTTTCCCCATTGAGGAGACAGCTATTGTCAGTGTTAACAGGGCGGGGTAAGCCACAGTTAATAGAGCACTCCAAGCAGATGTGACTAGGAAGTGATGGTGTTTCATGTGCACCAAGCTCAAAACCAAGCTAGCTTCAGTGCTAGCTACCAGCAATTAGGCCCACAAGGAAAAAAAAAATCATTGATCACAACAGATAGAGACCTTTGGATACCTTGTTTTGGAGTATCTTGCCATGTAGACATTTAAACTGTGCATACACATCTTCCCCCCCCATCCCCAGAAGGCTGTTAGGGGACAAAAGGGCTCTTTCCCCAATTCATGTTTTTGATTTTGCAGCCAATCAAACTGTACAGGCAGACAGGGAATGAATACAGAACCGACCAACAAGGTCATACCATATTTGTTTAGACTATTAGTTGGAAATACTTCTACAGTGCTTAGAATTTTTTTTGCCCCTTAACTTGCCCTGCTATGTTTAATTCTCTAGCATAGACACAGAGAGAATGCCAAAGGGATTGTTTAGCTGCAAACCCTCCAAGTGCTGTAGAGCTTTGCATCTGTGAAGATGAAAATATCACAGAACAGCTACACGTGAAGGTGTGAAGGATACATGGATCCTGAAGAGATGATTAGGCTATTCGTACTTCCTTTTAAAAAATAAACAAACAGTGCTGATAAAACAGTTTTCAATGTAAGCAACGAATTTATACTTCAAGTGCTAACACAGACTTACATCTCAGCCTTCCAGAACTGAAAGAGGGCCTACAGCAAAGATGGAGAGAGCAAAGACAGTTTATCAGGGACTGTAGTGATAAGACAAGGGGTAATGGGTTTAAACTAAAAGAGGGGAGGTTTAGATTAGGTATTAGAAAAAAAAGTCTTCTCTGTTGAGGGTGGTGAGGCACTGGCACAGCTTGCCTTTTCCAACCCAAATCAATCTATGATTCTATAAGCTGTCTGCCTTGTGTCCATGGTGGAGAAATGCGTTTTCTCAGTCCACAGCCAGTCTAAGTGGCAATACCTGACCACTCTGTAATATGAAGGACCACCACCTAACTAATCAGAAGGAGAAAGAGCTGCAAGCACCTGAAGCCTACTGATGACTGTAAAAATGTTTCAGCTCCACATCAACATTTGTTTTAGGAAAGGGCACGTTTGCCGTAGCACAGTAGAAGTAGCAGCTTTGGGAGACACAAAATAAAAGCAGGGAAGCTGAAGCAGAGGGAAAATCAGGAAGATTTATAAAGCAAAGACAAACAAATGTACTAACAACTAGTATTTCTTAACTTCTGAGTTCCTTGTTATGCACAGACGTGCTTATTGTTAACTCTGTAACTGTCTCAAATTCCCTTTTCTGATTTCTGACTTGGTAATTTGACACCAAAAGAAGTACTGTGCTCCCAATATAATGATCCAATGTATGCGATGAAGTTTGTTGATTATCCTTCAGTATGAATACCTTGAAATATTTCATGTATTTTACCAAAATAGCCAAAGTATAAAAGGGACTTCTTCCTTTATGCAGTATTTTGAGCAAAAAACCCAAACAACACTAAAGCCCACAGCTTTCAAAATACTGTATTATTACTCTCTGGAAAACTTCTGGTTAGAATAAACAACAGTTACCACCAGATACCATTTTTCATCTGTATAAATAAACGAAAACCTCTGCTGTACTACCAATTCAAATGCAGTTCAAACAGTGTAATGTCTTAATGAAACCAACAGAAAAAGAACACTCTGATAGAATCTGCTATAGGTACAGTGACAAGGTGAAGCAATCAGAACTTCAGGTTTCAAAAACTGGAAGAAGTAGGCAGGCTAAGTTAGCTTTTAAAGCACACCCATAGACTAAATTATGTACCATAACTTTGTATAACTTGTCAGGCTGCAGGATGGAGCAGGAAGTAAAGAACCACAGAAGTAGAGAATTTGTCCTATCCGTTCTTTTCTTCAACATTTTACAAGCTCGTGCCTCATATTTTCATGTTTTGGTTGTTTTAAAAACAACTCATCATGCATTTCAGCTTATTTATATCCTGCAGAAACCCTCCTATGCTGTCAGGCTCAGCACATCACAGTGATGAAGCTGGAGGTCTCTGCTGCTCTGTTGCTGTCTGCAATGTCATTAGTCTGCTAATGGACTTCTCTAGATGTTTACTAAGCTTACAGAAAAGTGATTTTTCAGCCTCTTTACTTCTTAGAAACCAGCAGGAACCACTAGTCCTAAGGGAGGACGTAACAGCATGGTAAGTACCTTTATCTATGACAGACCACAATAAAGATACCACATTGTTTACTGTTCATTATTATTTTTTATGTGCTCTATATTGCTCTGAGTGGTGTGGGAAAAAAATTAGAGGAACTGTTTACATGAGATGACGGATTAAAAGGAAGAGAGGGAGAAATATGGAAATACAGAAGACTACTTCTGTAGTACATGCATGTATATCAAGTACTGAGTGGAAGACTATACTATGCTAGTTAGTGTCTTCATGACATCAGTTTATCTTAGTATTACTTTGCTTTCTGGACCACACATTGCAAAAGACAAGTGATCAAGCGTGTGACAGCCACTGCCAAGGCTCACGACGCAGGCTGTTATCCCTGCACAGATTCGGACAAGATTGCATCTCACTGAACACAGCTCCCCAGAACAGTAATTACTGTTAAGCACGAACAGATTAATCATATAGCTCTGATTGATGGAAACAAAAGATAAACACAGTGAGCTAAATTTGGCATATTTTTTAGTGTGTTTTCACCCATGTATTGAAAGAAAGACCAAGAACACCAGTACACCTCCCTTGGCTCTTCCCCAACATCTTCACCTAAAGGAAAGGGGCTGACCTGCTTTAGTATTTTCTCATTCTACTCAGAGAACTACTGCAAAGTTTTTCCAACATAGTTAATGTGAAACAAGTTAAACTGCTGGAGCATGCACGCACACACACACCTGGGCATACATTTGCGGAGTTGAAAAGCACTTACTGACTAGTACAGTGAGTCACGCAGAGATGATGAGAAGTAGATCCTAAGTATCAGCAATTTGACAGTAAAATTCAACGGCACATGACTAAAGAATTGTTCACTTTTAGAAACAAGAAGTTTAGGAAAAAAATATAATCTCATGATGATTAGTCTTAGTTTTCTGAAGTGGAACTAGGACGAGTTAAAAAAAAATCCAGCTCCCGTTTCCATGCAATACATGTAACTGCTTTAGCTTGCTCTCTGTGTACATATGCCAGTATCTCTATATCCACTATGACAAGACCATTGTAAAAACATGATACAAACATATGACTGCACGATATTTTGTTTACAGTTCATTTTATAGACACAACACTGTTACCGTGGCTAGATACTTGGTATATACTATGTTTGTAAGCAGTAACTGAATTACTGTCCTTGAAAAGCGTTTTAATTAGAAACATGGCACCTTGAAAAAGAAATTTAAGAGTCAAAAAGCCTGCAACATTTGCATCCTGCTGATGTACTTTGCCTGAAGGCTAACTCATAGCCCTTGCCAAGTATGGCTGCTATGTAACCAAATGAGAGTTTAGTCCTCTTTTATCTGTAGAGAGTGCCTTCACATATTTTTCCCTTTAAGAAAGGCTTTGTTGCAAGTCACAGCTCTAAACTGAACAGGATTTCAGCATGCAAAATGTGTTCTGACTGGGTAACACAGGATCTCCCCATGAAGCTGCAAATGTGTCAGCTCTGCACAATCCCCAAGCATTGGCACATGACCTCGGAGTGGGCAGAAGAGTGATCGTGAAAAGTTAAAAAGCAAAAGTTAAGAGATGCTTTATCGTGTGATCCAATGTGGAAACTGCTGTGAAAACACCTGGAAAAAACCCAACAGTGTAGGTTTTGTTTGGAACAGGTCATTTTTATCTTCCTTATGTAGTTCACCTCCTTGATAGATGTGACTGTACTGGGACTTATTTCACAACTTTAAAGGGATGTTTAGATACTCAAGCCACGATGTATCATATTAAATGACAGGAAAGTGTAAATGGTGTTCAAGAACATATTAATTACCCAAAATAAAGACAAGATATTTTAAATTATAACTAAGCATTAAAACAGAAACATATACAACAAATTTAATGTGAACAAATCTCAGGAAGAACTTCACCTCTAAAGACTTAATCTGCACGGAACACAAATTTACTCTAAAGATACCATTGGTCTCAGTTCAAAATAATGAGGAATAAGAATATGGGAGTTATAGTGAAGAATCAAAAGGTCCATACAAACCAAATACGAGTCTTCTGTATATACAGTAAAGAATGTTCAACAAACATTTATTACCTTGACTGAACTGCCACACAAAGCATGCCATTGTGAGTCACAGTCAAGGCTTATCAATGAATTTCATCATTGTTTAAAAAGAATAAATAACAAAGTTTACTTAGGACTTCAAATAAGAGTTAGTATCCATAAACTCAGATTGGCAGTTGACAACTCAACAGTATAAGGGAGATTTCAGCAAGTCCTTCAAAAGCTGCCTGCTTGGAAGAAAATGCTTTGCAATAAAGATGCTTCTCAAAGTTTCCGAACAGTCCCTTAAGCTTAACCTCTGAAGCTGCCTATGTCCTTTGTTTATATATCCCTCATTAGTCTGAAATTCAGCTTAGTATTTTTACTGATCTTCCACCTTCAAGGAAAGAAGCATTTCCCATGAATCGATTTCCCTCAATTTAGATACATATAACATGAATTTAAGCTCTATTTTCCCAAACAGTCTTCAAATTTCTTACGGCATTAAAAGTAACCCATATAATTTTCCTTTTCATAGCAAATAAGTATTTACACAATTCACATGCAAAGTAAGTGTAAAAATAGCCACATGGAATTATTACTTTATGATCAAGACATAATACAAACCAATCTCATGCAAAACATGTAAGCATGTAATACCTAATACTGATGGATACTTCAGAAGATTTAAGCATTCACCCAGAAGTCTTCAAACTATTTATCCGGGTACTATTTCTCTTTTCAGCACTGATATGACAGAATCGTTTTGAGAAACACTTGGAAGACTCCAGGAAATAGTTCCCATCTGTTAAATGTAATACTGCTATTTACACTCTGCTTTCCAGCAAAGACCTCTGAATAAAATGTTTTACTGCTTTAAACATACAGCTGCAAACGTCTCATGAATTCACTCCACCTCCTGACTGGAAATAATGGCAGGGGCAACAAAACTGACAAGTCCAAGATTTAAGAGAGTTTGCAACATGGCACCTCTTTCTAATCGCATTCCTTTCCCTTCTCCCACCCCAATCATGAATTGACCTCCTGGTTACAATGCATCACAAATGAGGCTTGCTGTCAGCAACAGCAAGGCCGCACTGTGGCGATGTGATGAGACATTGTGCAACGTGCACCACTCATTTTCTGTATTACAAAACTCTGACCAGGAAAGACTACGAGCAGTACAAATGAAACACCGCTTGCTAGCCTTCTGCCTTTTCAGAAACACTGAGTTTTGAATAAGCTGCGTGGCTTCATAGGTTGTTCATCTCTGGTCACCGCCTTCAGCGCTCTTCATCCCGCTCACAGCACCCTTAGGGTAATTGAAAGGTTTCCTTCTCGTTATTTTCACAACTGCCAGCCCACTGTATTTTCCCTGTTAAGCCCTCTCAATTTCAGGCTTTTACGATCTCCACCTTTGCCTCCAATCGTAGCACTATCAAGTCCATCTCTCTTATACTGGATCTGGGCATTTAAGCAATGGGGTGCAAACCTTGAGAAAAAAGATAAAAGAACTACAAATTCCTCTCTGTTGCTTTTCCCTGTGCTTACACGCTCACTTGACTCCAGAGGGATGGCCAGTTAGTTGGGTCTCTTCCTGATGCACAATTAAAGAAATGAATCAGCACTCCCACAGTGTGTCTCCGAGGAGCGATGGCCTTCTCCATATCACCCTCTTATTGCACATACTGTGTCCTAAGCAGCACACTTTGTTTCCTGCCAACTTGCCTAGCATACTTTTGCAATAAAATAGCAAAGCACATAAAAAAAAAACCCACTAGGTAAAAAAACCCACCCCAAACCCAAAACAAACACACCCCTAAGAATTATGCTTCCTTTCTGGATCAAGCAGAGTGCAGCACCCCAAACGTGGCCTTCACATTTTCTCAGCACCTTAAACACCCGGTAGAGCTTATTTATTAAAAAGAAACAGTTAGTCTGGACCTATTAAGTTCTCAGCTATGGATGTATGGAACAGGTGGATTCATACCATGTTCAAGTAAAAACACACAGTTTTAATAAAATTCTTTGATTTCTTAATTCCTTAAATAAAGGAATACTAAACTGTAAGTTAAGAATTTAAAGCTTCTACATGCCTCATTTAAAAAAATACAATTCTACTGCTTTCAAAGTTTGCTCCTCTCTCTCTTCTAGAGTGCTGAATAATATTTGTAACAAGTGTTTTAAAGAATAAATAAAAATACGTATGCACAATATCTAAATTCAACATAACAGCTAAGTGGCAGATGGCACATCATGTGGTTACCCATCAATCTTCAGCATTGGCAAAAGGATTAATCTACAAATCCTGCTGCATAACCAACATCAGTTTAAGAAAGTATCTGCCTGCCTTTCCAACTCCCTCCCCCTATATTCTCCCCTCCTTCCCACCTCACATGCACACAAAAAAAATTGTGTTCCTTTAGCAAGTTTTCCAGTAGGAACTTCTTGGACCTTGCTCAGCTTGATTTTGGGCCCCAGCCAGTCCATTTTAAAGTGCTGCCCCATTTAAAGTACAAACCATCCAAATTTCCTGTATTTGCCAAGATGTTTTCCTTCCAGGAATTCTGTTATGCATGAAGTTTCACATCTCTCTTCTAATTCCAATTCACTATTCTTCCAAAGATGCAAACATAGTTTCTACTGGTTTGCTTTTAGGATTTTTAGCTCCTTTCTCTTCCATTATTTTACATATTGGTATCCGCAGTCTCACCGTAACAAAACTAAAGGGATAATTATCCAAAACTACAGGAAATTTTTTTATATTATTATTTAGCTTAGTACATATAAGCTCTAATTTATGTAATCTAAGGTTTTTTTTTAAAGTTACTGCAAAGACAGAAAGGGCTGGGGCATTCATTCCCATCTGAGTGCACAGTAGAGATGTAATAGCTATGGGGAGGGGAAGACAGAAAGTGACAAACTTTTTTTTTTTTTAAAAAACCATTTTTGCCCACATCCCTACAACTCTCTAACTCCCTTCTTTCCAGGGAAAACAGACCCTGTGACCCAGCAAAACTCAATCTATGTGTTTTTATGCTGAAGGATAAAAGCATTGAAACATGCTGAATATCACTGCTCTGTTACTTTGGTATTGGTTTTACATGGGAAATATTTCATTTTAGGACTCTGTGCTACAACAATCACAATGTACTTGTGAAAGTAATGGATGAAAAAAAAAACACTGGTGCCAAGATCAGCCACTTTGGTCCTTTCATTAATAACACAGTGTTCTCTTCCTTTGGTAGGATCTGAAAGTGCTGTTGTGAAGCACTACAGAGACGCCAAATTTGGAGCACGACTGCTGAATGATTGCATAGGCTCAGGTTAAGCCTGCATTTTATCCACATGAGTGCTC
Source organism: Porphyrio hochstetteri (assembly GCA_020800305.1). Taxonomy (NCBI): domain Eukaryota; kingdom Metazoa; phylum Chordata; class Aves; order Gruiformes; family Rallidae; genus Porphyrio; species Porphyrio hochstetteri. Next base: position 46,667,140 of record CM036938.1, on the reverse strand, counting down.
CTTGTGCAACAAGAATGAGGCTTCCAGTTAGACTTCCAGACGGAATTTGAGGAGGGGAAAATGTCAAGTCTTTGGAGGGCTGAGCGCCCAACTGTTTCAGAACCTAAAAATGGGAAATAACAGCAGATTACTGAAAATGAAAAAGCTTGCATTAAATTAATAATAGGTGCATCATCATTTTACTCACCGACTGGCTCTCTTTAATTGTATGAAATAAAATAATACCAAGATCGACATTCCTTGGTATTCCACCCATTTGTGTTCTAGATTCTTAATGGTATCCACTTCCTCTCAAAAAGCATCTAATTTTCCTTGGCCAGTTTTTAACATGCTTTATGACTGTAAGCACTTATTTTGACCCATCATGAAAATGCCAGCAATATGCATTTGGTTGAGAGCATTAAAAGCTTCATCTTTCTGTGTTAGTGCTGCTACACAGTGAATACCATAAACATTTTTTCTATATTTATAAGCAATTGAGTTCATCTTTTGAAGCAGAGAAATGGATTAGGTGATTTCTAGAGATGTCATCATGTTCTAGCTTTATACTTCATCTAAAACTAAATCATTGTCAATAATGTATGTTTTTCCAAAGGCTCTAAACCTGTATTTTACTCAGTGTAGGTAAAATTACTGTGCCTTAAGAAATGTTAGCAGGGATCCATAATTAAGGTAATTTGAACAAAAGGATCTCTGGAGACAGCAGCACTCTACAACATCCAGAAGGTACCTGATTCCATGATCTAGGATTCAGACATTCATATTTCCAATATGAATATAACCTTCTTAAGGGCTAAGTTCTTTGAGTGGCATGTAGTGTCTTATTTTCACTCCCATTTGTACTTGGGATGAAATATTAATCTACTGCATAGCTCCTAGGCTTAAACTTGCTAGAGAAAACAACTTCCTTGTGCACAGCGGGACCGGGGCTATGCCGCAGGCAGCATGTGCGCAGGCAGCCATCTGCCTGAAGCAGCATCTTTCTCTTGGTGATCTTCTGTGGGCATGGAATGCCTCCTCTACACCAGCAAGTGTACATCATGCACAGAAACTCGCTCCTGTAAGCTCTGACCTACCACCACCTCAATTTCTTACGTGAACAGTTCGTATTTTGAAGCAGTTCGAAATCCACATGCGTATTTCAGTGGCCTCTATGGAAGCTATGAAGACTACTACATTGATGGAAAGGTCAGTGACTGTTGTAAGCAGCACACATGCTTTCATTAATACAAGCAATATGTGCAGTGAATATCAACAGTGAGAATAAGTACAGTAAAAAAAAAGAAAGTTGCAAGTCCATATCAGCATTACTAAAAAGAGTAGTTTCCTAAAATTCAGCTTCTGTGCCAAAACAGAAAGCCTTTTTCTAAGCTTGGTTTTGACTAACAGGATGCCAGGAGATTTGTCATTCAAAACAGTTGTGTATTTATAATCACTAGCACTGCATTTGAGAAGTTTCACTTTCTACAGTAATTCAGCCCGTCTACAAAAGACTCGCAGGCATCATTTCAGCGCTGCAGCTCCTTCTGTCTCCATTAAGGGTTAGACATCAGGGTAAAAAAAAAAAGCAGCCACATGGACATCAGCATAACAGTCACTGCAAACTGCCATGGAAATCCTTTCTTCCCTTGTCACAAGGGCTGCGAGCAAAGGAGTGCATAAACTACAGCCAGCATTTTTTGTAATTATGGTCTTAATCAAGGGGCACTTCTGTAGACTTTTGTGCTGCAGAATTGGAAATTGCCATACATAACCTGGCCTTGGCCCCCTCCACCCTCTTGCTTTATGTGGTACGGATATGCAACACACCAGAGATCAAACAAATGGGATACACTTGTCCCCAAGTTGTTTCAACACAGCTTCAAATTGAAGCACGCATTTTTGGATTCACAGATGACAATGTAAGTAGAACTTTAACAGGAATATTGTTTAGGAAACCTGGTATTCTCCAGTTAAGAGCTGGGAAACGAGAGGGCAGTAGTACCCCTATAGAGAGCAGTATCTGGGCCCATCCCTCGGCCATGCTCTGATTGAGCAAGTTGAGGATCTGTGATCCTTCCCCATTGCTACTGCCAGCAGTGTGCTCCCTAGATTCAGTTCCTCATCTTCCCTCTACTGGGGACCTCCCTGCATCCCAACTGAGGACGGGCAGGGCCCTGGAAAAAAGCAGAACAAGTTGCCCAGCAGCATTTCAGTATTGTCAATCAACTTGCTTTGCGTATTACTTCCCCCTCCAACGTTCAACAAGTATTTTACTTCACCCCCTTTGCTGTCATGACTTCCTCAAAAATAATAAATTCACTTCCTAAACAGGTTAACTCTTTATGTAATAGGTATCAGAGGCTTAGGGAGGAGTACTCTTGCCACTGTGGAAGGGTACAAAGGACTTTTGGTTGACTAACTCTGCACTGACACTCCCTCCTTGGAAAATTTTGGTCAGATCTTTCTGTATTACATTGTATTCTGATTTTAAAAAAGTTGCTCACAAGTGGCAGCCTGCCTTACGATATTTGTTATAGTTACTACACACTTCTGCGCACAGAAATATATGACAGGAGATCCTGAAGTATTTAACTTCACAAGCCACACACTACTTTGATCTTTGATTTTCTAGATACAGACTTCTCAAGTAAAGCCTTCTAATATTTAACAGCACTAATTCCTTAGGTACTCTTGTTTCTATTGCCTTGTTGACAAAGGTGTATTCCCTGAAGAAATAGAAGAAATTATTTAAGCTCCAGCAGTGCAAGCAAAGCTGCATCTAATTTTTGCTGCATTTGTTGTTACAAATGTAGTTCACAGAGGCATTTTATTTTGGCCTCAAGAACATAAATAGCATTTATGCATTCCTTTCCTTTTTCTGTCATCAAGAAGCTTTCATCCACAAGAGTTAACTCTACTTTTACCTGGAGCAAGGTTTCTCTTAGCAGGGCCTGCCATTGTTTCTTTCACAGAAGCAGGAATCTCTAACAAAAACCATGATGTCGGATGTGACCACGTGCCTCTCAACAGCTTTCCGTCTGCACCTCCTGTGCCAGTGAAATGGGAAGCAGCCTGCTTTTCCTACTGCCAGCCACCAGCTTTTCAGCTCAATACAAATTGTCTCAGGGAGGCCAGCACAATGCGCTCTCCCCCAGTGTCATGCTTCACTTTCTTCTTTTTCATGTTAAAGTGTCAGACAAAGAAAAATCGCTCTGATGCGGGGGTTTCTCTCAGCTCTTTACATAGAAGGGGGGAGAAAAAGTCAATGAGGAACTACAAGAGAGCAAGAGATCAGTGTGGTAGTGCATTTGCCACAGCTGACCTTGCAGAATAGTTTGGTGAAGAACAACAGATTTTAATTGTCCCTTTTCATTCTGGGGAAAGGTCTTTCAAGAAGGACTTATTGTACTTGGTAAGAAAACCTGTGCAGCCAGAGGCAATGTCTGGCAAGCACACGTGTTTTCTTTCTTCACATCCCATAGGGGTGTCACATCCAGCCAGAGACACTCATGGTGGCTGCTCCTCAGGAGGTCAGAGCTTGAACACAGCTCTGTGAAGCTGGGGGGCAGCCCAGCATTTTGTGGGATGGCTCTCTCCTTATCCATGGCATCTCATTAACCTGACTCAAGGCCACTTCATGGTTCTGCTTCAGCTCTGAGCAAAACTCCCCCTTTCAAAGCAGAGTCCCACTGTCCCTCTATTATATGGTGTTTCTGAAATTATTGTGGCTGCTATGTACCAAAACACTAGGTGCCAGAAAACGTTGCCCTTTTCTGGTGTTGATAAGGAACTGGTGGGACCTGCATCACCCTGGAGCAGGGAGAGTCCATACACAGATGGGGCTGGTGCCATCTTTGAATCACAATCCAGGCTCTGGCTGGCCAGAGCCAAGTGTCCAGCAGGCACTGCCATCCATATGAGACCACGGTCCTCAGCACTGGGGCAGCACGTATCTCCCTCAGTGTGGGGAATGTCTCTATCACTATGTATTTCAAGGCTGTGGGACCAAAAACCCCAGTTGCCCAAAGACAGCAAGCCTGGATCTCCAAAACACCTTTGCTTACTCCACTGCCCTTGCCTGTCTCGAGCTTGGAGACAAAGCACCCCGTGACATCACACGAAAGCAAGTGTGCTGGTGCACAAACAGCATTCTGGAGAGACCATCACTGCAGTAAAACCTGTTTTGTTACGGCAACCTGTGGGTCTCATCCACTGTGACTAGCTGTGAGCAACTGCATGTGGCACACTCCTCAGCGGTCACAAAAATGAAAGCCACTTGTGATCTTGATAGCCTTCCCAGAAAATGTGGTGGCACCTGAGTTTGCATTTGCAGAGCAACAGTCACATGTCAAAGTCACTCTTCCATCACAGGTCAGATGTTTCTTTCATTCAAAGCAAGAGCTGCTTTGGACTCACTGCTTCGTCACGGCTGAATGCCAACAATGTGCCAGAAGGAAAAAGAGTTTTAGAAAACAAAACCACCAAAAAACGTTTGCCACAGAGTCACTGGCTGGTTTGGCTTTGAACAGACCTTTCAAGGACCATCTAGTTCCGACCCACCCCCCGCCATGGGCAGGGTCACTCTCCACCAGACCCGGTTGCCCAAAGCCCCGTCCAATCTGACATAAGTGGAGAAGTGCTAGGTCACTGAACAGAGACAGCTCCCTCCCTATTTCCTACAGTGACACTAGTGAAATTTCTCTAGCAGTTAATGACTTCCCACAGGTGTTACTCCAAGTGTAACCATAAGACTATCTAGCTGGCAGAAACATCGCTGAAGTGATAGTGTGTTGGTGGTGACAGAGAAAGGGAGCAGAGCTCAGCTGCCACAGCATGCAGTTACTACAGCAGGGCTGGCAGTAAAAATCAACCTGTATGCCTGACATGGAAATCTGTCACAGAGTAGGCAATCCCCAAACACCTTCTCATCTGAATCTCTACAGTCACACCTGAATTACTTTCTGTTATCTTGGCAACGACAGCAGACACACCAGTGAGCTTTTGCCCTTTTCTAACACCTCTCAAGCTTAAATTCACTGTCATTCTCAATGCACTCACTATATACAACTTTAGGTATTTATTGCTCTTTTTGAAAGCTTTCTTGAAGCACAGAAATAAGCCTTCTCTGATGCTGAAGGGATTTTTTTTAAATCTCCAGCTTTGTCTCAAAGAAAATTTGAGTAAACAAAAATCCTGACAGGTGCTTGGGTTCAAACATCCATGAGGTAGTGAACAGAGTAAGTACAGGCACTGCTGCAAGCAGCCAGGCACAACCTTTGTCAGGGATGCAGGTATAAAATGTCTTCACAGCAAGTAGTAACACTTCCCAACTAAGGTTCTCTAAAAATCCATGCCCTTTTGGAAGATGTAACACAGCAGCAGTTGCACAGGAGCAAGAAAAGTTCCCCTGCAGCTGTAAAATAACCCTGCACACAAACGTTGTGCTAGAAGACAAGGGACTATCAGAGATGGGAATGTGGTAAGATGAAACTAGATAGCTCAACGGCTTGGAGTGGCACCCAAATGAAAGATTACGTGATCTGCATAGAGCAGGCTGCAGCAGCTACCGCTAGCACTTCTGAAGCACAAACACAGCTTTCTTGCGACCGCAAGCACTGTGAGCACAAAGGACACTGCCCTCTTCCAAAGACATTACAGAAAACCCATAACCATGTGCAAAACAGGCCACCACACAGCTTTTTCCAGCCACACGTGATTTTTTTCATGCTGTAATGCTCAAACTCTTTTTTGGCCCACCACATGACTACCAGAAGAAATAACCTTCAGTCAACACCACCAAGGAAGCACAGTAAGGGCCAACACTGGAAGTCTAAAAATGAAAGCAGGGGAGGGAGTAGATTTTTTGAATTATAAAGCTCTGCTCCAAAGTTAGAGACTATATAACCACACATAAACAACTTACGTAGATCAGGAAAGCGCATAAAATGAGTTTAAAAACCAGCATTATGGAGAACAACAGGAAGCTTGTCTATGCAATTTATTATCAAATTATCATTTTCTGCAAAATAGCATTTGCCCATAATTTAATTTTCACATTAACATCACGTACTTCACACGTTTGTTAGGCTGGATGGCTAGCATGGTGGTAATTCTGCAGCATGCCACAGCAGGAAGGGTCTCCAACGTATTTCTCCTCTTTCGCAAAGTGAAGTTGGATCAGAAATGTCTGTGCACACCCTGCCTACCTCTCCTGCACACCCAGGAACTCGTTCCTATCGTCACACCTTCAACTGATCTGACAAAAAAGCAAAATTTAATTCTAACCACAATGTTCAATGATCCAGTTTAAACGGAACTTTTAAAAAAAGTGTTCACACAAGTCACGGAGAAAGGTGTTAATGCATGTCCTAGAATGAAATTAACTGAAATTCTTGAAGGCAATGTTGCCCTGTATCTTGCAATTAGACTTGGAAAAAGTACTCTAAAAGAGACAGTAGCAAAGTAGGTGGACTGGAACATGAACATATTGGAAACTTTTTTCAATTTCTTTTACAATACTTTATTTTTTATAGAAAAGGTTATTTACAACTACTTATGGAGTCACTGTTTTCTACTCCCTCAGTTTTCATTCAAGATAGCAACACCTCTCATAAAAGTCGCCTGCTTGGCCAGATACTTCCCAATCATTAACATTAACCAGAGAAGTTTGTTTCAAATTCTTCTCAGCAACTAGTCTTTACTCAGCATAATTTTCTGAAATGCCAATTCCTTTAAGATGCTTCTCCAAAGTTAAGGATGAGGTTATTTGTCATGTGATACAGTAGGACAAAGATATTTACCAGGGTTTACACCGGGTTCAGTCAAAGCTCCAGGACTTTTCCACAGTGCTCAGTTTCTTCTAACCACAGAAAATTAACTACTGTCAGGTTAAAAAACAAAACCAAAATAAAAGTTACAGCTAGTTCACTACGTACGGAATACTACTCTGGACACATGAAATTTGATTTTTATGTAGGGCAGTTACAGAGAAGGATTACCTAAAATAAAATACAAGCTCACCGTTTTGAATACAGACAATAAAAAATGAAACAGGTCAGAAATTTTTCCCTGTATACAATTTCCTTCCTCAATGATGAAGTTGAGAGGACAGAAATTAAAAGATTGCACTTTGTTACACTAACTTTCCAGCACCAAACCAGCTATGCTAAAAAGCGCAACTGTGAGGTTGTATTGAAGCCTAAGGAAAGACATGTCTCCAAAGGAAAAAAGTGACTGCTTCATTTGAGCAGATAAAAAGGCCACCTTGCAGCACCATCTCTTGAAAGAGTTCTTCATTTAGGTGCAGAGTAAGTTCCTCTACCCTAAAATGCAAAAGACTGCTCAAACTAAACACCTAGAATGCAGCTGGTGCAGATTAGAAGGAAAAGAGGCTTTACAGGTCTCTCGGAAGCACCTGACAGGGAAAAATTTTAAGACATTTACACTTTCCTCAACATCTTCCTACCCTGTGTAAAAATACAGTTATTTTACAATTTTCAGAGTAAGTTTTAAATGGCTACAGAGAAACAACTTTCCATCACAATTGCATATTCATAAGCAAGTTAATTAACATCATAGGTAATTAATAGTTAAGATGGACACAAGAATTCACTGCAGTATGTCTTCTGATAGTCATGATCCCAGCTTCACTGTTGTTTTATAACTGCCATTTAAGCTGAACTAACAGTATATTCCAGTAACTCTTGGTTGCAAACACCTGTGACATTAAATAAACCACAACCAAGAAACCCAACAAAACAAAAAACCAACACAAAAATAAACGGATGAGAATTCACCACATATCAAGGTGGGGTCGTTACCACACATGACAACTTTGAGGCAGATAATACAGTCAGGGTGCTGGACATATATATAGGCTAACAGCACCACACAAGTGTAGATGCTTTCAGGCAAAAATTGAAGGTGTTGCCATCTTTTCATGACTACGAACAACCTGAAAAATCCCAACTTCCGGGGTCTATTAAATGATTAAGGACAGCATGGTGAATTTTGACGCTCAGAGATAGAGTCACAGAACAAAATCCAACAGGCAGCAGGAAGAGTATGACGTTGAGACTGAATAGCTGGCACAGTGCAAAGGACAAAAAAACAAATGTAAACAAAGGTAACATTCAAGACAGACCAGAATGCAGTGAGGTGTTGCTTCTGATGGCACAGAGAAACAACCGAACCTTGATAGGACAAGGAACAAAGAGAAGCGAGAAGAAAGGGTAGTTAAGAATTGCACTAAACAAAGCTACACATCTAAAGAAGCTGTCAAATTTACATAACAACCTGGTCTGAGCTTTACAAAGATTAACCAGCCTCTCTCTATGCAACCTCCAAACACAAGGATAACATGAGGAGTACTCCAGGCAGTGCCTGTGAGACTTGGAAATCTGCTTCACATTTGTTAGGAGTAATCAAGCACCCTGTCTCACACCGCACAAGGAAGGACACGGCTCATACATCCTGTAACACTAGAGTAAAACCTGCTCTCACTCCAGCATAAGGCTACGTGTTGCATCCGATAAACGTGCATGACCTAATACTGCCTCTCTGCAGGTACCCAACACCCAAACACACACATGCACACTTTATAGCCAACAACAGGGTGATATTAACCATATCCATAAAGCTTATTCCTTTCCCTAAAGGATGGATTAAATTCCCAGTTCAAGAAGCATCACTTCATGTTATCTTCCATTTTCTAGTTTTTCATCTCTAACTGTAGATGAGAAGCTGTTTCTCTGAGATACCTTTTTTTCTCTATGACAAACTCAGAATTTATGAAAAACCACCAGCCCACTAGTAAAGATAACGTTACTTAACAGATATAGAAAGCTGCGTTCAAATGAGACAGCTTAAAAGGATTTTAAAAATTTGTAATCGCTCAAAATGAGCAAGAGAATTAGGTGAGAGAACAGAACTTTATTATTAAGCCATTTTATGCAGCTGACTAAACACAGAACCTCTCAAAACATGCCAATTACAATACAGTCTATGTGTGGGGTAAAAATGGAAAAAAAAACCCCAAGCACAAAAAAAATAAATATGATACATCCTGTATCTCCCCACAAAGTCTTTTTCCTCTCTGCCTCCACCCTTGTTTTTAAGAAAAGACCGAGCAAGTTCCTGCACAATATATTCTTATTTGCCCTCACCTCTAATTTCCTCCAAGAGACATAAGGCTGTACAGTTAAGGACCCTGGGCTACAAAACTTCACAGTATCAATTACAGACCAATAGAACTGCATAAGAAGAATAGTATTAATTTGAAAAGACACCCTTGACAAGACACAGCAAACAGTACATGTGACACTTGAAAGGGCAGTTACCTTTTATTTTTCCTAACTTTTCTTTTAAAAGTAGTTACCAAGAAGACAGAAAAATGCAGTAACTTTTACTGGAACACACAGACAAACAAAAAAAAAAATCAACACAGTTTGCATTCTATTTTTCAACTAAAAGTGACAATGAGAAGAGTTCTCCACCTTAGCTTGCTTTCTCCCATCCAAAAAAAAAAGGGCCATGAGACTACAGCAGGAAGCTTACTACTAAGCATTACAACAGACAACTTTGAATTCACCAGGAGTCGCACAATGACAAAGAAGTCCCCTACAGAGTAACAATCACTCCTCCAGGAAGAGATAAAAACTAATACCTCAAAATTAAACTACTTCAGTAATGAACGCGGTAGCACCTACTAAACACCGATGTCTCTCCTTGCACCACACTTTGCAGACCATTAATTTCAATAATACGTTAGAAGTTCACACTTGACATTGGAGGTCCCTCTCACTAGTAGCAAGTGTATTTTCCTGTCACCAGGCTACTCCAGCGGCTAGAAAACTCCTGCCTGCCCAACGATAATTTTGGACCTGCTTTAGAACAGACAGAAATTATTTCAGAGTTCTGTTTGTATGTTTTACCTGCCTCCTGCCTCACAAAAGAGCCAGAGAAAAATTTTCTTCCCTTGACTCTCATTTATGTTGCCATGATGCACAACTTAAATCACAAGTGTGTTGAGAGGTCTCACGCATCGCCCCACATTCATCACTGTAATGAGCAGCCACAGGAAACACAGGTTACAACTGGTGGAGGGTTTGGTCTGCTGCAGCCTACAGCTCCAGGTTTTTGGAAGTCACCCTGATGAGCTACATAGAAAGTACCACTAGTGTTGAAGAGAGGGCTGAAGGTTTGCAGTGAGGTGCAGTAAGGAAGGCACTACAGGCTCCCCAGCACACATAGAAGAGCCAGCACACTCCCTCTCTCCCCTGCTACATTTGCTTGCTGCTGTGCCTGAAAGGTTTTCAGAACAAGGGGGCTAATAGCTATCATTGCCTCTCCTGCTTTAATTTGTCTTCCTATCTCTTGCTATTTATCTGTTTTCAAGTCATTAGAGCATTTCAAACCTAGGCTAGCATTGCATGTAAGCCTTCTAAGGAACAACACCCGGGAACACACACCCAGGTATTTTTCATTTGAATGTGAAGAGTACAGATTCATGATTCACTCATGCACAGATTCGAGAGTTTCTGTCTCTTTCTTAAGTGCCCTGCAGCATGAAGGATAAGTGTTTTCACAAAGAAAAGGTGGCACTGACAATGGTGTTTCATTCGATGAAAGAATCACAGAATCACAGAATTGTAGGGGTTGGAAGGGACCTCGAGAGATCATCGGGTCCAACCCCCCCGCCAAAGCAGGCTCCCTAGCTCATATTGCACAGATAGGCGTCCAGGCGGGTCTTGAATATCTCCAGTGAAGGAGACTCCACCACCTCCCTGGGCAGCCTATTCCAGTGCTCAGTCACCCTCACTGTGAAAAAGTTCTTCCGCATGTTGGTGCGGAACTTCCTATGCTCCAACTTGCAGCCATTGCCCCTTGTCCTATCCCCACAGACCACTGAAAAGGGGCTGGCTGATTCCCCCTGCATCCCCTGCTTCAGATAATTATAAACTTTGATTAGGTCCCCCCTTAGTCTTCTCTTCTCAAGGCTGAACAGTCCCAGCTCACTCAGCCTTTCCTCATAGGGGAGATGCTCTAGGCCCTTAATCATCTTCGTAGCCCTTCTTTGGACTCTTTCCAGGAGATCCCTGTCCTTTTTATACCAAGGAGCCCAGAACTGGACACAATACTCCAGGTGGGGCCTGACCAGGGCAGAGTAGAGAGGGAGGATCACCTCCTTTGACCTGCTGGCTACACTCCTCCTGATGCATCCCATTGGCTCTCTTGGCCACCGAGGCACACTGCTGGCTCATGGCCAACCTGTCATCTACCAGGACCCCCAGGTCCTTCTCCACTGAGCTCTTCTCCAGCAGGTCATCCCCCAGCCTGTACTGATACAAACAGTTGTTCCTTCCCAGGTGCAAGACTTTACACTTGCTTTTGTTGAACTTCATCTGGTTTCTCACTGCCCAGCTCTCCAGCCTGTCCAAGTCTCTCTGGATGGCAGCGCAGTGCTCCTGCGTGTCAGCCACTCCTCCCAGCTTTGTATCATCGGCGTACTTGCTGAGGGTGGATGTTATTCCCTCATCAAGATCGTCAATGAAGATATTAAACAGGACTGGACCCAACACTGAACCCTGGGGAACACCACTGGTAACAGGCCTCCAGTCAGATTCTACTCCACGAATCACAACCCTCTGGGTTTGGTCCGACAGCCAATTCTCAACCCACCTCACTGTCCACTCATCTATCCCATGCTTTCTCAGCTTTGCTATCAGGATGTCATGGGAGACAGTATCAAAGGCCTTGCTGAAGTCAAGGTAGATGACATCCACTGCTCTCCCTCCATCTACCCAGCCTGTCATGAGATCGTAGAAGGCTATGAGGTTGGTCGAGCACGATTTCCCCTTAGTGAATCCATGCTGACTACTCCTCATGACCTTCTTCTCTTCCAATTGCTTGGAGATGGCATCCAGAACAAGCTGTTCCATTACCTTTCCAGGGGCAGAGGTGAGGCTGACTGGCCTATAGTTACTAGGTTCCTCCTTCTTGCCCTTTTTAAAGACTGGAGTGACATTGGCTATCCTCCAGTCTTCAGGCACTTCTCCTGTCCTCCAAGACCTGTCGAAGATGATAGAGAGCGGCTCAGCAATCACCTCCGCCAGCTCCCTCAGCACACGTGGATGTAACCCATCTGGGCCCATGGATTTGTGTGCATTAATCCCTTTGAGCCGCTCCTGGACCTCCCCTACTTGAACCAGAGGGAAATTCTTCATTTCCCAATCAGTCCTACTCTCATCCAGTGTCTGTGGGTCCCGGGGGGCCTTTGAAGTGAAGACCGAAGCAAAGGCGGCATTCAATATCTCCACTTTCTCAGCATCCCCCGTAACCAGGACACCCTCCTTATTCAGCAAGGGACCTACATTATCCCTGGACATCCTCTTACTGTTCACGTGTCTAAAAAACCCCTTTTTATTATCCTTTATGTCCCTTGCCAGCTTAATTTCCAAGAGGGCTTTAGCCTTCCTAGTTGCATCCCTACAGGCCCTGACCACATTCCTGTATTCTTCCCAGGTGCTCAGACCCTTTTTCCACGATTCATAGATCTTCTGCTTCTCTTTGAGTTTGCTCAATAGCTCCCTGTTCATCCATGCAGGTCTTCTGCCTTTCTTTCCCCATTTCCTCCTCAAAGGGATGCATCGTTCCTGTGCTTGGAAGAAGTGCTGTTTGAATGCTAGCCAGCTCTCGCAGGCTCCCATTCCTTCAAACAACGTAGCCCACGGGATAGCCCCCATTAAGTGGCGGAGGAGATCAAAGTTAGCTCTACCAAAATTCAGGGTAGCTATCCTACTTTTTGGCTTGCTTCTTCCACCCAGGATCATGAACTGAACCATTTCATGGTCGCTTTGCCCTAAGCTGCCCCCGACCTTCACTTCCCTAACAAGTCCATCCTTGTTAGTGAAAACAAGGTCCAGCAGCCGCCCTCCCCTTGTGGGCTCCTGCACCATCTGTAGCAGGAAATTGTCTTCAACACACTGCAGAAATTGTCTGGACTGCATACGACTGGCCGTATTGCTTGCCCAGCAAATATCTGGGTAGTTGAAGTCCCCCATAAGGATCAGTGCCCGGGAACTTGAGGCTACTTCTAACTGTTTATGGAATGCATTATCTACCTGCTCCTTTTGATCAGGGGGCCTATAGCACACTCCCACAACAATGTCCCCCATACCGGTTTGCCCCTTGATTTTAACCCACAAGCACTCGACAGAAGGTTCATCCTTCCCCAGGTGGAGCTCAACACATTCTAGGTGCTCTCTCACATAAAGAGCAACTCCTCCACCTTGCTTCCCTAGCCTGTCTTTCCTAAAAAGCACATAGCCATCCATGACAGTGTGCCAGTCATCCAGGTTGTCCCACCACGTCTCTGTGATTGCGATGAGATCATGGCCCTGCGACTGCACAAAGATCTCTAGTTCTTCTTGTTTGTTCCCCATGCTACGTGCATTTGTGTAAAGACAGTTCAGTGGTGAAGCAGATGTAGGTATCCTCAACGGCCCACAGCGAGATTTCTGACAGGGGACTGGCAAAAGTGGCTCCACGGAGGAGTACTCAGGGCAGTCCACAGAATTTTCCCTACTCTCATGTGGAAAAACATCCCCAAGTCCACGACTGTGCTGTTGGTATTTACCTCTTCCCACCGTCAACTCCCGTTGTGTCTCCCGAAGCCTAACCCTGGCAGCCGCCTTAATATCCCCTTCCCCCTTCCTAACTAGTTTAAAGCACGATCGATGAGCCCTGCTATCTCCTGGGCGAGGATCCGCTTTCCTTTATAGGACAGGTGAGCCCCATTAGCAGTACTCATGCCAGGAGCAGAGTACACCATCCCTTGGTTAAAGAATCCAAAGTTCTTGCGCCGGCACCAGCCTTTTAACCACACATTCAACTCGTGGGTTATCCTGTCCTGCTCTGAGCCCCTCCTCCCACAAGTGGGGATAGAGCAGAATATTATTTGGGCTCCCCCCCCCTCAACAGAGCGCCCCAGGTCCCGGAATTCCCTTTTGACAGCTTGCAGGCTACACTTTGTGATTGCGTCCCTGCCTGCTTGAACTATCAGTAAGGGATAATAGTCAGTGGATCTTACCAGGCCTGGTAGCCTTCTGGTAATATCCTTGACCCGGGCTCCAGGGAGGCAACACACCTCCCTGCGTGTAGGGTCTGGCCTACATATAGGCCCTTCTGTCCCTCTGAGAAGGGAATCTCCTACTACGACTACCTTCCTCTCTTGCCTAACAGAGGCAGTCTCAAGGCGTGCAGATGACCGCCTCGCTCTAGGCCTCCGCTTTCTCTGAGGCAGAGGGGCTCCATTCATCTCCTCAGGTACCTCCTCCTCAACTGTCAGGGCCCCAAACCTGTTGCTCAGGGACACCTGAGGGGGTGGGGTAGGTAGGCAGGGGGAGTGCCTACGACGCCGAGTCGGGACTGTCTTCCAGGCCTCCTCGGGGTTTGGGTCACTCCCATTAACCTGGCACGGGCAGTGAGGGGGGACCGTCTTCAGGTGTGAGGTGTCATCCCGACTGTCTTCCTTTTGGGACGCCAGGGAGCTACTCCACCAGTCAATCTCTCGCTCGCAGTCCCTGATCACCCGCAGTCTTTCAACCTCTTCCTTTAGTTGTACCACCAAAGCAAGCAGGTCATCGACCTGCTCACACCTCAGACAGGCTAGGTGTTTGCCTCTTATCCCAGGCAACTGCAGGCTCTGGCATTCCCTGCAGCCTGAGACCTGGACCGCAGCATCCCTAGGCAGGCCCTCCATCGGGGTTGCCCGAGATTTGCAGGGGGAACCTCTGCGCCTGGTGGAGACCATGGTTAGCTGAGCACACAGCAGACAGGGAACCCTCAGCTCGCCCTTTTGTACTCTGCGAGCCGGTCCTCTGAGTATACCCCCTCAGCAAAAGTATACCCCCTCAGAAAAGGGAGAGATCTTGCAGCTGCTAAATCCTCCACAGACAGTGCCAGCACACAGCCCTCCCTCCCATCACCGTAGCCGTCTTCTTTCAAAGGAGCACATGACTTTAAAGAAGTTACGACCACAGGGTTAGCAGACAATATATGGGATTTCTCCGTGATCATACTCTGCTAAGCAATTAGGTCAAACCGTGCTCCTGAAAATTAGTTTAGCACAGCTGAAGGTCAAGGAATGAAAGCTCATGGGGGAGGAGATGAGGCAGGAAAAGAGTAGAAAGATTTATTTTAACTCTCAAACACATATAAAGCCCTTGCCAGAAAGAGGAGTTGAACTGTTGCTAGAATTTTATAGTGTATGAAAGAAACAATCTTGGCACTGAAAAACCAGCAACTGTATACAAACAGAAAAAGTGATGTTCCAAGTAACAAGTTGTACACAGAAAGAAAGAGGAACTCCTTTACATCAATACACTCACCAGCACCGGCTGGTTCATTCCCAACTACACTTTTGTCAATGGATTAATGTGGCTTAACAGTCAGGTAAATAGGCAGATTTTTGTTGCTGTTAACCAGAACAAAGAAATGCTACATGCTTTTATGGAGTTCTGCAATTCTGTTTTTTAAAAACAGATTCTCTTGCAGGAATCCTGATGTCAGATTTTTTTTCCCCCTTCCTATTCACATTTCGGTTTTGGAATGCAAATTTGAATGAATAAAGTACTCTGGGTCTACAGTGGCAGCAGATGTTCAAGAAGAGAAGGCATACTGAAAAAGCTGGAAGCATTACTGAACGTTTGATGAGTCTGTCCTCCTAGAAATCCATAAATTACTGCAGATACAAAACAATGACATACATCAATCTGTAAAGTTGTTAGTAAGAAGTTTATTTATTTAAGTCTAAAAGTAGCCAAACAATGACTAAATTCTCCTTCCTGCTTTTTATAATGCTTGAACAGTTAGAATAGGTAAGTCAGATGCAAAAACCAGACAGGCACAGACAAAACCTTCCCTCCTTCCTATGTGTACATAAACAAATCAGCTCGGTCTTCAGTTTCATACTATCTACCCAACATTCACTTGTACAGCCGGGGTAACACCAGACACGCACGCTTGTAGCTGTGCCAGTAGACATAAGAAATGCAAGTTATCAACATCACTGAAACTTTATACAACAGGCTGAGCAATGGCCAGACACTACTTTCCCCCTCCTGCCCCTCCTCTCTGATCCAATTATTGACTTTGCAGGAGTAGCAATCAAGCTGCTGGCTATTCCTTTGTAAGCAAAAGTGTAATACCCAAATACTGTGGCCTGCTCTCTTTAGACACTATAAAACTTTTCACTGTTCAAGACAGAAACAATTTTGCATGGCTCCTCCCTGAGAATTCATTTTACCACGACTGCTTTTCACTTTTAAATTCATGTAATACAGTTCAACATGAGATGGCCGAAGTGCACAGGTATCACTCATATAGCCTGAAAACTTTGGTGTTTAAACAATCTTCTCCATGGACTATTCAATCCTCCCTCCCCTCCTTTTTTTAAATTTGTATTTTTAATATGAGACTAAGCCACAAAGTTAAGAGCTCCTGGCTTCCCAGTATACAGACAACAGCAGCACTAAATTGCTTTCACAGTCTCTTTTCTACTCTACAGTCCACAAAACAGAAGCCTAATGTCAGACAGACCGAATCTTGCTATTCTGTGGTCCCCTCTTAAAGAAGGCTTCCAAGCCACTGATCTTTGACATATACATTGATAACACTGTAACAAAAGAGAAAAAGTACTGACCTGTTCCAGAGGACTTTGGAACCAGTCCTTTGTCAATATGCAGTAGGAAAAAAAAGTGGAGTCAGTTATCTCTGATGGCAAATAAAGAATACGGACACAACCGGTATGAAAGCACATATTGTCTAAACACGTGTCTGTCTTGTAAAACTTTGTGATGGTAAAAACAAAAAAGAAGTGAAAATGTGAGACAGACCCAAGCCTCAAGTCCCCGAACACAAGGACTTACACGTAAGTCTTTATCAAACTACAGAATGCAAAGAACTTACTACTGGATTTGCCCAAGCAAGGACTCCAGAAAATGCTTCAGACAGACGTCTACTCACAGATATAGTGGTTTAAAATACCAATGTGGAATTCATGTCAAGAGTGGTATTTAATGTATAAGCTGGGGGAATATGTATGGCTGTAAAACTTCCAAGGCAGATGGATGTCAGCCATTTGCTATTAATGATACTTGGGCTACAGCCCACTGAAATCCGTTTGGTCTGAATACAAGTACATCTGCTAAAGCCTTTTCAGAAACCATCTTACAGTAGGAAAAGCAGAGTACTCATACTTGTAAACAGCTGAAGTAAAAGCTACATCTATGATGGAAAGGAGAAAGCCAGAAAGAAGGTGTGATAATGCAGAGCAATGCACAGATTTTCAAGCCAAGTGCTACCCTTACTGGCGTTTACAGTATTAAGAAAGAGCTTGCGCATCAAGGATCAATGCCTAAGCATGTACCCATATAAATAAAAAATAATATACCATGCCAGTACTTAACACCGAGGTTGAGTCTTAATGCTTCTATTGTTCTTTGGTACTTCACTTTCCCCTTCATTTGGGCTTTCCATTAAATTTGTAAGCCAGCTCAGCAACTAACGTTAAATCTTACATTAGTCTTGCTCAATGTTAAAAGATGTACATGGTGTACATTTGACTCATAATTGAATGTAAAAGCTCAGTCATCAGTTCCTTGAAAATTCTTAAACCAGGAGCCTGGGCAGAATATTAGAACATGTGAGCAGAACAAACATTGGGTTTTGGTGATGCTAAAGACTTACTGCTGCTATTTTGCACAGTATTTTGAGTTTCCTGCTGCTCTTCTGTAGCAATGGGTCCTGAAGCATGCCTGAAGTGGATGTTTGTCCTTCAGCTTGGGGAGGAAAAGTCTAGGGATAATGCCTATGCGATCTCAGTTATGCCATCCACTCTTTCATCACAGTGACAAAAATCACAGAGCAGTCTGGGTTGGAAGGGGCCTCAAAGCTCACCTAGTTCCAACCCCTCTGCCATAAGAAGGGACACCCTCCACTAAGACCAGGTTGCCCAAAGCCCCATCCAACCTGGCCTTGAACACTGCCTTGAACAGGGAGGGAGCAACCACAGCTTCTCTGCATACCCAGTGTTGCACCAGGGAAGAATTTTTTCCTAATATCTCAATCTACCTCTTTCAGCATAAAAACATTACTTCTTGTCCTATCCCACAATGAGCAGCTTCCTTTTATTTCATCTTTTCAGAACACCCCTGTTTTACAGCATGTGACCTATTAGATTAATGACTAGTATTCCTCTAAACAGGACTTCTATGAAGATTTTGCACCTGGAAGGTACCTATGTCCAATGGCCACAAATACAAACACACAAACACACGGCATTCGCAGCACAGCTGCACCTATCAGATACATTAAACAATGCTAAGGTAAGAAAATGTTGCTTTTTCAGTATATCTGAAGAATAATTTAATACAGTCACAGGTTACAGATCATTCATCAAACACTTGATACAAAAACAGGAGACATCTAACCACTGAAAGCAGAGGTGAGGGTGGACTTCAAAGGCCCACCATGAGGTTATGACTCAGTTTTCCCAAGAAACAATAGAATTAAATGTGTGGAATAAATTCCACCACTTTTCATTACTTCCCATCAGGTAAGAAGAAGCACTGTAAAATTTACAGGTATCTTACTAACCTTTCAGTACCTGAGCACAAGGAGAAAGGTACGATCTCAACCTTTTGGCAGAGTCATTTTTTTGCATAGGAAAATTTCCATTTTTCTCCCCATAGCATTAATTTGATGTTAGTTAAATACATAGGAAGCTCATCAAGCAATACATTCTATAAATACATAATTTAAGCCAGTAATGAAAATACTCTTTTCCTTGATTGAAGGCAGCTTTTCAAAAAGACATGGCATTAGAAACAAAGCACAGTTTGTGTCACATACACAAATCTCATACCAAATGTCTTATATACATAAAACCAAATGTCCATGTACCTTATGGTTTGATGAGCTGCTATTTACAGCCAGATAACTGTCCACTTTCCCAGCTTTTCAGCCTATATTCACAACTGCTCACTCCTGAAGACAAGCTTGGGCATGTATGAATTTAGAACATTACAAGAAAAAGAAAATATTCCAAGTTTCCCCCTATGACCTCCATGCAAAGGACGGCTTGTCTGGCCACCCTACAGCTGCTGCAGTGGGTAATGGTGCAGGCACTTATCCCCTGGTCCAGGGTTAACTGACAGTCGGGTTTTTGCATCCCAGCTCAAGCATGTGATCTTAGCAGTCCACACCTGCACAGCACTGACACAGAGCACATGGGGCAGGGGCATTATGGTGCAGGTTAGGAGATGGTGCCAGTGTCCACTCACAGCTGGAGGCTTCCCCACCCCTCCGGTCATGCTGTGCCAGTGGCTGGCATTGATACTTGCCCGGGGTGCCCACGGTGACCCAGTTCAGAGAGCTCAATCTGTAATCCCTTCCAGGCTGCACTCGGGATGGTGCCAGTGCCAGCATGGGAGAAGCAGCAGGAGAATGCAACTCAGCGGGTGAGGAACGGGATCAGCCCTATCACTGGCTGGTTTAGCCACCCTGTAAAAACACCCAGGCAGTCCAGCAAGCAGGTAACACAGCCCTGACCAGGAACTAATACACCCTTAGGAGGGACAGTAATGTAAAGGTTTCTTTTTAAAGGAACAAAAGCGGCAGCAGAAGTGGACCAGCTTTTTAAGATATAATCTGGAACGGTTTGTTCTCCAGTTAATACTGTAACTGGCAAGAAAAGCAGGAAAAGTGATCTTTCTTTTAAGCAGGAATGTGAAGTAAATAGTATCAGAAGGCCCTTTCAAATAAAAAGCAATGATAAAAGATGAGACATAAGGATCTACGCCCTTCCCTGATGCGCCTTCCTTTCCCAGGGAATCAACAACAATTCTGTGCAGATGGCCCTGCTCATGCAGATAAGAAAATACTGCCAGACAGATAACATATTAAAAAAAGTCCCAGCTCCTGTACCAAAACGTTTGAAGTTTACGCTTGTGGAAAAAAAAACACCAAACAAACACCAAAGAAAACCCAAAACCTCAAAAGATTAAAAAAAAAAAAAAAAGTAGGAGACAAGGTGAAAGATCCATCTCTGGGATTACATCTGCTTCATCTTCCTTCAAAGTAAAAGGAGCCAAGTGCCCCAATAAAACTATCAGAATCAGCAGGTAATCAAAGCTAAAATGATTTATTAGCATTGAAGAATCTTACATACTTTTTTCTTTCTTAGGAAATAATAAACTGCCAGTTTTGTTAATAGAGCTATTGAAAGTGCTGAGTTCTTGTCTGCAAAGTTGCTAGACCTAAGTACAACATCCACTAAATTTCTCTGTGGATAAATGGGGAAAAAACGTGCACCTCAATCTCCATCAAACCTGGCCAAATAATTTAGTTGTAAAGCATGCCAGAATACAGTATTAGCAATTAACATAAAAGTTAGCTCCCCCTAGTTATACCTACAAAACTAAGCAAAGCAAGCACAGTGCCAAATAACACACCTAGTGTATGTCTGTCAATTTTAAGCCCTGGCTTTCTCAGTCTCATTTAGAAATACAGGATTACAAAGGACCATCTCTAACAATGAAGTTCAGTTCTCCTAAGCTACAGACAACCCTGGAATAGTCAAACCCCTAAAAATTTCAGAGAACAGAGGAAGAATAGAAGATGTGAGGGACTGCTTCTCTGTAATCACAAGACAGTTAGAAGGCACTAAAGACTCCAGAAAATGAACACCCCTCCTCTGTCATGTGAAAGTAATTCAAAACACGACAGCTTCAAGAGACTGTATGCCTTCTGAAAAATGTCCCTCCGCTATCAGTTCCTATGGCACATGAGCAGGTAGTGTCAGTGAACACTTCTACAGGTACACTCATCCAGTACCTCAAGTCTTACAACGACTACTTACTGATACTTGAGAGAAAACTGAGGAAAGGAACAAGACCCCAGAAGCCAATGTACACAACAGACAGAAAGTAGGGCTCCTCAAGTAACTTTTGAAAGCTTAAGAACACAGTATTAACTGCTAACAAAAAAAAACCAAACAAAAAACCAGTGGAAATCAAATATTTACAGTAGACCAGCTCAGTTACAGGCTAACTTAGCATCTGGTTTAAGGAAGATGTGCGCAGATAGAACACTACTCCTCAAAGCTATTTTTCCTTTCCACAGTCTCATTCCTCTGCACAGTTCAGCAGAAAATTCAAACAAACAATACCTTTCAAGCAGGTTGTACGCACAGTTGTAGTTTATACTGATCGTGAACTCTTTCAAGCTTTGGATATGTCCCCTTACTGATCACCCCGCAAGAGATATTTTTCTTTATGTAATACAGAGACAAGACCATCTAATGTCCCTAATAAACAGGGAATACTGGAGAACACTTGCTCTAGTAAGGAGGGGTACAGCACTGCACTGGCAGGTCCCTGCTGCTGGCGGTCACCGCACGCACGTGCTGTGGGCAGCCACGCAACGATGCTTCCTCTTCAACGGTATCGCCTCTGGAAGAGGAAACTCCCTGCCACATTTGCTTGCGTAATCAGGAGGGTGTAACGGGAAGGAAATAAAACATCAAAACCAAGCATGTAAGGTGGCAGACCATCATCTGGATTACTCAGTGTGGTGTTTTACAGCAATACTGAACTATGTGAAATACTCCGGATTTAGGCGAAAAGCACCAACCTCAAGACATGTGCCCTGACATCAATGTGTAAGACACCAAAAGAAAGCACCAAACTCCAACACACTAAAAATACGCTATCTTTAGTACAAAAGGACATTATCATAGAGCACAACATACTGAGAAACTTTGAAAGAGACAGTTAAAACTGATCTAAGATAGCTACAATGACTGTATCCTTACTAGCTTACCTCTTCCCCACAGTATGATGCAATCCTTCCTTTCATTTTACAAGCTCAATCTTGATTTCAAGGATTTAGGTTCCTTGTTCCCATTGGCTTCACTTCAAAGACAAGTCCCAAAGTTCACTCTCCTGGAGGCAAGCAACCATTCAATTTCCAGCCTGCAGATTCATCTGTGAACACTGTAAATGTAAATCTAGTTTCCCAAGATTGTTTCCCCAAGCTTTTTTGTTCTTCCACTGTATTTGAAATTCATATGACTCCCAAGTTTTGTGGAGCAAGGCTAAAGATACCAAAGTCTTAAAGTCTGTTTTAAAAAGCTTCCTCCAGCATCTTTAACGCCTATTTCTTCTTCACTTCAGAATGCAGCACCAGCAATCTCTGAAGTAGAGGGACGAGAGCTTTGAGCATAAAGGAAGACACAGCAATGTACTGCCCAAGGCTATAGGGAGATGCCTGCCTCTACAATTCCACCTCTGATATTAGTCTGTTCCATAACTGCACCAAAACCAACAGGAATGTCACCCAGGCCTCATTCTTGCTGTGTCACCCTCCCTAAGTGATGAGACCAGAGTTCAACATTACCTGTACTACACTCCTTGGCACAGACCCTTGTAAGCCTGTTCTACTAAATTTCACCCCATTTATATTACTCAAAAATTCACTGCAAAACAAAGACACACAACAAAACAGTTTAGCCCTGAAGATCTTCCAGTTCTGTCTACACTTCTCTTAGCTTCTGCCTAGCTCAGCCATGAAGTAGTGATGGCTAAGGAGCACCTACTATACTGCATGGTAAGTCGACGAACACTGTTCAGGTTTGATGGATAATCCTTCGCAACACCTATCATCCTGCAACGGGGTCAAAACACAATTTGAGAAACAACAGTCTCCTCTATCAGCCACAGTCATCCAGGAAACAAAGACACGGCTCAGTAGTTCCTAACTGGCACGTTTAAGTCACACAGGTTCCACAATCAAGCTACTTAAAACCAGACCTGGCCATTAAGCCCAGGTCTCACAGAAAACATTTAATTTCCTCCAAAAACCAATACACCTTTGAACACTGGTCATGAATTGCAATCACCATTCATCAACGTTATTGCAGAACCATTGATCCCTCTGTTGTTCTTCTAATTTCCACCTTAACTTCCCTGGTGTCCGTTTATGTTCTTCTGCCTTTGTAGTAACATGACTCCTTATCTCTCTTCCCTCCTGCATATTTAACTTGAGGTAGATTTATGGAGGCAATCACAAATCACACAAGCTGAGATTTCACCGTGCTTTCAGCTGATCTAAGCGTGCACTGCTGCCATAAATTAGATATAAGGTGGGGGTTTTTTTTCCCTTTGACCACACCTCTATGTCAGAAATAAAAAAAAACAAAAAACCCCCAGAAACCCCAAAATAAAGCATACACACAAACACACCACAGAGGGAAGTGATACAGCTCCTTTCAGCCACTGACAATGTGGACTGAGCTTGGCACACAGCTCTCAGAGAAACAGCTCAGCCTCCCTCTCCTGAAGCCAAAGGGGCCAATTTCTGTTCGATAAGCACAGCTCCAGGAGAGGAAGTGACACACTTGAACATCTGTAAAGGGAGATAATGGGGGGGTGGGGTTAAAAAAAAAAAAAAAAAAAAAAAGACACACACACCCAAAACCCCCCACAAACACAGAAGGACAAAATGCAAAGCCCAGAAAGTCAAAATTAAAGTTTCAGCACACCCCTAACGTTCCAGCTCTGGTACTGATCGCTGCTCACAGAGTCTGGCTAGAAGAGAAATCAGAGAGGAGCATTTTTATCTGCTTCCTGATGCGTTTAGATTTACAAAGATTTCTGCATTTAAACTGAAGGCACAGAATAATCAGCAAGCTGTAGTTTTAATTACACTTCATTTTAAAAGACCTACAAAGCAGGCATTATTCTCTCCCCCTGAGCAAGAAATAAACTAAGCAGGCCCAAGCAGTTATAGCCAAAGAAGCATCTGCGTCTCTTGTGCTTTTCATGCAGAAAGCCTCTCAACACGTTTTTATAAAGCAGTAATTGTCACCAGCAGCAGTGCACAGTGACAGCCTGACGCAGGCTGCGCAATCGGCGGCTTGCAGGTTATTAGGCGTTATTAAGCAAATAGAGAGCATTTTGAGACATGGCTGGGAAGTAAAGTGACTTGAGACGTGGAAGAATAATTCCTCCCCCCATGCCTTCCAGTTAAGAGACATTCTCTTTTAGCACCCAGGGCCAAGACTTGCAGGGAAGCACGGAGTAACTAACTTCTCCTTTCAGAGTTGTTGGCAATACTGAGACATTTACACGGTTCACAAACAGCACATGTTCCAGAGGCTCTGTGTGTAATCTGAATTTCACAATTTTCAAATCTTAAAAAACAAACCCAAAAGAAACTACACACAAAGACACCAACCAATTAGGCTTCTTGATCAAACAGCAGTGTTGTGGCCAGTATTTTCAGGTCCTTACCCTCAAAAAATCTGTTGTAGTCCACTCAAGTTACTGCAATTAATTATCATACTCTACTGGAATTTGCATACATGTATTTATAGAAGCAGTGAACACCACAACTTTAGTATTTATTGTTACACCTGTATGAATAGCACAAGAAACAAAGGTCTGTGCCTTCTGCATCTTGTTTAACCATTTTACCTCTGTGTTAAAAGGAAGGTTGACACATGACTTTTAACGGAGCACTGGAGATGCAGGTACAGCAAGAAAATCCAAGAAAACAGAAACTGTAAATTTCTGTGTGTCACAGTAAAAAATTTTATACCTTGCATGCAATATTCTTAGTTTTACCAGACCATCTTTCACATTACTTCTTCATCCCATGTAACTTTCCAATCTAATAATTAATAGGAAAAGAAGCTACACAGTAACATTAAAGATCATTGGCATGGATTTTAAATGTGGCCATTTAAAAAGGAAGCATCACCTCAAAGGCATTTCACATCCTATACATCTCACATACACAGTTTTAGTGCACTGGCTAGTTAGGAAGATTAGTTTAGGTTGCTAAGCCTGAAAAGAGCCACAAAGATCAAGTTCTAGTTGCCATCCAAGTACATTTTTGTTGTTGTTGTTCGGTGTTTTTGCTTTGCTCCCTACACAGGAGTGCAATGCAGTCACAGTTACGGTGGGTGGATAGATGACAGACAGCTTTTGCAGGTCTGAAAAGCAGCATTTCTGAAAACTAATATGCAAATAACCGAAACCACGTACATACACGCATGGGTACCTTCTCCCTGCCTACTCTCTGTTTACTACAGAAACCAGTTGACAGTATCCAGGAAAGAGCCCACAAAAGACAAACTCTCTTCAGTTGACACTCAAAGGTGAAAGAACATTTTTCAGATTGTAAATACACATTTGCACAGCTCCCTGCTCGCTCTTATCAACACCTTCAGCACGTTATTCTATGCATTTTCTCTCACAAGCGATAAAGCAATTAGATACCTCAGACAGCAGGCTCAGCTCACTGCTTTCCACCCTTAGCCTCTCTGCTCAGCGAGCGACCAAGATGGAACAGACTGGTTCCCAAAATTGCTGAGATTCATCACAGCTTTTGTCCAACAAGAAGTTGCAAGTGTTTCCCTAGTGAATGCAACAGGTCCAAACAAGCTGGATGTTTAAAACTGTCAAGATACCTTTTCCTACTTTTTGAATCAACAAGAGCCTAAAAAATGCAAACCACAGCTCAACACATTCACTTCCAAAACTTCATCTCAACAATCTGCATCTCCTTTTGAAAACAGATGAAGATCTAAAGAAGAAACACCCCCACACGCAAACTGGGGGGTTGGGGGGTGAAGGTGGTGTTTGCAAAACTAGGAATAAAATCCCTTCAATTCACACAGACACGGTATGTATCTTTACCATGGCTTTGTTTGGGCACCTCTCCTTGTAATTATTTAGGGAATGCCTCAATCCTCACAGTACTGTAGCAACTCCCAAGTAAGGTCAGTCACAGGAGGGAAAAAAAAAAAAAAACCAACCCAAAAAACCCACCCCTGCTATTAGTCCGATCCGGTTTCAAAGCCTTTGCTTGCGTGATCAACTGTGTGGTGAGGTTTTTTAATGCAGATGAACTTGAATTCCTGTCTTTCGGGTGGACTGAAGTAAAATCGCTGCAGCAGGGTGTTTAAAATGCACAGTCACACCACCTGCAACTGCAGGCAGATTTAAAATTAAGAAAATAGCTCTAGCAGATTTGTTCTCTTTCAAGTTAATTTCTACTACCCCTTGAAATTTCATTGTTAGACGATTACTTAAGACATCTGTCGATAGCCTGAATCTGAACAAGGCAAGTAACACGTTATCACTTCAAATCTGTAAGGGGTGGGGTGGGGTAATGTGATCAAGCGTGCAATCTTCCTCTATGTTTTGTGCTAAAGACAACATTGATCCTCAAGTCTCACAAGAGGGTTTTGGTACAAAAGCTTAAGATGAACCAACCTGAACAGCCCTGAATGGATTGGGAGAAACCATGTACAGGAAAGACAAATAAGGGGTGATCCTGTCAGTATTCATCATCCCAGGTTCCTTTTTTCTTATCCTCTGCATGCATAAACCAAAACAAATCTAAGAATGGAATAAAACTCAAACATTTTGGCAAAAGGAGGAAGACTGTTTATTACCTTTTTTTTTCTGCAAAGGAACTGTGAAATACCGGAAAACTAGAAAGTGTATTTTTTGTCAGCCAAGGCACAGCATTATCCCTTCCTCCCTGTTTCAAACAACTCTATGTTTTGTGTTAAGCAATATTTAAATCTCCTTTATTGGTCTCAATCAACAATTCCATTGACACAACCCATTTACTTTTTTCAAGATACCTTTCTTAGATGACTTTTTAATTAAAATTATTTTTTGTTCTATTTATTGGCAGAAATATCATACAGTCATAAAGACACTAAATAATTTATAAGGAAAAATAGTGAAGGCTAATAAAATTTTCTGTGTATTTACATTTTTACCAAGCCTTCTTTAAAAGGCAGGTTGGCAGAAGAACTTCAGGACCAGTCATGAACACCTCTATCAATAAAAACTCATCTGTTCCTTTATTCAGCTGGGTGACTGCACCTAAGTAAGAAGAAATAAAAGAATTCTTCCCTAAGAAGGGGAAAAATAGGTTGATTTTGCAAAATGGATGTTAATTATTGCTTAGCTCAACCATTAAATCACAATTTGGGTTCCCAACTGAACATAAGAAATTTTAAAGTCAAAGGTGCTTTTAATATTCACTGCTTTCTGAGTTTTCAGCCTCAGGGTTGAAATTTGCAACTACATTTACATGCAAACGTAATGGTGAGAAACCCACCTAAGGCACAAAGGAGGAATGGAAAGCCATGGCTCTCTCCATACAAGGGAGTGTTTCAAGCAACCCCAGAAATTTAAGTTTAAAAAAAGATAAAAACACCACTGAACTAAAAGATATGCAAGAAGTACCCTGAGATTTGCTAACTATGGCAACACTTCGCAGTGGGATATCACTGGTTTCTTAAAGTGATGCTGAAGTGAAACCTTTGGCCCTTTTAAATAACTGCATGTGCCATTTTAAACCAAAAGACCTGTCAAACATTTTAGTGTTTTACTGTCCACTTGTATTTTCTCACAAAAGATAAATTTGATGAGGTTCTTGGTTTTCTTTACTTTTTTTCAAAGAAAAACAAGAACACAGTTCAACATTCCTTAAAATTCTTTAATTATAGTTTCAGACTGCATGCCAAGCTTATATAGCACCAAGATGAGTAAGAACAACCTCAGGACTCTAAGAATTTTTCTGTAACTGACCACATTAATACACCCTCTTTTTTAATGAGCTCCATTGCCTAATATTCTGACCATTTGAAAAATTCCCCTGCATTTTTTTAAACTATGTAACATTATTCAGTGTTTGCACTTCCCTGTACCATAAAAATTAAACGCTTGGTCTTCACTGCTATGTTCTGAAGCTAACATGTGGCTTCCAAAGCATGTTTGTTCAGAAAAATCCCCATATATTTAAACACTTTTTATGTAACTGCCTTAAGGGCAATTGTTCTCTTTCATAATATATACTGGGGACCAAATACTGTGTTTGCACTCTCTTTAAAAAAAAAAGTAAATGAATGAGCAGTTACATGAATCTTAACACTTCCTGAACTAGCATACTGACATCATCTTGCCCCTGAAGAAACTTATGAAAACATGGTATGGTGGTTTAGCCGTGGCTGGAGGACAGATGCCCACAAAAGCCACTCTATCACTCCCCTTTTCAGCGGGACAAGGGAGAAAATAGATATTGAGAAGCTTAGGAGTTGAGATAAGGACAAGGAGAGATCATTCCGCAGTTATTGTCATGGGCAAAACAGACCCTACACAGGATAAAATGCATCTGATTTATTACACACACCCCTAAGAAAGTACACAATGAAATCAGAGTAGGATAATGATAAATAAAACTTAAGTCTTAACACACCTCCTCCCACCCATCTCTTCTTTCCGGGCTCAATATTCATGATTTCTCTCCCTTCCCCCACACCTCAAGCAGCACAGGGGGGAGATGAGGGTTTTGGTCAGTTCCTCGCTAGTTGTTCTTCTTGAGGGAAGGAGGAGTAGGGGAGGGCATTTCTCACACTCTTCCCCTGCTCCAGCATGGGGTCCCACCCACGGGACACAGTCCTCCATTAACTTCCCTAAGGTGAGTCCTTTCCCATGGGGCTTCAGCTCTTCACCAGCTGGCCGAGCGTGGATCACTTCTATAGGCTACAGCCATAGAATGTCTCAATCCCAGACTGCTCCAGCCTGGTCCCCCACGGGGTCACAATTCCCCCTCCAGCAAACCTGCTCCATGGTGGATTCCTCTCTCCATAGGCTGCAGGTCCTACAGGAGCCTGCTCCAATGTAGGCTTCCCATGGGGTCACAGCATCCTTCAGGTGTCTCCACCTGCTCCAGCGTGGGGTCTCTGCTCCCCATTATCCTCCACTGGCTGCAGCGAGACAACCTGCTCCACCATGGTCTTCTCCACGGGCAACAGGGGAATCTCTTTCTGGTGCCTGGCATGCCTCACCCATCTTCTCTGCCCTTGGTGTTTGTACAGTTTCTTGCACCTTCTCACTCCCTTCTCTGGTGGCAAAAAGCAGCTGACTTTGTATTTTCCCTCTTAAATGTGATTACCAGAGGCACTGTGACTGTCGCTGATGGGCTTGGCCTTGGTCAGTGGCGGGTCCAGTCTTCAGCCAGCTGGTGTTTGCTCTGTCAGGCCTGGGGGAAGCTTCTGGCTGCTTCCTGCAGAAGCCACCTCTGCAGCACCCCCTCCACCCTCAAACCTTGCCACGCAAAACTACAACACATGGTAGTTTCTAGATCTGCCTTTTTATTGTCTTCTATAAATTAAATTATGTATCAGTGTCTGCAAACACAAGCTTAGTTTAAAGAGCCCAGAAACATAAACCTGAATTTCAGAATACTTCATGTATTCTTGCCAAGAGTGGAAATCAAATAAAACTACATTTAGACAACACAACCTAAACTTATGGTTTAGCCACAATAACATGTCTTTCTAGCAAGATACCCAATACCTTAGTATGGCTTTGCTATCCAACCCAACCTATCATTCTCCATGTATGAAAAAACCCAACACAAAGCACATTCACCCTGTACTTGTGCACGTCATGGAAACATGCTCGTACATAAATGGGGTGCAGTTTATTTTAAATGCAGTTCAGTGAACTTTTTTATAATGTGAGGTCTTTCCAGTTAGTTGGGTAATTTGGTTTGTTCTTTTTTTTAAGAAACAGTGTTGTATTGTCAAGTTCCTGCCTACACCGGTACTTTGTTTGCAACCTTTGCTGGTACGGGACCGTTTACTGGAAAGGTACATGCAGGTAGATCATCAACCCCACATTACAGTGCCTGGTGGCATTAAACACTGATCCTAAGCTTTGAAATCACCGAGGTGAACGCCGGAAAAGGCTTCCGACCCTGGGAAAGGCTTCTGCCATACCAGCGAGCTAAAATGCAATTGGGTTCTCCCTTAAAGAAGGGGGAAGATGAAAAGGACTCACACGTAACACAATTCAGTGCTCAACTGATTTTTAAAACACGGAATAAAAGCACTGTAAAACCAAGGCGGGACGAGAGCTTGAGCTCTTTACACAGACAGCGTGGCGGCAGATCACGGCACAGCAGTCAGAAACCAAGGTTCAGGTGGGCAGCGCTTCATCTACAGTGCTCTGCTACGCATCCCCGATCTAACTTCCAGCTCTTACGAGGATGCCGCGAAAGCCATCCTCACCGCAGCGGCCACCCAGTTTCTCTGGCTTCTTTCATCGCGTTACGAAGCAGAGTCGGCATGCGACGCGCTCGCGGTCCTTTGACAGCGCCACAAGGCAAACTTGCGCCCCAGGCAGGCAGCCGCCCGCCGGGCTCACAGCGGCGAGCGCCACAATGCCACCGCTGCTCCCCGGCCCGCAGGCGGCAGGTACGCCCGTACGTGCCGCACGGCACCCGGGCGGGCACCGAGGGTACCAATTAGGCACCGCCCCAGTCCAAAATCCCGTCAGACCCGTACTAAGAAAAGCAAGCAGGCGGTAGCTTAAAAATCCACCTCGGCTCCCAGCCTTCGGGCACCTCGGAGCGGGTGGAAAGGCAACGCAGGGACGCGGCAGGAGCCGCGCCGGCCCTCGGCCCGCCGCGCTCGACGGCCACGCCAGCCCCCGCCCCAACGCGCCGCCGGCCCGCGCCCACCTGCCGAGGTCCTCGCCCGTCTCGTAGTGCTCCTCCAGGTTCTCCTGCCTGAACACAGTCATGGTCGCCGCCTCGCCGCCGCCGGCTTCAGCCCCTGCTCGGCGTCTTCATCACCAGCGCCCCGGAGCCGCCGGGACCGCTCGGCTGCGCGCCCTGCGGAGGAGCGCGGAGGTGAACGCCCGCCACCGCGTCCCGGCGGCGTTCCTTACGGCGCCGGGGCCGCCCCCCGACCTCCCCACCCCCGATAGGAAGCGGCACTCGCAGGTCGGAGGGCGCCTCCCCTGCCCCCACCCGGGCGGCGGGAGAAGAAAGCGGCGGCGCCCCCCACCCCCGCCCCTTCCCCGGCAGCGGCACCGCCGCCCAGCCGCCCTGGCGGCCGCCGGCGCCCTCCCGCTCGCCCGCCGCATTCCTCCGTGGCTCCGTTGCCCGGTCAACCGGGACGTGCCGCCGGGGCCGCGACGGGAGCCCCCGGGCATCCCCGCACCTGACCCCGGGCGAGGGCAGGGGGGGGAGAGGCGGGGGGAATCCCCTCCTCGCTGCCGGGCAGGGGCTCACGGGGCCGCTCCCCCCGCCCGCAGCGCGGCACCGCCCGCTCCCTCGCCGAGCCCGCTCGCCGCTCACCCGCTGCTGCTGCCGCCGCGGCGCCCCGGCGCCCCGGCCGCTCCGCGACCCGTGAGGCGGCGACAGCGCCGCGGCAGCTCCCGGCCGCCTCGCAGGCTCCGCGCGACGCCGCCGCGCGGGGCTCCGCCGCCCGGCCAATGAGAAGCCTCCCGCCGCCCCCCGCCCCTCGCCGCGGCCTGCCCGCCTCTGCCCAGCCGCCGCCGGGCGCCACGGCCAGGTGCGCCCCGCCCCGGCGGCGGGGGGAGCCCGCAGCGGGGAGCCCTCCGCCCGCCCCCCGGCCCGGCCGCCGACTTGCGGGCAGCTCCCGGCCGTGCCATTGTGTTTGCTCCCGCCGGCCGCGCCCGCCCGCAGCCCGCGCCTCCCCCCTCAGCCCCCCCATTGCTTCCTCGCCGCGCTCGGCGGCCGCGCCCCCGCCCCGGGCAGGGTGGAGGGGACCTGGGGGTAGGCGAGGGACCAGCGGCCTCTCACCCTCGTCCCTCCCTCCCGCCGCTGGCGCTCTGCTCTGTCAAAAAAGCGGTCTCCGCGGGACAACGGGGCGGTGCCGCGGGAGGCACCGTCGCGGCCGGCTGCCCGCTCCCGAGAGAGCTGCGTATCGCGGCCGCCGCCTCTCCGCACCGGCATCCGCCCCGGGCCCCCCATCCGCTGCGGCGGGACCGGCCCTGGGCCCCCCATGAGCGGCTGGGAGCGCGGGAGGCCTGCGGCAGCCGCGCAGCCGTGCGCGCCCCGGGCACGCCGGGCGGCGCTGGACTCGCGGAACGCGTGCCCGCCGCGGGGAGCCGGCCGTGCCCTCGGGCGCTGCACAAAGCAAGCAGCGAAGCGGAGTTTGCGGGTCATCCGTTGTCGCCGGGCGTTCTTCCAAAGCACAGACCGCGTTGAGCTGTCCCAACAGAGCGTCGCGCCTCATGCTTAGCGTTTGTTGAGGCTGCCCATCTTTGCAGGGGCTGCCGGGGGTCAGGTCCGGCCGCCCCCACGCCTGGTGTCTTCTGGAGTTCGCTGGTCCCGTGCCAAGCTGGGACTGCGACCACTGCTCCCCTTCGGGAAGATGCTTTTTTGCTAGTTGTTCTGTTTTCTTCCCATCCGTGGTGTTCTGCCTCGACCGATTGCATGGTGTCAGGTAAAGGGACAGCTTTTAACTCCCATCCCAACTCCTGAGTTCCCTCAGAACTGCTCATCAAAGACAGGGAAAATAAAAACCGCAGCGCGGTCATAGGACTTTACCCATGCTTGATTTAGTGCTTGATAGAGCCTGCCCTTCTTCAGGTGCGGGGCGACAAGCACAGAGGCGCCGAATCTTGAATGTCATGGTTGGGAGCTTGGGCAAGCATCAAAAACTTTTGCACCTCATCTGTAAAATGAAGGCAGAGCTTTCGGGTGGATCCCTGGGTGTGAAGTTACACAAAGCTGTCTTCAAAGCAGGCAGCATGGCAGCATCTCCTCAGGCTGAGTAACACTCAGAGCTGCGCACCCCTGACTATTTGATTTATAGCCAGGCTTGCAGGGATACGGTGCTGTGCCGTGTCTTCAGACCATCTTCCGCATATTTATCTCCAACAGGTTTTCAAAGCCATGACTCATACACTTTAGGTTGTGGGATTCTCAACACAGCTCAGTGCTTTTAACAATAGGTTCCAATGTGAATTTTGGTTTTATAGAGTCTTCCTTTGCCTGAAATGAGGACAGTTACTGGAGCCAGCCCATGAAATCTGGAGCACTTGAGCCTTTCTTGATCATCAGATGCTCATGACCATTGAAATTTCACTATTGATTCAAGTAAGAGTAGGCACATGCTGGAATCAATAGACTATGACTGAGATAATTACAGAAGTGGATAGGGTCAACAGAAAAATGAATGACTTAAAACATTTCTCTTTTCCCTTTAGTTTAATAGCCATAGCTGAAGGGGGAAATCTTGCTCCTGTTGCCTATCCAGCTAGGTCCGGGGTGCCTGAATTTTGTTGTTCCGGCCTCTTTGGTGGGCCCCAGAGTTGTACTTGTGCGGCGGCAGCAACAACAGTACCCATCACCGTGTCATGTGCATGAGGAGGAGTCACGCTCCACTTGAGGGCAGAGAGCCACGGTGGCACATCCGTGCCGTGGTGTTCGCCGGCACAAAAGCAGTCGCTCGCCAGCTGAAGCTCTGTTCCTGTGTCTTCGGCGGAGTAACTCAAACCGGTTGTGCTCGATGCAGTCCGCTTTGAAAAGCCTTGCCTGTTCCTGGTGGCACGCGTCTCGCTGTCTGGGACCACTTAGTCTAGGTGAAAACTCGGCCCCATTGCTCTGCTTTCAGAATGCTCATCGACTTCCATGAGAATTACACTGGATTGCACATGTAGCAAACGGGAAAAATAATTTAAAATTGCTGACAGACATAACTCAGCGATTGCTATTGTGGTTTATGCTTCCAGGTTTAATAGCACATTGGATGAAATCCAACCCTAATAAACGCTGTAACAAAATCTTCATGATTTTGTGATTTCATGATTTCAAGCCCATGTGTATTTTGTGTTTATTTTAACATATTAGAAAATAAAGTGAGATTAACCCATTGCTTACACTGTTGTAACTCAGGAGCGATAACTCATGTCAGCAAGATTGTTTCAGTGAGAAAGAGGATCAGGAGCAAGATTAATAACAACAAATGTGTTTTCAAAGGAGTGATGGGTGCCTGCCAGCCTACCACATCGAATGGTTCACATATATTTTTGCTACATGGAAAAACAGGCGTTCTGTTTCTCAATAAATATTACAAAGAATTCAAATTTGCAGAAAGCAACTGTATCCCCAAGCAGTGTTAAGTGAAAGGAAAGCTACATTATTTCTGGGAGCCAAGTGATTTACAGCACTCTTCAGCCTCTTTGCTACCGAATCTACACAGCCATTTCAACACAAAGGTAACAGGCAAGGAGGCATATTAAGTGTATTGTTTCAGGATAAATCTTTTCAAGATCACCATCTGGTTTCTTTCTGTCATCCAGGTAAGACGTTTCTCCTAATAATGTAAGATACAACTTATGACACAGAACATAAATTACTTAGCCTGGCTCTCATTTCTTCTGTGTATAGTTTTCTTTGTAAAAGATCAGCATTCATTTTTGACATGACTACAAGAGCAATATCCTGGTTTGTGTGTGATGTCCTCCATGCTGATTCCTAGGGTTTTCATGCCTGTTTTAATTTCCTACAAGGCAAAGTAGTTACTGCCCCTGAAAGTAACTTCTGTACCCACCAGAGACACCAGGGGTGGCACTGGAGTGGGAGACTGACCATTAGTCTCACAGAGGCACTCAGTTTTGCTAAGCCGCAAGCAGTTTTCCTCCAAAAGGAGATCCAGATGTGTCAGTGACTTTTGTGATTAGGGCTCACATCCCTCAGAAAGTAGACTGAATCCATCGATTCACAAAGGCCTGAAGCTGCTGACAAAGACAGCAGAATCTGTAGCTTCACAAGGCAATAATTTTAGCACTGTAGCTAGACTCAAATAAGTGGTGAGTAAATTTTGCAGGCTGGAAAAAATAATTCCTTACCATTTCAGTCAATAAACAAACCGCTGTTTTGTTAAAAATTGTTATAATTCATGTAATTGCTGTGTTTTGGAAGCCACGCAGAAGTGAAGTTCATAGAAAATTATCAGCATTGCTCTTCTGAAAGCACTGCAGAAATATCAGTGCCTCTTACATTCTCCAGGCATTTATGTCAGTTCCTCATAAAAAAAAAATGCGTTTCATCTCCCAGGAGAGCTACAGCCAACCTAGGATCTGCTAATTCACGTGTTTATTCATCAGGGGCCCATACCCTCCAACAAACCCTCTATTTGGCAAGGTGATTAATTGAATGCCTGCCTTGGACCAGCAAAATAAGGGGTTATCTGAACTGCTCCAGGGCTTAAATGTGCATGTTTCAGGATCTCCCTGAAGCAAAGCCCAACTCCAGAGTCATGCATGGGCAAAGTGCTCCTGGAGTTTGGGCTGCAAAGCAGTATGCTGTTCCTTCTGTGACGATGCCCTCACAGAGCAGCTCTTCGCCACTGGAAAAGCCAAGCTTTCACTGGAAAAAGACTCAGATCTACATTGGATGGGTCTTTCCCTGAAGCTAAAATGATGAAAGCCTCTGACAAATGACCCAAGAATAAACCACTAACCACAATCTGAACTAACTAGCAATTACATATCTTTGACTTAGATATCCCATAACTATTCTTCCATGTAGATTTTGGCTGTTGTGTTGTTATGGATTTATTTAATAGAAAACAAACTGCAAATGATTAAATTTTTGGCAGAACTGTTTCTTTCTGAAAAGAAGTTTTATACTAAGTCAAAACATTTTGACAAAGATTTTTTTAACATGTAATTTCAGTAAGGTAAATGTGTAATTTGTTGCATTTAGTTAAAATAGTACATTTAATAATATAATATACCCTTATGTCGAATATAGGATTACATATTTTGTGAGACAAAATATATATTCTGAAGTAGTATGAAAAAGTCCTTTGGATTTTTTTGCCTTTTAATTGTGGGCTCAAAGAGTTTCATTTCCTACAAAACCAAAATCAATCAAATATGTAATAGCATGTTTGGTAAATCTTCTTCAGTCAGACCAAAGAATACCACAAGCCTGCATTTGAAATAGGAAATGGAGAAAGCACTTGCTGGAATTCCTTGGTAATTCTCACACAGCTTCAAGAGTCTTACAGGGAAGTCGAAGGCCCTATTTGTACGGTATATTGCACTATAAACCTTGAACTTGGCTGACAGTGTTGTGATATGCATGCTTAATAATAGTAATTTATAATATTTACTATCATAAAACAATGAGCTTTGCATCAGCTTCTTGCACAATGTGCACCAGAACTCCTGCCACCCAGCTTTGAAATGTAAAAGTTCAGCGGAACTACCAGTAATATATGATACCATGAAAACATTTCCTCGGATCAGTAAGCTTCCAGAGATAATGGATGTCAGGATGAGGTAGCACTTGCTGTCCTGTCTTTGTGCCTGTTTCTTCTATTTTCTTCTTCTAAGGGGGGGGCTCAACGGCCTGAGTCAAGAGCTGAACAAACAAACACACAAAATAATCAAAGTGTGTATGTAAAAGGGAAAAAAGATGTTGATAAGGGTAATTAGGGTTATATAATGACTTGCATTCAGCGCTCCCCAAATGCTTTGCAAACATCGATTGCTTTAATTATCCTTTGCTACACCTCTGTAGCAGTGAGGGTTGTTAGGCAATTATGCTGGTAGATGCTGAACAGGCACTGGCTGTGCTCGCGAGGGATGAGAACCAGCTTTACAGAAAAGCCATGCAGAGGGCAGAGGAGGTCAGTGGGATAGTGCCTGTGGCGGTATCTTTTGGTGCTGTAGTCAGCCGAACCTCTCACTCCACTTTCCTGCCGATGTCAGCTGTTAGAAGGGAAATGTGCTTGCTGACACTTGGCCTTGGATCGCTGCCTGGCAAAGCCACTTGTGGGTTCAAATTCCTTTGGCATAGTACGGTAATACGGTGGTCATAGCCTTATCCTTAAAAATAAATGCTGAGAAGTATTTACTGTAATCTTTTTATGGGCATTGGAAGCGTGGGCTGGATGGAGGGCTTAACCCCAAAACCATGGATGTGTATTTAATTGCTGAAAGTAATTTTTCTTTTTTTCTTTCTGGATAAATATGACTACATTGTAAATACAGAACGTCAGTAGGATCAGTCTGACTTACACAGTATCGCACTTGGAAGTGACTGATGATGGCAGAAAAAAGATGCTATCCTGGTGCTGAACTCATTCCAGTTACTTCCTAAGACTGCCTCTGTCAGCTCCCATGAGCTGAGACACCTATGTAATGGTGTTCCCTTTGAGGATGCACTGTGGAAACCTGGCTGTAGAGTCATTAGTGCTTCTAACTACTGCCCCAGATTTCTTCTTGTCTCATGAGGTCTGGCATGACAGATATACCACTGTGGCATTCATATTAAATACCTTGTTACTACAGCTAGCATTATTAGGTCTTCTCTTCTGAGGGAACCTTTACCAAGGGAATCTCAAAATCTGTGTACTGTGCTGATCCAAACTCTTATCTTCGTGCTGGTGCTTGCATGTGCCCATGTGGGAACTGCACCTAAAAGGTTAAAACCACAGGTGTCCATTTATCTCTTATGCAAATATTGTGGATGGAGATCTGCAACGTCGGTGTGAGAAGCAGCCAAAGTCTTATGGGAGTCTTACAGCAGCAGTACGACATCCCTGTTTTGTTCAGAGACTGTGGGATAAACAGACGGTGTCTACACAGAATCTTGAAGGCCGTAGTGCCCAGAGTGAAACCTTTTGCTTCATTAACTGCAAAATTAATACTAAAGGTGACACCCCTAAATATGCTAATAAGCAAAAAGCAGTACATGCTAAACATGGGTGACTGCAGTACTCAACTCTCCACCCAAATCATGTTAAACATCTCCCCTGGGAGGGAACGGCTAAAGCTGGGGTATAAAGGGTGTTGAGGAAGGGGAAGAGATGAGAAAGTGAAGACCCTGAAGAGGCAGTCGACAGTCTGTGCTGCTTCTCCTCCACTCCAGACAGGGACACCTTGGTAAGCAATTGCAAACTCACTCTTTTGGTGAGAATGCCTGGGATAGTATTCTGCCAGCATTTTATTATAATCATAGCATTTTCAATATAATTGTAGTAATATACAAGTGTTATTGCAGTTAAGTGCATTTATTAACAGCAATCATGAACTTTTCTATCTGTTGCTGTAATAAACTTTCTATTAGTTTCAGCTTTGTGAAACTGTTTCAGTGAAAGCCCTTTTAGGGCTCTGACAGGCAAATGTTGACTCCACTATTTTCTATTATCAGACTCCTACCCTTTACATGACAGCCCGTCACAATTTTTGTAGGAGAATAGCTCATAACTCAGGATTCGACTAGTATAAAACCAGAGCAGATGCAGCAGGTGATATCTGTAGGTAAATGTGTGGGAGATTTCTTCTGTAGGAGATTTCTTCTGTTGGCTTAGTGCATGATACAGGTTCCTCAAAATACTGTGAATCCAAGGGCAGTGGCTTGATAATCAGGGGATGGGACAGACTTACCAGCTGCCTGGCATCCTGACAAGCTACAGGGGGAGCGATAAGAGAGTAGTGCTCTCCAGTTGTTGGTGAAATGCCTATGTGTGAAATCATTAGCATATAAAAAAGTCTGTTTGATTGTTTTGCAGCATTTGTTCAGTATTTGGGTATTTCTGAAAGCAAAACATCCCTAAGCATGGATCTACAAGTCTGTCAGCATGGGGTTGTTGTCTATGTGTTTGGGAGTTAGAGTAATTGTGTTTGGCATGTTTCAGGCCCATACATTCCTTCTGCCTATCGTGCCTACACCTACAGCAGGCAGTGAAACATTTGTGCTGTGATTTGTTGCAGAGAGAACTCGGAAGCTTTTTGCTCCGCTTCCTCTGCATGTGGTTCCTTTGCCCGGGAGCTGGCCATGGCACACTCTGGTCCTGCAGAGCGCTTCTCTGTGCCTGCCATGCAGCCAGCCAGGCAGGAGCACAACCAGCCTTTTACAAACCGGCGGGTTCGCCAAAGAAAAGGCTATGGGAAAAAAAGGACAAGAGGTTTCTGATGTGTTTCTCTGCTGTCTGATTAAGAGATAACTGTGTATTGTTCAAGTACTGTAATCCAGTCAGTGTTAAGTTCCCTGTGGTAAAGAAAAAAAATCTGTCCTGATGAAACACCTGCTTCTGAGGTTGATCTCCAACTTCACCTGCTGTAAAGAGCTGTGATGTCCAGA
The DNA here is from genome assembly GCA_020800305.1 of Porphyrio hochstetteri. Lineage (NCBI taxonomy): Eukaryota > Metazoa > Chordata > Aves > Gruiformes > Rallidae > Porphyrio > Porphyrio hochstetteri. Next base: position 46,628,149 of record CM036938.1, on the reverse strand, counting down.
CATTGGCTGCTGGATTTTGGTTCTCTGTCCCTTTCTATCTCCTTTATTTCCCCTCGTTGCATTGTTAGCTGAAGGTAGTACGACCTAAGCATGTTCTGCCATGCTGTGTATGGCTACAATATCCTGCTGAGGATCAGTCATAACAGTTTCCCTGATAGCACGTCTTTGCTGGGAGTAAGCTGGGAGTAAACATGGTGGAGGAAGGGCTCTGGGCCAAAATAATAATTTCCAAAGCAAAGCAGGATGCAGCTGTGGAGTGGAGGGTGAGTAGCGATCACCTCCCATGTCGTGTGATGCAGAGTGTGTTAAAAGGGGGATAAAATCCATTTTCCCCAGCTGAATTAATCCCTCCCAGCATGCCTTTAATTCATTTAGTATTGTATCCCTTTAATTGATTTATTATTGTATCACAGATAAAGCTGAACAAGTTACTTAATGAGTTCAGCTGCTAGCATGGGTAGGTTATTCTATGTTCTGTGTTTCATAGATTATTCTGTGGTCGGTATTTTGGTGATTATTTTCTTTCTGTAGAATTTTCAAGTGAAAAGCATATACTTCTGTACTCAAGTGTCCCATCAGGATTTTACATCCCTCGTCAAAGACCTTCCTTCTCCAAACACCCTCGAGGCTCATCAGCCACAAACAGAACAGGTAGGACAAGTGGCGTTGCTGCTCTCATTGCCAAAACCAATACATTTTTTCTCTATGATTGCCACAGTTGCCCACCGGGATGGAAAGTTCTTGCAGGAGTATGTGGACAAGATTCAGCAAATCAGAACAGGAGATCTAGGTCCTAGACATAGCACTGTGAACTCTGAATCTGGTGGAATAAACCACTGCTCACATAGGCAGGGGCTGGAGAGTTCACAGTCACTCTGCTGGGTGAGCATTCGAGCATGCAGCACCCTGCAGAACAAAGGGTGAAATTCTAACTTAAGTGCCTAAGTAAAGGCACCACTATTCAAATCCAGAGTCTTCTCCTGATTTGAAGACAAAGGAAGTAGCATGGGTTTGCCCACCATTAAAATACAGAATGTTATTTTATTTTAGTATTCTCAGCACAAAAGTAGCATCATGATTCATTATCACATTATCAAAAAAAAAAAAGCATTATTTACATGCATATTGCTTAAATAGGTAGTATTGTATCCGTAAAGAATTACTAAATGGGCAGTAGGCATCCAAAACATCTTGTTCCTGAATTAACAAAAGCATGCATTAGCAATGACGTGTCTTGTACCTGAAACCATATTTAGTAGCTAATTTAACTGACAGGCAAGGGAAAAGAGTTTTGTCATGCAGCTCTTTTTTTCTATTGACTTTCAGCTATCATGCCGTTTCAAAGACCTAATCCATAATACTGTGTAAACTGGTTGGTTGGGGTTTTGTTTTGTTTTGGGTTTTTTTTACAGTGCATTCTATTTAGCCAAGTAGAAATTTAATTTTTATGAAGAAAACCCAATTTTTATTCTGTAAACAATTCCTGTATTTAGAAAGCAAAAAGATTTTACAAGATGGTCAGTGAGAGAAGAAACTAGTCAGGATGCATGAATGACAGATTAAAACCCTTGAAATTCCTACTGAAAACCTGGTGAATGTTGCTCAAGGGGAGAGGCAGCCCTGAGTCTGAGCAAGGTGTGTGGGTGGGTTGGTGGTTCAGCCGTATATGACCAGGAACTCTGACTCTGGAGAGAAAGCAGTGCTAGTGGAAAAGTACCAGGGCTGGAGGAGGAGGAAGGAGGAAGCCTGTGCCCCTTCAATGCTCTTGGTAAATCTGCAGTTGCATTGGTTTTCCTACAAAACTACTACAATACGAGGAAGCATCGCAGAACACTATTTCAAATATAGTGAAAAATCTTCAGTAATTGTTAAATGTCAGAAAGTTATCCAGGGCTAGTTCTTCAGCTAGTGTAAATCGATATAATATATTGTCTCAGTCCTCTGAAGCAGTGGGACCAGGATAACTTAAACAAGGTCAGTGTTGAACGTGAATTAACTCTTGAACATAATCACTTGCTTTGATTTGGGGGGATTTAGCGTTAAAAAAGCACGTGCGAATCCAACCCTGGAGAAATACCTGTAAAGCTAGATACAGGGCTAGATACTCAAGCAAGAGAGTGATAACTGTACATTGTTTTAGAATAATTACCTGGAGGCCAGGGTTGTTATTTTTTTCCCCTCCTGGTACAATCCTGTTAAATTACATTACATTGTGTTCTAATCTTCAGACCGTGGTGTGTGCTCTGCAAGCTCTGCTCGGCCTGTCGATCTGCCATGGAGGTGCTCATTTTGAAATTGCTGTGGCGCAAGGGTGAAGTGTCACACTGCGTTAATGCAATAGTATTTTACCTCAGGAAACCAGCGTTCCACTTCAAAATTGATATTGCTTTGGCAGTGCCAGGCTAGCGTAGGTGCTTGCTCCCGCCCCTCCCAGCAGATCACAGCGCAGTGTTTGTGGAGCTTAAACTGGCACTCAGCGTGTGTGCAGAAGAGGTACGGGGCTGCGGGCGGACGGGCACTCACGGGTGTCCTCGGAGGGGACCAGACTTTGAGGCATTTCAGACAGCACACCCCGTGCTTCCTCAGCATGCCGGGAATTCACTCGGCTTCTCTACACCTGTCAAAACAATAACTATTGCATCCTCCACCCCAAAACATGCAGATGAATAGAGGCTGGGGGTGGGGAGGGTTTGCTGATTATTGACGGTAATGAAGGAGAGTGGGTGGTGATTGCACATTGCAGAAACCTAGAAGAAAGGCAGTATGATATAATTTCACCCTGGGAATCTATTGCTATGGCAACAAAGAACAGATTTTTTTTTTTTTTTTAATAGGGCTTAATACAAAAGTATTGCGAAGGCAGAAATAAGATTTTTAACAAACCTTTTTCTTCTCTTTGCTTGTATTTTATTCATTTGTATTATTACTGTGATGTTTATAATAATGAAAAAGTAAGGGCTTGTGGCTCGCATGCGTTTCGCTTAAATGAAATGAAATATTGTGGTGTTGGCTTGATTGGCTGGGTGTGAAGTCACAGTAAAAATGCTAGTGGTGTTCTTAATGCTCAGTCTACAGACCACGTATAGTTTACGTTCCATTTAGGTCTACTGAAAGGTTCCTCCAGATGTAATGAGGTGCAGCTCAGGACAGGATTTGGCCTGCACCATTTTCTACAGCATATAGACAAACAATTTATGAAAATGATCACTTTTAGTTCTTGCCACTGAAGTAGGTTTTGGTGGCCATTACAAGACACTCTTGCCTGCAGCGTTTCACTTCAGGAGCAGCAGGGGCTTGGGCTGGTGAACAGGTGCTGGGGGAGGCATCCTTACACATTTCCTGCGTGAAGGGGGTTCATGCTCCACATTACCATGAAGGAGCAGTGCTAATCACCCCTCTACAGCAAGAAGTAAGGCCTTTTGTCAGAAGGCCAAAGAAAGAAACCCAGGAGACAGATGAATACTGTGTGGCTCCCTGCCAGTGTTGTCTGCCAAAGCCTTGGGAACCCCAGTTTGAGTCTGCTGGAGACAAGCTGCTGGTACAAGGAATAGTGACCGGATCTGAGTTTCCCTTCCTCTTCAGGGTTTAAATGAGCATTATGTGTTACTAGCTAGATGAGCCAAGGATTTGCTGGTATCCAAGATCTGCTTCTCTGTTTCCCCTTGAGACATCTTAATTTTCTCCTTTTAGGCTCCAACCTGCCCCGTGTTCCTAATGGTTGCACTATGGTAATCACATTTGCTGCTTCTCTGCTTAGACATGATGTTCATTTCAATTGCACACTCATATTTACGCTATTTTAGTTCCACAGTGAGCATAATTACATATTTTTTCATTATATTGATCATGTATTTTACGATATCTGCAGGCTTTTCGTATGATATTAAAATTATTTTTTTTCACACCTTGTTCCTGACATCAAACTTGCCAAAGAGATCTTTGCTGCTGTGAGATACCCTGAACTCCCTGCACAAAAATCTCTGGGAACATCAAAAACATCGATAGTCAAACTACAATTTAGTGAAGAAGGGCAGCGTGCCTACAGCAAGAGGCACAGAATCAAACAAAGCAATTTCTCTCTGTATGACTTGTTTGCCCAAAACACAAACAAACCAAACTCAAAATCAAAACAAGGAACAGGGAAGAAACAAAAGAGAACCAGGAACTCATTCTGACAGAAGACAAGGGTAAACACGGAGATGGGATCCTAAGGCTTTTCCCTCTGACGTGCAGATAGGAGGAGACAAGGATGCTGCTCTGTTTAAAAGTCAGTTTAGAAGCATCTACCAGGCTGGTAGGTGCTGAAATACTGATGTCCCATACTTTCATCAGATTTAGCATACATGTATAGGAAATTAGATTAACAGGCATTCACTTGCCTTCGGACCACTTTGGGAAGCTGACTGGGGGCCTCTGTGGCTTGTGGGAATCTGTGGTTGGCATTGACCTTGCTCCAACATTCCTGCAGCACCCACTTCCTTATCTTTGCTGTCAAACAAGGCTGCAAACAAACCTTAGCATATGTTGGGTGTCCTGAGGTGGGAAGATAGGGGAAAGAGGGAGGTCTTCTTATGGTATATTGAGATGTGTCAGTCTTTGGCTGGCAGAATCTTCTGTAAGGAGCAGTGGTGCCAAGAAATTTTCTGAGAACAATTTTTGCTTCTCTCCTCAAGTATCTTAACCTATAAATTATGAATTTGCAATCAAAGGACTCTGTTCAGCAGACAAAGCTTCCACCACGTAATTGCTGCTCACAGAGACTGCAACATTTATATCTGGATGGAGAGTGACTGAATTATATTTTCATGTTGCCAAAGGAGGGAAAATTGGTTTTGGAGCTCTTGCTGCATAATGAACAGAGGCAATCTCATGCACCTTTTTGTCCTGGCATCTTCTTTTAATATTTATTTGCTCTTCTTGCTTTCACAACACCAGTACCAGTTTTCCTGCTGACAGGCCCTCTGGCAGGAGCCCTGGTCCCTCTGAAGTGAGCTGGAGCCTTGGCACTGGGACCAGCCGCAGCAGGGTGTCGGCTTCTTCTATCCCTTTGTGCTGCTAATGGACCTTAAAATGAACACAGCTTTTCTGTGTGTTTGGGCAGTAACGTCACACTGTTTTTTCAGAGTTTGGGTTGGGGTTGGTTTTGGGTTTGCTTGTTTGTTTGTTTTGTTTGTTTGGTTTTTTTCATACTATTCACCGGATGCTGAATTTACCTGTGCTATTACTCCACCTCAGCAATAACCTTACGGCAGGCATAAATCCACCTTCCGCGTTCTCCTAAGGCTGATAGTTATTGGAGAGACCTCTGTGAGTGCTCTGGAGGCCATTTAGTTGCTCTTAGTTAAACCTAGCTTACAATGATACTTCTTTGAAACAAGTTGTATTCAGTACGAAATGATTTTTGTTGTGTATCAAATGCTTGGAATTTATGCAGCAGAGACTTCCCACCTTGTATATAACAGAAAAGAGAAGTAGCAATTTTACCTCCTGTTAAACAATACAGATTTACTCTGCCTTGTATCTGTGTGGGCTGCAGCGTAGGTGCAGGGTTTTTTTCTATGGAAAAGCCTTATTGAATTGCTCAGGGGAGAAATCACTCGGCTCCCTTAGAAATTTAGCAGATAATGGGTTTGAACGGAGAATTGCATCCCTTTTGCAGCGCTCTCTGGGTTGTTCTAAGCATTCTATGGAATGGTCGTCATTCCCTCTTAAACTCCACAGACTGTCCCATAAACACTGTCTTTTGAGCCATTGGGACTGGAAGTAGACCCCAAGGGTTAGGAAGCACCATCCATTTCTTGGGCTGCTAAAAGTTATCATTCGGTCTGCCTTGCAAAGCTGTCATTCCCCTGGGACCGTCAAAGCAATCCACAACCTGAATTCCATTACAGTGCTGCCCTTACCCAGCACCACCGCTGCATGGGAGGGGATCTGTTGCAGCTCTACCCTAGTAGAAAGGAGATGAGAAATGGGATCCTCATTCTTACTGTCAAGTCAAAACTAGCAATATAATCCACCCTATAATGCATAGCTACACTGCAGCCGCACCACTGGGTGCTGTTTGGGGGTCGGCAAACAAACGCCTTGCTAGATCACGTTGTGGTGTAAGCGGTGTAGTTGCGCCTGGCTGCAGGCTGCAAAAGGAAATCCTACTGTACATTCAGGGACTGCACTCCTGTGAATGACACCGAGTCTACGCGACTCAGGTATCATAGCAACCTCCATGAATCACGATCTTTGTTTCTGTGACTTGTTTATATAAAAAACACTGACAGCAGAGCAGGGCCTGCTCTTCGGCTCTTCATGGCAGTGAAGGACAGCAGTGAAGGACAGCTGGCGACCGGTCACGAGTGGTGTTCCTCAGGGGTCGGTGCTGGGGCCTGTCCTCTTCAATATCTTTATTGATGACCTAGATGAGGGCATTGAGTGCACCCTCACTAAGTTTGCAGATGACACTAAATTGGCTGGGAGTGTGGATCTGCCTGGGGGTAGCGAGGCCCTACAGAGGGATCTGGACAGGCTGGAGAGCTGGGCTGAAGCCAATGGCATGAGGTTCAACAAGAGCAAATGCCGAGTCCTGCACTTTGGCCACAACAACCCCAGGCAGCGCTATAGGCTTGGGGCGGAGTGGCTGGAGGACTGTGTGGAGGAAATGGACCTGGGGGTACTGACTGATGCACGACTGAACATGAGCCGACAGTGTGCGCGGGTGGCCAAGAAGGCCAACGGCATCCTGGCTTGCATCAAAAATAGTGTTACTAGTAGGAGCAGGGAGGTAATTGTCCCCCTGTACTCAGCACTTGTGAGGCCGCATCTCGAGTACTGTGTTCAGTTTTGGGCCCCTCACTACAGGAAAGACATTGAGGCTCTGGAACACGTTCAGAGGAGGGCTACTAAGCTGGTGAGGGGTCTGGAACACAGGCCTTACGAGGAGCGTCTGAGGAAGCTGGGATTGTTCAGCCTGGAGAAGAGGAGGCTTAGGGGAGACCTTATAGCTCTCTATAACTTCCTGAAGGGAGGTTGTAGTGAGCTGGGGGTCGGCCTCCTCTCCCGTGTAGGCAGTGACAGAACTAGAGGGAATGGTAGCAAGCTGCGCCAGGGGAGATTCAGGCTCGACATTAGGAAGCACTACTTCTCAGAAAGGGTAGTCAGGCACTGGAATGCACTGCCCAGGGAGGTGGTGGAGTCACCAACCCTGGGGGTGTTCAAGGAAAGACTGGATGTTGTATTGAGGGATATGGTTTAGTGGGAGCTAGTAGTAATAGGTGAATGGTTGGACTGGATGATCTTCTAGGTCTTTTCCAACCTTGATAATTCTGTGATTCTGTGATTCTGTGAAGTGGTGTCACCAGGTCTGGTGTGAGTCACGGGGCTTTTGAACCAAGTTCTCCGTGGTGGGAAGAGCTGTGTGCTGGGTGGCTGGGCAAGTATTAATACGCACCAACAATTATGCAGTTTTAATAATGAAAAGGATTAGTTTTGCAACAGCGCAGAAAATAAGGAAACCACTTAAAGCAATCCTTCCCAAATGTGCTTTTTCTTAAAAAAAAAAGAGAGAATTTAAGGAGCTATTGTGCTTTCACAGAGTATTGCCGGTGTCTGGTCTTCCCCCTTGTGCTCACCAGGTCACGCTGCACTGCTGAGGAGGTGCCCGAGGAGAAAGTAAATTCCTCTGGGGCCTGACAGTAAGCAATTCGCTTTGCTTACACTCACTGCTGTCTTCTCAGCTTGGAGAAGGGAACCTCAGGTCCACACACCTCTGTTCACTGTGCTCTACTTCCTCCCACCCTACTATTTGCAGTGGGATTAGGGAACACAGACTTGGCTCCAAAACAGGCCCTCCAAGCAAGGAAAGGGGTAAGGTCGATGGAGTGGGGCTTTTTTACCCTCTGCTTTGGCAGGTCAACAGGAAGAAGGTGGTGCTGGAATTTGCTCTTATGTAGGAAGACAGAAGACAATGCCACATGGAAGAGTAACTGCAAAGCAAGTCCTTGGGCTTATAACTTTTGGTCAAGTTATTGTTTCCACTTGGCCCTGAAACTTCTGAGCAAGTGAAAATGCTTTCATTAACAGTTTTTCTATGAAAAAAATAATCTACCACAGTGTCAAGGATTGCGCGGAGGGGAGAATGCGGGGAGAAGGAGTGAATCATCACTATGACCAAGCAGAACAACTCTGGCGAGCCATAAATTTTGACTTATTTAATTTTCTCTGCTGTCATGGATATTAGTTCATGCATTTGTTCAAAATGGAAAATAACCAGTTCTTAAAGCCACCGCAGTTAGATAGTATTGGCCGGAAAAGGAAGAACATCCATTAAACTCTTGGGGTTCTGTACAGGGCATTAAAAACATACTGACTTTCATAAAACAAAACTGAGGGGTTGAATGACTATCCTGAGTATTGTATTAAATATCTTACGAAATTTCATAGGCCAGTAGAGCCTTTTTGAACTTAAGTTACTGATTCTGATGTATGACAACAGAGACACTACTGCAAAGATAAAACTAGTGCTAACTTAAAAAGCCATAACATTACCAGGCCAAAAGTGCTGCATATCAGAAAGCCTCTGAGATTCTTGTACATCCTCCTCTAGATGAAGAGTGTTTTGCAGTTGCTGGGAACTTGAACATTTGTAATCTTGACTCAAAATTCAGCCTTTTGATAATAACCTGAATTTGATATTGCAGAGAGTAGAGCCAAATCACGTGAGTTCAGAAATGAACTGCAAAGATGAAGATCAGACATAAAATGTAATTCTAGGTGAAAAAAAATATAATCGGGTAACAACTACAGAATCTGAAAAGAAATATAAGTGTTCTTGTCAGTGTTACAAGAAAACCCCCCCCGTGCATTCTGGTGCAGAGATGTGTGATGGCTCCATCTATGCATGTATTAACCTCAGTTCCAGGATTTCAGGACACCTATGGGAAGTTAAGCATTAGTCCTAGCATTATGCAGCATGCAAGCCACCTCCACACTTCACACTTTCGTTTGTGGTGTTAGCAGGGAGGTCAAAGATGTGAGTAATGCGGTGACTGTCCTGAACCAAGTGTTTGCTTCCAGGGAAATGCTAACATACTTCAGCGCTGAGCACTCTGGTGTGGTCACAGCTCTGTTTTTTCAGCAGTTCTTTCCCTCTCACCCCAGTGTGAAGCCGGTAAAAGGAACATTTTACTCACACGGTTTTACCTCTGTGGGGGTGTTTGTTATATCTACTGCATCAGTTACATTTATTAAATATTGGAGACAGCTATGGCAGATAAGCTGTGGTTCCTTACAGTCCAAACTACTTTTCTTGTTTCTCAAAAGGGCAAGGGCATCCTGAGGAACTGGTAGAGGTGGCACAAGTCTTCCAGGGAGGAATGTGTGCCCTTCCTGATTCCACTGGGATTTCTTCATTCTGGAATCACAGGTGCGTGATTCCAGAGTGAAGCTCTAGAGGAGCTTAATTCTGTATAACTCTTAATTTTAAAGGTTGTTCTTTAATTTCTATAGCATATTTGCTCTTATCCCCCTTTCACCTCACTTGGCCATCCCCCCTCATATCTCTTCATCTTTTTCAGTGTCCCATGCCCTCCTATTTTTTGTTGCTAGAGGATCTTTCTACCTCTGCCACTTCCCAGTACCTTCTTCTCTCTCCAGGCAGCTGAGGCTCGGTGAGCTGCCTGATCCCACAGACCAGAGACAGAGCTGCAGCCCAGTACAGCCTTGCACTTCCTTCCTCTGGCCTCAAATCATCACTTAGGAACCACCCTCAGTCAACCAAACCTGGGATCAAGGAACTCAGAGCCTTGGCCTGTGATCCTCTTCCTGTTTTTAGTGATGCTAGAAATTAGAAAGAACACCGAGGGCGTCTGTCTGCATTTTCTGTGACATTCCTAATACAAAGCATGTTGTGGCTTTTCCTTTTTTAGTTCTGCTGTTCCAGTCATTGTTTCCAGAAGACAATGATGAATTCCTGATCTCTGATTTCCTCTGTTAACAGGGCTCATTAGAGTGACCTTGCAGTGCTTGCCAGTACCAGATACCCGACCTTCTTTTTTCCCTGACATTTAACAGTCACTCTGAAGGTATAATCTGTTTACAGCTTTTGAAAACGTATTTGTCTCATAGGAAGCTGGTGTCCTTGACCACAAATTGAGGGCACACTGTGGCAGCTGGCTCTTTATGAATCTAAAGGGAAGTACAGGAGCAACACCACTGACAGATAAATGAAAATCAGTCAAACAGGTGCTTATAATGGTGATGTTCAACAAGCTGGGACACTGGAAAAAATGTTACTTCATGAACAAAGTATGCAGGAAGCTGGTAACAAAACCAAATCCATCATATGAGGCAGATTTACGTTGTGGTTATATGTTTTGACAGCAGAAGGGGTTTGTGGGAATCTCTTGCCTGAGAGGTAGCTGTAAAGGACACAAAGAGCACTCTCAGTTCAGCATTTGCAGATTAATCAGAGCATGGAGTCTCGTGTTTTCATGTGAACTTTCATGCAAGAAGGAAGTTGGCGCCTCCAAAATAAGAAGAGAAAACATCAACAGCACACACAATGTTCTTGACAGAAGAGATTACTTGTGGTTTTTCTACAACACAGTCCCATTTGGCATACTGTAAAAGAGAGAGCACCTTTCCATATAGATTCTGGATGAAAGAACACAATAACAGAACTAGTACCTATGGCAATGTCCATCTGCAGTTCTGTCTAGCTCAGGCATTTGCCCTTCTTGGTTGTTGTGTGCGGTTGCTAGTGGAGAGCATAGCTAACAACTGCAGTAACAGAAATAATCATGTTTCCACACTTAGGAAAAGAGCTGACACGCCTTGACCAAAACAGGCATCTGCTTTCATTCATTAGGAAGGGTGAGGGAAAAGAAAGGATGGAGCTGGAAAGGTCTTAATTTTCCAGGTTGAGACTATGGTTGTTGCCCGTTTCCAGACCTGGATATCCAGGAGAGCCTTTTAGCCTGTAGGAGGTTTGCTGGTAACAGGGCCCTGACGTGGGTTCCCAGGGCTGCTGGAAGAGAGGACTTCTCCTTGTCATTAGGCTCAATAACTAAAGTCTTTTCATCCATCAATTCAGGGTACTTGGCAGTCAGAGTGGAACCACCACCTCATGAAGCTCAGTTACACAGGTTGGATCCTTTAGTCCAACACACAATTCTTCCTTCCTTCTCCTCTCAGCTAGACTTCACTTTTTGCATTGTATTTTCTTCTACTTTCTGTAGAGTTCAAACTAGGAGATCCTTCCACTTCCAAATGAAGTAGATTACGTTATAGGCTCTATACTTCTCTCCCAGCAGGAGAGAACATTGCTTGCTGAGGAAGCTGCATTTCAGGGCTGCTAAAGTTGCCTTTGATTAGTACCTTTGCCTTTCAACCGTGAGTCACCCTGTTCTTTCCTCCTGTGAAAGCTAATCTTAGTTGTTGTTTTGGGACAAATACTTTACAACTGCAGAGTTATTCACTAGCAGTGAACTCAGTGCCTTTCTATTTACGGCAAAGTTCCCACGCTCCGTTGTCTTGTGATAGATCTGAACTTCACAGAATCACAGGGGATGGCACTGTACCCTTCTGTGCTGAAAAGATCTTGAGAAGAAAACTATGTAATACAAGATGCAGAGAAGTGGGAAAGGGCAGCGGAAGAGTCTTCCATGGAGATGCTCTGAGACATATGTATTTGCTTCTGAGGAGGTGGAAAGGAAGCTGAAGCCCTGAGAAACTGTGGGCCGTTTATTAGCTTCTCACTATGCAAGCTCCAGAAGTCCTATGTCCCAGTTTGGCTGAAGACCTCTTAGTACACAGCATAACACCATCCTGCTAGAAAAGGGGAATCCGCCTAAGTAAGGAAATCACTTGAAAGAAATGCTGTTGAGGTCAATAATGAAGTTGTGTAACTGTGTAAACACAGATAACTCTGTGTGCCACAAAGGTTTTGCTTCCTGCTGAGGAAATTATCAGTGACCAAGGGGTGCCTACACCTCTGTTACAGGGAAGGATAAGACTATTTATATTTGTGCAGTGGAAAATAAGACAGGGAACCAGAGCACAACTGGCTGCACAGGCTGCAGTGACAGTGGGATCTACTGACTTAATGTAGAGGTTTGTTCAAACCCCTGTATTGCTAGATGCTACTTTGCTCTATGTCTGAGCCAGTTACATGTTTTTCCATGTTAAATGCAGCAAGGTGGCAATACAACCTGAAGACCTAATAGCAAGAGGAGGAGAGACCCCCAGTGAAAGTGTTTGTCTATGGTGTTTGCCTCCTGGCTAACAAAGGTTTATCAGTGCTGGTTTGGGACACAACTCCCATCCTGCACACAGGACTATCATGAACATCCAAGAAGCTACATCCCAGATGAGTCTTGATGAGATTGGGCAACTTGAAGAGGGTGGTTGTTTTTCCAGAAACTATGTCATCCTTCTCTCTTCTGTTGCTTCAGGGACAATCCTAGCATTACACATCAGGTTCTTCTACTCAGTCCAGGCTTTGAAGAAAATATTTAGCATATTCTGTCATCACCATTAGGTAATGACACAAGAAGAATCCTGCAATTGCTTTGTATTTTTATAGAAAAGAGGGACAAGTGGTAGCTATGGGGAAAGGCACTTTATGGTTTACAAACTTGTTTGTGCTATGAACATAGTGAGAGATTTTACTTTCTGAACCTAAGGATTTCTTCTACTCTTACTCACCACTACATACTATCCTTGTGGCAACACCAGTGATTACCTACAAGGAAATGTAATGTTACAAGAGAGTGAAACATATTTCTAGCAGCCTTTAATCTAGTCTTGGTGAGTAAGAAACAAGAAGAGCCATTCCCATGAGCTCAGCCTATTTTTCACTGACAAGTGGAAGATTCTGAGAGAAAGTTTTGGTGGTGGGCCGATGGGTAAAAATTACTCAGTGTGGTGGGATTTTTTTTCCCCCTCTAAACTTCTCACCAAATACTATTTACTCCTTACCAAAACCCATTTACTCCTCATCAGAACTATTCTGCACATGTCGGCTCCAGGCTCTCCTTTCAACATATTTTAGGTGTGTAACTGAAATCAGCTGGGAGCTGGGAACCTGAAAAGGCTTGGGCGTAAAAGTCACATGTATATTATGAAGTTTAGATCTTTCCAGAACATGAAACCAAGTGTCCAATAAATTGTAGAATGCAGAATCCAGCAACTTTTTTTTCCTCTTATCTTTTAAAAACGCTGCAATGATGAAGCACATCCAGCTGGATGCATACGTAAGTTCTGTATGGTCAGGCATGAGTCTTAGTCCTATAGTTTCTCTAGGACGTAAGGAATCAAGCCAAAGTGCTCTCAGAAAAATTGCTAACAAGTTTGTTCCAGTGTCCAGATGTAGAAGGGTCACGTGACTTCAGGTTTGCAGTAGTTTAATGCTACCAGGCAGAATTTTAAAGGAAATTCTCTGAAATTTCTCTAATCCAAACCAGTTTGCAGTATTTGCCAACAGCACAGATTGTACAGGTTTGGATGTTGACTGAAGGATTAAAAATTATAACCTGTGTGAAATTGGTTCCTTGCTGGTCAAAAGGACTAAACATTCACTATGGAAGGCACAGAACAAGCTATTACATTCTACATCTCTCCTGCTGTACCTCCACCCCCCTTGCCCACTTACTTTCCCTTCCCCAGGGCATTTCACTACAGCTGCATCCTGCCCTCTACAAAGTGCCCTTCTTCTCTGGCATTTGGTCCCTTTAATAGAATTTGCAAGTCATGCCGATTTGCAACAGCTCTGTGATGTATGCAAAAGAAAAAAGAAGCAGGATCAGAGCCCCGTGTTCAAGTTTGCTTGTAGCCTAGGGAAAGATTTGAACTCAGGTTTGAAGGAGGAAAAGCCGTCAGTTTTTTGTTGTTACAATTCACAGTATGTTTCAAAAATTGTCATGGCCTAAAGCCCACAGCTTAAAACCTGGTGTTGAATTTGTGCTTCCTTTGATAAGAAAAATAAACCCACTGTGCTTGTACAGGTCTAAAAGAATGTAAAGCATAACACTGAGTGCAGGTCTTTTATGTAGGCAGGCAGAAATAAACTGCTCACTTACTGTTTTCTAAGATCTTCTGACATATTGAGGCACGTCTTTAATGAAAAATGTGCCTGCCTGTGAAAGAACCCTGCGCAAGTTCTTGCTTGGTAGCTCAGGGTCCAAATGTAGGTGGAACAAGATTTGGTCTTTGCAAATCATCATACATTTGAGCATTCAGGGTTATCCCTGACCAGCAGAGCTGCACTGCTAGGTCATAACTACCACTACCCAGCAACAACTAAAACATTAGTGTGCTACCAATGTTATTCTCATCCTAAATCGAAACAACAGCATCATACCTGCTGCAAGAAAGGAAATTAACTTTATCCCAGCTGAAACCAGACTATTATGAAGTGGTAACCCTTGTATGATTAGTCTATGCTACACTTTCACAGTGAATATTTATTTCCAAAATGTAAAACAAGGTTTGGTGAATATGAAAGAAATAGTTCAATTCAGCTCTGGTTTCAGTTATAATCTTACATATTGAAAATAAATGGATACAATAGGCTGCCTACTGTCACAGAATCACAGAATCACAGAATTATCAAGGTTGGAAAAGACCTAGAAGATCATCCAGTCCAACCATTCACCTATTACTACTAGCTCCCACTAAACCATATCCCTCAATACAACATCCAGTCTTTCCTTGAACACCCCCAGGGTTGGTGACTCCACCACCTCCCTGGGCAGTGCATTCCAGTGCCTGACTACCCTTTCTGAGAAGTAGTGCTTCCTAATGTCGAGCCTGAATCTCCCCTGGCGCAGCTTGCTACCATTCCCTCTAGTTCTGTCACTGCCTACACGGGAGAAGAGGCCGACCCCCAGCTCACTACAACCTCCCTTCAGGAAGTTATAGAGAGCTATAAGGTCTCCCCTAAGCCTCCTCTTCTCCAGGCTGAACAATCCCAGCTTCCTCAGACACTCCTCGTAAGGCCTGTGTTCCAGACCCCTCACCAGCTTAGTAGCCCTCCTCTGAACGTGTTCCAGAGCCTCAATGTCTTTCCTGTAGTGAGGGGCCCAAAACTGAACACAGTACTCGAGATGCGGCCTCACAAGTGCTGAGTACAGGGGGACAATTACCTCCCTGCTCCTACTAGTAACACTATTTTTGATGCAAGCCAGGATGCCGTTGGCCTTCTTGGCCACCCGCGCACACTGTCGGCTCATGTTCAGCCGTGCATCAATCAGTACCCCCAGGTCCATTTCCTCCACACAGTCCTCCAGCCACTCCGCCCCAAGCCTATAGCGCTGCCTGGGGTTGTTGTGGCCAAAGTGCAGGACTCGGCATTTGCTCTTGTTGAACCTCATGCCATTGGCTTCAGCCCAGCTCTCCAGCCTGTCCAGATCCCTCTGTAGGGCCTCGCTACCCCCAGGCAGATCCACACTCCCAGCCAATTTAGTGTCATCTGCAAACTTAGTGAGGGTGCACTCAATGCCCTCATCTAGGTCATCAATAAAGATATTGAAGAGGACAGGCCCCAGCACCGACCCCTGAGGAACACCACTCGTGACCGGTCGCCAGCTGGATTTAACTCCATTTACTACCACTCTCTGAGCCCGGCCCTCCAGCCAGCTCCTTACCCAGCCGAGGGTGTACCCATCCAAGCCACGGGCTGCCAGCTTCTGCAGGAGAATACTGTGGGAGACAGTGTCAAAGCCTTTGCTGAAGTCTAGGTAGACCACATCAACAGCCTTTCCCTCATCCAGCAGATGGGTCACTAGATCATAGAAGGAGATCAGGTTGGTCAAACAGGACCTGCCCTTCATGAACCCATGCTGGCTAGGCCTGATCCCCCAGCCATCCCGCACATACCGCATGATCTCCCTCAAGACTATCTGTTCCATAACCTTCCCTGGAACCGAGGTCAGGCTAACAGGCCTGTAGTTCCCCGGATCCTCCTTACAACCTTTCTTGTAAATGGGAGTCACATTGGCAAGCCTCCAGTCTTCTGGGACCTCACCAGTCAGCAAGGAGGACTGATAGATAATGGAAAGCGGCTCGGCTACCACCTCTGCCAGTTCCCTCAGCACTCTCGGGTGGATCTCATCCGGCCCCATGGACTTGTGGCAGTCCAGTTGGAGTAGGAAGTCTCTGACTGTTTCTTCCAGAATCACAGGGGAGTTAGCATGCTCCCCAGCTGAGACTACCAGGTCAGAGAGAGGGGTACCCTGAGGATCTGTTTGACCTTTAAAGACAGACGTAAAGAAGGCATTCAGAACCTCCGCCTTTTCCTTATCCTCAGTGATCACATTCCCAGCCTCATCCAGTAAAGAGTGGATATTCTCCTTTGTCCTCCTCTTACTGTTAATGTACTTATAAAAGAGTTTATTATTCTTTTTCACCCCAGCGGCCAGGTTAAATTCAAGCTGGGCTTTTGCCTTTCTGATTTCACCTCTACACATCCTGACAACTTCCTTGAATTCATTCTCAGTTACCCGTCCCTCCTTCCACAGGCGGTAGATTCTCTTTTTCTCACGGAGCCTCAAGAGTAACTCCCTATGTCAGGATAGAATGATTATTTAGTAGATTAATTTAATAAAGTAAACATTTACTATCAGTTATTATGTCCTTACCTGGAATCTTCCTAAAGATATGGAGTGTTATTTACAAGGAATTAAGTTTTCAAATGCTTTATTTCTATGCATTTTGTTTGATAAACACTTCATTTGAATAAAATGGGTATCCGAATAAGAAAGCTTTTATACTTTTTCCCTGAGTGGAAGTCAGAGCAAATGAATAGAAAGGAAATATAAGGACAAAGGCAGGTTGATCTCTACTAAGTTGTGGATTATTGCCCTATAATTGCTGCATTTGGTAAACAGAGCATTTAAATAAGAAGCCTAATGTAAAACTGGCAAACTCTCATATAAGTCCAGATTTATTTTATACTATTTGAATGCAGAAAATCCTTTTAAATAGTAAGATTCTGAGATTTTTGCCTGAACCAGAGCTCACTGGAGATGGAGGATTACTTTTATAAGAATGGTGCTCTGACCTCCATGCATTAAAAACTGAGAAGGATGTGAAAGGCTAGAGGCCTGCAAGACTCCTCACCCCATGCTCTAAAGGAGCATGCTTCAACCAAGGAACAGCTATTTCTAGCCAGACCTGCTGCATTTTTCTACTCACTCTGCCTCCTTCTGCCTGCTCCCAATAAACAGTTGTGGCTGCCTCCTTCCAGTTTGATGAATGAAGAAAACAAGCCCTTTGGTCCCCACCCATCTTCGGGACATTGTCCGTATGTCAGAAGGAAGAAAATAATGTGGAGCATCAACCCTGTGCACATTCTCTTTTGGGGTCCGAAGGGTCCATGAAACCATCAGCCTTAAGGTTACTACAAAGGCCATAGGTACCTTTTTACTTTCCTCCACTTTCAGCCCCCCCTCCTCTCCTGCAGATGAAGGTCATCTGATCCCCTGCCAATGGGTTTGGCTGTTATTATAAGGTAACAGCTGTGCAATTCTGTCCCTGTATATAACCCTGCCATTAAAGATAGTAGGATTATCAGTTTCTACCAGAGAAAATGCTTTGAATTCCATTAGTGTTCATTGACATGCATTCCTTCAACTCTCTTCACAAATCCTTGCTTTGGAGCATGAATATTTAATTAATTGTGTCAAACTTGCTTCTAAAACTAAAAGAGACTGAGGCTGAATTAATTTACATTTAAACAATTTATATTCTCTTCTGAGTTATTGATTAATCCTTTTATTTTTTTTCAGAAAGATATTTGAGTAAGAATGACTTACACAGCCAAATGCTGTTCTGTTTCCTATGTTGTGCAGTCTACATTGATAGTAAATACTATCAAATTTAAAAATGCTTTAATTCTGGCATTCTGTTTGTTACACCAGAAAGAGAACAGTACTGTATCTGAGCTACAATTTAGGCATACTTAGTTATTTCTGGTTTTCTGAGAAGATTAGTGGCACATAAATCTCTACAGCGAAGCACAAGTTACAGGTTTTAAAAAAAAAAATGTTAATGGGAGCATTTTACATAGTTACAACTATTGTCCACTGATATTTTTCATCACAGTTTCATAGCAAAAAGTTAAAAATTTGAAAGATTTTTTTATTTCTGTTGAGGTAAAATAAAGTGCATGAAAAGTGAAGCTGGTATAATCTTTTAATACTAAAACATGGGTGTATTTTGACCTGTAAGTACATATAGTGCAGCTGCTGTCAGGAAGAATAGTCTCCCTCAATTACAATGATGGTGAATTTCCCACCTAGTTGTGTTTTTAGGAAATGTAATGGTGCATTAGGGCTCACTTACAGCTGTTCACATTTCCTTATTATCACAGGTCTTAATTTTTAACATGGGCAAGACATTTTATTTTCTTCCTCCTGGAAGCAATATCCTGTAACATAAACAAACTGATCAGCTTATTTAAAGATACAAAATTAACGCAAACAGAGGCAATTTTCTTCCTGTCACAGAAGTTGAGGAGCCAAGTTTGTTCTCTGTGCAACCTCAAGAAGAGAAATGTGTCAGCAGCTGGGCAGACACCACTGGTGCAGCAATGTACACCGACAAACACAGCGTGTTACTGCACAGGACAGGTTCAGTGCTCCTGCCACTGCTGTCCTTCTCTTCCAAGAATTCTTACTGTATTCCTCACTGTCCCATGTCCTGCTTCCTCAGGCACTGTCCTGCAGCTTGCAGAGTTATCAGAGGATACTGGGTAATGTATTCTTTTACTTGTTTTCTTTGTCTTTAAGGGAGGAGATGGGTCACTGTTGTAGCCACCATATTGTGAACAGGATTTGCAGCAATAAAAATGTGGAGAAACACTACCTTTCTGGATATAATTTTATAATGGAGTATCTGTTTTGTCACCCAAGATGCTGGGGAAATTTATTTTGCCTCCAGGATGCCATTTGCCCACACTGAGAAAAAAAAAAAGAAAAGAAAAGAAAAAGAGACTGGAAAATTATAAATGAGCATGTTGTCATTTAAAAAAAAAAAACAACAAAAGTCACCTTGCAATGAACCTACTCAACCTTACATGCTAATGCCATAGGAGAATAGGATCCCTGTTTTCTGCCAAACTTTAGAAATGCCCATGAAAGAGACCCTGCAGTTCCCTCCCATCTATTTCTAGAGATGCAACAGCATTAGGAATCTGACTGGGTAAACTCCATCCACTTGCCCTCCTGAACTCTCCTCACAACCTTCTCAGTCTCTCACTCGCACCTAAAGAAACATTTACATGTGGCTTGCTAATGAACATTTCACTGAAGTATACCATTAAATAAAAGGTGCCATGCTACAAAATAATCCTGTTGTGTGGTGACTGCTCTGCATAGTATCCAGGAAGCAGTCCCACATGAATGGAAGTTTGGGAGCCCTGGCTCTACAAACCGGTCTGATTCCCGATGCGTGACTTGTGTTTACTAGCAGCTTGCATTCTGGAAGGCATCTACCTGTAGCAAAACCGTATTTTGAAGTCAGACCTTGGTAAGATGTGGGAAGAGAAGTATATTCACTTTACTAATATTGCCAGACTGCTGACTCCAGAAAAAAACAGAACAGTAGGTAAGAATAATCTTCTCATGAAACCTCAAGGGGACTGAATAACTTTGCAACACTTTAGATCTTCCAGCCTTTTCTAGGGAAGGACAGAAAACCAAAATTACAAATCGAGAAACCAAGAGCTCAGCCCAGTAGAAAGTCTGTTCATGTACCAGGGAGCAGGGGAGCGCCACAGAGGAGCCACTACCTGCTCCCACCTCCCTGAGCTGTGGGAAGGGCAGTGCAGAGGGGCGTGATCAGGCTGCCTACAGACTAGGCTGGATGTCCGGCTTCCCATGTACCACGCTGGAAACACTGGCATGCAAGCCAGCTTTTGCAGTGCCCTTCTCAAACCTGTTAGAAGTGCTTGTCTGGGTGGATGTCCCTGTGTGGGTCTCTGTTAGCACAGGAAACCCTCACTGGGCTCTGCTCTGCTCAGGCAGCTCACAAAGGAGGAGTTAAGCTTTACATTAGTAATTAAACCCTGGTCTGTGGTTTTTTTATCCTGGCATTAGACTGTCTGCAGTCCAGTCTTGTTTTTTAACCCTGTCCTTCCTTTTGAGGCTCCTCTACACTGGCACAGGTTACTGCAAACTGCTGTAGGGACCATTCAGCTCTACTTTGTAAAGCACAGAAGATGCACGTAAAACAATGACAGAAGGCGAACCACATTGTCATGGCACTTCTGAGGATGGTGGTTCTTCTTTCCTAATGATATCAACACCAGCAGCAGGCCTTATGGAAATGTGTCATTTTGCAAGATGGGAGACAGAGCAGAAACTAAGGTGGCAGAGGCTTCTGGCTGGCAGCATCCCGATCATCGTAGCAGTTCCCTGACCGTCCTGACACAGCATGCCTGGAGGTGTGAAAGCCTTATGAGCACTTGCTGTGAAGTTGAGCAGAAACCATGGCAACAGTAACTACAGCTGTGCCTTATCACTGCTTAACTTTGCATTCTGGTCCCATTTTAACTTTTCCATGTTTTGAGTGACCACACGTTTGCCTGTCTCCTGGCCAGGTATTTTGGCTTGATTGTATAAAAAAGTTATTTGTGGAGTTACAGGCTCCTGTACTTTATCTGTATGTTTCTGCACAATATTCCATGAGAGGTTATCTTGTACGTATAATTGCAACCACAACCTACCACTCATGTTGTAAGTCATTGTTTATGAGAGAGATGAAAAGACCAAGATGTTCACTGGATTAGGGATTTCTTCCTTAAAGACCTATCAGGCTCATGCTTCCTCCAGCATTTTATTCATTGCTAAAAAACACAGGCAAATGGAAAAACCCAGCATTGTGTGTGCTTTGCTTTCAAGAGATATTATCACAAAAACAAAATTGTTTGTGCACGTCAGTACAAAGTGTTATCATGGCAGATCTGCTCTGGAAAAATCCTGCTGGACAGAAAGTAATTCAGAATAGTAAGACAATATAAGTGCAAGAAAGGTCTGATGTTGCAGAGAGATGAAAGCCATACAAATAATTTGCTTTCATCACAAGTGCTTCTGCTTTACGTGGTACAAATTGCTTTTTCTGCTGAATGTGTAGCTAGAGCATGAAGTCATTTCCAGACAGATTAAAGGACACGGCTTCACTTTCTACTTGTACTGCCACTGTTCTATTTTTGCATTTTGTAGACTACTTTCTCATAAAATATCTGTGACTTTACAGGGCTTCATGCTGCAGCGCTCATCATCTCTCCTGATTTGGGTCACTGGACACAACAATGGGAGAAAGGTTAAACGAAACCTCATGGGAGCAAAATCCTTTCAGGGCTATGTCCCCGCTGACAAGCAAGCCTTGCTGCTAAGCCACATAACTTGAACAGATATTTGCCGGGAAAAAACCCCTCACAACCCCACCACCACCCTAAAAAGCAAAACGAAACAAGCTACAGACCTAGCTACATATGCTGCATCTTCCCAAATTAAGGCTTTGGTCTCAGATCCCATACCCTGCCTTGCTCTAAACCATGACTCAGATGCCATGCATGCTCCTCTTTCTCCATTTCCTGTACTTCCTGTTCCAGATGTTGTACTTCTGAAACTAGACCCATCACATGTGCTGTTTCCCTTTCCAGGATCTTGCCTTTTAATTTTTTTTTTTTTTTAAAAGTTACCAAGATCCCTGTACCCTGCACAAATACCAGCTGTTTTCTTGAAAGCTGCTGATAAATAAAATGTTTGTTGCCTTGCCTGGAGTCATCCTGGTATTTACAGGGTCACATTCTCTTTCCTGTTCTGTGGATTCTTCCAAATGCAGTTGACTGTCAACAGGGCAGCCTGGCTACCCAGGCAACAAAAGGACCACAACACACTGCCTTGCAGCCATGAAAAGCCTACCAGAAGCTATGCTCACATTGGTCCTGCCAGAAAGTGCTGCGCCAGGGCTGCTATGTAGCTCCTCCTCTCCAGGCATGTGGCATATCTCATGACAGAGGACCCAAATACCAGATGAACTTAGGTTAAAAAGAGAAAGCTGGGGAGAAACTAGTAAAAAAGTGATACTTCAAACATTCATGAGCTTCTGTTAGACCAGTCCTAGCAAAGAGGAAAAACAAATCGGCAGGAGACCAAGATTAGGGAATGGGTTGTTTCAACTGTAGGCAGAGTGTCATGGATCACTGATACAGGGTTGCCATTATGTATTGTATCGAGACAGAACTTGATCTTGGGTTGTCTTTCTCAGGGTTTTAGGGGGCCTATTTAACATCATCTTTGCAATGAGACTCTGGAGCAGACCCCAAAAGCACTAAAAAATGCCTTGAATTTCGTTTCTGAAACAAATTTTCATCTTCCCGCTTTGCTGTGGAGAATGATGGCTGTTTTAAATACAATCGAATATACCAGGTGCTACAGTATATTATTGACATTTATATTGCCAGAAGCTTCCAGTATTTTGGTCAGAGTGATGTAACAAAAGCTGCTATTTATGCTTTTAAGCCCTTCTTTCATCAGTAGCTTAATCATCTCCTACCCTCAATCAGAGAATTTGTTTTGCAGATGAGGAGGATGTAGGAGAACAGGAATATTATTCTGAAGGGAAAATATGAAAGAAACCTGCTGGTTCCTGACAGCTTAATCAGAAATGCAAAGGAAGCGTGGAGAACAGTGCTGATGAAGGAAGTCCACTGCTAATGCTGAAAAGCCATTTCTATTGTGTCATGGGTGAAGAATTTTTTATTTCCTACAGAGAAGTGTTCTGGAGTTCTGTGTTTCAGCAGTTCTCACAGCGTCTTAGTCAATGCCTGAGATCAAATAAATTCCTTTCTATTCTTGAATCATACAGATATACACCATCTCCCCTCTCAGCATCAACAGAAATAAAACATTTCTGCAAATGTTTAGATTGGCTGGGAGCATGTTTGGTCAGTACTATGGATGAAAACCAAGAAAGTACAATCAGATATTAAATATCTACTTGAGAAAAAAACCACATCAGAACAAAGAACCTTAGGAAAAATATTGCCAAACCCACCTCCCAGCACAAGGTTGGGAAAAAAACATGACCAAAACATGATGTGTGATGAATTCATGAGTGTTTCTTTGTTTTGCTATTTGAGAAAAACGTGCTTGAAAAGTCAGTCCAGTGTAGTTATTTATATATTCTTAATCCTCTATACATTTTCATTATAAGTGTTTCATCGTGACTGGTGGACGTTGTCCACTGTCCCTCACAGTGTCTTTGTGCCAAGTCGTCCAGCTGTGAGATGAACAGATACAAGGTTCACTCAGTGAAGGACTGGTTGAAGGGCAGAGGTCAAAGGGTTGTAGTGAGTGGGCCTACATCTGTCTGGTGACCAGTCACCAGTGGTGTTCATTGCAGCTCAATTCTAGGGACAGTTCTGGTCGACAGTTTTATCTATCATCTATCTAGATGATAGATAAACAGGGAACTCTGGAGATCATCTAGTCCAACTCTCCTTCTAAAGCAGGGTCACAGGGAGGAGGTTGCATGAGATTGCATCCAGGTGGGTTTTGAATATCTCCAGAGAAAGAGACTCTACAGCATCCCTGGGCAGCCTGTTCCAGGGCTCCATCACCCTCAGAGTAAAGAAGCTTTTACTCAGGTAAAACTTCCTGTGCTCCTGTTTGTGCCTGCTGCCCCTTGTCCTGCCACTGAGTACCACTGATAAGAGTTTGATCCATCTGGTTGACAGCCATTCTTTAGGTATTAATAAACATCAATAAATCCCCTCTCAGTCTTCTCCAGACTAAACAGACCCAACTCTCTTGGTCTTTCCTCAAACAAGAGATGCTCCAGTTCCCTCATCATCTCTGCAGCCCGTGGCTTGACTCTCTCCAGTAGTTCCCTGTCTTTCTTGAACTGTGGAGCCCAGAAATGGACACAGCACTCCAGGTGCAGCTTCACCAGGGTAGAGTAGAGGGGTAGGAGAACCTCTCTCAACCTGCTGGCCATACTCTTCTTAATTAACCCCAGGACACCACTGGCCTTCTTGGCCATGAGGGCACACTGATGGTTCATGGGGAGCTTGTGGTCCACAAAGACTCCAGGTTCTTCTCCACAGCACTACTTTCCAGACGGTCAACCCGTAACCTGTACTGGTGCCTGGGGTTATCCCTCCCTAGGTGCAGGACCCTACGCTTGCCCTTGTTAAACTTCATTAGGTTCCTCTCCCCCAAACTCACCAGCCTGTCCAGGTCTTGCTGCATGGCTGCACAGCCTTTTGGTGTGTTGGTCACTCCTCCCAGTTTTGTATCATCAGTGACTAAAGTGAGCAAACTCCTGTGTTGAGATAAAATCAATTTAGTAAATAAAGGAAAAGCACATATGCAAGCAAAGGAAACCAAATATTTAATTCACCACTTCCCATGGGCAGGCAGATGTTCAGCCACCTCCAGGTATGGAGGGCTCCATCATGTGTATCAGTTACTTGGAAAGAAAAATGCCTTCACTCTAAAGTCCCCTTTCTACTTCTT
The DNA here is from genome assembly GCA_020800305.1 of Porphyrio hochstetteri. Taxonomy (NCBI): domain Eukaryota; kingdom Metazoa; phylum Chordata; class Aves; order Gruiformes; family Rallidae; genus Porphyrio; species Porphyrio hochstetteri. Next base: position 46,603,634 of record CM036938.1, on the reverse strand, counting down.
TCTTCCCCCAGCTTTGTATGCTGAGCATGACATTACACAGTATGGAATATCCCTTTGGTCAGCTGGGGTCAGCTGTCCTGGCTGTGTCCCCTGCCAAGTCCTTGTGCGCTCCCAGCCTACTCACTGGTGGGACCACATGAGAAGCAGAAAAGGCCTTGGCTCTGTGCAAGCTCAGCATACAAAGCTGGGGGAAGAAGGAGGTGTAGCCAGACACACAAGCCCCATCCTTGTTCTATGTGCTAATTTTAGGGAAACCTCTTTGACTCAGATCCCACTCTATAAATGTAGTATATAGAATGGATGCAGTATATGTAGTTAATATAGCATATAGTACTTTGGTTTTATCCTTGTAGGTTTTTAAATGTTTTTGAAGTGTAAGATAAAAACCTAAGTATCAGAAGGAGCAACACCTACTAATCTTTCCATTTGCAACCTTTATAGCCAGACCGAATGTCATAAAACTAGCAACAAGAGCTTTTAAAAATATTTCCCCAGGGTAGGAGCTGTTTGGCTTTAAAGAGAAAAAGTGGATAACTTTCCCTGTAAAAAAAACCTCAAGGCAATCTTGCACAATTTTTGTGCATTAAACCAGTATCTTGTGGACACATACAAGCTTTTAAACGGGTGTCTGTGTTCCTGCACAATAAATTCTAGAATTCTGACAGTGGACATGTTTCCCTCACCGTTTGCAGATCCTTAGAAATAGTCCCTAGATCTTCAAGGTTAAGCCAACTCAGGTTTGAAAGAGCCACCAAAAATGGTAAACTGCTCTCCCAGGGTTCTCCCTCTTTTAATCCTGCTGCCCAAATCAAAGGACAAGCTTTCTGTCAGTCCTTCAACAGGATCTCTGCAGTAGACTTTAGTCCCAGCCTGTTCCACAGCTGACAAAAGCTATCAAATCTGTTCTGTGTGTCACTTGGAGGTTTGTTTTTAATATTAAGGACTGGATAGCCAACAGCCCTGGGGAACCCTACTGCAAATTTCCTGAAACATAAGATAAAGGCAGTTTTGTTTATCCTGTTCCCTTCACATGACAGAGCACAGGGAAGGTTAAAAGAAGAGCTGTATGCATGTATGATAGGGGTTTCAACTGAGGGTGAAGAGCATTTTAGACTATTTATAGCTGATATTTTCCCCTTTTAGAAACACCACTAATAATTGCCATTTATTGGAGAGACAGCTCTTTTTTCAGTTTGCAAAATATCAGCTAGAATGCTTGTCATCTCAGAAAGATAATAAAAGACACACAAGAATGCTATAGGAATGATGGTGTTTGTGTCTTGTCTTTCATAATCTAGACTTAAAGGAAATCATAGGTAGCGTTGCACATTCATTTGGTGCTTTACATGGAAAATTTCTTAAGTCTCTAGTATTTAATGTGTGGATTACGTGCATGAGCATCTCTAACCTTGACAAATTGGATATACAACTGTGAATTTGCAAAATGGAGACCTAAGTCCTCAGCTAAGAATTAAAATTTCCTGCTCAGATTCTACAATATGCTGGAATGGCAAATGATACAAGTAATTACTTGCCTCTGAAATCTGCTGTATGTGTTAATCAAAGAATATTTGTGTAACATTATAAAGTGCAGTGTATTATAATACAGGCCAAAGCTAGTTTTTGTTTAATTTTATATTGAAGGCTCATTAAATGGCCAAAAGGCAATAAGAGAATAAAAAAGGACAATTGAAATGTCATGGCAACATATCTTTGCCATTGGCAATGGCAGCTGATGATATGCAAATAATTTTTAAGCCACGAGGTTACTGGCAGGGCACGTTTCTATTATGTCAGTTTTTTCAATGGGCTGCACTCCTCAGTAAATGCATATTTTTAGATGGTATCATTGTTCTCTCTGGCTTCATGCTATAGTCTTTCTTTATGTGCTTCATTGTAAAGTATGCTAATTGTGCTGTTACAGTGTGAAAGTGGGTGGCATAATATTCTTGAGGTGAACTGTAAATCAGACCACATAGGTTTTTAACCAATAAATTGTGCCTCCCTCCTTATAGGAGTTTGAGGAGTCTTCAGTATAAGTGGAATATCAAAGGTCAGAGGCTTGCTTTGTCAACTGTAACTTCTTTAAAGTGAAAAGCATGGCAATTCTGGCAGGTAAGAATTGGATTAGTTAGGTGTCTTCAGCTGTACCTCCACAAACTTGGGAATTCTTGGTTTCAAAACATGAACTTTGCTTCAGATCTCTAAGACTGCATCCTTCCCCTAGAAATGAATCAGCCATGCCTTAGTACATTTGATTTGTTAGTCAGAGTGACAGACTTCTGCCCAGGCAAGGATATAAAAATGTATCTTCTAAACTGTCCCCTTTCTTTTGTCATTAATATGTATTACTCTGTACAGGATCTCCCATAGCAATCCTGCTCTCAGAGTGATTGGAGTTGAGTCACTGCATCTCTAACTGTAGGCAGCTTGCAAGGTCATATGTCTGAGTCTGCTTTCGGATAATTAATATAATATGATAGGATATTTGATATATACACATTTTTTTCTTATTATCTCTAGGTTTCTGACAACATTTTAAAATCATCATTATTATTATTATGCTGCTTCCTTTCTGATATATACTTTTTGTTTATATCAAACCAGGAAAAACTGTTCCCATATTTTACGCTGATTCTTAGAAGAATCATCTAGTTTCAATGAAACTAGAAATTCCTGTTACAATTTGACCTAAATAGGTAGCACAGATACTTGCATGGCACAGCTGCTTTCCAAGAATACTTAGGTATTTTGCTCCTAATGATCTCTGTAAGTGGATTTCTCAATGTATGGATTACTGGAAATTTACACATTCCAGCACTGGAAGAGAACCCCCCACCACCAGTATCCTTGTTTAATGCCTTCTGAAACAACCTTGAGAAATGAACCTTGGGTAAAAGTCACTTAGCATTAGTGAAATTGTTTAACTAAGACATGTTTTCACTGATGATTTATGTTGACAAATGGAATTTCTGTAGCATTTTCCTCTTGCACCTGGGCCGTCCTACTTTAGGGGCTGCAGCCTGTGTACTGCAATTGTTTACAGGGCTATTGTAAGGTAAAGATGCTGTTCTTCATAAGCATTTTTACACAGAAACATCATTTTTGAAGAGTATGGGACAATGTCAAAGCTCCACCCTGCAGAACTGTAGCTTTGTCCCCTCCTTAGAAATGCTATTTTCCCTTCAAAACAGAATGGGCTTCTCAGCTAAATGATTTATTTTTTTTAAATTTGTGGAAAAAAAAAACCCACTGCAGACTGCTACATGCATCCAGTTCCGTCTTTCTACTGAACTTCTTCCTCTCTGCTACTAAAGCACCCTGCTAGTTACCGCATATTTCAGGATAAAGAAGAGTCTAAAAGTCTTTAAGCAGGGGAAGGAAAGAAAAAGACAGAGATTATGAGTAAAGTTAATATATTCCAGAGAAACTGAGAAGTGCAGAAAGTCACCTGCCTGTGGCAAAGATATGAAACACCCTCCTACATTTTAAGGTTGGAAGCTAAAGAAGGGGGTTTTCTTGTACCAGTGAAAAATGTGGGTTTCCACTGAAAGTATTTCTTCTGCAGGTATGTAGATAAGAATGTGTAAAAATCAGTACTTTCAGTGTTTAAGATAAAAATTGAATGTATTTCAGGGAAATCAGCGCTTAATTTAATATCTAATGCTTCAGTGACAGATAACATTTGTGAAAACCTTCAATCCACTCTGCTCAGCACACAAAACCAAGACTGGTTACAATCTCCCAGTGTTTCACATTATACAATGACTCAGAAGATACAGCCTAAACAGTATCTCACAGTATTTTTCTGCCTTAGATTCTCAGGAAACCTGTGATATGCCTATCTTTTTGCCTCGTTATGTGGGTAAGACATGGAAAGAAGACATTATTTTAAAATCAGCAAGTTATGTTTAAAAACCCCACTGAGTTTACTTAAAAATAAGGCAGCCAATTCAGAATTATGACAAAACGATCCGGATGCTCAGTGCAAAGTACCATTTTCTCTAAATCCCAAACACACAGATGCATTTAAGAATCACATGCCACGTGGGACTTTCTGCCTCAGCCTGAGCTTGCCCATTCTTCATCCGTGTTGCTTGATTCCTGTCCTGCCATGTGCTGCTCTGCCACCCACCGGCCTCTTTGTTCCCGATAGAGACAGCGCAGTGGAAAAACAAAATTATTTTCCTACATACATCAAGATGGTTATTTGAAACAGGCCCACCTGAAGTGTCCTTAAAGCAAATGAAACATCATTTCAATATGGCATCTGCGTGTTGCCAAAATAAAGTGTGTCTAAACAAAGCCTTGCTCAAGGAGTGGGACAGAGGCCATCCAGCAGTCAGCCTGCCTGGATCAAACCTATCCTGGATACCACTGGGCTGCTGTACTTCCCACACATTTGGACTCATATTTAAGAGAGATGTATCTTCTACTGGCATTTAAAGGGATCTATGAATAAACGACATGTGACTCAGAAAGCGAAGACCATTGTTTAGATATTTAATTGTGGACTGACCCCACAGATATTTAAAGTACAGCTGCTTATGCTAAGATTGAAACTTATAAGTGAGCGAGGCCCTGGGTTCTATTTATCAGCCTGCATGAGTTAACATCAAATGTGTGAAAAGGAATTTCCACAGACTTGGAAAGGTCTCCTGTCTTTGCAACCTCTGTGTTAATGTCTCACGGCTGTGTTTTGCATGCTACAGACCAGGTTTTCTTGCAATGGGAGCACTAGCATGAAGTAGCAATGCCCATTTTTGCCTTTAGAACTCTTCACAACTTATTTTCATGTTTTCAAAATGAAGATGCTTTGGAAAGCTTCTATAGTTTCACATAAAAGCATAAAATATTTTTACCTAGTATTAACAGCAATTAACAGATTGACATCTTCTATTTTAAGCTGGGAAAGAACATAATCATCAATGGTTTTGATTTAATATAAGGCATAAATATGTTATCCCATATTTCCATGAAAGCATATATTTATTTATGAAGGATATCCAATATTCTGCTATGATTAACAAGTCCCCCTTTCTGTACCACACATCCAGATAACCCATGGACATCAGATGTTCATCCTCCTTTACCACTTACGTAAGAGTGCTCATTCCTGAATTCATATTCAGACAATTATATGAACAGTACTGTTAAATACCACCAAAAGTATTGCTGTTTTTGCCTGATTTGATAACCTGTCCTTTGAAGAGACTCTTCCAAAGCACACTCCCCCTATGTACAGTTTTCACTTCTGGTCTGCTTTCATTAATGACATATACTAAGCCTTAGCATGCAGTCATCCAGTCAATTTGACTGACTGGTATATCCGTTTTATTTAGGGTAGAATAATTACAGTTTCCATAGCCACCAAATTGACCCTTATTTTAAGTGGTTTAAATTCTCCAGGGCTAAAAGACATCTCTGTGTTTCCCTCTTGGAATAATGAAGAGCATGTTCCTTTTAATGATGGTCAGATTAGACATTCTCCCATTCATTGTGTTACTTGGAAGCAATTAGATTAAATCAGTTGCCATGAGGTGGAGGGGGAAAGAAGAAAAGGATCAAGATGTTGCCACACTCTGATACTATGAACAGCCTTTTCATGAACATGGAAAAAGGAGGTAGAAAAAAAATGTAAGTCAGATTCTCTGCTAACACATATTAGCAGTGATGGGATCCCAGGAGCAACTTCAACTACCTCCAGCTGAGGGACCTTTGTGAATGGAGTACCCTGCGCATTAGCAACTGAGGCACCCACCCAAGTATCGGGACCTGCAGCTGTGAACTGTCGTGTCACAGGAGAGTGAAGAGGAGATCTACACACCTTCCTATCATCCTGTGTCACCGATTAGAGCAGACAACAATTCTGAAATGAGAATATCTTAGTCTCTGGAGTATTATTCAGTATTGGAGGCTAATGTCTACCAAAGCACGTTCCATATAATAGGGCACAAATTGTATTCACTATGCCAAAGGCAGATTTCTGCTAACACATCTGAGGTACAGGTAAGATACTGCAATACTGAAAAGCCCGAGGATTTTACCAGCAAAACAAACCAAAACCAGGGAGAAAACATCATATCATGACATTACCAGAGACAAGTCAGCAGAGATTTGTGGTTTGTCTTCACTGACATCTGCTCCTAGGCAGCACCCTTATTAGCTCATTTGCATTCAGTAATTATCTTTCTGTTCCTTAGCTAGACTTAGAAGTTATGCAAATCAGGACAGATAAGATATGAAATTTCATCAGGTGCTAATTAAGTCACCTAGGGTTTACTTTATGTGAATGTGCCATCACTGCAGAGAGAATGGAATCAGACTCACTGGTTTTGGTGCTGATCACCTGTGCTCAACTGTTCGTGCCCAAGACCCGCACTCAGGTACAGAGCATTCATAGTATTCTAGATTATCTTTTTAGATCAAGTCTTCATCAGAATAAAATACTCTAGAATGCTTAATTTTTATATTTTTAATATAGGATAGTATACTACACTAGCTAATACTTTTGTTTGAGACGATGTTTGATTTGACTCAACACTGGGCAAAGCCTAGCTTCGTCTGGGGTTCCTGATTCCTGCTTTGCCCCTCAGATGGGAACTGATGCTGGCCTGGCTGAGTGGGCGTGCACTCAGGTACTCACAAATGTTTGCTCTTCAGGTCTGAGGTAAAATCGTCCTTCTGGACAATGCCAACAACAACCTATGTCAGCTCATAATCACAGACGCGGTTACAACATATGATAGGCATTCATATTTCCAGTTCAGCACAAAGAACAATGATGGGACTTTACACAGTGACAAGGGACAGAGCTGAAACAATAGGACCACCATCTAAGGCAACAGGCAGAAGGACTTTCTTGTTGCAAAGAGTCTTTAGAGGATTGTTTGGCAAGCTGTGTATGCATAGCAAAAAATTGGTGGGAAGGAGCCAACAGGCAGAAGGAAACAGTTTGGTCCAAGAAGAGGGAAAGAGTAAGTGTGCTCACTTGGGAACGAAATCATGTGGGTGTAATGAACCACCTACTGATGCTGATTCCTCCTGTGTTGGAGGGAATCGGGACATCTGTTTGATCTAGATGAGGGATTTACAGCTGTTCCCCTGTCTCCACTTATGACTGATCACACTTGTATAAGTGTTGAGCTCCAAGGTACCCATAGAAGAGGAAAGGAAATAAATTCCAGCATTTCTCTGCTCTCTAGACTGAATCCACTCATGCCTTCACTTGTCTATACATAATCAATTTGTCTTTATAGTTCAGATTATCAGCATCTTGGGGAAGGAGCTGTCAGAGGTACTTTTTTAACAAGCTTCATGCCTGCCCATATCACCATGCCAATAATTATAGTTCTGGATTGCTTTCTGTGGATTGCATGTCTCAAGCAAAAGTGAAAAGAAATAAATTAGAGGTATTATAGTAGCCGAGATCACAGATTTTGAATGAAGCTATTGGGCACAGTAATTTAGATTTACATTTGTTAAAAATAGCTGTCAAAGTTATATGTCAATCTGTTAGCACAATGTTTAATTTATCTTTCTCCTCAGCAAGGTTGCCTGGAAACAGGGAAATAGTCTGAGAAATCCCTTTGTGAATGTGTGGTATCACTTGAGAAATCAATATGGCCACTTTATGACTGCTATTTTTATTCAAAGATTTAGAAATTCTGAGATTAAAAATTCCAATCAAACACCAGAAACAAACACCCAAACAACTTGTAGTAAAAATACACCTGATACAAATAGCAACTTGGAGGTAGGACTTTGTTTAGCACAGAGCAATCTGCCACTTGCACAATTAGAGTGTACACTGGTATATCTCCTGGTGCAAGTAACAATCACAACCAAGGCAGAGTTTCTCTTGCAATCTGCAGATTTAGGAATGAGGGCTGACTGGCTACACAGAGAGAAAGGAAAGCAAATTATTTTTAACCACAGGTCATGAAACTGCAGCGTGAAGTGCAGTAAGAGCATGGAAGTATCTATAATTACAGTATCTGTCCCTGACAGACAAACAGAAGTCTCATGGCCAGAGTAACTCATTCAAAGGATGCTACTGAAGAGACATCCATCTAGGTATGCTGTCAGCTCATATACTGTTTCACATCGTGCATGTCTGAGAAGGGCAAGGAGGCAAGGACAGACAGCAGCAGAGAGATGATGGGGTCAGTTAAATTAACTAGTCAAGGGGAGAAATGACCATGCAAGATTTTTCAGAAACACATAGCCATGCTGCAAGTCTCTCATCTGCTTGCGCTGAACTCTCTGCAGATGAATAATGGCCTTTAGGGAACACTTATGAAACATGAGCATCAGTCACTGCAAAGAGCTTTTTGAGCCAAAGAGCTAGGTTGAAGGATTTCTACTAATGCAGGGGATTTATCAGGGGTTTTGATTTTTTTTCTTTCTTGGATTATACGAAGGTTTAAGAACCCAATCCACCCCTAATTGTGTGGAAAAAACCCATCACCACACAGGTTATTTCCCTGAAGCTCTTGGGATACATGTATGGGTTTAAATGCACTGCTTGATCAGGCTCCACAATTCTTTGCCAGCTGCATCCTGCCACAGGTGGGATCTACAGGTGACCCTTGTGTGCACCCCCACTCCCTGCAGTTGTGTTCTTCTATTTTCCACATTTCTCAGTATCTTGCTTTTGCAGACATCAGATAAGCACAAAAAATGCTGAACTATGAGTATTCAGAATACTAAGCTGTGAATGCAGTAATCAGAGTTGGCTGGAAAAGGTTTCAGTGGACTCAGTTGCACCATTGTGCAGTAAGGACTCGAGGCCAATGCAGACAGAGCAAAAAGAGTAGGAGAAGACAGTGCCTCCTGGATGAGCTGGGTGAACAGTTTATATTGAATACATAATATGATGTGCTTCAGTGTTCTCATTCTTCACAGACTGTCTGTCAGCACGCTTATGATTTTCCTGTTAATTTTCTGTGGGGAAAAAAAATGCGTGTTGATTTCTTCCAATGATGTTGTTTGTTATCAGTGAGGACAGAGTGAGTGTTCAGTATTCAGGCTCATGGATTATGCTGGTTACTTCTGGCTGTACAAACATGCCTTTTTTTCTGTCATCTTACCTGGAGACTGACATTCTTCAAAGCCTGGTCCTGCTACAATTGAATTTACTTCAGGATCCCCATTGTCTTGAATGATATGAAACAATATCCTGCAGTCATATGCTCAAATCAAATCAGTGCAGCATGTGAACTCTCACAGAAAATGAAAACAAAGCCCTGGAGGAGATTAGACTCCACATGCATGAACTTTCCTGTCACAAAGGTTATTTATACATGGAGTACATGGAAATAAAATGCATAGGTTAATCCTGTTCTTCGTAAGATCTCTGTATGAGAAGTATAATTCACTTGTAGCCCAAAGTTGTTTTACACTGATATATTTAACAACAAAATTTGACACAAGGCAGGAAGGCCAAGAGCTGATATCAAACAACATTTGAGTTTTGTGGCCTTCAGCTAGAGCTAAGATGACTCAAATAATATAACATGCAATTCCAATAACCCTACAGGGATGCTGTTCAAGAGCAAATGTAAATTATGATGAACTTATGCATCCCAGGAGATTTACTCAAAGAGAATACAGAGATGATTGCCTTTGGGATGAATGAAGGCTGAAGTGCTCACTGTGCTATACCCACATGAGCTTCTGCAAGCAAGACATGAAGAATGGTGGCAACAGAAAGCAGAGAATTGTTCTCAGGAGGGTTCCAAAAAAGCTACTCCATGAGTGAATGCTCATCAGAGAAGCTGGGGTGTCTCCAGGGCAACTTGTTTCTATGACGTTCCTGCCACAAGCATGAAGTATTGATACATACCACCCTATAGATGTAGGCCTTGGATTTCAGCAGCTTTAAAGCATAGTCTCTGACTGTACAATGCTGTAGCACTGTATTTCAAGAGCAGTGTGTTCATGGAGAAAGTTCAGCAGCTCTTATATGGACACCAGCACATGCACTCAGACAGATGTGGCCCCTCCACTACCAATGCAGATGTTTGCATGCCAAGGTGTCCACACATACAGGGGAAAGTTTAAGCACAAGGACAAGGACAGTCATTGGGAAATTATCAAGTTAACAAACACATGAATTATAATGTGTTTTTTTCAGACAAAATAACATGAATGGTGTTTGATTTACAATTTACCAGTACGAGGATCAGTCTGGGTCTGTTTCTTAATAATGCATAATAGAAATGCTAATACTTCACAAGGTTGGGGTGGTGGTGGTGCAGTAATAATAGCCCCAGTCACCTGAGTCTCACCTCACCCCTAATCAGATAGCACCTCTTAGGACAACTCTTTATAGCCTGCTTCATTGTTAAATGCTGGTGTGAGTGTGTACTGTACTTTTATTCCCCGACAGCTCCGTTCCCCTTACAAGAGGGTTATTCTTGGAAACCGAGTAGTGTTAATGTAATCCACTCCACTAATTCCAGACAGAGACAAGAGAAGTGGCTACAAAGTAAAACTGAGTGGGTTTTCTGCAGTGTCATGCCTTTATTGTGGTCCACAAGAAGAGTCATCCACAAAGGGGCCTTTCAGAGGAGCACTCTTAACTGTTCAAGCAGAAGGCTTTATTCAGAAGGATCTTTAATTAGCAGCTGTAAAGAAACAGTGGTGTGGAAACTTGCACAAAATACACTTAGGGTTATGATACTGAAAGCAAGGGAGGAAGTTAAAACAGTAGGGCAAGATAAAAAACAGGGATATGAGTAGGAAATTGCAGATGAATTTTCAAGATGACCTGTTTGAGCCATTCACTGAAACTGATCTTTGTACAACCTGCGTAAGCTTTCTAGCCCAGGCATTGTAAGTCGTACAGTAAGAGCAAACTGTTCTCTGCTCTGCCTCACAGGTACTTAAGTAGCCCCAAGAAGTGCTTTGCTAATAGTTAAGAATGACTAAACTTTAGTAACAATGTTAAGTTCAGAACACATAATTTGTTAGGTTTGTAACTCAGATGATGTCTAAGACTTTACTGCAAATTTCGACTGCCCTGATGTTTGCTTGGCCACATGGCTTGTGCATATATGTATGTCATACAGTCTATAGAGCAGTCTAAAACTCCCTGGAAAAAGAAATCTTATATAAAGATCAGATGGATTTCACTGACTTACTAGCCCTCTGTCCTTAGAGAGCCAGGAATAACTACAGCAATTGTTCAGGTTAACGAGTAATTGCTCATCTATCTGAGGAAGCCCATTAAAAAATCCGTTTCGCTCAGGAGTGCAGGAGGTGTTTTTGCCTCATTGTGCTTCACAGATCTCCCCAAAAATAACACATTGCTGTAATACAACAAATCTGCAGAAACATAAACTGATCAGTTTTGATCTGTTCATTTTGTGGAAGGTAGAGGAATATACACTCTGACTACATTTGTAGAATTTTGTTCTTGTCTTGATCCTTAGAAAGGACGGAATTCAAGAGATCTATACAATAACCTGGAGGGAGCTCAAAGGAGATATTAACAATAATCTGGAGGGTGATTTACACAGACAAATACAGAAAGCTCGAACTTACCCGCGCTCTTTCCCTCACCACTGATTTTACTAAGAAACTAAGAAAAAAAAACCAAACCGGAGGGAACGCCGAAGATGACAGCAGCACTTGTGCTGCCCTCCTCAGGCAACCTGCCTTTAAAAGCCTAGTGCTGGCTTCAGAGCGACCATTAAAGCAGAGCGGCGCCACTCCAAGAAACGACATCATTTTATTTTACCTTAACTACCAAGACACAATTTAAGGCAAGAAAACCCACAGAACAACCTCCCTCGAAACAAAAAAAACCCGGCCATCACGGCTCCCAGGCCGGCAGCGGTTCGCCTCCCCGCGGTGAAGACACTTCTGCCACAGGGCGGCGACCTCCCCCGCACAGCTCGGGGCCCGCAAAATGGCGGCGTGTGAGCAGCGAGGAGGAGAAAGTCTACATCCCCTTCGGACAGAGCCCTAGTTTGCTTTAACACGAAACAGCGAGTTGAGGGAAGGTTGTATGGCTGTCTGCACCAGCCCTGCTGCGAAAGGTCCTCCGGGCGTTGGTACCAGGGGGTGGCGGGGGGTAGAGAGGGGTGAGGTGGGCAGTTGCAGCCCCCCCCCGCCCCGCTCCGAGCGACACGTTCGTCCCCACAGACAGAGCTGGGAAAGTCTCAGTGTGTCGAGGAAAAGCCCACCCGAGGCAGCAATAATTTGCAGTTTGAATGAAGCACCGGTTAAGAATCATTGACTGAGTTTGGCCCGGCCTCAAAAAAAACCAAAAACCAAAAACCAAAAAACCCAACCCCAAAACCCCCCCAAAAAATAAATCTCAAACTGCTCCCTTGGCTGCAGTGAGCGGTTTGGCTTGGCATTAGGAGGACTTTGGGAACCCTGATAAAGCAGTACAGGGGTGTTGCTGGTGAAGGAGATGAGGTGGATGAAATTCAAGTCATGTTAGGATGACTAAATGGAGTGGGTAGATGGTTAATAGTCCTGATCCCTATCTTTTTTTTGCAGCTGGTGTTCTGACAGGCTTTGCCTTTTCATGCTTGAATGTGAATCTTTTCATAAGCAGGTAGAGCTGCTGGTAATGAAGTGCATCTCAGGCAAAGATATGCACTGCATTTGCACAGTAGTGCTTCTAGGAGCTAAGAGAATTCCACTCTGTTACTATGTAAAAGGTGCTGCCTTCAGGTTTTACTGAGGGATCCAGGTAAGCTTTGTATTTGCACTTGGGAAAAGACTAAATAGGCCAGGGAGCAGAACAATCTGCTTGGCTGATGGGGGAAAAAAAAAAAAGAAAAAAAAAATTACTCTGTGTTTTGTTCTCCTTGTTGATATTTATCATTACCCTTCATTACCCTTAATTGTTCTGGACAGTAAAAAATTTTTTGTAACCTTTACCTCAAAGCACAAAGTAAAGCAAATAGTCATAATTCCTTGGATAAAAATTAGATCAAATGCTGTCCATATGCTGTATATATCCTCAGCCAAAATAAGGCATTTTGTCTCTTTGATATAATACTCAAGCATTACAATGCCTTGTTCGGAGAGATGTTTATGGCATATAAGATCTAGTGTCACTTTACTTTTGTATCAGAGGAGTAGAGACAAGCTGAAATAGAAGAGGTGACTACTCTAAACTGAAACCAGAATCAGGCATAATTTTTAGTTTTGGTTTTTGGTTTTTTGGGGGGTTGCCTATTCTAACTTACAGGTAGAAAATTATATGTCATATATCATCTACAGTTACGGTGATTTTCCCTTGCTGTCATTTTTGTGTGTGATCTAGGGACCTCAGAAAGTAACAGTGCCCCTCAAATGGTATATGACTATACCCTGCACATGGTAAAGAGCCAGAATCTTGAGGCATAGAAGAACCTTTATGTTGGACCTGGATTATCAAGGTAATTGAGCCTTATGAACCTGAGTTGTGCATGGCACAAGAGGTAAGATTAAACTGCAAAAGCCCAGCCACCGCCTCTTCAGACAAAAGGCCCCATGGGATTCACAGAAGCTGGAGTGTGCCAACATACATCCTTGCACTTATTTCTGACAAGATCACCATTTGCCACTGCTGTAGGAAGAGCTGGGGAAGTAGGAAATAATTCTTATATCCCACTGAGCTCCATCAGGTGGGATGACTGGCAGACTTCTGCAGCTGAACTCAATATTGGGTGTCCAACGTGAGGGACAGCCAGTCTGCATGAAGATTTTTCTATTTGCTCATGTTTTTGCAGTTTCATTTCCAGGTGTCATCCTTGAATTTTCACTAGAATGGGAAACAAACCTACTTCTAGCCCAGTTTTGCAGACCAAACAAATTCAGGTGAAGATTGACTGAAGTATTTAAATTTTATGTTTTCCTCCAGAACTGTTTCTCATGGATTCTGCTGCAGCTACCACTAATGAAAGCTACAGGTGTAAATCTTAAGATGTCATTGGGTGAGTGGATGTAAAGCTTCTGTTCTCACTTCAGTGCATGTAATGTTTCTCACTGATGCTAAAGGATGTTATATATGTGACAGCATAGACAGTAGGTAAAGGGAAGGCAACCGATGTCATCTACCTGGACTTATGCAAGGCCTTTGACATAGTCCCCCACCACATCCTTATCTCTAAACTGGAAAGATGTGAATTTGATGGGTGGACCATCCAGTGGATAAGAAACTGGTTAACAGACCGTAGCCAAAGGGTGGTGGTCAATGGGTCTATGTCCGGGTGGAGGCCGGTGACAAGCAGTGTCCCCCAGGGGTCTGTCTTGGGACCGGTTCTCTTTAACATCTTTATCAATGACATCGATGATGGGATTGAGTGCACCCTCAGCAAGTTTGCGGATGACACCAAGCTGAGTGGTGTGGTCGACACCCTAGAAGGAAAGGAAGCCATCCAGAGGGATCCTGACAGGCTGGAGAGATGGGCCCGGGTGAACCTAATGAGGTTCAACACTGCGAAGTGTCAGGTGTTGCACTTGGGCCGGAGGAATCCCAGACATAGATACAGACTGGGAGAAGAGCTTCTTGAGAGTAGCCCTGCTGAGAAGGACTTGGGGATTCTGGTGGATGAGAAACTTAACATGAGCCAGCAGTGTGCTCTTGCAGCTCGCAAGACCAATGGTATCCTCGGCTCCATTAGAAGAGGGGTGGCCAGCAGGGACAGGGAGGTGATTGTCCCTCTCTACTCTGCCCTCGTGAGGTCCCATCTGGAGTCCTGTGTGCAGATCTGGGGCCCCCAATACAAGAAGGATGTGGAACTGTTGGAGAGGGTTCAGAGGAGGGCCACGAAGATGAATAGAGGGCTGGAGCACCTGCCCTACGAAGAGAGGCTGAGGGAGCTGGGCTTGTCCAGTCTGGAGAAGAGAAGGCTGCGGGGGAACCTCATTGCAGCCTTCCAGTACATGAAGGGAGCTTATAAGTAGGAGGGGATTCAACTTTTTAAAAGGATAGACAATGGCAGGACAAGGGGGAGTGTATTAAAACTAAAGGAAGGAAGGTTTAGATTAGATATTAGGGGGAAGTTTTTTACAGAAGGAGTGGTGAGGTGCTGGAACAGGCTGCCCAGAGAGGTAGTGGATGCCCCGTCCCTGGAAGTGTTCAAGGCCAGGTTGGCTGGGGCCCTGGGCAACCTTGTGTAGATCCAGGCCTGAGGTTGGTGGCCCTGCCTGTGGCAGGGGGGTTGGAGCTCTGTGATCCTTGGGGTCCCTTCCAACTCATACCATTCTGTGATTCTGTGATTCTATGTGAATAATAGAGGGTGTGCCACATACTCGAACTGAGAAAGCCAATTTACAGTCTCAATTACACTAAAGTTCATTAACTTGTAGTGGTGCTAGGTTTATATCACTGATATGCTCAGTCTAATTCAATAACATCTGCATAACTGTATTTGCATTTCTTTCTATAGCGGTTAATCTGTGGCCTGGGAAACCGCCTCCTGAGTTTACAGAGCAGTCGCTGTTAATCCACAGAGTGGTGCTGTTGGTGTATTCTGGGTGCACTGCAGCAAAATACAGATGTTTCTTTAGTCTCGTTTAATTTAGCTAAACTTTTGTCCAGGTGGCATTGTAACTAAGGACAGAATTTAAACAAAATACATTTCCTTTCCAGGCACTCAGCCTCTCTGAACAATGAGGTTTCTGTTCTAATTACATTTGCGTATATTTGGATTACTTTTTATGTTTTTCAACCATGCCCATGTCATGTTATTGTTGTTTTTTATAAGTGAATGTTAGTGTTCTTTGACCTGGTGCAGACTGGAGAGGGCTGTCTGTCCTTCTCAGGTCTTTTGTCCCTCAGCATGTGAGATAGTGTGACCTCAAAGTTTTAGATGACAGCTGTGAACTATGCTATCTAGATGGGCTTCCTTCAGCATGAGGCTTTGTGTACAAATAGTAATGGGTCAAACTTCTCTACATTATGCACCATGTGCTTTTGTCTATATTATGTCAATACAGTTTAACTCTCTGAGAAGAGAAAATTTTGATTTCCATGCCCATAAACTGTCTTTACTGAGGCAATTGGCAGTGACTATAGCATTCTTTACCACCCTAAATGTTACTCTTACTCCTTTAGAATTTACTAGTGTCTTGATTATTGTGGAGAATTAGGCTACCTTTATCTGAATCGTTGGTTCACAAGCTACCAGTCACAAGAGTCAAGTTCTTTCTAATTTCTCAGGTAAATCAGCCCCTAAAGGCCTTTCTGCTCTTTCCCAAATTCTCTCTTCTGTCTACTTTGATTCCTTGACTGTCATTCCATAAGGAATGAAGTAACTGCTGCTTCACAAAAGGACACGTCTCTTGATTTTTCTTGAGCCTCACTGGTGAATGTAGCTTGAATCTCCCCTAGTTACAAAATAACAGAAGTCCAGCCTTTTTGTTTGTCCTACCTATAAGGTAGGATTTCAAATGGTTTGGGTGTGAGAGCTCAATTGATGTGGCCAGTCCTATGGGAATCGCTCCTACTTGGCTTCTAACCAGTGCTCTCCTAGCTAGTTTAAAATAATTACTAGATATTTGTGTAAATGTACTCTGAGGGACACACATTTTATCAGGGAAATTAATTGGAATTCTACAATGGATAGAAGATTTGTAACGACTTTAAAATTTATACAAGGTGAAACAAGAGTAGATCTGCAGAGACAGAGGTAGTTAATCCTTCACTGAGAAATCAAGAGCAAATTCTGCACAGAGAATCTACATTGCTCTACAGGAAAAATATCTTGGTTTATATCTGTGTGAAAGATTATTACATATTAAAGCTGCACAGAGTATATTGCAAAACATTGATGAAAACAGAGCACATTGCCAGTGGAACACTTGGTTAATGTGCACAGCAAGCCTGGTGATCTCTTATCTCTGCATTCAGCATATACAAGTTTTAATTTTGTAAAGGCTGACTGTCATTCTTTCTCAGCTTAATTTTATTTTTTATATATACTCCAGTATCCAATTATTGACAGTTTTACCCCTATATTTTAAAGTGCTTGTCACAAATTTCATTAAAATACACATTACACAAACTTTGCCAGTGGCAAGTTGTAACAAAGCTTTATTTTGAACAGTAGCTTCTTCAGCTACATCATACCTCCAAGATGCCTGTCACTCTTCTGTAAGACACTGTTTTTAGTTGCCAAAAAGTTCACAGCTTACAGAGGAGAAGTTTTCCGTGTTGCATACCTGCTTTGGGCTGATACATATGTAAAATTTAAGCTCAAATAGCTCTGCCATTTCTGGAAATAGATACAGGAGGAAAAAAATTGCATTGTTTTTGTTGAGAAGACCTTCATGCTTTGTAGACAAGTTTTTGATGTGTTGGGGAGATTGCTCTTTTGCCAGCTCCTGCTTTCTCCCTCCTACACAAATGTACCTCCATCTGGCTATGTTGGGACTTTCGGAAAAGCTTGATTTGTACATGCTCAGTAAAAGCTTTTTCAGAGCACAGAAAAGCAAACTTAGCCTAGCGATCTCACTGACAGTGAGGGTACTGCATCCTTTCTTACTCCCCTCCAGCTGCCCTGTACACCAGTCGCAGGTCCACAGAAAGGCACAGCATACTTGCTTCCAGGATGAGCATTTTTCAGGACTTGTTCTGGGTATGTAGGTATGTGGAAGGCCTCTCCCAGACTGGATACTGACAGAGGTGATAGAGTGCAGCAGGGGAGCTCTGACCACTATTGGAGTAAGGGAGAGCATCAGGGCAAAGCAGCATAAAGAGTTTGTTAAAGGACACTCCCTCAGCTAGAAAACACTTCCCGACAGAACTTGGAGTTGAATGTGGGATTCCAATCAGTTGTAATCCCAGAAACAGAAAACAGTTTTGAAATCCACTGGCAAAATATGTCTCATATTTTCCTTCTCTGGCTTATCCAGTTTAAGGTTAACAATTCATGTGTCTAAGCAAGTGCTCTTTTAGCCCACGTGGAGAATCCGTACGGCCTGGATTTTCTATTTTTGGCAGTAAAGGAGCAAAGTTAATAACATTAAAAGAAGTATAACGGTGAAGTTAAGCACTCCAAATTTGTGATGTACCATCATTCCTCCCTTTACCTAATTTCCTATGAGCCCTCCAGATTCTACAACAAATAATTCAGGGATTTTGGAGACAGCAGCCTTATTTATTGCATAGCTTTCCTACTCTCCCAGTCTGTCTGTCCTCCACCCAGAATCTTGCAATGGCTGCTTGGAAAAATAGGATGGACTACTGTACTTAAAATCAGTGGGATAGCATGTGCACAAAGGGACCAAATTTTAACCACCTTAGGATTCTTAGTTTCTAAATGAATATTTTTATACTGCAAAGTGTTTTATTTTGCCTAGTTTAATATAGATTTGGAGAGGGAGAAGAGTTTGTAAGATTAACTGAAGAAAATGAAAACACTGATAAAGAGGAAGTAAACCAGGTACCAGAGCTCTCTTAGCTGTGGGAAGGGTGAGATTTAAACAGATTTTTCTGCTTTTAAGTGTTCATTCAGTTTCCTCTAAATTCTGCTTTGTTTCTTTTCCCACTGGTTATAATTCATAAAGAATTGAAAGCTGAGCAGCAATTTTTACAGAAAGGTAAGAACCTAATTGTTGGAAAGATTTTAAGTTTAGAAAATCAGTGCAAAAAAGTGTGCATCTGTTTCAAGTGACAGCAAGGCATTTGTTACTGGCCAGTTTCTGGAGGTTCAGGGCTAGAGTCTTTGCAGACACAACTGCGTTGGCACCCCTGAATAAGCGATGCTCCCAACTGTTTTTACTTTCTTTTCTTTCAAAAAGGAATTTGCCATGGCTGTGTCTCTGGTCCTGTGAGGCTCTGACACAGACTGGTGCAGAGCCCAAGAACTGCAGGTGTGGAGTGTTGTACATGACTGTGCAGGGTTAAACAGTGACAGAATTTTTCTGTAAGCAGTTATGTTTCTTAATTTTACCATCATCCCTTGAACTGGGTAACCATATTTATGACTGTGTTCCATGTAGCCTTTTAACAAAGACATAAAGAAAGGGAACTATTTTCCGGCCTTTAAAACATTCTCACTTTCCCATTCCTAAACACTAGCCAACTCAATGAGAGTATCTTTGGAAACATTTAATCTATTCAGCAATTAGGCTTTGTTATTAGTGAATGGCTAAATTTACATGCCCACCAGTATTCTTTTTAACACTAATAGCCTGAATTAGAGAGAGTCTGAAGTTTTGCAATGTGAAACTCATGGTTTAGTGTCCCCCTTCTAAAGAAAAGGGCCCCATGGCCTCTTCTTCGTTGTGTGTCTTTTCTGTCTCTCTTAGGTTCCTCTGAGGCAGAATTAACACTGCATATTAGGCAGGTGACATTTGTTTGAAAACAGAGTCCTTTTGGGAAAATTTCCCTTTTTGCATAGGATGGGACAGAGAGTAGGGAAGTGGCTGGAGATCAGTATTTTGCTTTATTGTTTGCCACAAATTGTTAATTCTTTTTTCAGTGACCTTGCATAAATATTAATGTTTGCTTTGACAATGTAGTGAGTTTCAGTGAGAATAAAGGGCAATACTCCATATGTTCTGCTTTGGTGTTTTCAAAAGAGTATGACTAGTTACTTATCAGGCTAGATTCCCCTATCAAACTGCCACAGAGTACCTGTTGCATACTCTTGTGGTAGTCTGGACCTTCACTACTCTGGATGTGTGTGATGCTGTTGGACAGGTAGGTAGTGTCACTGTCACACACTCTTTCTCAGGTCTGTTCTGGGACAGGGGAAGTAGACGTGGAGGTGTACTTCGGGAACACTGACGTAGAGCAGTTTGGATCACAATTTCTTAAAGCCAAAGGCCTTTTGTTTTAGTGAAGGTAAAGTCATCTCTGAAAATGTCTAAAGGGGAAGAGAGGCAGGATTTCTTTCCCGAAGAATGCATGAAGTTATGCAGTTGTCTTCAGAGTGATAGGCTTTCAGAGAAAGCAGTATTTTGGGATTATGTTTGTCTTGGCTGTCTGGGGTAAGGAAAGAGCTTGATGCCTCAAAGGCGAAAAGGAAGGAGAATTCAACGGGAGCTCAGCTGAAGGATGTAGTATGGTGAGGGGATGAAGGGGGTCATGTAAAGGAGACGCAATGAAGAACGGGTTTTTTTCTCTGTGACAAATTAATACAGTCTTACTGGGATCCTACCTTCTCTTATCCAGTTGCCAGGACTTGTGTGTGGGCTCTTTCAATGCTGTCAGTTGCAGTACTTCATTAATGACCCTTAAGGGGCTAACATTAACACCTGCTTGTGGTTATTTCCTGTCACTGTTTACTCTCCCAGATGGTACAAATACAATATGCCCAGTGTGTTAGGCATTTGTCAGTAATACAGTCTTTGCCAGCTAAATGCCATTCATGTTAAATTTGGCAGCCATTTCATAGCCTGAAGAATCTGCCTTCTAAGTCAAAAGCAGAAACTGCAGACACATCTTAGATTGTCAAAATAAATGGGAAAGAAACAGCCCAATTGTTTGTTTTTCTTGTAGTTTATTTTCTTGTACCAAAAAGGTAGAACTGAGGAGAAGCAGCAACTTAAAATCTAAACAAGTGCCTAAGGCAGATGGTGGCTCCAGTGCAGTTGGATGGGGTGTACTCATGTGATCCTGAACCTGATTATTTCATGACCAGAAGATTGTGATGTTCTGATGACTGAAAGTTGTGGGTAGTGGAAGACTATGCTGCAGAGAAGAGTGTGGTCTCCAAGTCTTGAATTAACTCTTGCTGTTGCTTTGGGAAGACATTTAAAGAAGTAACCAGAAGGCTGATAAGCAGTGTTTCTGGGGTGCAATGAGAAATCATCCAATAGTGGCTGAAATTTTTCACGTGTGTGTCATGCAGGATTTTGATTTCCAGCTCTCCCAGAGCAGGTAATGTTGTTTACTTCTAGGACTGTAATGCACTGCGTCCATTTCTAGCTCTAAGGAAATGTTTTATATTGATAGTCATAAGAAAAACACCGTATTAATGCCAACTATCTTCACTTTGTCCAGAAAGAAGTTATTGACATACACATTTGGGAATTTCTAGCCCAACAGGCAGAAGTCTGAGAGATGAGTAAGTGAATACCTCTGCTAACCCATAGACCAGTTGTTCACTAAAATCATTACTATATAAATCGCTACATTCTTCTCAGGAAAGGTCAAATAGGGTGCTCATGCCAACAATGGGCCTATAAATGCATTCTTCCAGGTCAGGCTGAATCCCTGACAGCTGTGCCCTGATGACAGAGATGATGGTAAAGCAATTATCTCTTGGCTTCACACAAGCAAATATCCAAAGCTGATTATTTTACTAGACCAAGTAAAGCAAAGCCATCGTGGAGTTGTGAATGCAGCCAGTTACCATTGAGGTCCTTAACATGGTGTATATCTGTCTGTTGCGTGTGTGTATAAACATTAAAGTCAATTAAGAACATGAGCCAACTTTTAGCTAGTCAGGACTATTTAAGATACAGATTTTGAGCACTGTTCCTTCACTCATAAAGTGGTCTACATGTGAATCAGTATGATCTTACCCATCAGCTCCTCCAGGGGTGATTGATAATTTGTCTGTCCCATCAAACATAGGCACTGGGTTCATGTTGGTAGAAAGGTTCTGAGAGCAGAGAGAAAGAGCAAGGAAAAAGCTGCAGCTGGAGAAAAGCCACTGGGTAGTGGGCAACTGGAGGATCAGCAAGAGGTCATCTTCCCCAGGCTGTCAGAACAGAGAAGGTTTTTAATAGAGACAATCCATATCACAGATAGGTGATAGGTCCGTTATTTTACATTACAGTGGTGCACCAACATCATCCCCAATATGCAGGGGAAGGCAGCTTATGGGTACAGGGGCACAACTGAGCAACCATTGCCTTAGTTCTCGTTGTTCTGGAGTCTCTCATCCCTTCAATGCAATCTTTAGGCTTTTGTGGATGTCGGATGTGGCTGCTGTATGTCATAGAACAAATGTACTTATGGTTAAAGATTGGAATCAGTTTGTATGAAAAGCAAACCCCCTCCTTTTTTTTTTCCTTTGGTTTTTCTGTTTTGTTATGTGTGGTGGCAGACCCATGCATTGCAACACTGTTAAGGCCATGTGCAAACTGGCCTCATGGAAACCAGGCAATTAAAGTACTGCTTAAGAAGATGAAAGGAGTTGGAAAGACAAAGAGAGACACAAAGACTCAGGGTGTCTGGCTTCATTGGTAATGATCATGATCTGAAACTTCTTTTGTTCCCTGCATTTTGATGCCCATTCATTGAGGTTGGTATGATAAAAGAGATTATCTCCAAGTTCAGATAGTTTTTGCAGTCTGATTTATAGTGTGCTTCTACATTCACCAGTGAATACCATTGCCCAGCTGAATGGGCAGCAAAGGAGCAGGGATGATAGAAACACACAGAGGACATGCTTTGGATTTTGGGAATGCCAAGCAGCTGATTCAGGAGTTGACTTATTGAATCCAGACAGACAATAAAGATTGGTTTATTTTGGAAGTGGCATCCTGCTTCACTCCTAACTCCCTACTGATTACTGAGGTTTAATTTCTGATATCAGAGGAGGGTTGTGTTTTTGGTTTATGGAAAAAAGCGAGACTGTGGGTTTTGAGGCCTGGGCTCAGATTCAGAGGGGTCAGAGTGGCTCCCTCTGTATGAGGAAGCTAAGGTTTCTGACATTGCTGAAGGAGGCCATGTAGTCCAGAGTAAGACTCCTCCCACAGAAATGTCTGACAACAACTTTAAAGTTCCAAAAGCCTTGTTCAGTGCTGGAATCCTCCAGCAATGTCTGGGCCACAGATTTTGTCAAGGGCTCAAGAATAGTTTCTCCTGCACTGGCAGCTCTGCAAACTTGAGCAGAATGCTGGAGAGCCCATTGTGTTTTTTCTGCCTCCTTTATCACTATCAGTCATTAAAACTCAGTAATTGAGAATTAGATGACAATTTTAAGTGCTGATAAATGTCAAGAAAGAATGAATCTGTCTGGCCTCTCTCACAGCTGTGATGACAGGATTAAGCATGTGTATGTGTGTGTGTATGTGTATTCATAAAACAACAGGGCTGAGATGCTACTTACAAAGTTCAGGCAGAAGTAAATGCATTTATGAAAGTAACTTCTCTCTTTTCAACTTGGGTTATCATTTAGAAGTGCTTGCACAAATCAGCTTTACAGGTCACAGCCCTGCTTGATCTATCCTCTATCTCAAACAAATCTCTCACCTGACTTTGAAATAAGTAACCCAGATTTCATAGAGGCACAGAGCCTCAGTTGGAAAAGGTGAGACCCTGCCTGCTATTCATTCCCTTGAGGAATAACTGTAGAGTGCTGTGGAAACTGTGTGTGATTCCAAATCTTTCCCTGCAAATTGACTAACAATAAATGAGACATCCTCGTGACATGGGTGGAGAGCTCCCTGTCTCTCAGGTATGCCATTGCCAGCATGTGCTCAGGGCAGTCTGCATGACAGTTGTTGGTATTGGGAAGAGACCTGAGAGAACTGTCTAGTCTTGGGCAGATGGAGCATGCTAAAAGATGTTTTACTTCAGTCCAGGCACTATTTAGCCTGGACGTTAATTTGTGAGCTCAGTGTAGGAACATTTTTCAGCACAGAGCTGGGATTTTCCAGATGTCAAAGCCCATTTTCACAAATTTGAATCCTTTTTAGTTTTAATCATTGCTACTCTCTGCTTTCTTGCTCCAGATAACATATAATTTTCATCAGCAGCAAATGGGATAACTTTGAATATGCTGTTATTTCTAATTTTAATGATGTCTTTGTACTTTGATTGATGTGAATAACATGTTCAGCATGATCCTGTGCCACAGATTACCAGCCAAACAGATTTCCCTTTGGAGAGTCTGGCTTGGCTGTAACTCCAGATGTTTTTTCTTGAAACAATTAAGAAGATTCATTAAGGACAAGACTAGAAGGGAGAGACACGTTCCTCAATTTTCACTGCAGGAGACCACTAAAGTGTCTGGACCAGGTTTCTCATGTTACTGATGAAGATGGACAAGAATTGCCATTCTGTCTGTCTCCAAAAGAATTTGCATTACTGTTCCTGCACCACAAGCCGTGTGTAGCCTATACGCACTTTTGCATTCATGTACACCTGCGGTTGTCAAGTTGCACTCCCTCAAGAGGAGCCCAGGTGGACTCTACAGCTCTGTCTATACTGTGAAATTCAGGTGGAGCATTACTAGCTACTGTGATGTTGCTTGTGATCAGAGTGTGTTAGAGCCTTCCTTGCCATAGATTTGGCCCACTCTCACTAGCGTTCTCCCCAAGCTGTTCCTGAACACAGCTTGGCCGCTCAAAAAGCCCCAGGTACCATTTCCAGCAGACTGTTCATGTGTGCTTGTCTGTTTCAGAAGTGTGCAGTTCTGTTCCCATTTGGTGCCTGGGAATGCCACTGGGCGTGTATAATTTAGCCAAGAGCAATGCATCCAGAATCAGGCTCAATGCAACTAACTGCCACAGCATACTGTAGCAGCAGTGCTGGCTGTGGTATCTGAAAGTTGAGGATCTTTTCTCTGCTTCATATCCCATCTGTATGTGAAGAGGTAACAGTCTCTTGACTGCTGTTATTTGCAATCATGGTTGCTATCTGCCGTGCTTGATAGGTCTCTGATACTTCTTTTGCCTTTGTTCAAAAGCCAGGGGAAGACTCCCAAGGAATAGGAGTTAGTTTTGCCTGAGCTGGCAACATTGTCCTGTTGCAGAGCATTTCAAAGCATAAGCAACATGTTCAGGTACAGGCTCCACACTGTACTTGCACATTTGGAGTTATCCCAACCTGCCTGTTCTGACATTGTGATACTGAGGCAAGAAAGGACAACCGGTATCATTACACAAAATATCAACTGCTGCCAGGCTGTAAGGTCAGCTGAATATCCAACATCGATCAGGTTCCTGGAGGGCTGAACACCCAGTATGTCCTCTTTTATGTAGATGCTCACCAGTGGACTCAGCCACTTTAAAAATCAGGCTATATATTTGGGCCCTCAGACATGATCTTTATGCATTTGTGTTTGAAAATCTTGGCTTTATTAGGCGTGATTTGCTTAAAATAAACCTATTTTCTTCTGTAACATGGTTCCTTGAGCTCTGGAATAACCATCCTTTTTCTGCTCTCTCTCTAGAATTTATCTGGGATTACAGGTCTGAAATAGAGCTCCTCATGCCAATGATCTGGTTAATAAAGAGCTGATAGTTTCCTTATAAAGACACATTCCCCTTTGTAGGGTGACTATCCTCATAGGCACGATGGTATACTGGGAGTTTTTATTGTAGAGACAACTGCCTTCTTTAACCATCCTGTTCTTCCCCAAAATCTTCAAGACTTCATACTGTTGTACTTGACCTCTTGTAGGTGAGAGAGGTGAAGTTTAAATTCTTCCTGCTCTTGCTGATGAAACCTTCTTGGGCATTATTGAATTGTTTAGTGGGGTGGACAAGGAGATAGGCCCTGGGATGTTCTCTGCATCTCTGTTTTAGCTCACTCTGTAGAGTCTCAGTGAATAGAGTTAACCAGTGTCCCCATCGTGTTTTCTCTCCAAAAGCAACACAAGATTCTCATGGGTGAAACTAAAATATTTAGGAGATGACTGAGGTTGGCAAAAACATTGGCCTTAAAAACGGAAATTATCAACTTAACTGCAGAAGAACTAGTGCCTCCCAATACCAATTACAGCTTTCTCGGTGCCAAAACACCATGAAGATTTTAAATAACAGCAAAAGAGTTTTTTCATAAAGACATCTTCAGTGTTCAAAAAAACCCAAGTTAAACAGTGACATGTTGTTATTAATTGAAATGAATTTCTTTCCCAGGGAGAAAGACCAATCAACTAAAGGATTTTCTAGTTTGCTTATGTGTGTGTGTAGAAATCAGGGTAGTAAAATTTAATTTGCTTTGCATGAGTGTTACAGAATTGCAGAATGACAGGGGTAGAAAGGGACCTCTGGAGATCATCTAGTCCAACCCCTGCCCCCAGAGCAGAATGTTGGTGGCATTGAACTCTGATGTGCCCTTACCTGTACCTATGGGTATTTTTCTTTATATTTTATAAGTGAGGTCTTTCAGCTGGCATATTGTTTTTCTTCTTCCTCCCTTGAAAATAATCAAAAAGATATGTAAACTGAGGTATGAACTATTCTGCTGTTTCACACAACTGCATCAAGTATTTTTACTATATCTTTGGTCTTTGTTCTGCTTTCTTTTCTATTAAAACTCGATATTAAGGAGTTGTCTGATTTGTGTGAGTGGTGCTTCTACTTTAAGACACTTGTGTTTAATTATTTCTAGGGAAGGAAGACATATTTCATTAAATCTGTAGGAGCAGACCTATATCACTGTTTCATGTTAGACAATTTATACAAGTTGTGGATTTGCTATAGTGGGGAGGGTTTTATTATTATGGTGTCTGGTCCCATGACTTGTTTTTGGGTTTTTCAGCATTCTCTGCTCATTATTTTTTTATGGTGGAGCTGGTGATTTTTTGAGGCATTTATTCATGCAGTGCTTTGAATGTTTTGTCTTGACTGAAATTTCTCATTACATCCCAGTATTCTGATTTCCTCTTTCACTGGTCTTTTGGCTCCAGTAGCACTGGGACAATTTAGTTCCCTCCTTTTTTAGGCTTCTCTGCCTGTCTTCAAAATTCCAGATTCCTACTTGGTATGCTTTGATATTTCTCTGTTCATTCCCTCTATGTGCTTGTTTGGTGTTTTCTGTTGGTTTTACTTACTTTCAAAAACTGAAGATAAAGTCTAAGCTGTCAGCCAGCTTTTGTCCATTTTTCAGAGAGTCTGCAGTGACTCTGACAGGTTTTTTTGGAGTTAATACATGACCTGCAAAATGATCCATTTTAAGCATGCTCATTTCCCTTTTGATGGCATGTCTTTCGCTGGCATTTTATATTCTTCAGTTTACTTTATATTTGCATTCATAGGCTCACAATTTTTGTTTAGACTTCCGTGGTTCATCCTGCAAGATGTGCTGGAAGCATTTAATATCACAAAAGCTATGTGAAATTACTTTGTAATTGAAAATGCAAGTTCTTACTTTTTTGTGTGTTGCAGTAGGGAGTAAGATAAGTGCAGACAAATTACACATGGTTTGTAGGACAAAGTCTTCTTTTGTGTTCCTTCTGGACTGATAATCCATCAATGGGTAATACTTAGTTATTCCTCTGCAAAGATGTAAGTGGCTCCACTGTCTGAAATGCAGACTTGGGAGTACTGTATTTCTGATGAAAGTGATTTTGGACCCAGTTTGACCTGGTTGGACTGTTTAATGGTGATGGTGGTGTATTAATTGCAAAAAATACACACAGTATATACAATGAAGAGTCTTTTCTTTCCACATGACCTGCTCATCTAAAATAAGAAGATTAAATAAAGTACAGGGAAGCGAATCTTTGAGATCTGCAGGATTAGAAGAAGATTGGCCATTCACTTCAAAGAGAACTAACTGCTTTTGAACATCTTGCTTTTGACATGATTTTTGCAAATGTTTGCATAGTTGGACAGTGGTTAATATCCTACAAATCTCTGACAGCAGACACTGACCCAAATTCTTTCCCTATGTGAGGGGAGGTTCACAGCTTTCAATTTGCTTCATCAGCAGAGAAGCTACATTCTGTTCTCTGCAGTAAGTATCAAGATTTGGAAAAACTTGTGAAATGTATGTCATTTTCCAGAATATGTTTTAGAATGCTACATGAGAAAACATTATAAACTATTAAGAAAAATGATGATTCAGAGATGTCTATTTGTTGTGGCTTAACCCAGAACTATTTGAGACACCACAGCTCTAGTGAGTAGGTTTTGTGCAAAGTTTAATACTGCTTAGTGTCTGATGACTCCATTTGGATTGAGCTTTACTTCATTTTTAACCTCAGCACAACACTTGCAAAGGGAACATTATTCTGTATTAATCATCCTCGGAAAGCAAAAGGACAACCTGAGCATTTGGAAGGGGCATAGTAAATTTCTGACCCTCACAGCAAGGCTCCCAGGGACTTTAAAGGAGCCATGGCCATGGAGGTGAGGGAACTCCTAATACTGTAGGGCTGTGTCTTGATGTAGTTTCAATGTCTGTGGCACTGAAGATGGCTGTCATTATGCTGTGACTGTCAGCATCTCCTGTGTGATCACTACCCAAGCCCTGGCTTCAGCAATAAAGTTCTTCCTGCTCTGGCCCTTTTTACCCAGTACAGGTGCTACATAATTAGAGCTTCTCCTTGTTCTCTTTGTCCCACTGAAACTGTCTACGTGACAATGAAATACTGCCTTCTGGAGCCCAAGGAAAACTCCAGATGAGTGGAAAAATCCTCTTCCTGCACAAGAGGGCTGAGAAGCACCTAGCAATGCGACCATGCTGCAGAGGGGGATTAGCACTCGCTCAGCATGCTGCAGCCTGCTCAATGCTTTATTGGTGTGACACAGTGTCAGTGAGGGACTCCATTCCTGACAGAGCAACTCCATGTGTGCTGTGGCTCAGCAGCCTAACGTTTATCCAGCAAAGGCACTGGAGAACCCTGGAGAGGAGAGTTTTCCTGAGCACACAGAGAGGTTCTGGTGTGACAGGGAGGACAGAAAGCTCTGCCACAAAAGTTGGCATGTCTCATCTGCTTGGTGCTCTCTGTTCCTTGTGGTATCATGCCTGGCACTTCCCTGTTTCATACCTTAATTGCAGGTTATGCTATTACTCTCTGGAAGGCTAGAGTCAGTAGACTTAATTTTCATGTGATGTTTACATACTGTTCTTATCACCTTGGATATTACTTCACTTCCTTATCTTGGATGTTCTTGGTACATGAAGGTATCTGACCTCCTTTCTGTTTCCCTCCCTCTGTCCTCCTTTTTTGGTAGCAGCAGCTGTAATTTCTGTGTTTTCTCTCAATAAGTTCTTTTCATTTAGTATTTTTTTCAGTTTGTACAGGTGTCTGCTTGCCTAGAAAGTTGTTCCTAAAGTCCTGGTTGTCCCTACAGGTAGTGGGGGTCTCAGAGTATAAATCTATCCCCAGTGTACATATAACTGACATTTACATCTGACATAATTATTCATAAGATCATATGATAGAAGGATTAGGAGGGAGGGAAGGCCACAGTCCCCTGTCTGTTTTTCCAGTAACTTCTGTTTGTTGCCATGCATTCCTGCTTGTCTAGCTTTAAATGTTTCTTTCACATGGTCAGTGTATAGTCCAATTTAATGAATTCCACTGTTTGGAAAGGTTTGTTTTTTTCCTGGTGAGAAGCTTGACTTTTCCTTTCTCACTTCTCTTTCCTATTTTTGCATTCTCCAAAGTCTACTACTGAACTTAAATTCTTCCAACTTTTTTGTAGGTGTCTTTATGTCCTGCTATCCTTGTGATCTCTTAGCCAAGATATTAATTCTTTTCCTGCTTCCTTACATGTCAATCCGTTCATCCAGATCCTTGCTGTAGTCTTTTCTGATGTCCCTGTAACTTGTAAATGATTTCTAGTGTATGGACAGGCTGCTGCACTGAAGATATGAGTGCTCCCTAACTGGTGTAAGTAGTATCCTTAGACTGAAAGACCAATGTCAATTTAAAAGCTGTGCATATAGGGCTGTATGTTTTCAATATCTGAAAATTGGGGTCCTGAGCCAATATTAACTGTAACTTGTTTCATTTGGATTTTTATGCCTGTGAAGGAGGCTCAATTTGCTTTTAGTGTTGGATGTTACATACGTTACATACAGGGTCAGAAGAGACTGCTCTGATCCTTATCAAAAGCCCTTGATTTATTATAACCAGGGATCACATTGTTGACCACAGTGTTGAATAGAAAAGCCACAATCAGGATCTCAAATCTTCAGCTGCTGCTTCCAGAATATATTCTCCCTCCTCTCAGTATGGACTCTGCCTTATTTTATTCCTAGACAGATGCACCTACAGCTGACTGTCTGAATTAAATATTGGCTTTTCCATGTTCCTTCATAAGTGATCCAAGTTCAGTGATCTACTTGTTATTTTGTGTTACCCCGAATTTAATTTCAGTGCTGTATTTTACTGATTTTTATTTATTCCTCAGTAATGTTAACAGTTTGTGAAAAACAAAATATTGCAAAAACCTCACTTCAATTATGCTGACACTTTTTTACATGCCTCCTTGTGGCTGTTCTTTGATAAATGTAACCTAAATTTGGTGTCAGCTTTGGTAACCTAAATTTGGCATTAGGAGTTACTGGAGAGGGTACAAAAAGGGGCTACGAAAATCATTAAAAGACTCGAACAGCTCTCTTATGAAGAGAGGCTGAGGGACTTGGAACTGTTTAGCCTACAGAAGAGAAGACTGAGGAAGGATCTTACCAGTGCTTTTAAATACTTGAGGGGTGGATGTCGAGAGGATGGGGTCAGTCTTTGTTCAGTGGTGCCCAGTGACAGGACAAGAGGCAATGGACATAAACTTGAATATAGGAAGTTCCTATATTCCTATAGGCAAAGCACTGGGCAGGCTGCACAGAGAGGTTGTGGAGTCTCCACTCTTGGAGATATTCAAAACCTGCCCAGATGCCATCCTGTGCAACCTGCTCTAGGTGATCCTGCTCTGGCAGGGGAATCAGACTAAATTATCTCCAGAGGTCCCTTCCAACCCCTGTAATTCTGTGATTCTGTAATGTAATAATGTGTGTTTAATTATGTAATATGGCACCAGTGCCTCCCTTCTCTTCATCATCAGATACCTGGAATCACCAGCCCCGTGCAATCTAGGTTCTGCTTCCCATGCTTCCCACTGCTGATTCAGCCTGCTGTCTCCCAGCCATGCATCCACAGGCCACCCATTTGTCAGTTCTCTCACAGCATTTTGGTTTCATCCAGTCCTCTGGAATTACCATCATATTCTAAAATCATCTGATTTCCTTTTACGACAAGGTCACCCAGCTGGCTGACCAAGGGAACCCACTTGATGTTACTGGTTTGGGTTTCATCAAGGCTTTTGATACTGTGTCTCACAGCATCTTGCTGGACAAAAGGTCCAGCACACAACTAGACAAAGCCATAATGTGTTGGGTGGGCAACTGGCTGGTGGGTCGGGCCCAGAGGGTGACAGTAAATGGGGTTACATCTGGCTGGTGGCCAGTCACTACTGGGGTTCCCCAGGGCTTCATTTTAGGGCCAGTTCTTTTTAACACTTTCATAAATGACCTGGACACAAGACTAGAGGGTGTCTTAAGTAAATCTGCAGATGACACCAAATTGGGAATTGCTGTTGACTCCACTGAGGGTGGAGAAGCCTTGCAGAGAGACCCGGACAGATCAGAGAGCTGGGCAGTCACCTGCTGCATGGAGTTTAACGAGGGCAAGTGCTGGGTTCTGCCCCTGGGAAGGGACAACCCTGGCTGCACATCCAGCCTGAGGGATCAGATGCTGGAGGCCAGCCATGCTGAGAGGGATTTGGGGGTCTTGGTGGACAGCAAATTAGACATGAGCCAGCAGTGTGCCCAGGCAGCCAGGAGGGCCAACTGTATCCTGGGGTGCATCAAGCATGGCATGGCCAGCTGGTGCAGGGAGGGGATTGTCCTACTCTACACTGTGCTGGGGTGGCCTCACCTCAGGTAGTCTGTGCAGTTTTGGGTGCAACAGGACAAGAGGGACACAAAAATATTGCAGGGCGTCCAGGGGAGGGCAACAAGGATGGGGAAGGGTCTGGAGGGGAAATCCTACAAGGAGAGGCTGAAGTACTTTGGCTTATTCAGCGTGGAGTTGAGGGGGCTGAGGGGAGACGTTATCATGGTCTATGTCTTCCTGATGAGGGGGAGTGAAGGGGCAGGCGCCGATCTCCTCTCTTTGGTGACCAGTGATAGAACCTGAGGAAACAGCATGAAGCTGTGACAGGGGAGGTTTAGGCTGGTTATTAGGAAGAGATTTCTTTACTGAGAGGGTGGTTGGGCACTGGAACAGGCTCCCCAAGGAAGTGGTCACAACCCTGAGCTTGACTGAGTTCCAGAAGTGTCTGGAGGATGCACTCAGTCTCATGCTCTGACCTGGCTGGCCCTGTGTGGAGCCAGGAGTTGGACTTGATGATCCTTATGGGTCGCTTTCAAATCAGGATATTCCATGGTTCTTTGATTCTATGATCTCAATACATGAGCATGAACAATTCACCCAAACAGTTTTGGAAACACTGTGCAGTTTTTAAATGCAAGCTTTCCATATATTTTTTTTTTCTCTCCAAAATTACTTGTTTTAGTAGCTGTTTAATGCCCCTTAGATATTTTGTTGTTGTTGTTGTTGTTTTTGTGAAAGGGAAAGTATTTCCTTGTAACATAAGAGAAAGTTATCTCTGGGTTTTTCTCAGCTATAAGATGAAGCTATACTGCATATTTCTGGGCTTTGTATGTTACTAACAATAATAGAATTTTTGTCTGCATCTGGAATGCCTCTGTTAGTGGGATTCTTTTCACTCTCAGCATTGTTAGAAATCTCCTTACTCTCTTGAACTGTCCATGCCACTGATTTATTTTATGTCCTTTTCTCATGCTAGGAAATTTCTATAAACTGGGCTTGTAATTTAATTTCCTACCTGTAAAGTTTCTTCATATTTACAGTAGAATTTGCATGCTTTATTTTGAACATTAATATGTGAGAATTTTTTTTAGGTAAACTTCTTTAATGATTTTCGTTACTTTCTAATTGGAGGTTCCCTTCTCTCTCATCTTCCTCTGCCCTTGAGGAACAGTTTTGACAAGATATATTTGCGTATTAGTCTCTGACACCAAGTTTTTATCTTCACACCCCTCCTGCCCTTTTCCTTTCCTTCCAGTTCTCTGCTATTCCCAGCACACTTGAACGTCAGATAACAAACAGATCATTCCTGTTTTGGTGAGAGTTGTGTGCGTGGTGGTGGTGGGTTTTGGCGGGGGGAGGGAATTTTTTTTTTGTTTTTGTTTTTTTTTCCTCTGTTTGAGGTTCATTATTTCTCCTAACTTGTTTTCAGTATAAGCATCCACGAGGAGACAGGCGCAGCAGGAAGCAGGAGTTGTGCTGTAGGGATTATGCTCCAGGGGACGCTGCATGCTGTTTTCCGGTGTGATTAATCAGGTGAAATGCACAGAGATTTGTAGTCTGAAGAAATCCGTTCTGAAAGGAGGCCTGTTTGGTTATGATTGACTTAGGAAGGTGAGGATTTCCCCTTCCCCACAGTCAGAGATTTCAACAATTAAAGGACAAGGGGGAAATACATCTAAGCCATGAAAGTGTGAAAGGTAGGCAGGCTTCGCAGTCATCCTGCAGATCTGCAGGTGGAATGCGGCAGGAATCTTGTAGCCTAAAAGCAAATGCAGTCTGCTAATGGCCCTGGGCAGAGCACTGGGGTCTGAGGACTTGGCTTTTGGAGAGCAGAGGCATTTTCCCCAAGCCCCACCATACACAGAAACCTGCTGGGCCAAAGTGACCATGGGGAGCCACGTCCAGGGCATGCAGGAGGAGGGGTGCATCTGTCCTGCCCCATACATGAAGGCCCCAGCATAGGATTTGGGTTGGTTGTTTTTTCAGGTGTGAAGAGAAAGTGGAAAAAACAAACTGTGGTGCTGTGTTGGCACGAGGCCCTCAAGGCCCACAGTGGTCCCTACCCCCGCTGTGTATTAGGATTTCATTTAGAGAGTCTTCATGTAGCTGGGCAGTGTAGTCTAGTGTAGTCTAGTGGCACTTGTCAGGGATGAAGTGATTACAAAGAAGTGATTACAAAGAGAAAGAAAAATATTGGGAAGCCCTGTTGGGAAACAGGGCCTTAAGAGGCCCAGTAGGAGAAGCAGACGTGTCTGCCTGTGGCCATCTTTCTAGTCTGCTGATCTTGGAGGAATCTTTACGTAGGGAGAGCCCATGCTGGGGTCAGGATTCTCTGTGATTTACCTGGGAAGTGCCCCTGATGCTTTCATTTCCAGTACCACTGAACAGCAGTGTAGGCTATCCTGGGAGCCATCTGCAGAAAGGTTTGTTATTAAACACAGGTTAATTGCTTCTTTATTTGAAGGACTGGGATAGGGACACTTCCAAGAGGCAGGAACAGCTCAACAAGAAGGATTATTAATGTCCTATCATTATTTGTTTTGGCATATGCAGAGTAAAGAATAAAAATTCTTGGATGTGACCCA
The DNA here is from genome assembly GCA_020800305.1 of Porphyrio hochstetteri. Classification (NCBI taxonomy): domain Eukaryota; kingdom Metazoa; phylum Chordata; class Aves; order Gruiformes; family Rallidae; genus Porphyrio; species Porphyrio hochstetteri. The sequence continues at coordinate 46,569,562 of CM036938.1, read as the reverse complement.
GTTTAATGTTAGGTCAGGGAATATATATTCTTCCAACCTGGCTATTTTAATTATATTATGACAATATCCCTGCAGGTTCAGCCACGTTCTGACCAGACCAACTTCAATGTAAAATATGTCATCCATTTAAGGTCTTTTTTTTAAAGGGAGGAATATGGCAATGGGCAGCTCTGCTTTCTTTAGCTCTCTGAAGCACAGAACCATTTTTATTTTAAATTTGTAAAAAGAATTCTTTCTCCCACATGGGACCCTCTCTGCCAAACCAGGCACCTCAGCACAGTTAAAGACATAAACCTTTCCAAGTGCTTATAGGTAGCTTGAAATGAGGTCGTATGGGTGCCTTGTCTTTTATTATAAAATATTGTAGGAAGAACACTGATGGGAAAGAAAAAATCTTCTTCTGTTTTGAGAGGAAATGCCTTTATACACTGACAGGAGTAGAAGGGGCCAATGAGAAAACGCTAATGATTAATAGTTTTTAATAAATATTTACAACATGTATTTTAGCAGGACTGTACAAATATAAAACAGTTCCTTTGCCACCTGCAAATAAATTGTCTGGTTTTATTTTTAATACCTATGGGTAGGTAGTACAGGAAATTTGTACTACTTATGTGAATCCTAATACATGGAAATATTTTCATTGCTGTACTCATTTGGAAACTCTGTAATTGTGCTGGAAAAAAACCAAAAAAGAAATATTGGGCAGACTGAGGTAGCACTCATATGATTATTTCTCACATGCCTAAAACTTTTTGGATCCCTGCTCCTGAAGAGATCACTGGGCTTCCTGGATTCTGTTTGATGTTCTTTCTTATTCTCAATGCAAATAGCTCTTCAGCAAACTTCTCCATAAGTCTGACAAAAAAAATGATGGTTTTGTAATGGTAAGATTTTCAAAAGATTTGGTTCTTCTGAATGATTAATGTGGAACTGTTGGTTCTTTCTTACCTTTGTCTTTTCTAATTCTCAGAAGTAAGAAAATGACAGAAAATCACATATGCAAAGAGAAGTTCTGTGTCAGATTTATGCACCTACTTCCAGACTTTCAGTGCAAAAAGCATCTCAGCTCTCAGTGATACCTGCAAAAGATATCCTAAAGTGAAGCAGCTGTCAGTATGCTAGAATGTGAGAAATCTTAATTGGTAGCAGGTAATGTTTCAGCAATACAGGCTGAAAAACTGCTTATTCTGCTCCTTCTGTAGCAAATTGCTGGGTAACACATGACTCAGTCCAGTCTCCACTGCCCATGTAGTACTGCTGGAAAAGACACACACTTTATTTTTTGTCATGAGAGAGGTCCAATGCATGTGTACAACTGCGAGCAGGAAAATATCTGCAAACTCTCTGCAAACAGGCAGAGCTTGGATCTAGTCTTCAGTGGCTGTTGGTGTCAGCTAACAGTGTACAAGGAACATGGCTGTGTCCACAGGCTTGGTGGCATGGTTTGTTTTGAGTGCAAACCACAAGTGGCTCCAAGGCAAACAGAAGGATGATGATAAAGTAATAATACATCAAGCTATACAAATGTCAAGATTGGTACGTTCCCAAGTCTTGATGGCTGCATTTGTGCTTATTTGACATTGGTAGAAAAGACAATGTACAGCGAGACCAGGGAGAAGACAGACTTGAACAGTTTCATTGGGCAAGTCTATTCATTTTGAGAAGCCGTTAGTCATTGGCCTTAAGTCATCCTGAAGGCTTGATGTTTTAAATATAGACCAATGCATAGTGGTCTCCAAATATTCCAGATAGCACTTTGGAGGCAGAATTATATGCGCTTTCTTTATAGGAAATAAAGAATATAATTATTTAAATCAGGCATAAAAAATGTTGGCTTCTGTTTTACAGAATTATGATGGCTGCGATTTTGCATTTCATTTAGTTCATAAGCAGCTTCTCAGCTAGTGGATATCAGGAGTATTCCACTGTGATCAGTAGAAGATCACAGATTTCTTCAACTCGTGAGGTCAACTTGAATGCCTGCTGAGGAGATAGTTCGTCCTGTCACTGAAACAGATATGCATAAATACATTTTCCAAAAGTGGCTTTTATTTTCACAAGCAAGAGAAGGGTGTTTTGATTTCTTAACAATTATAACCCTGAAGTGTAAAATACCCTGGGTCACTGGTTCTGAGTTTGACCTTTCCGTTCATAAGAGAAAGACTGAGCTCTCTGACTATATACTAACACACAGAGCTCAGTTATTTGCTCTCTTTTTAACTCTACAGGCTTTCAGAAAATAAAATAACACAACACCCTCTGGCTTCAAGGCATGTAAAATAAAACATGTGCCCAGTACTGTATACACAGAGTGAAGAAAATGTTTCAGAAGAAAGGCAGCACTTTAGTATCTGACATTGGTAAATAAACATTGTGGTAACTTTGACCAAGAAAGGCTGAATTTTTTTCATTCACATGTGTCACCTGTTACTCTTTTATGCCACTGTTTCACTAACATCACGCCACGTATGATACTCCAGGATAATTAGCCAATGAAGCATGTTTTAAGTGAGATGAAAGAAAGGCAGCATGGCAGATAAGTGAGCTGTGTGCTTTATGTGGAGTGGCTATTTCTGGGCACCAAGGTCAGCAGCTTTCTCTGTAAGCAGAGGACTCTGCATGCTTGAGGACTTGGAGGCAAAGCTGCTGTCTCCTAGGACTGCTGCCTGTGCCTGAGAGGAGGGCTGGGGCAGGTGGATTGTGCAAAGCTGAACGGAGACTTTCCTTTGTTCCTGGAAGATTCTCTGCCCCACCCTCCATCTGGGCATGAGGGAACTTGGAGGTCCAGTGTGAGATCCCAGAGGGGTTTGCCAAGAACGAAGGCCTGCAGCTGGGATGTTTCAGCATCCATGAGCTGGTACTTGGGGATTGGGGGTCGGATTGATAACCAGAGATCCCAGCCCCAAGAAGCTGTGGAAACATATGCCTGTGTCGCCATATCGCTCTAACAGGCACAAAGCTGGGTTGGAGTATCAAGACAAGCCCCGTAACTCCCTTTGATGTGCAGAGAATTAACTGCCCATGGTTCAGCAGCATTTTCAAGCAGTCTTACAATGAAGTGCAGCTCTAGTGCTAGGCCAGGGTTGTTTGATGCTCCGAAGATCCCTGCTCACTGCTGTAAAGTCTGCCAGTTAGGCAGTGCGGCTGCTGGCAGATCCAGTGCCCGGCAGGGAAACACTTGGGTCTTCAACTTTGAATGCCCAGCACTGTGGTTCAGAAGGATCCCATTCCCGCCCCCTCACTTGCTTGAAACCAACCAGCTTGCTGTGTTCAGATAAAATGTTACTGCATTTTGTCACCAAAAAAAAAAAAAAAATCCTTGCTGACCAAACAGGTTTGTCTGTGTACTGTTAGCTCTAGTAACACTGCTGTATGGAAAGCAAGCAGCCCTGGAGTTTTAATCACATGCAGAGCTGCAGCTTTGCTTTGGAAGCAGACAGGATTGTAATAGTGTCTGCCGAAACCATTCCTGCCAAAACAAACACCAGGAGAGATTTCTTTTCCATGTACCAAAGTCTCTCTTTAGCATTTGCCAGGGAGCACATTTTACTTTTCCTGTCTTCTCTTCTGCCTGTGACGGACAAATAGAGAAGGCCCTGCAGATAGGTAGCTGTCAGTCAGCATCTTGGTACGGAGTACTGCCTGACAAGCTGTGAGCTGCAGTCATTTATGCAGTTTCTCTGTATGCTCGGGAAGGGCTTTTACTCTTTTGTTTCAGTACTTTTACGAGAGCCCATGGCTGAGGCCTGCATTTTTCTGCGGTAAGCTCACGAAGTTGGATTCCCCTTGGACTTGCAAACCTTGGCCACGTTCATATTTTACGTGAGCCATTCTGTGCAGCTGATTCTTCTGGTGTTTATTTTTCTTGATTTGAAATAATTCTTATTTCCCTCTGAGGAAACCTTGCCTGTTAATGACTGCTAGCTGTAACATGCTGGCAACTATCCTCAGGTCTTCTCCCATGGCTCTATCTCACCTCATCCATCACCCCCAGACATGAGGTCAGAGGTTACCTTGAAGTGGAGGGGAAAAAAAAATCATGCTTTTGAAGAATCAAATTGTTTTGTTTAAAAAAATTGTCCTGAGGATATCTGTTCAGTCCTCCATGGCTCAAGCAATCTTCTCTCCTGTAGGAATGGGGACGGAACATCTCCCAGAGGTGAGGACATTGCTTTGGCCATACTGATACCAGCTGAAAAGCTGCCATACTGATGATAATTAGGAGGTGTGCTGCGCAGTTGTGCCATTGCATTTCTGCTTGTGTCTTTGGGGGTGTGTAGGTGTATCTCTGTGTGTGTATAGTTACAAATGCCTGTGAAAGGAAGAGGAGAATCACAGAATCACAGAATCATAGGGGTTGTAAGGGACCTAGAGAGATCGTCTGGATACAGATATGTCCCTCTCAGCCACGCGGCTTTGTATCTCCAAAGCGGCACCCAGAGACTGGATTCAAGACCAGGAAGAATAGGAAAGGAGGTGGTTCTTCCCTTGGCCAAGACACCGGAGCTGTTGTGAGTGGTAGCAAGCCGATGGTAGGTTTCAGAGTTACAGATGGATGAAACAGACCTTTCCCATAAATTGAATCAGGCTCAGGCTGCTTTAGAGACAGCAGGCAAGATCTAGGATGCCATGGAAAAACTCAGACTTTTGACATTTTCATTTCTGTGTTGTGGAGCAAAGCATTTCAATTACTTTTGACTAAAGCTGACATATTTTGTTGGTTAGACTAGGCTAGCTGGCATTCTCAACTTCTGGGTTATGATCAGCCACAGGAAGTGTAAAATACCGCAAAAATAGAACATATTTTGCTGTTTCCTTTGTCAGTCATTCCCAGAAAATGCCAATGAATAAGTACAGCATGGATGTGGGCCATGTTCTCTAATTTTCCCCAGATCTTTTATCAGGAATAGGAAATTCCCTGAGTTACTTTTCAATCATAAATTATATGGAATTTTGGGATGCTTTACTGAGTTGCAAACTCAAAGTGCCATTCTCATATGACTATGAAAATCATGGCTTGTGAGCCTACCAGCCCTACGTTTCAAAAAATTTACCTTCAGGAAAGGCTTCCAGTCTTTCTGGGAGACGAAGCTCAGAGTGAGCATTTTGCTTTCATTCATAACACCAGATTATTCTGAGTACTAGCCAGCAACCTTTTCCATTGCTCCTACAGTGGTGAATGACTGCTGCTTTTCAATTTGACTTGCCAGTGGTGACCTTGGTGACTATCCTATATTATTTAGGAATATACACACGAGCCCTCTTGAAACATAAGGGACTTCTGTGTACTCACCAAGTTGTCAATAAGAATTCAGCTTTACCATCCACTACCTTAATGGAAAAGGACAGTTGTGATGCATGATGAGATAAGAGAAATCCTGCCATACTGTTTAATCTGACTGTGAAGATGAGTCCTCCATTCCCACTTCTGTCTTGTCCTATCTCTTTCTTCCTCCATGTTGTGTAGTATTTATTTTCTCTTCTCCATTTTTTTTTATCATGCAACTAGACAAAAAGCTTCTTGATCACTGCTAAGGTACTTACTTTTATTTAATGCTATCTTTTTCACCTAAATGTTGGAAGACAGCCTGATTTAAATGAAACATTGACTACACATCTAACTTTCTACCTCCTATAGTCCACTCACATCAATAGATGTTTTCTATTGTCATAAAAATTCATATTGTCATGCTGTTCTATCCGATTGCTCAGTGCTTTATTTATGAAAGTACACATAGTTCAAAAATGTTACAATGCAAACATGATGTCAATAGCTACTTGCAATACAACAAACACTTGGAAGTTAAGCAGATGATGTATACAAGTAGTGAACACTCAGCAGACGGTGGCCAACTTCTGTTTCCACTGAAGTTTCTGTTACATTCACTAAAACTGGAGCTTGACACAAATAACCCTGCAAGTTTTCAAAGGACTTGAAGCTTCTCTGAAGCTGAAATGCAGGTAACTGAGAGCAGGAACTGATAATATTTATACAAGCTGTCAAGGTGAAGTAGTTGTTTGGGGGGTTTATTTAATTTTTTTTTTTTTAAATGAGAAGGGCAGTTTTTGTCTTCCTTTGAACTGGTAAGAGTGGCCTGGAGAAGGTGAAGAAGGTACCATAGATAATCAATTGCATAAATATCTTTGAAAGAAAAAAAATCCTTCAGAATATGAGGTGGAAATTACATTATTTTTGTTGACCCCAAATTAGGTCTTTAATATGGCTCCTTCTTAAAAGAGAAGTTTGAAGCTCTGTTACTGGAAATCTTGTGACTGGATGAGGACAGTGCTGGAGTATTGCCATGGTACTTTGACACATTATCATCTTAGTAAATGATCGAAGTGTTGAAATTCTGTGTGGAGTGATGGCTTTTGCATAACTTTGCCATGTGTTTCATCCCTTCTGGCAAGCACAGCATTATCTGATGGTATGTTGCTTGTAGAGGAATGGAAGGAGACAAGGGAAAAGAGAATGTGGGCTTTATATGAGCTATGGTATTTAAACTAAAGCTGTAGCTGAATAAAAGCTTGCCTGTAAGTTTACAAACATACAATTAAGCCCGTTACTGTTATCTAAATCCTTTTTCTTGCCTTATAATTTTATGGTAAAAAGCATTACTGTTGTTTTTGGACTTTCATAATAATTCAAGTAGCCACAGAGAGAACCAAATGTTGTTTGTTTATTTATTTGTGAAACAAATTATGCCCCTCTGCAAACTTCACTGTGTAATTTGCACTGACTTTGCAGTTTACAAGAATGCACATGCTGGTTTAAGCACTTCCCTCTCCCTGGGATTAGAAGATGAGGTAGCAGAATTGCCATGCAAGTGGATGTGAATTTAATGCAACAGTTGCAGCTCATTATAGTATCTTCCAAAGTTAGAAATAATTTGTCACAACAGAGTCCTCCATTCAAATCTGCAGGCTGTGTCTGTAATGAATAAAACATGTCTGTCAGAATTAAAAGGGATAGAATTACGCTAAGGCACTCTTAAGTACTGTCGAGTGTGATTCAATAAAATTATGGATTTCTCCCCATTTATCACTTGTGGTTCATTTTGTTTAACAAATACAGTAGTCAGTTTTTGGTTACACTGATTACCTACCCAGAACAGATGGCCTTTGAAATGTACCCCTTGACATTTTCATTTGGTTTCTGTGTGTTCACATGCTGGTTTTATATGCATTTTCCTGGTTGTACAGTATAGATACCATTCAGCAGCACAGCCACAGTTGCCACTGGACATCTTCATCATTTCTGCTTACATTTGCATTTGTCTCAGCCTCACCCAGCTGAAGAATGCACTCTGTGCCTGTAAATGATGGTGTTTGGAAATCTGGCCAGGGCTTTCTACAGGGCCAGGCAAAACTTGAAGCTGACCCTGAAAACTTGCTGAGTTTTCAGTTCATGTCAGATGAAAGCAAGCCAGCTTTGCCCTAATTAATTGTTACATGTGCTGGTGGTGAGATTTAAGAAGATGCGTGGAACTACTTTGAATTGATCATACCAGTATCCTCCCGATTGAGCACAAAGGAGGAAATCTAATCTGGAGCGAAATGGTGTCCAGTAAGCCCAGCAAAGTGAAGTTTATACGCCAAAGGAAACCTGTCTCACAGTCGGCAAGTTTCTTCCTCATTCTATGGGGAGGTGCAGTGGTATCCTCTTCCAGCTCCTGGTGGAGGGCTGGCTCTGGTCCCTGCGGGGTTTCCAGCTAATCTGAGGAGTAAAGGCCCTAACTATGCCTCACACCCTCAGCCCCCTCACAAACTCAGCTGGGCAAGTGCAGTGGAGATGTTATAACTTGGCACCGTCAAGCCTGGCTTGAGGAACAGACTGAAGCTCCAGATCCTCAAATATGCCCATTAGCTTTGCTTTTTCCCTGCCTGATGCCTCACTGCTCCGCTGTATACAAGTGCCTCTGGGCCTCTGCATGGATCCCTGTGCCTCTAAAAAGCCTGTGCAAGGAGGCAAAGCCTCTGCTAAAAACCTTCCCTGGGCATTTGGTTTGCTGTGAAGGACTATATAGGATGTATGCTGGTTTTTTTATGAAAGAGTATTAAACAAGTGAAAAGTAAAGGCATACATCCTTGTGTGCTTTTGCATATGTGTAGGAAAGAGGGAAGGCGTCGGTGTTGGCATCCCTCATTTGAAGTTCTGCCATGTGGTGGGGTCAGCTGCTGCTCGGCAGTGCCTTCCCATTCCCCTCACGCACGAATGCCAGCTGAGGATCTGGCCCAGCTCTCAAACCTTCTGCACGTTTCCACCAGCAGTACACAAAATAACTTGTCTGTAAGCCTGGAGCAGGCATGTGGTGTAACGGGTGTATGGGCAGTCTGGTTTTCAGCATGCATTGGTACACGCTGCTGACAACTGCATCACATGTGGAAAAGGGGGACGAAGGCGGGAGGCAAAGAGGTTTCTCAGACACTGAGTAGGACTTTCTGGTGTTTTGCCTTCTGCCCTTGTTTAGTTTGCACTTGCTGTCAGTGAAAGTGCTGACATTACTCCAGGAGGGCTTGTTTCCAGTTGTGCCTGTGCTGATGGATGAGATCGAAGCAGGTCAGCTCAGCTTTATCATGTCCTTCAACGGTATCTGTAATGAGGCAGGGAGGAACATGCTGGGAATTCAAGGAGAAGAGGTTTTTATCTCTTTGATGCTTGGTTGGCAATACCACTGGAAAATAAAAAGCTGTATAAACAGAAAGCACTTTTAAGGTGGTTATACCATGCCGTAATGCTACTTCTATCTGGTAGTGCTGCAGATCTGCAGGAGGCACTTACAGCATTAAAAAGAACATTAACAGGAGCAAATGTGGAGGACACCATTTGTAATGCGCTTCATTTTCTATGAAAGCAAATGGTAAGCAGGCAAAACCATTGCTGACAGGATTAAAGACATGCTGGTAGCAGTAGCTGATTTGTTTTGAAATGCCTGGGGAATCAGGCATATAAAATGAAACATGTCAGCCCAGGTCATCTCTTTAGGACCGCTTTTCCCTTTCAGACGTATTGTCCTCACGACAGCCGGCCTGTCCTACTGTGGCTTTTTGGACTGTCAGTCTGTCTGATCTTTCTTTTTCTTCTAGGTGCTGATGCCCACTGTGGTTCCCTTTTTTAAACTTACTTCTGAGGAGTCTCCACACTCCTATAGAGGAACAGGCCAGCTCTGAAAACAAAAGTGTGTGGTATTTGTTCTTCAAGGTTACAGGCATCTTTTTCTGCGTTGTGGATGTGGGTGGCATCACTATTTGCACATGTTCTTTGTCACTTTTTTGTATACTTAATTATCCATCCTCCCTTTGTGAATTTACAGGGGGAAAACTCTGTTTTGTGTTTTGTGGTATAAAAGAAAAATGGTGTAAGAGTCCCACAGTTCTGCCTTGATATATATACTAGAAAGGTTTTGCTACGGATTACATTAGTCCCCTATTTTACATATTTCTTTATTATTTACAGGTAGTGTGAATACCACTGAAATAATTTTCAAAGAAAAACAGCTATGCTGGGGCTAATTTTCCTTCATACCATATTGGTGTGACCATGGAGAAATGGGTTTGTAACTTGTTTTAAAGAAAAATTCTGCAGAATTCAGGGGGAGGATGGTACGGGAAATAATTTTCAAGGGTCTTTTCACTGCAAGCCTGGACACATTTACAGAAAATGCTGTGTAATATAATCACTGTATCTTAAAATACTCAGTAATCAGTTGTTGGAACAGAGAATATAGCCCAAATGCTCTTCAAATGCAAGTGGAGGATGAGCTAAAAAACCAGTCTCCTCCATAACAAATTACACTTAGGAAAATGCTTTGCCATGTCTGGCCAACCATGTTCTTAAAATGTAGGACACACAACTTCCTACCATTTTCTCTTACACATTTGGGACGAGCACCTGGCTGTGGGTAATGGTGGAGAAAGGGCAGTAGCAGATGGGAAAAGGAGAGCACTGTGAAGGCATGCCAGACGCGATTACCTTATTTATATTTTTTTCCCAAATTTATTTTTCTGGGCTGCAGCCACCTCCTGCAATCTGCTGCTAAAGGACTCAGGACAAAACCCCTCCAGGCTTTCCTCCAGCTGTGACTGCTGGTGTTGCCTCATATGCAGAGATCAGTGCTGCGCCCCAGGTCTGTGCCCCCACGAAGCAGCATGTATCACAGCTAGAAATAAGCTTTTCTGTGTGGGGAAAGCTTTCATGGGGAGCAGCCCTCCATTTGGGAGACATCGGTTGCCAAGTAAGTGTCATCGTGGTTTGTTACTTGTTTCGTTGGCTCCCCATGAAATATGAGTCATATTCAATGTCTCAGTGTTAATCTCCTGGATCCTCAAAGGACTTGGCAGAGCTAGCCCAGGCAGTGCCTCCCTCATGGGAGTTATGTCCCGCAACAGCTGCTTTCCCCAGGAAATATGAAGATAGCCCTTCTGAAGCTGATGGTGTAAGTTGGGGAGGGAGGGAAGAGGCCTTTGTGGCTTCCAAGATGTCCTGGATCCTAGGTGGGAAGGTTAGAAAAGCTGGGACCTCACAATACATGGCACAGCATGGACCCCCTGGCTCACTGACAGAGCTCGTGGTGGGAAAGGGCCTGACAAAGGCAGAGGTGAAAGGAAGAGCAGTGTGGAGAATTCAGGAAAAAAGGAGGGAACTGAAGTATTTTTGAAAGATGGGTATCCCACATAAGTAGCTGGTTTGGAAGATGGGTATCTACATTTTATGTTACCTCTCTATATTTTGGTATTTACCAAAGCATCTGTTTTTCAGAAGTGCTAAAAGCTCAATGACCTTGAACATTCAGAGTTTAGCATCAGGCACACTTTGATGCAAGCTCAATCTTACCCTAATTCTGTAGCTCAGCCAGTGTTAGAAAATGCTTTGTGGAGCCGTTTGTCTCTTAGGATGCATTTAACTACTCTGGTTCTTCTTTGTTACTACATAGATTCAAGGAAGGAGTCATCAAATTAGTCAACTCAGGGCTCAGCTTTCATTCTTTTCCCTTTTATCCACTGTTCTTCCTCTGACCAAAAATTTGCTTGTTGTTATGTGAAGACATATTACACAAAAAATTGAGCTTTGTCCTTTTAGAATTGGAAAGCTGATGCATTGCAGATATACCATGAAGAAGTAAAGTGTGCTACTGAAGAGTTAAACCCTTGTTTTGTGTACTTCAGCTGAAAAAAGAATGAATTATTTATTAATAATTAATAATGTGGATTTAATTATGGATCTGAGAGCTTGGAATAAAAAAAAAAGAAACAGAGGGGAAATAAATATATAAAACCCGAACACACCTAAAAATTTACGTCATTAAGATCCTGGGGGAAAAGAGACATGAGATACCATCGTGGGGAGAGACAGTTGTGGCAAGTCAGGAACAAATATGAGAACACAGTACATAAAATACCTCTCAGACACGTAAAGTAAACGTGACTCCATGGTAAATGGGTGTTTGAGCAATTTTGAGACATGAACTGTCTCCTGCTTTGTTTTCAATGAGGAGCAAAAATGAAGGGGACTTCATTTCTGATTTCCAGGTGGGGTCTTAAAGACAGCCATAATGTACCAATGAGTGATATGAATAACTTCTGAATGTGGATCTGCAGCCCTTGATCATAGGAGAAGCATTGCTGATGTCTGCGAAGGTTTACTGGCCATCTGTGGACAATCTAGACATCTGTTTGTTCTCCAAGAAGATCAAGTAGAAAGCCAGGTCCCCTGTTTTTAATTTAATTACTGTTAAAAAACAATAACAAGTGTATTTTGATGCAACCTTTGCAAGTGCCATTGGTGATTAGACTATTGCAATACTATTTCAATAATTCAATATAAAGCTACATCTCAGATTTATCTGGAAACTATCAATGCAGAATTTGATAGCTTGGTTTTGTCTTTGCTTCTGGGATGCATTTCTCAAGGAGCTAATGATGTAACTGCTTTGCCATTCATTCTGCAAGTCATTCTGCAAGTTAGAGTTTGCCCTTTAAAAGCCTGGGACCTATCTCTTGGCCAGCCACCCCTCTTTTCTGTGCTGGAGTGCCATGGCAGGATGATAGGAAGGATTTAGAGGTTCATCTGACAGTATAGAAGAGGTTAAACCAAGAGGACTTTCCAAAGAGGATACCAGCTTTGGCTCTTGTTTCCATCTCTGGATTTGGAAAACTCTAATTTATTGAGCATAAATGTGTATTCAAAGGCCTGTTCATTTCTTAGCCTTTTGAGAGCACAGAAAGATTTGCCAGTGGGGCCCAGTCAATGAAAGTGGTGGATGACTGAGTAATCCCCAATTTAGGGAGGGTTAACATGGCCTTTGTAAAAGGAAGCTTGGCCATGCAAACCTGATAGCATTTTCAGATGAAGCTGAGAGGCACATGGGTAAGCCTCATCCCATTGGCTGTTTATTAGCTTTCCAGAGGCTTTTGACAGACTTTCACCAAAAAATTTTAATGACCCTAAGATAAGACAGAAGATCGTTACATAGATAAATACTTGATAAAGCATAAGAAATGTGATGTATAAATAAATCACCAATTCTTGGAGCAGAATGAGGTCAGCAGTGGAATTAAATGGTGAGATGTGGAGGGACCTTTTATGTTCAGTGAGCAGCAACATAAGAAAATTTGCTGATCAAGCTGAATTATTCAAAAGAGCAAAGATGAAGGATATCTGTGAAGACTTGTAGAAAAATCTGCTGGATGGTATTCAAGGTAGATAAAAATGAAAAGATACAAATGGGGGGAAAAAAGTGCTAAATTAACTTGTTAAATGGCAAATTCTGGGCTGACCACTGCAACTAAGGAATGAGATTGTGGGTACACATCAGATCCATGAAAATACCGGCTCAATGCTCAACAGAGGTTGAGGAAGTGTATGAAATAGTAGCAGTTGTTAGGAGAGGAAAAAAACCCACTTTGCCATTCACTTAAATCTGTAAGTCTCTCAGTTGTTTTAGGTCTTTCATGTTGTGAAGGGTGCAGCAGAACTGGAAAAAAGCCAGAGAAGGTCAGCAGGGGTTACAGAGCATCTTTCTAATGAGTTGTCACTAATGATGTTAGAGACACCCCGCGAGGTCAGTGGAGTAGGCCTGTGCTGGCATGCTGGACCTTTCCCAGGCTCAGCTGAGGCTACAATGGGGCTAGCTCCCACCTATTTGTTCCAGACCTGTCCCAGAGCACTGCTGTGAAAGGCACTGGTCTTCAGTGAGTGTGAAGAGAAGGATGTAAAAATAAACAGACATGATTTTGTTGGAAGTACCCACTCCGCTATGCAGTGGCAGAACCAACCCTCCTGTAAACGGATCCAGTTTCCCTTTTTTTTCTCCAAATCTTTTTCTTAAAAGGTAGTTTTCCATGTCACTTCCCAGCAACAATCTCACTGCTGTAAACGAATAGCATGTAAAGTCTAGGAAGAGTGTGTGAACCAGATTTTACCTCTTCCTTGCAAACGAGCAGGCTGCAGTTGCAGAAGTGAAGTTTTATGTCTCTACTTGTAGTAGAAAGGGACTCAGTGCGATCAGCCTATCTGGTGGACAGGGGAAAGAGAAGAGGCAGGGACATTTTCAAGGTAAAATGCCATCAATTATCCTGCCAGGATCTAAAGTCCCAGATTCAGGGGAAGTGCATTTCCCACCCCTCCATATTTTTTTTTCAGCTCTCAGCCTCTCTCTTTTGTTTTTTAAATTAATTTTTGGCAGTAACATAACCCCTGGAATCCTGCCATTTACTGCTTTAAAAATTTCTCTTGTAAAGAGGGAGGGAGGCAGGGAGAAAGCAAGGGGGTAGAGGGAGTATGAAAAACTAATGGAGCAGATCGCAAGGGTACATAACTAACATTTTTTTCTGTAAAAATAATCACTTATTTGTTTCTGTGATGAGTCCATTTTTATGTCAGGCCCTGTGGGAGAGAAGAAAATGGTCACTGGATATTTCAAAGTAGCAACAGGACAGCTAGGCAGAACTGAAAATATTGATATTTTATGGGGTTTCCTTAAAGAAGGCTGCCAGAGTAACACGATCATTCCTGAAATCTTTAAAGCATGAAATGTTTGTAGTTAAAAAGATGCAACCGTGGAAACACAGATATATTAAACTAGAGTAAAGATTCTTCTTGGTTTTGGTCTGAACAGTTTCACAGATGTTGAGGAAGGGGTACAACATCCTCATCCTGCCCCAGCAAGATGTGCCATCTGGTCTGCGTTTGTCCTGGACAGTGATCTGGGGCAGGTCTCTACCCGGTTTTTGTTCTTGTCCCCTGTGCCTTGGGTCAGCTGGAACTGGGATAGCCTTTCCCTGCCCACTTCCTCAGCATCTGGTGCACCTGCGGCCGCCCTCACCCAGTGCTGAGCAGTAGCCCTGTGCAAGTTGGACGACCTTTTGCAGCAGGGTCTTCTCCAGAGGATGCAGAGTATTAAAAAAAAAGATGGGAGCTTCTCATTATGCCTGTGACTCACTGGAAGCCTGTAAAGGATAGACATAAAGCAATCCAGGTGCAGAAGTGGTATTTGTGGACATTGTTTCTGCTTCAGTGGGAAGGCCTCAGAAGGGAGGGTGCGAGTTGGCGCCTTACTGATAGAAGCCAGGGCTGTACGTGCCAGCCGTTGGGATATAGGGGTGGTGGTGGGCCACAGTTAGGAATGAATAGGAGTGCTGTCATCAGTCTCTGTGCTGTCCTTACCTGGAGGCAGAGCCTGTCCGTTCCCATACTCTGCTTTCCTGTTGTAAGGCTTTGCCTGCTGCTGGCCAGGGCCTTGGCAGCTGCCTGCACCATGTGCTGCTCTTTGTCCAGCTCATCAGTTTCCTTTCCTAAAAACAGCCCTCTTACAATTAATACTGAAAGATAGGGACTTCCTCTTTATTATTTCCTGTCGTAATTGGCTCATTCAGCTTTTCCCCAGTTGGTTTCAGCTGAAGTCCCAGTTGGGCTGGCCAGTTTCCAGGTGCTTGGAGAGGAAATGCAGAGTTTACCTTCGTGTAGCAGTGAGTAACAAGATATGCACCCTATGGTCCATATTTTTGGAGGGAAGAGGAAAAGGCGAGAAAAAAGTGATGCCAAAAATTATTCTTGTGTAAAGGATATGGATGTTTTTTGTCTAAATATACTGCACCATGTACATCCTGATATTCTCAAGCAGGATATCTTTAAATGGATACTGACAGCTGATTTGTGCGTGGTAGTGAGCTGTATTTTAAGGGACATATGTGTCAAAGAAAATGTGAAAGATATTATGGCAAAACGTAAAAGGAACTGTTGTTTTCATGAATGACTACATGGTTTCAAAATTTAAACATCTCCTTGCAGTGTTGGAAAACTAGCAACACCATTGTGCTCTTGCACAAGACCCACTAAAATTATGCCAGGGAGAAACAGTAGGAAAACTTAAATCTTTGCATTGTCCTGCAAAAGCGGGGAAGATGATTGTGGATTTTCATGCAGTGCAGCTTCTGCTGAAAGCAGGTTCTGAAACATTCATCTGGTTTGATCACACTGTCTATCTGGAAGAGCCAAAGGGAACATTTTTGAGGTGATAGCTAAAATGTACTTTTAAACTGCACCACACTCCAGGCTGTGAAGCAGCACAAGCCTCCCTTGAAAACCGTAGAATCACAGAATGGTTTGGGGTGAAGAGAGTCAAAGATCATCCCACTCCAGTGGGACACCCTCCACTAGCCCAGGTTGCCCAAAGCCCCATCCAACCTGGTCTTGAACATTGCCTGGGAAGGGGCAGCCCCAACTTCTCTGGGCAGCCTGTGCCAGGGCCCCACCGCCCTCACAGGGAAGAATTTCTTCCTAATATCTAATCTAAATCTACCTTCTCTTAGTTTAAATCTGTGACACCTTGTCCTAAGACTACATGCCCTTGTAAACAGTCCTTCTGCAGATTTTTTTGGGCCCCATTAGGTACTGGAAGGCTGCAAGAATGTCTCCCTGAGGCCTTCTCCAGGCTGAACAACTCCAACTGTCTCAGCCTGTACTTGTAGGAGAGGTGCTCCAGCTCTCTGATCATCTTTGTGGTCCTCCTCTGAGCTCTCTCCAGCAGCTCAATGTCTTACTGGGGACCCCATCAATCAATGGGCAGGTAGCGACCACTTACAAGTAGGAAGAATGTGTCATTGCTCATCTTTCCTGTGCCTTGGCTGTAGATCTTACTTAAGCTGTAGAAATCAGGGCTGATAATGGTGAGTGAGAACAAGCCTTTTGTCCTCTGAAATTTTCTGTAAATTCACATTACGTGCCTGGACTTTTGCAGAATGACAAGCTTCCAGCAGCTGCAAGCAGTACAACATGGAAAGAGCAGACTGTCAGAGTGAAACTGGTGGTGCAGATGCCCACTGGCTGTGTGCTTGGGGATTTTTGCTTTGATGAAGGTGTAGAGGAGTGGACAAATTGTGGAGGAGTGGCTGGAGTGCATTAGGTGACCTCCTGGGATGTATCTGCTAGTCTAATTTTACCCCAAAAGAAGCTAGCAGTGTTTCCCCCTGCCACCCTGCCAGCCCCTACCATTCACATGTTGCAGAGCCCATCGTCACAGCACTTTGGAGAGCTGCCTCGCTCTTGGTAAAAAAAAAAAATACTCACATTTTCTTTGCAGCTTCTATATGTGTGCAGCCCCCATCTTATCTCTGAGGCATTTTTAGAATTCCCAGCATTGTAGCATGCTCTCTTGCTCTCCCAGGCATCTCACATAACCGGTGCCTCCCTGCCACACAGTGCTAAGCAACTCGTTACTGTATGTCTGACGGAAAGTCTGTATTTAAAAAGCAGCTGCTGGTTGCAGCAATTGTCCTCAGGAATGCTTTATAGTTGATCTGTGTCCTGATGTGTGTAATATTACTGAGGACAGGATAAGCCAGATCTGGATATCTGTGAATAATACTGTATTGTGAGAGACTTCCACCTTTTCTTTTGCAGCAGACAGAAAGTGTGTGTCACCGGAGAAGGCAAGGTTCTCAGTTAAGTTCACCAAGTGTGTATTTAAATTTTAGGATCATACCAGATGTGCTTTTCAAAATTGAATATTTAGGGTGTTTTTGACACAGGTCTATTAAGGGATTAGGAAATATTGGCATCATTAAAACAGGCAAGGAAACATTTATTAGGCTGTCAAAAAACATTGCAGCATCAGATAAATCCACTGTTGCTCTGCTGCTTTCCTGTAGTGCAGGGGATGTCAAGGACCATGAAGCAATGGAAGAGTCACCGAGATAGCTGGTGTGCAAAGGTGAAATCATGGGTCGGCATTTCGTCTTTTAATGAGAGCTTAGACAAGCACATGTTGGGAATGATGTCCTTCAGTCATTCTTAACATTCATGTGGGACAGTGACCAGGCACCTTTGGAGTTTCTTACTGATCCTGTCTGTTTGTGATGGCTCTACTGAGGTAAACACAGACATATTGAGTCATATGAGCTGAAAACAGGGGCCTAACGTTTAAAAATTGATGTTGAGTAAAACTGCTGATTCTAAAATGTTTGGTATTAAAATAAATCTAAAATGAAAAACAAAAAGAAAAAAGAACAAAGAAAAAAGAAAAAAGGAAAAATGAACAAAGAAGGAGGAAAAAGGTGGATTGCTTGTGAAATAACTTTTGCTGCAAGCAGAGATTCCAGGAATAAGATCTTTAACATGGTATTGGTGAATAAAGCTTGATTAATTAACGCTTGCCTTTTACAACTGCTCTTCATAATTAGAGTCTCTTTTAAAGAAGAGAAGGGTCTGAAGGGTCTAATAATTGACTTAACTAATAGCATTTCACCTTTGTGCTTTATAACATTGTGCCTGCAAAAAATCTGCTCTGTGTTGTATCTGTGCTGAGACAGGGAGGTGCAGAAGGTTGTCAGGGAAAAATTTAGGCTCTGTGCAGAGGACAAAAAGCTCTGGTAGCTCCTATACAGTGAAACTGGAATGTGGAGGCTGTTGTGCTGGATTATGTTCATCATCCATCTAGCCTAGCATCCCACATCTGAGAGCTGTCAGTGCCAGATGCTTCAGATGAAAGTGTAAGAATCTTACAGACAAGAGATTGTCCTGATTGCTGATAGTTGTAGTTTTGCTTAAGCTCTGGAAAGTATGCTTTAATACCTCTTCCAAAATGCTTGTCCTTGATGTTTTCAGAGTTTATATAAGCATCTAGCCGTTTCTGAAAGTTGTTACATTTTGTGTTTTAGGGCCTGTCTATAGGAAGAGACCCCATGGTTTAATCCTGTCTTGTGTGAACTTTTTTTTAGTACTTGTTCCGATCACTCAATTTCATATAAACCTTCTTGTGAGGGAAGATAAAGAACAGAAGCTCTTTACATAATTTCTTCCTATAAGCTAGTGTTCTGTGTGCGTTTTATAATGCCCTGCTTTTTCTCATCAGCGTGAGAAGAAAATGCTGAACCTTAAAACTAGAAGAGGAGGAAAAAAAAAAAGATTCAGGAGGGGAAAATTGCTCATATTTTTACTGGGTTGAACTGTCAAAGCACACAGACAAATATTTAAATATTGTTCTGGAATGGAGCTTAAATCAGTAAAAATTAGTTACAAAAATCGAGCCTTTTAGTCTTGGCTTGGTAACAGTCTTAAAATCATATAAATTTGGCTTGCTTTTTTTTTCCATTTGAAAAACTGGCAATATGGTATACTCCTTGATTGAAACTTGATAGCAACAGCAATGTTTTGTTTTGGCTTTGCTTTGTGTGTCAAAAATGCAAAAGAAATTGATTTTGGAGGAGGGAAGAGTTACTGCAGAACAGAATGTTTGATGTTTTATTAAAAGAAATGTTAGAATTGGGTCTTTCACATCTTTTCAGAATGAAAAAGAAGTTTGGGTGGGGGAGCCAAAATCTGTGGATATATTTTTTATATGCTTGGAGGTCGGGTAGTCTGTTTTACACAAACATGCATATGAGAGAATGAGGAAGAGCGAACAGAATGAGATGTGTGTGAAAGATTTCATGTAGCAGAAGTGTTCTTGAAATACTTGCAGATTATTTCTAGAGCACTGAGATATTTGAAACGCAGCTGTTTGAGGAGTTGCCACTGCCTCATACATTTAAATTATAATGGTTACTACTGCTGTGGCTTGAAATTTTGTTGTTGTCTGAGGGGAGGAAGTGAAGTTGGGGAGTTTTATTTTTGGCAGGATGCCTTTGCAGTGAATAGAAGAACAAATAAATCAGGAAAAGTAACAAAACAGAAGCAGTCAACAAGACAGAAAATACTCAGATGCCTCTATTTTGTAGCCGCCGTGTTTCTTGAAATCATGTGAACTATTGTAAACTGCTTTTTTAGTAGTTATGCAAAGAGCTCAGAAAAACTCGAGCCATTTAGACTGGATCTGCAGATGTTCTGGAAGGCAAACTCTAAAAATTTTGTTGTTTACGCTCTTGTGAACATTAAAGTTCATTCAAAAGATATATACTCCAATGCCACTGGCTGCACCAGGAGTCTCCTGGAGTCACAGTGAAGCCATCCAGGCAGGTGCCTGGATGTTTCTGGAAACAGAAAAGTTAGATCTCTGAAGGTGCTGACCATCTCTTATGTCCAAACAAGGTCATTTGAAAACTGTGAAATGAATTGCACTCCTAGAAGCCTGTAATTGGTTTTCTCCATACCATTTGTATTGTTTTGAACTGAAAATCAACACTTTTTTTTTTTTTGCCTCTATTCCAACTTAGGCTGCACTTGATCAAAGGTAGCTTAGCTTTCATCCAAGTATGGGCACTTCCAAGGAACTGCTGTATTTGTTGTCCAGACTCTACTGGTCCATGCAATGTTCAGTAATGCTCTTGGAAGTGTATAACAAATGCAGATCAAGAAAACCGGTGTCCTGACTTTAGTGTTTAAAAAACATCTCTGTCCCACTAAGAAATCAGGTTAAAAGAAAATGTTTACTTCATACCTCTTCCCTCAAGTTATTGTTACGTTAAACAAACTTTGGCTGCTGGGAGCATTCATATTAAAAAATGGAAAGGTTTACAATACAGTAAGTAATAGCTTCGTTTGGGTATGAAGAATATTTTAAACGAAGCAAATAGTTAACTTCATTTTTGCACACTCTGGAAAGGATATTTAAACTGTTTTGACATGTCCAGACGCTCATTTTAGAATCATAGTCTTTCCAGACATTACTCAATCCACCTGACATTGGAGAAGTAGGATTTGTCACCAGTTCCTGATCTAATGTGTTTTACTGCTGAATTCAGAAACTCTCAACTCTATTAATGTTCAGTCATTTATACTAAAAATACATTTTTTTCCACAGCCTAGTCTATGCCAGTAGGCTGTACTCAGGGGAGAATATGCAATCTGATATAAATGGGAGAGGAGACATTAGGGGATCTCCTCCACCAGTAATTTCTAACCATTCTGCCATGATAACAACATTATTGTTTTGCATATTTACAGTCCTGAATGGTAAGAAGCAATTTGCCATGCATCTTATAGGAATTCATTAGAGGTTATTAGTGAGTAAAGATTGCTTTCCTGTTTCCCTGCAAAACTGCACAACTGTGTTCTTTTAACAAACATCAAGTGATTTACGTCAGATCTGCCTAAGGTAACTTTTGATTTCCAGGAAGTCAGATCTTGTCTTACTGTGGAAAAGGTTTCCTTAGATGTGTTACAGAGTCACAGAGCTGCTGAAGCTGGCAGGCACTTCTGGAGGTTGTCTTGTCCAACCGCCTCTCCTCGCATAGACTCCACCAGAGCAAGGTGCTTGGGGCCTCCTCCAGATGGGTTTTGCTATTTCCGAGGCTGAGATGTCACAGGCTCTCTAGGAAAACTGTGCCAGTGTTTGATCACTCTCACGAGGGAATCAAACTTTTTTTCGTCTTTTTTTCTTTTACTTTCTCATTTTAAATGGCATTTCCTGCGTTTCAGTTTGCATCCATTGCCTTTTGTCCTGTCACTGGGCACCACGGAGCTTCATCTCTAATTCCTCGCTTCAGGTGTTTGTATAAATTGTTAAATCCCCCGACCCATCACTTAACCACACTTTTTGTGAAGCTCCCTTCACTCAAGAGAAGCTGAGGGGGGACCTCATTGCAGCCTTCCAGTTCCTGAAAGGAGCAAAGAAACAGGAGGGGAATCAACTTTCTAAAAGGGTAGACAATGATAGGACAAGGGAGAGCTAAAGGAGGGAAGGTTTAGTTTAGGTATTAGGGGGAAGCTCTTTAGAGATGAGAGTGGTTAGATGCTGGAACGGGCTGCCCAAAGAGGTGATGGATGCCCTGGAAGTGTCCAAGGCCAGGTTGGATGGGGCTCTGGTCAACCTTGTGTAGATCCATGCCTGGAGGTTGGTGGCCCTGCCTGTGGCAGAGGGGTTGGAACTCTGTGATCCTTGGGGTCCCTTCCAACCCAGAGCATTCTGTGATTCTATGATTCTTAGATCCTGCACTCCACCCTGACCACCTTATGGTAGCTGCTGCCAAAGATGCTGCTGACCTTCACATTTCCAACCAGCTCTTCCTTCCTATAATTATGAAATTCAGCAGAACATCTCCTTGTATCGGCACCTGGATCACCTGTGCCGGGAAGCTGACATCAACAAGCTCCAGAAAACTTCTGGATTGCTTGTGCCCCACTGCATTACACTTTTGAGTATTAATGGGGTGGTTGAAGCTCCTCATGAAGAAGATGGCTTACAGACAAGAGCTTCTTCCAGCTGACCAAAGAAGGTGTCATCTGCCTCTTCATGACCAGGTAGTCTGTAGCAGACATCCGCCACATTGCCCACTTGGGTTTACTCTCTAATCCTAATTTCTGAACTCTCTGCTGGTGATTGTGTGCCATTACCTCTCCCTTATCGTTCCACCAAAGCTCTCTGCTCCAGACTGGTCTACCTATAGCATGTAACTTGCAGATAACACAAAATCGCATTTTAATGTTACAGTTGTAGTTTTAACATGTGTTATCAGCTTGAGGAAAGCCCTAGATTTCCTTTTAGCTCCTAACATGAAACTCCAGACTGTCTTATATTTATTTACACTCCTTTGGGCCTATTATGTTCATTTCTTAACAAAGGTGGATGTAAAAAGCCATTATGTTTGTAAAAAAAACCCATTACTTGATCAACAAAAAATGTGTAGGTCCCTCTGACATGGTTCATTTGGATTGTTATTTGAAACAGCCTTTTTACTGTAAGATCCTAATGTTTGGGTAGATTTTACCTCGGTTCTGCTGCTTGAAGAAAACCTTGTGAATGTAGGGGCATATGTAGGAAGAGGTATAGGATTACCCTCAAACAACTATATCAGTGCTAAAATGATTTATGCGCTGGCTCCATTGAACATGTTGTTTTTGGCTTCTTCAGATGCAGGACTTTACAAAGTCTGTTTCTCTCCATCACACAGATTTCTTTATTTCTTCTTTTTGTCCCCTGAACTTTAGAGTCATAAACGGTGAAATAAATTTATCTGAGGAACTGATTCCTTATCCTCTGCTCTCTCTGGAACAAAATGATGCAGGGTCATTCTTAAGTATTTCATCTTTTCATGGCTTGAAAAAGTCCCCTTTGGTTTGGTCTCCTTAATCATCTTTTACCTTTACAACCACTTCCCACTAAGGCAAAGAATGGAGCTCCCTCTGGCAAAGAAAACCTTTAAGTTATTTTTATTTTTTGTTTTTCTTTTAACAGAAAATCAAAATAACAGTTCTGTTGTAGATCTAGCTGGTGTGCTCAGCTACGTCTGGCCATGGCTACTAGGAGCCATGTGCTGTGCTGCCGGTGGACAAGCCCCATGCAGTCCACTCCAGGGCAAGGATGAGCATACAGCCAGCAGCAACTGGAATGGCAAAAAATCATAGAAGCCTCAGATGATACATTTCTAGAGATCTCCATTCCTCTGTGATGTTGGGGAATGTAATCCGACTTGTTACGGGTCATCTGCAAGGTAGGCTGGCAGCTGCCCCCCACCCCATCCCACCCCCCGTCCCCCACTCCCACTTTTCATAGGAGTGTGGGTTTGGCTGGTGTACCCGTGTGCCCAGCTGAAGTTTCAGTACTGAGCAAGGGGCCTCAGAGGGACCTCTGCAAGGACATGGTGGGGATGGAGGGATGCACAAAGCAGAGCCTTGTGTAAATGGCAAAGTGATTGCAAATTTGTGTGTGTATATTTGTCTTTTTTTTTAATTTGGGTTTTGTTACTGCCACTTCTTTCATTCACTGCTCTTTTCCGCAGTCAGCACTGCGGCTGCCAGCAGTCGTTCCTGTGAAATGCTTCTGATTATGGTCAGTGTCAGCAAATACAGTGTCTACAGACCCTCTGTAGTGTTTCCAAAAATGTGCTAGCCTGGAAGAAGGACTAATGGGTGAAAATGGTCTGAAAAACAAAAGGCTTTGCAACCTGCTATTCTATTTATCTCAGCAAAAGCTGCTCACAGTAAGGGATTGAATTCTTTCCCTATATGTTATTACTTAGCTTTAAAAATACATCCTTAGCAATGGATCACACTCCTGCCTGTCTCCTGCAGGCAGGTGGTGCCAGTCCCTGCTGTGTCAGACTTGGGGGTGGGGAAGGCAGACAGGGGAACACTGGTCCCTTCCCCATGCTGCGAGTTTGAGCTCAAGTCCTTGCTCCACCAAGGGCATCTTTCCATCAGCAGAGCTTCCCCAACCCAGTAAATTCAGACTGTGAGCAAAAGGACAGGTGGGAACAAAAGTAAGCTTGTGCAATTAGCTTCTGCCTAGCCGTTGTTCAGGTGTCAAACACACACAAAAGCTAGCTGTAAGCAGTGCATCTCAGTGTCTCAGGCTGGTACTGCCAGGGCAGGGCTGGCTGGTATAGGAAGGAGGCAGTTCGGCTGTGGAGAGGCAGGTGTCAGCATGCAGGGAGGAGATGGCAAGTGGACACTGGGCCAAAGGGGTGGTGGCAAGGAAGGGACAGGGAGGCATCAGTCAGCCTCTACGGGAGCAGAGGCGCAGGCTTGCAAGAGAGTGGTGGTAGGTGGGACATCATGTGGATTCACCTGGGATACCTGAATTGGTCCAAAGCCTGGCATTGAGTTTTTGCATCCTTGTACTGCGGTACACTGTGGTACACACTAATGTTCAGCCTCCACGTGGATTTAACTTATGGACTGTTCAGAAAGCTGCTCGATAAGATTCCATGGGAGGCAGCCCTTGAGGGCAAAGGAGCCCAAGAGGGTTGGTTGCTCCTCAAGGAGGTAATCTTGGCAGGACAAGAACAGGCTGTCCCAGTCGGACAGAAGAGGGGTCGGCGAGCTAGGAAGCCAGCCTGGCTGAGTAGAGAGATTCAGGCTGATGTACGGGCAAAGAAGGAAAAGTATGAGCTTTGGAAGAAGGGGCAGGTGTCTTGGGATGATTATAGGAAATTAGTGAGATCATGTAGGGAGAAAGTCAGAAGGGCTAAAGCTGATCTGGAACTCAGGCTGGCCAGTTCTGTAAAAGATAATAAAAAGTCCTTCTATAGGTATATTAACAGTAAAAGGAGGGTCAAGGAGAATCTCCAGCCCTTATTGGATGCTGATGGCACATTAGTGACAAGGGATGAGGACAAGGCTGAGGTCCTTAATTCCTTCTTTGCCTCAGTCTTTAACAGTAAAGAAGGATATTCCCTGAGTACTCATCCTCAGGAACTGGCTGACAGGGAGGGGAAGAGTAACAAAGTTCCCATGGTTCAGGAGGAAATGATTAGCGACCTACTTGGCCAGTTAGATACCCACAAGTCAATGGGGCCAGATGGGATTCACCTGAGGGTGCTGAGGGAGCTGTCAGATGTGCTTGCCAAACCCCTTTCCATCATCTACCAGCAATCCTGGCAGGCTGGGGAAGTTGCACTCGACTGGAGGCTGGCAGATGTTACACCCAGATACAAGAAGGGTCGGAAGGAGGATCCAGGGAACTACAGGCCTGTCAGTCTGACCTCAGTCCCAGGGAAGATCATGGAGAGGGTCTATCATGCAGCACATGCACAATGGCCAGGGGATCAGGCCTAGTCAACATGGGTTTACAAAAGGTAGATCCTGTCAAACTAACCTGATCACCTTCTATGACAGGGTGACCTGCTTAATGGACGAGGGGAAGGCTGTGGATGTGATCTACCTGCACTTTGGTAAAGCCTTTGACACAGTTTCTCACAGCATTCTGACTGAGAAACTGGCTGCCAGTGGGCTGGACAGGTGGACCCTCAGCTGGGTTAAAAACTGGCTGTATGGCCGAGCCCAGAGGGTGGTGGTGAATGGAACAAAATCCAGCTGGAGGCCGGTCACGAGTGGCGTCCCCCAGGGCTCAGTCCTGGGTCCAGTCTTGTTCAACATCTTTATCAATGATCTCGACGAAGGGACTGAATGCTCCCTCACTAAGTTTGCAGATGACACTAAGCTGGGAGGAAGTGTTGATCTGCCTGAGGGTAGGGAGGCTCTTCAGAGGGATCTGAACAGGCTGGACCGATGGGCTGAGAGCAATGGGATGAAGTTTAACGAGGCCAAGTGTAGAGTGCTGCACATGGGACATAATAACCCCATGCAGTGCTACAGGCTTGGGGGAGACTGGCTGGAGAGCTGTCAGGCAGAGAAGGACCTGGGGGTGTTGGTTGACTGCAGACTGAATATGAGTCAGCAGTGTGCTCAGGCAGCCAAGAAGGCCAATGGCATCTTGGCTTGTATCAAAAACAGTGTGGCCAGTAGGTCTGGGGAGGTGATTGTGCCCCTGTACTCGGCATTGGTGAGGCCACACCTCGAGTACTGTGTCCAGTTCTGGGCTCCCCAGTTCAAGAAAGACAGGGAACTACTGGAGAGAGTCCACCTAAGGGATTGGAGGACTTGAGCATCTTCCATATGAGGAAAGGCCAAGAGAGCTGGGTCTGTTTAGCCTAGAGAAGAAGACTGAAGGGATCTCATCAACATTTATAAGTACCTGAAGAGTGGGTGTCTAGAGGAAGGGGGCAGACTCTTAGTGTCAGGATGAGGGGCAAGAGGCACAAGCTAGAACACAGGGAGTTCCATCTCCATATGAGAAAAAACTTCTTTACTGTAAGCGTAAGGAACAGGCTGCCCAGAGAGGTTGTGGAGTCTCCTTCTCCGGAGATATTCAAGACCTGTCTGGATGCAATCCTGTGCAACCTGCTCTACATGATCCTGCTTTTGCAGGGAGGTTGGACTAGATGATGTCCAGAGGTCTCTTCCAACCCCTACCAATCTGTGAATCTGTGATACCAAAGCCTACACTTGACTGAAGTCCAGTTATCCCAATTATCCAAAAGAAAGGACAAAGTAAGGCAAAGTAACTAACTTCTGGGTCAGAGTTAGGGTTCAGCCTCCAACATCCTGCTCCCTGAGCCATAGTAAGGGCACAGATCTGTGGCCATGGTTGCTCAAGTGCCCAGGACCGGGGCTCAGAGGCGTATTCACTTGTTTCTTGTACTCGTGTCTTGTTCCTTGACTTCTCTGCTGGCACGTTCTCCTGGCCAGGGCTGGAGGCAGGGTGTAGGCTAGTTCAGCACACACCCAGGAGATGTGTGTCCTTAGGGCCTTGTACTCTGACTCTGAGGGATTTTATGCTCACAGTAAAGACTGAAGTACAGCTGCTGTCAACTTCAGCAGGTCTTCTGCTTGCCATGTTCACCTTCCCTGTGCACCCTGTGAGGCTGGGGGTGTGCCAGGCATAAGAATTCACACTCTGCGCATCCACCAATGACACAGGGAGAGCAGGACCCTTGTTTTCCATGTGGTATCCATCTCTGGATGTTATGTGCAATGAAATAGCTGTTTTTTCCCATCAAGGAGAACCAGGGTGTGAAGCAAAACATGGCTGCGTGCATCCCATTCTTATCATGGTCAGGGCTTTTAGGCATGCATGGGAAATGACCTCCAGTCCACCCACTACAGTTAGTCCAATGTATCACATTTCTACACTTCTCTCTCTTATCTCTGATCCAGTTATGTTTATTCTTGCTGCATGATATGCTACTCTGCCTCCCAGACTGAAAAAAGAATGAGATTCAGTGTCAAGAGATGTCCTCCCACCCATGAGCACTCTTTCTTTCTCTTCTGGTCCTCATATGGTTTTAAAAAAGCCCCTGGCTTCCTCCATCCTCTTTGCCTCTCTTTCTGAAGATTCAGAGGGACTAAGTCTGATTGCCAGCGTAGGGAAGGTAAGAGTCAGAGAAAGACTCAAATATTTTTATTAGTGAAAAATAAGATATCTAACCCACCCAAATTTTATTTCTATTAATGAAAACATATTGCAGTATATTTCACTATTCTCCTTGTCAGGTATTCTTCTGGTGCCCATGTAACAGTCTCAATCAGTGCCTTTTTACCATCACACTGGGAAATGCCTCCATATATATTAGAAAGGGTTCCTCCTCCAGAAGAGATTGCACCACAAATGTGGCATAACGTGGTGGGCAGCAACTTTCTTATCCTTCTGCTACAGGTGGAGAGCTAGACACATGAGATTCACCCAAGAAAGATCTGTATCCCATTGTCCTGAGGTCCCATGCTAGCAATTCCAGTGAAGAACCACCCTGTCTCCCACCCATGCCAGCTGTTGCCTTTCCTTCAGTGGGCCAGGGTTCCCTCCAGATCCTCGGGCCATAAAGAAAAGGTGGCCTTGGTGCCTGTGGCCAGAGCAGCTCTGGGACTGTGCTGAATTACAGTGCCTCAGGGAGGGGTGAGAGCTCCAGGACCATGAAGGGATGTTGCTCTGATGGCTTCACATCCACATCCACCTCCATGTTCAACGTCTTTGAGTCATGTGGCCTGTAACTGTATATACATTAAATACCCTGTTCTAGTCATCTCGTTTCTCCCCTGCCTGTGCTGTCTGCTCCCAAACAACCAAAATTAATCTCATCAGTAGCAAGAACCTGAATGATTATCACTGTGAGAGCAGTTAAGACACTCAGTTGCCTTTGGTAGAGTAAACCCCTCAGAGACATGAGTAAGTAGAAGACAGCTACATGGCAGATGTTTATATATATGCACACACGCACATATACACACACTCTCCCTCTCTAATTTCTTGACACATGGAGAGCAGCTACACATGCAGCACACTTTGTATTGTACATCAACTTCAAACATAGCCCAAATCAGCCGTGGAAATGGCAGCAATTATGGTAAGCTGAAACCAAACAAACTGCAGCAACCTAATAGTTTCAATGGCAGAAAAAAAAGAAAAAAAAATCCCACATAGCCCAGCTGCAGAAGCTGATAGGACGACAAGCCTCAAGGCAGCTTATGGTTTCCTGGCTGTCATCAACTAGCAGCTTGGATACTTGATATAATGAATAATCAGTGTTTGAGCTGATGGAAGTGACCTTAAAACATGCTAGGGAGGGGGAAATTTTCACAGTGTGCATTGGGCAGTGCAAATTGTGGTTTTATGTGGTAAATGTTTGTACTGTGGGGCAGAATTAAAGCAGGGTGAAAATAAAGGGTGTAGTCACTACATAGCCAAAATATGGAGAAGCTTATGTATATATGAAACCAGAGAAGGAGGTCTGTAGATGACAAGAGCAATTTAAGTAGATGTACATTGCAAGTTGCTGATCTCTTGGGTCTGTATTTACCACACAGATGGCAAAACAAGCCTGTGAGAAGCAGGAGGGAAGATAGGAAGAGCCTTCCTTCCTTCCTGCCTGCCTGCCTGCCTGCCTGCCCGCCTTCCCTCCCACCTTCCCTTTCCTTCTTCCCCTTCCCCTTCTCCTTCCCCTTCCCCTTCCCCTTCCCCTTCCTTTCCTTCCTTCCCACCTCCTTGTTCTTTGGCAGGGAAGGTGGGCAGCCCTGACTGCTCTTGAGCCGCCATGTAGGGTTAAACCTGCGGGTGGAAAGCCTGGTAGAAGCCCAGGGGTGCCTTTGTGCGGGGCTGAAAGAGGGAGCTGGCTGTCTTTCTGGGCTCCTCCTGTATCTGCTGCAGGCATCCAGCCTGCAAGGAACCTGGCAGGGCTGTGCTCACCTTCTGCCAAGAGTTCTGTGAAATCGTATTCCTCAGTTGTTTTGTCCTTTTTAGATGGCCTGGTCAGTCTCCAAAACCCAGGCTTCAGAGGAAAAGAACTAAACCCACAATGCAGATGTTACAGCCAGGACAGTTAACATGCAACGGAGGCTGTTGTAGAATTGCAGAGGCATAAAGGCAAAATAAATAAGGTACTGACTTTGGAAAGGGCTTTTGTCATGCACCTCTGCTCTCCTCTCCAGAACCGCTGCCTTTTAATTAAAAAATGATCTCTTGGGAAATTTGGAACATGGGCAGTCTTTTTGCTAAGAGACCACCACTCACATTTCCCTCTTCCTCCTCCTTAATTTAGGTTAAATTTAAAGGAAATAACTTGAGGTTTAGAGACAAATATCTCTAGAGAGCTGCTCAGTAGTATGGTATGGAACGAAGCCAGTAGCTATAGAGATCATCTAATTGGAACCGAGGCAGGTAACAGAAAGCCAGGAAAATGGAACCAAACCTTTTCTATGTGCACTGCTGGTTGCCTGTTTTTTTTCTGCTGTGCTGTGCTTTACAATGCAGCGTGCAGCCACATCAAAGGGATCTAATGTTAGCGCATAAACATAGCCAGCTTGCTAGGGTACTCACACTCAGTGCACAGGCTCAGGGACGCCGCAGCCCACTGTGTGCCCTGCTGCCCCTCTTACCCTTCTGTGGTTTGGGGTTTTTTGCTCCTTGGGCAAAAAGGGAACATGTACCTCACGTTTGCCGCAAGCCTGGCAAGCTCGTAAGCCTCGTACCTCGAGGCGGCAGGTACCGTGTGAAACTCACACCTCTACTTGCACAGATGTATCTTGTCCACGTGCCCGGACTTCCTGGCGAAAGCATCACTTCACAGGGACAGAGCAGCCTCGTTCCCTGGGGCTGGTGAGGAGTGGGGAAGGCAGCGGAGGTCTGCACCAGTGTCAGGAGACATAGGACTTCCGAGTTTCTTTTTTCCCTTTCTGCTCTCACCGCAGATGCACTGCATCATGAAAATGTTTCCTGTCCTTACCTAGTGGTAACATTGGAGCCTGTGATGTGGGCCAGGGAGGGCGAGAGAGCAAAGCTTTCTTTACGTCCCCAAACCACAGCAGAAAGTCACTGCAACGGTGGCGAGCCACACCGCTCCATTCCTCTGCTTCCTGCTTGACCAGTCTTGGTTGGGTTAAAAATACAACCCAGACCCCGGGCTATTCAGACACAGCCCTCTTTTAAGCAGGAGTGTCTTCGTGTTGCCAGCAGTGGTGGTGATTGATTTGATGAGGACCACAGACCCTTGGCAAACGGGCTGCATCTGCACTTGCCAAACTCTCCGCTGTTGAATTAGGCTGAAGTGAGGTTTCTGTGCTGTGGTCACAAAGGACCTGATTTACAGAGAGACTCTGAACTGACCGATCTGCAGAGCTGGTCTGCCTCATAATTTTAAAGGACTAAAAAATAACATTTTTAAAAGGAAATTAAGAATATGCACAAGTGAAGTTCCCCTGTGTTCCCTTGGCTTACTTAATGGCTCCGTTTTACCCCTGTGCGGCTGCCCTTGACTTTCTCTGTAAGTGACGTTGTTCTGTCAGAAAGACAATGTGTTTACACAGACAATTGCAAATTGGTAGGAAAACAGAAATCCATATTTTCTTCACTTCATCCAGCCCATAAGCTCAAATTGATGCCTTGGTGTAAGGGAGCTCCGTCGTTCTGCTGCTGGCGGGTGAAAGTCATCAAGCATAACAGGTCCCAAAACAAATCCCTCCCCACCTCCCAAATGTCTGTCAAGAGTGAAGAAAGTAGAAGGGTGCAAAATCCCATATGTGTTCACAGTCGACAAGAGTAAAAAGAGCAGCACCTCTCTTCCTTACCCAGAGGAACAAGGCTTCAGATGTTTTTGCAGGGAGATACGGTGCCAGAGGAGGCAGGGAGAGAGAGGGAGAGATGCTGGGGAAGCTAGGCACTCGTTATCTTAATGATGCACCAAGCCTGGAACATTTGAAAAATAGATACAGCCTTTGGAAAAACCACAGAACAGACATCTTCCAATCTGCACTTCTTAAAAAGTGCTCTTTTTCTCTGTAAAATAGAATGCTGCAATTCTGGTGAAAAGTGCCCATGAAACCCCAGTGTTAACAGAATGCTATTTTTGTGAAAGAGAGCCTGTTGCTTGCTTCACTAAAATCTCGTGTTTTCACAGAAATTCTGAGCTTGACAGGTCCTTCGTGAAGTAAATATTTACCTTTCTTACCACAAAGTGTCAACACTGCTTTGGGCCTAAATGCTACCTGCGTGTTAGTTCATTTTTTATTATCTTGGGAAATTTCAAAAAGTAAGAAATGACCACAACTTAAACTTAAATCTGGCAATAAAAATGAATTAATTGACATGTATGTCCATTCAGCACACACAGAGAGCTAAGTCGTCAGCACTGAATTACTGGGAGGCTCATAAGTCTGTCATTACACCCCTGAGTGTATACACAGGCATCTAAATATTTCTTTCTGTTCCAAAGCACAGGATAAGGCACTAATTTTAGGTGTCCAGATTTGTCAATGCAGATTTTATTGGACCATCAGTCAGATGAAGCCACCAGCAGTAAAAGAAAAGTGTCTGGCAAACACTCCTGTGGATAAGCGCATGGTAGCTGTGATTTATGGTGATGAGGGGTATGTTTGATGCCATGGCATGGAAGCCACAAACATACCAAGATCAGCTAGAAGTTTAGTAAATTTTAACAGGAGTAAATGCTGCCCTCAAATTCCTATCAGCAGCATAATCACCGAGGCTTTGACGCTTATTGCCTTTGGTGCCCATCATTCTCCTGGTGACAACTTTGAGGCAGCCAGTGAGAAGGCAGAAATAAGGACGTGTGATTTAGGTGATGGGCTGCCCACAGGAATAACAAGAAGGGAGCCGATTAAATTAACATTTTCCAAATAGCTTGAAGCACGAACATGATTTTGCCAAAGTATTTGGTGCATACTTTTAAGTAATACATTCAGGGAAAGGCAGGACTGGTTTGTAAGTAATTTGCTAAGGAGAAAAAAAAAAGCCTAAGCAATAAGTTTATAATGTAATTTAGGAGCTTAATGATGCAGATAATAATCTAGTGTGAGATTTATGCCTCTGTGCTTTTGAAAAAAATCGAAAAGGATGTCCAATTTACAACATGTTGCTAAATACCTTTAAGATTTGGTTTGAGTTTCAAAATAAGTATGTATTTGCCATAAAGAGCTTGACCTTTGAGTGTAGAGCTGCATACTTCTTGCCAGTCAGTGGAGGTTTGGGCTGCAATGTGACAGATACTCTGCAGCAGATGGGTTCATATCCCTACAATTACATAAATGTGACAGTAAATGAATAAAAATTGCTTGCCGGGAGGAAAAAAAAAAAGAAAGTATAAATCCATTCAAAACAACACCGAGGATATGAATTGAAAGAGGAATCTTTACACATTGTAGTATTGCAGAGAAAAGGTTTGAAATTATGTCAAGACTGTACACCAGGGGGAAGGAAAAAAAAAATTTGTATACAGTTTACATAAAAAAAAAAGGAGTGAGACATTTCTGGTTTTGCAGGAGAAAAATTAATAGAGAAGTAGATTCAGATATGTAGATGTGCTCAAAAAGCTGAAGAGGTGCAAAGAGATTGTCACTGGAAGAATAAATGATTTCCTTCAGTAGGTGGAGCCTGAACATGCAGTTGAAAGAAAGCAGTCACACAGAAAATTCATTCCAGTCTTTATTCTAGGTGTTAGTGTTAAAAAAGTTGTTTAAAAAAACCCCAAAACAAAACCCCAAAAAACCACCACCTCGAGAATGTAATTTCTACCAAAAATCCTGTATCATTCTTAACAGGAACTGTCTGCACACAGAAATGATTATTTCATAGTTCAAGTACTGATTATTCAGCATTGCTTCAACTACATGCAGCCTAGGTAACCTGAGCCATGCCATTTAAAGTCAAAATGTCCATGTAGACTCTTATATCTCTGCTGACTGGAGCATAATGAAGAAGCAAGCCAACACAAAAAAACCCATGCAAATATTCGCTTTCTTTCACACTTAACCCTTTAAGAACAGTTTCTTCCAGAAAGCCACTTGTGTAAGACAGAATAAAAGGGCTTCAAGATAGATCACACACACCTTTCTAACCTCCAGAGTTTTTTTATGTGGTTTGTGGGGGGTTTTTTGGGGTTTTTTTTTTTTTGTTAATTCTTCTAATTATAAGACCTTTCTCCTGCAGCAGAAATAGAGTTGTTCCACAAGTGGAATCCCTGTGGAGCTTGTCCTTGCCCTCATGAAGTCTGCTGACATCCTCGGGGGCAAATGAGCCACCGTTTCCCCCCAGCTCGGTGCCAGTATTGTCCAGTGTGACCGGTCAGGAGTCAGGACTGTGGGCTGGAGGCGTATTCACAGCTCTTCAACATCTGGAAGTCATTCCCAGCCAGAGTGGACCATGAATGCACCAGGCAGACAGGATCCTGTAATGTCTCTCCTGTCTCAAACATAGCTGCCTCCAATGGCCAGATAATGAGAGCAGTACTGTGAGTGAAAGTGTTTATGTGTTTATGTGACCACAGGTATGTACTTTTTTGCCACCGATTTCTTGCGTGCTCTGCAGACAGTGAGCAGGGACATCGCAGGGGCAGGGCAGAGGTTGATCAGCATGCTGCGTCGGTGTGATAACCACCAGCTCCAGGACTGTTATGACCTCCTTTTCTCCTGCCTGTTGTAGCAACATGTTGCCTGTTTTCATTAGGGATTTCTGCTTGGGAAACAACTTTGACCTAGAGCTTGTTTACAACGAGAGGAGTGTCAGCTCAATGCCATCTAGCCAAGAGGACTTATTCTCTAATGTTTTCATTTTCCAATTGCTTTTTGAAGAGCAGTATCTCTTAAGTCACCAAACAGTGTGTAGTCATTACACCAAGTCCACACTTCGTTGGAAAACTTTGCCAAGGTTCATGTAAATACCTGTTTCTCTGTCTGTGCTGTCCCACTGGACCAAAGCAGGGATCATGGGAAGTACATTCACGGCAGCAGCTGGAGTCTCACTGTATGTGCGGTGGAGCTGCCTGATGAGCCAACGATAGTCCTCAAGAAAACAGTGAAACATTTCTCTTGCAGTTCCTCCAGAAGAGGGAGGGCTTGGGAAACACCTTCTGGATGCCATCACTGATCTTGAGAGCAGCAGGTAAAAAAAAAATGCTACCCAAAAGGTTTTGAAGGCTGCAATTTGGTGCCATCAAATTGCTACAAAATCATCCTATATTAGATACATTTATGGCCCTCGTAACCACAGCAACTGTACACATCACCAGCTTCAGCATCCTCATCCGTTCAAATATCCTGCAGGAACCCCTGCCCCTAATTCTGTCCTGTGCAATGGCTCCAACAGTTGTGCCTCTGGTGATGTGTAAGTGCAGCCCTGGAATGAGGCAGGGCTCATCACCTCACTAGCCCATTGCAGCAGCTGCAGCTTTGGGGATATCTCTGGTGTCACCCCAGCATACCCCAGGAGGATCAATGGGAAGAGAAACCAAATGCCTCCTGGATGCTTTGCACAGACAGATTAGATGCCTCGAACCAGGTACCAGGAGCATACCTGGAGGCATGAGCCCCAGCTCCACTGGAGCTTGCACAGTGATGTTGCTGTACTGCAAGACCATGCCACCCAGCTGCAATGTGGAGCACCAGAGAAATGCAGCCCCCAAGGGAGGGTGTTGGAGAAAGGAGTGAGGAGGGCCTAGCTGGAGTCATTGCAAGGAACCTAGAAATTGGCCTGGCTTGTTTTCACACATCTTTTAAATGTTCAGTTATTGGAATAACCTATATCCTAAGTTCCCTGAAAATGAATGTGCATGCATTTTTAGGATTTTAATAATTACTGACTTTTTTTAGATGCAATAGTCTGTTGATCTCTTTTGGTTGACTAGTTAACTATTTACTGGTATTTCTGAGAGATGTGGCTGTGAAATAACAGGTTAAATGAGATTGTGTTTCTGTTAGAAATACAGAAGTTGAAAAATACATAGCTGTATCTGCCAGCAAGCATGTAAGAATAAATTAAAATATCTTACATTTCTAAGTATCTACCTTTCAGCATTAGCTTACATCTTTCTTTTTTATTCCTACTCAGAGAAAAAAATACAAAGGTAATCTTAGACTGAAACTGCTCCAGAATCTGTTTTGTCAGCCATTAAATAGGTCATTATTCCAGATTCATTATTTTCTATTCCTTCTGAACTTATATTATACATAAATAATAGAATAATAACTTTGTCCCTCTGAAAAACACTCAGGCACGAAAGTCTCATAAACTTCCTAGGGTGTGCATGAGAAACAACAGATAACAGTTACTAAAAGAAATATTTCAAATGCTTTATAAATTCTGTTAAACAATTTCATTGGCAATAGAAAAGGCGGAATGCTTTTTAAGGTTCCACTTTATCTAGTAATACAGAAATAAAAGGTATAAATCAATGCAATGTATCTCACTATGGAGTGTTGACATATGCTGGCTTTTTAAGTTATATACTTAGCTACTTTGCTTATTGGGAATAAGTCTTTTATGACAGTTCTTGAATTAAATTTCCAAAATCCTTATTTTACTAGTGTTAAGAGCCTAGATAAACCTGTCTATTTATGGTTTAAAGGAGAGATTTTTTCCTTTTCTGCCAAAGCAAATGCTTGTGTATGTTTTTCACTTTTGATGCTTCCTCCTAGAAGAACGTTAGATTAACACAAGCATGCATGTCTTATCTATAGGTGTGCTTGTACTTCTGTTTTTAGACAGGGATCAACAAAAACTTTTGGATCATAAATATCTATATCTAAAACCACATGCTAAACTTTATTTAAATCATTTTAGTAATTGAAAAAATTATTTTATAGGATTCTTAAGTTTATGTTGTTAAATTAGTTGTTGAAGTGGTTCTCCAAGCTTTTATTTAAGATGGCCAGGAGGCAAGAAGCTTAATCACAACATTTAAAGATTTTGGAAGACTGAAATATATTTTGAGTCTGAAACACATTTATTAGTGGAATCACAGAATCACAGGCTGGTTTGTGTTGGAAGGGACTGCAAAGCTCATCTAGTTCCAACTCCACTGCCATGGATTAGGACACCCTCCATTAGCCCAGGTTGCCCAAAGCCCCATCTAACCTGGCCTTGAACACTGCCAGGAAGGGGCAGCGAGAGCTTCTTGGGGCAGCCTGTGCCAGGGCCTCACCACCCTCAGGGTAAAGAATTTCTTTCTAATGTCTACATCTCCCCTCTTTTAGTTTAAAGCCATTACCCCTTGTCCCATCACTACACTCCCTCATAAAATATCCCTCTCCATCTTTCCTGTAGGCCCCTTCAGGTACTGGAAGCCTGTCCCCGGAGTCTTCTCTTCTCCAGGCTGAACGAGCCCAAAGCTCTTAGCCTGTCCTTGTAGGAGAAGTGCAGTGGCCCTCTGATCATCTTTCTGGTCGTCCTCTGGGCTTGCTCCATCAGCTCCATATCTTTCTTGTACTGGGGACCCCAAAGCTGGATGCAGTACTGCAGGTGGGTTCTCACCAGAGCAGAGGGGCAGAGTCCCCTCCCTTGACCTGCTGGTCATGCTTCTTTTGATGCAACACAGAATACAGTTGGCTTTCCTCCAAGTCCTTCTCAGCATGGCCACTCTCACCCTGTTCTCTGCCCAGCCTGTAGTTGTGCTTGGAATTGATCCAAACCATGTGTAGGACTTTGCATTTGGCCTTGTTGAACTTCATGAAATTCACACAGGTCTGGCTCTCAAGCCTCTGGATGGCAGCCCTTCCCTCCAGGGTATCTATCAACCACACCATGCAGCTTAGTGTTGCTGGCAAACTATCTGAGGGTGCACTAAATCTCACTGCCCACATCTCTGACAAAGATGTTAAATAGTGTTGGTCCCAGTACTGACCCCTGAGGGACACCACTCATGACTGGTCTAGATTTGGGCATTGAGCTGTTGATCACAACTCTTTGAGTGAGACCATCCAGCCAATTCCTTATCCACCAAGTGGTCCATCTGTCAAATCTGTGTTGCTCCAATTTAGAGACAAGTATGTCATGCAGGACTGTGTCAAACACTTTGCACAAGTCCAGGTAGATGTAGTCTGTCAATGCCTCCCTTATCCAGCAATGTTGTTACACCATCATAGAATGCCATGGAATTTGTTAGGCCAAATTTGCCCTTAGTTGTCACCAATCACCTCCCTAATTTCCACATGCCTGAGCACAGTTTCCAGGATAATCTGCTCCATGATCTTGCCAGGCTTAGAGGTGAGATGGACCGGCCTATAATTCCCTAGGTCTTCCTTTTTTTCCTTTTAAAAATGGAGGTCCTGTTTCCCCTTTTCCAGTCAGTGGGATCTTCACCAGACTGGCACCACTTCTCAAATATGATGGAGAGTGGCTTAGCCACTTCATCCACCAGTTCCCTCAGGACCTGTGGACACAACCCACCAGGTCCCATGTACGTGTGCACCTTCAGGTTCCTTAGATAGTCTCAAAACTTCTCCTCTACAGTGAGAGGTTCTTCATTCTCCCAGTCCCTGCCGTTGTCTTCTGTGTCCTGGGCAGTGTGACTAGAGCACTTGCGGCTGAAGACTGAAGCAAAAATTTGTTAGGTACCACAGCTTTCCCCATATCATGGGTAACAAGGCCTCCCATTTCCTTCTGGAGGAGCCCCACATTGTCCCTCATCTTCCTTTCATCCCTGACATATTTACAGAAACTTTTCTTGTTGCCCTTGATGTCCCTGAGCACATGTTACTCTATCAGGGCTTAACCTTTCCTAAACTGATCCTTGGCTGCTCAGGTTCTCTGTATTCTTTGCAGCCTGCCTACTCTTTCTTCCACTCTCTGTGGGCTTCCTTTTTGCGTTTGAGTTTGTCCAGGAGCTCCTTGTTCATCCATGCAGGCTCTGGGAATTTTTCCCTGACTTTTTCTTTTTTGGGATGTATTGCCCCTGAGTTTGAAGGTGGTGATCCTTGAGTACCTTGAGGCCAGCTATCTTGGGCCTCTCTTCCCTCCAGGGCTTTGTCCCATGGTATTCTCCCAAACAGGTTCCTGAGGAGGCCAAAGTCTGCATCCCTGAAGTCCAGGTTAGTGAGCTTGCTCTGCAACCTTCTTGCTGTCCTGAGGGTCATGAACTCCACCGTTTCATGGTCACTGCAACCAAGGCTGCCCTTGAGGTTCACATTCTTTACCAACCCCTCCTTGTTGGTGGGAACAAGGTCGATCACCGACAGAAGACCTATTTAAAGCCATTTGGATGTAAAAATGTGCTGGTATAATCCACTGAATGTGATAGTTTACTCTTGCATCCAGCACAGAAATTGTGCCTTGGTACTTTGAAGCTGCTCTTGTGACATTCCTACTTTTTTTAAGGGAGATAGGCTAACGTTCAGACTATGCAGAAGAAAAGGATGACTGTGGAAGAGGAAGTGAGAAAGAAAATTCATTTCAGGCATTGGACCAGGCTGCCCAGGGATGTGGTTGAGCCACCAAAGTCTGTGGGAAGTCCAATTAAATGTTTTGTTTGTGCACAACGTGGCAAGGTATATATGTGGTGGTTTTTTCATGGATTTTCTTGGGTTCTTCGTGTTTTGCAAGCCCTTAGAGTATTTGAAATAAGGTTGGAAGAGGATTACTTGTGGTCATTTGTCCTGTGCAGTGAAGGATCCTCCTGAAAAATAGTATGTGACTATAGTATAACTATATCACAATGTGATAGGGACATAAAAGGATGAAGCAATGCCTCACTCAAATCTCCAAGCTAGTGACCCTGTTGCTCCAGGCATTCAGGGGACAGGCCCTATGACAAGTCCTTCCTTACCTTCTAGGTGGGCATTGTAAGATCTCATTCACCTGGTGGGCTCTGAGCAAGTGGTGGCTGCTGCAGTTGTGTCGTGTTGGGTGTCAACACCTGAAGAGTCAGAGAGAGTTCCCGTGGAGAAACATTCATAAGCATTCTTTATTTCCTTTCAGTTCCAGGCCATAAAGTCTCTCTGCTACCCACCGAGGGAGAATTAGGAAAGTGAGGAAAGGATTCTGAATGCCTGGGACAGCTGGATTCATTACATGAAACCACTGCACACAAACAGGCAGAAAGGGACTTGAAATTGTGGACTGAGCAAGGACAAGGACACAGAGGGAGAAGCTGCAGCAGCTGTACCCTCATAACATTTTGGTACAGATGACCTCTGCAGACAGCTTTGAGGCTTCCTTGTGTACCATACAAGGACCTGAGCGAGGATCGCATCACTTTTGAAACCAAGTGGTTCTCTGCTGCACCTTTTTGCCTGGTACAGGCAAGCCCTTAAAATCCAGCAGCTGTCTGAACTTATTTTCCCAAACCACTTTTCCAGTCTGTTTGTTCGTCCTCACAAGAAATTAAGGGCTGAAACAAAGGCATGGTTTGTCACATGAGGCCAAGCAAGTATTAAAGCTATTGTGGGTGAGGGTGCCGAGCTACCTGTGTTTAAGAGATTTAAGGTAGCATTAGTGCTGAACCTTCAGGCAAAAAGAGCTTTGTTTGACAAAGATATTATCCCTAATACGTTGAATAAGTAGAGATTTAATGTTAAAATACTATTGACTGAGGTCTTTGATTTACTGAACGACGTATTTTTGCTCCCATAATCCCTCCTTCAAGTTTCATAGCAACAGCAGAATGTTATTAAGGAATTAAAATTAATTTGTATTTTTCAGATCTAGCATAAAGCCAACAAATTTCTCTGCTGTCCATTTGAGTGGTTACAGATTATATTCTATAGAAAGTGCATCAGGCTTGAGGAATTG
Organism: Porphyrio hochstetteri; assembly: GCA_020800305.1. Lineage (NCBI taxonomy): Eukaryota > Metazoa > Chordata > Aves > Gruiformes > Rallidae > Porphyrio > Porphyrio hochstetteri. The sequence continues at coordinate 46,529,837 of CM036938.1, read as the reverse complement.
TGGTAAATTCTGATACTTCCTCATCCTCATGCTGAAAATTTGCCTTTGTATCTTCAGTCACCCAAATCCTTTTTCAACTGATTCCACTGTGAAGAGAAAGCTGTCATCGGAAGACAGGGATTCAAATTCTTCAGAGAAACAAGAGTGTGGACAGATATTACCAACCAAGGTGAGGGAGGATGGACCTGTCTCTGTGGTGACACAGCTGGTGATATTACACTGCACTGTCAATAACACATTGAGGTGGCAGCTGTAGGCCAAGCTAAGTGCCAAGGGTGGGCAAACAGGAACAACTGAGTCAAGAGAAAAAAACCCACCCTTGGAATAGAAGTGAGCTCAAAGATGCTTACATGTTTTTAATTATGGCTTTTGTTGGGTTTTGGAGTTTTTTTGTTTCTTTTTTAAGGATCAGGAAGAAGTTGCTTTTCTCCTTGTGCGGGTTTGGGAACTTGTTATAGTTGTCACATCAAGGATGGTAAGTATCTGAGCTGTAGAAGAGGTATTATAAAAGAAGGTTGTGTTACAACACACAGTTTAGTTAACTTGAGGGTTGCTCTTTTATTGCTTTAAGCCACTGTAACATCTCAGAGGGAAATGCATACCTATGGCAATGTAAATTCTGGGCAAATATGTGTATCATAAGCCATTAAAAAATGATAATTGCTGAATCTTTCAAGACCTACTCTGACTCTCCCAAGCCTGTTGTCACTGATACTAGTTGCAAACCCCTCCAGACCTCATGAAGAGGAGAAGGAGGAAACAGAGCATCTCAGCAGAGGAGCTGCCCAAATCCTCCATGCTTCCCATGTGCATCCTGCCCCTTGCCAACCGTTATAATGGTCATTTGGAGTGGGTTTTGCAGGTGTTATTTCCCCTGGCTGACAGTGCAGTTCCTGTGACTAATTATTATTACTACCGGTAATGCAATTATTGTTAGCCCTGCTCGATGCTGGCAGGTGGCTATCCCCTGCCCCTTCCAGTGCTAGCCTGCTTGCTTTAGCAGGTTCAGTGTTGCCAGCACTTTGCTGATGGCAGCTGATGCTTTGCCTGCAGAAGTGAGAACTTTTGCTAATGGTGCTGGAGCCTGCCCCATTTTTGCACTGATTGGAAATTTCCAGCCTGCAGATAGACCTTCACAGGCCCCAAACAGCTGCAGCTCATAACCGTAGCTGCAGTTGTTGCTGGTCGGGCTTGTTGCTGGCAAAGAGAAGGATATTAAAATCCCATAAAGATACTATCAAATTAGAAAATGCTGTACAGTGTGCTTTTGTTTCTTTTAAGGATGAAGAAACCAGATGAGAGAGGACTTAAGTTCCCTCTGTGCATATACACAGAGCGGAAAGAAATTACATTTAACTGACCCCTTGATGATAGGACTTGATATTTGGCTATATTTAATCACGTATGGGAAAGACAGTTGCACTTTTCAACAGCTGCTCTTACTCTGAGTTTCAAGAGGCTAACAAAGAGATTAGGTCTGGGCAGGGATTTGCTCCCTCTCCCTCCCTCCTCCACAAAGCCCTGCATTTTTCATAACTTTAGGAGTTCCAGGGGGAAAACAAAACAAAACACGTGCCTTACTGCATTCAAAAGTTTACTGCAGTTTCAATAATGCCATGGCAGCATAGGTGGAAGCAGACGGTCAAGAAAGAAAGCAGGCCTTGCAGGTGTGAGAGCATACCCCACCGTGGTGCTTTGGAGTCTGTGATCGGTGAGATGCATCTTCTCCCATCCACAGAGGAGAGGTTTTACTGACTTCCCAGTCTAGATTCTGAATAGCAGTGTGGTTTTTTATTCTGTTTCATAGAGTTCAGCCCATTTTCAGGAAGACAACTGACCGCAGATAGCATTGCCTTTGCCAATCAATACCTGGCAAAGCTTTTAGCGGTGCCCTTGCACAGAGGGCAGGGTGGGATGGTGAATTGACTAAACTCCCCACAGCCCAAAAAGGAGCCCCTTTCTGAATGGGGTCACATACCAATATCAGAGTGCTCTAATCCGCCCAGTTGTGACAAAACTCAGGTGTGGTGTTCAGGTCACCGGAACTGCAGGGACTCACTTTCCACTCCAAACATGTTGGGGGAATAATTTCTGATTGCACTGTGAGCTTTATGTTCCTGATAATTGCCCTGAACTCGTCCACTTCAGAATGTGCCTGACAGATACAGAAATAGAAAATTTGGGGTACAAACTTTACCAAAATATGTTTGGTACTACTATCAGTATTTTAATTGAAATTAAGTATTTTAATTGCATTAAGCATTACTGAATGCTACCATTTAAAAGTAATCAAAATTTAAACCAAATCTGCTGGAGGAGAAAGAGGTGGACTATTCCAGCAACTTCTTCTACACTTTGCACCTATGTGAAGACATCAATTTTAAATGTCCAGATCAGTTGTTGTATGAAATGATCCAATATTAATGAAAATAACCTTTTTGAAAACAGGTTATTGAAAGTATTAGTCATTTAAAAAAAAACCAACACCAGTTTGATAAGGAGATGCAATTAGCACATCACCTAAATGGCAAAGCAAGGAGTGGTGTTTTGTTTCACATGTTAGGTGCACGTGTCATTGATGTTAACAGAGGTTGTGTGTGAGGAGTATCTCATTTAATTTTAAGCTTCAGAATGAGCAAAAGGAAGACAGCAGCAAAAATTGCTTTCTCACAATAACACTGAGAAGGCCTGATGCTTAGTGTATTGGAGCAGCCAGCATATCAGTCTTACAGGTTCTTTATTAAGCTGTAGTGCATTTCAGCTCCAGATCTCACTGGAACTCACAAACCTGATGTATTGCAAACGTTAAATCATCATGCCATTTGTTAAATTAGTTAAACGCTATTATTTAAATTATCTGTGGAAACATTTGTCTACACACATGGTTTATTCAGAAACATCACTTACTCTGATTACAACTGGGAACATGCTTACTATGTAAAAGCATAGGTGCAGGAAGCTCTGATCCTTCAAACAATAAAAAAATAGTGTACACAGTCATGCAAGTCAAACCATTGCCTACTTTGCATCCATATAGATACTGCTAAGCAGTGAAATGACTTGATAAGAAAAGCAGGGCAAATAAGCCTCACAGCAATAATCCCATGCAAATATTTTTGTGCATATCTGCATGTACTGAGATATACTCTGGTGTTTTGTCCCAGACTGAGCAATTACTTCTGTGATTAGTTTTTTTGTGTAAACCACAACTCAGCCTTCACCATTTCACAAATGCACTTTGATTTATACTTTTATAATTATGAAATCCTCATAGTTGTAAATAAAGTTCAGGGAAATTAGAAATAAAAGAACAGAACATTTAATGACCTTAAAACAAACTAGTGAAATTATATTGGTTAAAGGAATACCTTTTGACAGCAATGTATAATTCAGCTCTGGTGCTGATTATCACAGGAAATTCTTATGGCCAAAAGCACGCCAAGATCATTTAAAAAGTCTGGATATTAATGCAGATAAAAAAATACCCCAAATGGTCATAGTTGGTTATTATCAAAATATTGGAAGAGTGTTTGACCTCATGTTACCCAGATTATAACTGGACAAAACTGCTCTTTTATAGGAGCAAAAAGTGGGACCTGTGTCAAGGAGATGCAGTCTATAAACAACCATGTTTGGCTCCTTTCCATGTCGTCCGCTAGGAAAATGCATTTGTTCTGCCACTATAATGTCATTTTTCCCACTGCTTTTCTTTCAAACACAGAAATTCTGTTCCTGGAGGGAAATCCTTCCAGAGAGAAGCAGTAAAGGGCATTGTTACCAGTTTCATTGAATGCTCCACCACAGTGCATTGTAAAATACAAGTCTATTTCAGTAACACATTGGAAGATTACCTGGTTTCTAATTATACAAAACCTACATAAATTCGTTATGGAAGTAAAAGTCCAGAGCTCAGCAAAAAGGTTTGTTTGGTTGCCTGCTTTTGAGAATATTTTTTAAAAACTGCAGTCTTGGGTAAACTGGAATGGATACGAACATCCCATGTTTGGATCCAGATCCAGATACTACTTGCAGTCCAGGTAATTTTGGGAGGGAGAGAAAAACATTCATAACCCTTCAGTTTAGATCCCAAATCTAGATACCTGATCACATATCTAAACTTAACTTTCCTCTGGAGCTGGTGGGAAGAAACAGGCACTTTGAGTAGTCAGATGCTGGGAGCCTGTGCGTGGTTTACGGGGAAAAGAAAGGCTGCCCTTGCCTCGTTGGGGCTGCCTCTGGGGTCTTCTATCCAAAGGGAGAAGCTTAAGTGGATTTTAGTGGAGCGTGAGGACCGTGCTTCCTTCCCATTTGCAAGCATCAGAGCTGCTTGTGGGAGATTCTCAAGAGTTTTGCAGATCAGGTCACTCAGGAACCATCCAAGTTATGCATAAGCCATAGAAAATTATGCAGATATCTCACCCAACTGCACTAGACCACCATTTGCCATGTTGATGGAAATACTATGAAAAACAGAGACAGGTACAGCTATTTGGTGAATTCTTTTTTTCTGTGCTGAATAGCTGTATTCCTTGAGTAATACTTTCAGTGAAAAATATGCAACTAGCTTTACAATTTTTAATGACTGATCTCTACTGCCTTACTAATGTTTATTTTAGATATTTTTCCTGCCCTCTTCATCGCACAGTGTTTTTCTTATACGCAAAAGGATGATGGACGTGCTTGAATTGGGAATATGCAAAAAGCTATCCACAACTCAAGCAGAATTCAGAATAAGAAAAAGTTTACTGAAGTTCCAAGAATTCAATTAACATCTAGTCACCATTCCTAAAATGATTTTCTTTTTTGTCTCCTGCCCTTTCTTGTTGCTGCTAGCTGTCATAGATCCAGCAGATACAGTCTCTGGTGAACAGAACCCCCGCATGTTAGCATCTCTATTTTTATTAGAATCCTTACATTTACATATTCACAAATGAGCCCTAGTCTTGGTTCAAAAAATGGACTGACTGTCTTCTATCTAGGTGACCGAACCATAACACAGAGGAACAAAAAACTGAGCGTAGGTTTTATGTTTTCCATCTCGTTTTTTTGTTCCTGGAAAGCTGCAGTTATTCTAGCCTCACGTTATTCGTGTGACGATTTAAACCACTATCCAAGTATATGTGATCCCACGGGTTAGTATCACACCCTGAGTGCTGTGTGATGGCAGCCTATTTTAAACCCAGCACCTGGAAAAGGTGGAAGCGCCACTGTTCGAGGTGGCCTCTGCCTGGCATTTCTTGTTTTCTAGGTGTGCTGTTTCACAGGGAAGTAGTACTAGAGGGCAGAGCCCCTTCTGCAGCAGAGTGACCCACAGTGCTCAGAGAAACCACCAGAAAGCACCTGAATTGATTCAACTTTCGTGTGGGAGGCTGCACCCTCAGACCAGAGCACGCTGCACAGTGCAGGTTGGGGAGTGTCACCTGCATCCACAAGAGCTGAGCACTAATACTTGTTTTTGCTGATGAACAAGGCTTTGGGGTTATTCTATTGCTGTTGCTTCCCACCTCAAGTATCAACATGTGGCCTGGAGGTCTCATCACTGTGAGAAAGGTTGCAAAGCTGCAGGGTGACGCTGGTGCTATGTACTAGGATCACTGGAGGAAACACAGTGTCATTATAAAACAAGACACAACTAAAATATGAGGCTGTCAAAGCCTGTCATTTGCAAGGGCGTAATATGCACTAATGTAGTGAAAGAAAGTGCAACTTAGATGTTATGGTGATAATGGGCACTTCCCATACTTCTCCGGGCTGGGAAGAGACCACAACTCTTTATTGTGACAAAGGATAATACACGTCTTTGAGAGTGACTATGAAAGAAAATTTAGCTCAAGATGTCAAGTAGTCCAGCATGCAACAGAAAGCTGCCAACATCTGCTGAGGTGTCACATTTTCTTGTGTGAAAAACACAAGTCAGATGTAGCAGCAATCTTTGCAAGGGTCGGACCACTTCAGCGGAAAAACACCACCTAAGGTAGAACATTGTCTGTTTATTTAAAACAAAATTAGGAACCAACAATGTATTATTCATGATCTTTAGTGTATCCAGAGCGTCTTGTGTGTTTCTTTAACTGCTATAAATACAGATTCAACTTGCCACACACAGAGCACTTCATCTGAATCTCGTCAAATGAGTACATTATTTACATTTCGTCCCATCTTAAAATGTGGCTTTCCCTTTTGCGTTTGTAAGTGCTGTAACAATGCCACACCAACGCCAGGGTGGGTTCCTAACACTGCGGTGCAGATCCTTTCCTGACTACTGTGGTGTCAAATGGGAACTCCTTCCTTGTTATCACAAGCGGCATTCGGACTTGCCATCCTCAAAGTAAAAATCAGGTTAATCATTTTGTTATAAAAAAATAAAATCAGGATGTCAACCTGAAACAATTAACGAAGTTTCCCTATTTGCCTTCTCTTCCGCCCTGCCTCCCCCACCCTTTTCTGCATGAGGCTTAAAGTCATGCATGTAATTATCTGACAGCTACTTCAATAATATGAAAATAAATTAAGTAATCCTTCTCCCTTTTTATGACTGGAATCTTGTGCTGAGTCTATGGCTCCTTCCAGGAGTGTGGAGCATAGATATTATTACCATTTTTAGCTATGCTCGGCGGCTTTTATTCCTTTTCACAGATACACAACATGCAAAAGACTGTTTGTTTCCATCTCTCTTTATTTTTTTTCCAAGTGTAAACTAAACAACTCCTTTTACATCTCTTGCTGGTTAGCAGCCAATGTAAATGCTTATGCTAGGAGAACAAGCCCATTTCCTGCCGTTAAGGCTTTTTTGTTTATCCTAGGGCTACTCACTGCCACTGCCTGCCCCTGACAGACTATTAACCCCTGTTTCTAGCAGGCATACCAGATGTGGGTTTCTTAAGCAAATTATTGGTTATTTCACCACATGTCGTTTTTGCAGTTAAGTGTTTCCAGCCTCTCAGAACATTCCACAGAAATAACATCACATATTCCTCCAACCTGTTAATTAGCATAATTATTTATCAGCCTGAAAACCACAGCTTGAGTTTGTTAAGCAGCAGACAGATATGCACTGGACAGTGGCCCAAGAGACTTGAAAGAGTGATGAGAGGAGGGAAGCTGTGGAAGCTGACTGAGAGGCTGTGGGAAGGCATGCTGTTTGCATTTCTCTACACCACTTTCTCTGAGGACCCCTCCAGCTGATAAGACACATCCCTTTTTCATGCTGCAGACAAAGGGGGGTTCAGAGTTATTTGTCTGCCAAGACCCACCCAGCTGTAACAGGGAGATCTGTCTCCAGATGATCACTCAAAGAAAGAGGGAATGTGAGAAATATGCATCCTCTGCTGTCCCTGGCAAAGAGTCCAATCCTCCCTTTGCACCGGCGCACTCTTTGTGCACACATTTAATCTCTCTCACTGAAAGGAAGGACAAGATTGCCACGTTTATAAGGCTGCTAGGATGTAATTTCTTCGATCAGCAAGTAACTGAGGGGGTCTTCGCCCAGTGCATGCAACATTCATCCTCCAGTCAAAAACCGCAGTGCCTTGCAGAATACTTCACAAGCAGCAGGTCCAAACCATTTGTTAGATACCAAAGGCAGATGAAATACAAAGCTGGCTGACATGCTTGAAATGCCTAGGTGACCCCATCTTTTCAACCTGCAAATGCAGAAAGCCTGCCTCGGCCCTAAGCAGGTGCAGCCTCTCTTGCCCTTGGGCCCCACGTGACTCTGGTGCTAGAAGAGTTTGCATGGGTCCCTGTATGGGGTGGGTTGCATTCAAATTTTGAGAGGGTAGGCACTGTAATTTTCTACCTGAATGTGTCTAGGCTGCTTTTCTAGCTGCAGCAAATCCTGTCCTTCTGCCAGCTGCTGTACTGTGGTTTATGTGTACCTGGTAATTGAGGGGATTTAATGTAAAAATTAATAGTAGCCGTATGGAACAGGGATGGATATGTTTCTAAGTGGCTGCACTTGAGCTTAGAGCTATGATGGATTTTTTAAATGATTTTCCAGTTAGACTTCATAAAAATGTAACTTGCACAAATGAACTAGAATGTTCTGCAACCCCAATTAGAACACACTGATTTTCCTCAAAAACGTTCAGGACATCCAGTTGTATTCTCAAGCCTTACAGTTCATAGCAGGAAGTATCTAAGACTTCCGTGCAGGCCATCAGCGATCTCTTAAGTAGCCCCTTTACTTTAGAATTGCTAGGGAAGCTGCAACAGGTTGGTGGCTCTCAGGTATATCTAAAATTACTGTAAAATAAATGTCACAGCTCGGTATGGAACAGTTGTTTGCATGATGTATTAGTTGTTATTAGTTACCTATCAGACATTAAAACGCTCCTCTTCATTAATGAGCAGGCAGCAGTTCGCTCACTTCAGTGACTGTGAGCATTAACGGTGGCAGTCAATCAGCATGTTTCAAAATACATTTTGTTGCTTTACCTCAGACTGTGGAAACTAATCTGGGAAAACCCTATTCAAAGCTTCAAGTCTCTGTGGAACGTGAGAAGCTGTGCTTGATAGCGCCGTATCTGCAGCCGTTTTGCTGCATCGTGTTAGTTCCTGCTACACACTGCAGGCCAGATGGCAGCAGCCTGACACGGCTTTGAATAAGGGGGGGGAGAAACACATGGTCCTACGAACAGTGAGCACCAGGCCTCTTTCTCCAGATGCTCAGGGGCATGCATGGTACAGTAAAACATAGCGGCAGACTGGTATTTTAAGCAAGCAGTATGGGGTCTTCTCTGTCAACTGAGTGAATCACACCACAAATGGAAACCTCTCAACAACATCCAGGTCCTCAATATAAGATGTCCAGGTACCAAGCCCAGGCTCGTGGGACACACATAAGTATGCACATATCAACTGTTGACAGAGGTGCTGTAAAGAGAGTGAAAAAATCTTACTGATCTAAAGATGCACCTGTGGCACCTGTATTTCTCAGGTGTTTAGTCGTGCCTGTTTTTGAAGGAATTGAGGTTTTTTTAAAAAATGATCATAACTTAGTACTCACTTAGATGAGATGGATCTGTCTGTCAACAAACAGGAGAGATTGCAAACACGATATTCTTAGAAGCCACCAAAGAATTATCTAGCAAATTATCTTTTTTGTTGCTGACATTCATTCACTCCTTTGTCTTTTAATGTATTTTTTCCCTCCCACATGACCAAAAAATATGATATTTTTGTTAGTACCTTAGTTCCTACTATCAATTGTTCAGTCTCTGTTAACCATCACAGGAAGATAAAGGGGGAAAACGCATCTCTTTAGGGACAAATTGATGACAGTTCCTCTTTTTGCTATTTCTAGGATGATGCACATGGGCCACATTTTCTCAGAGGAAGTAAGAAATAGTGATTTAAGCTGAGTGCAGAAACATGGAAATGTAAATTTCTTTAGGACACTGGCTAAACATAATAAACTTTAAAGAAAATCCTATTGATTTCAAATGAAACTAGTTGTGACTGAAAACGAAATTTCAGTGAATCATGACAGCTTTGGATCCTGCTTGATTCCCTTGCCAAAATTCCCCAGATCAAGCAATGCATGCCTCTTAGGTTCTGAGATCACATCTGCAGTGACTCACACGTACCAGTGGATATCTGCAGCCCAGATGTTGGGTGAAAGGAGGAAAATATCACACTGGCTCTGGGTCTGTTCTTCTGAGTGGCTCCCTTGATGATTCCTGTTCCCCCTCCCCACCCCCTGCAATTTAAGGAGAGATGAGCTGAGAAGTTTTCCACATTTCTCCATAGGAATCTATGGCATTCATTTGTGACTGAAATAAATAGGTTCTTTAATTCCATCAGCAGCTCAAAAGAATTTTGAATGCATGCTGGAGAACAAACTTTTAACCATTTTCTCTCATTTCCAATTAGGCTACTTGGCCTGAAAAGGTTTTGGGGTTTTTCATGATTGTTTTGACTGGGTGATTCAGTAACACTAGGTAATAGGCAAGATCAAGACCATGTGTTTTGCTATGCCAGAGAGGCAAGTGCACATTCCCTTTAGTGACGTTGGTGATAACAGCTCATCCAAAGAATGATTTTTATCCTTTTCTACCCTTGGAAGGCATTCTATTCCTTCACTTAGACTTAGCTTTCTCAGGGGCTAGGTAGGGAAGATAGTCAATTCCTACAGGCTTACAGTAGAAATTGCCTTTCCAGAAGCCACAGGCAACAGGATGGAGCAGATGAGATGAAATTTTCAAGCTTTGCTTTCATTTATGAAGCCAACAGCTTCTGAAGTTGGAAATGAGGACGCCCGCTCTGCATATGCCCTCTGCGCTGTTACTCCATTTTTAATTTCTTTTTATGGTTTTCACAGTGTAAATGTACTTTTGTACTCCCTACTTGCTAGCAATGAAGCATTTTACATACCCACATTATCCATTGTCTTCCTGACTTGTCACTAGGCGGCTGCTAGACGATTGCAGGCAAAACAGGCTTCTCAAAGAGCGATCGTTTTAAGGGGACTCAGAGCTGCAGCCTGGTGACTTGCTTCAGTCAAAACTCTCAGATGAGGCCTTTCACTCCCCATCCTGCATGGATTCCATGAATGTCTCTTGTCACTCATGTTTTGTCTCGAACAGCCTTCAGTCAGCAGGAAGCTGAGCCAGGGCAGGTTGCGAGGCGGTAGCTTAGCTCCTCGGGAAACTTAGGAGAGCACGCAGGATAAGAAATCTGACCTAAGAGAGAGGTAGCAGAAGGAAGAGTGCTGCCTGCTTACACCATTGCCTCACACAGGCAGGGAAAGAAAGAAACTTCACGTTGCAGAGGAGCTGGAGGAGGAGAAATGAGATACAGGAAAGAGCCTCCCACCTGCATCCTCCAGCAAGTCCCAACTCAGGAAGCACCCTGTGAAGTTCAGCTGTCACAGAGCAGCCCCTCTAGCTGCCTTCTACCCTCCGCAATATCTCTATGACCAAGTTACTCTGATGAGCATAAAACCCACACAGACACCTGGGATCCACCTATAAAAAATGTCCCAGGGACAGGGCTCTGGCTGTGTTTTATATGTACCACCTGCTGTTGCTCAGATCATCAAGTGACTTGTAAGCTCAGTTGACCTGGGCAGACAGCAAAATCTGGCACAGTTTTAGCCAGTCTTTCTTTCATAATGACTTCTTTCAAGCTGTTTTATTATATATTGTATTTTTCCCTTGCATGAACAACACCTGACGGTGTGGGGATTTTTTCTAGAGTAAAACTCATCATGGGTACTAAGGTCTCTAGCCTTGTGCTCTTAATATACTCAAATAAAACAATAGAACATTAATAATGTTTGTTATTTAAGATTAGTTAAGTGAACACTGGCATTCACTGCTGCATTTCAGCCAGAGTTGTCCATTAACTTTAATTTTCCTTCTTTTTTTCCTCCATACTTACAAAACATTTTACAAATTTTTAAAAATTAAAATCTGTCGTGGTTTTGCCCCGGCCGAGGGCCGCACCCCACACAGTCGCTTGTACTTTTAAAAGGAAGGGGGAAGGAAAGTTGGGGGAGGAGGAAAAGGGAAGGAAGAAAAGAGGGAACGAAACCACAACCTAGAAACCAGAACCATGCAGGTTGGGATAAGGATAGTTTACTAAACAATAACAGAAAACTAGATATAACAATAACATAAGTTTAAAGCACAAAATAGATGAAACTGGTGATACACAATGCAATTTCTCACCAAACCACACAACTCAGGCCGCACAGCTTACAGCCCGTCCCGGACAACCCAACCGTCCCAAGAAACTGCACGTCCTGGCGTTGTCTCCTCCTCTTCCCCCCAGTCCCCTTTATACTGAGCATGACGTAACTGGCATGGACTATCCTCTTTGGCCAGTTCGGGTCACCTGTCCTGGCTACGTCCCCTCCTTTCTCACTAGTAAGGAAGTATGCAGAGCTGAGAAAGGTCCTTGATTGCCCGGCAACAACCAGAAACATCAGGGTGCTATCAGCACTGTTCTCATCCTAACACCCAAACATGGCATTCCATCCACTGCTAAAAATAATTAACTCCATCATAGCTGAAACCAGGACATTATCCACCCCTTATTCCATACCATTTACGTCATGACCAGATCCAACAATTTTCTTTGGGTACAACCAGTTTCGTGTTTCACACACCCATATATGTATGTACACATGTATGCACACATACGTGCATACAGATCTTATTCCCTCAGTCTGTGAATCATCCCTCTGAAGCTGTTGAGTTCATTTAGTCCATGATTTTCAGGCTCCATTTGTCGTAACAGTTTCTCAGAATAATTGTATGTTCCATTGGCTTGTTGCATGCTGCATCTCAGGCTCTTGACTGATACACCTGGCATGGTCCATGCTCATAGTCTGTGGGTCAGAGTTTATTTTCAAAGGGAAAAAAGAAAAAAAAAGTTCTTGAGAGGCCAGGCTTTAGTTCCATCATCATGGCACTCATTCTTCATTAACTTGTATGACTCCGGCTATAATGCTATGGTACAACATACAGCAATCATAACAATAATGAATATACAATAATGGGTTATTTGGCAATTATTATAATTTCTACTCTATTAATTATATTGGCTATTCTCACCCAAAATCAAATCCCCTTGAGGTACGCATTCCTGCCATTTTATTCCTAAAAACTGGATTTCTCGCGTAGGCCCCTTGACTTTACTTCGTTTTATAGCAAAACCGGCTTCTAAAAGGATTTTAATTACCCTGTTTCCTTTTTCAAAAACTTCCTCTGCTGTGTTGCCCCATACAATGATGTCATCAATATACTGCAGGTGCTCTGGTGCTTCACCCTTTTCCAGTGTATTCTGGATTAGTCCATGGCAGATGGTGGGGCTATGTTTCCACCCCTGGGGCAGACGATTCCACGTGTATTGGATGCCTCTCCAAGTGAAAGCAAACTGTGGCCTGCACTCTGGTGCCAGTGGGATCGAGAAGAAAGCATTCGCAATGTCAATTGTGGCGTACCACTTGGCTGCCTTCGATTCCAATTCATACTGGAGCTCTAACATGTCTGGCACAGCAGCACTCATACCTGGAGTGACTTCATTTAGGCCACGATAATCTACTGTCAGCCTCCACTCTCCATTGGACTTCCTCACTGGCCATATGGGACTATTAAAGGGTGAGTGGGTTTGGCTGATCACTCCCTGATCCTCCAGTTGACGAATAAACTTATGGATGGGAATCAGGGAATCTCGGTTAGTACGGTATTGTCATCTGTGCACCGTTGTCGTAGCAACTGGCACTTGCTGTTCTTCAACCTTCAACAACCCCACAACAGCAGAATCCTCCGAGAGTCCAGGCAAGGCACACAGTTGTTCAATTCCTTCTGTTTCCAAAGCAGCTATTCCAAAAAACCCATCGGTACCCTTTTGGGTCTTTAAAATACCCTCTACGTAGATAATCTATACCTAAAATGCACGGAGCTTCTGGACCAGTCACAATGGGGTGTTTTTCCCAGTCCTTCCCAGTTAGGCTCACCTCAGCCTCTAGCACAGTTAGTTGTTGGGATCCCCCTGTCACTCCAGAAATACAAACGGGTTCTACCCCTTCATGATTCGATGGCATTAGAGTACACTGGGCACCAGTATCCACCAGAGCTTTGTACTCTTGTGGATCTGACGTGCCAGGCCATCGGATCCACACAGTCCAATAAACCCGATTATCCCTCTCCTCCACCTGGCTGGAGGCAGGGCCCCTCTATTGCTGCTGATCATATTTGTTTTCCACTGGTTGCATAAAGGACTTAGAGGTCCCTTCAAGAGGATCAGACACATCAGACATATAGGTAGGCCTTCCAGTTGGTCTAGGGAACTGCCCAGTAGAAACTGGTGCAGCCTTCTTCCTGGCAGAATCTCGTTGTGCGAATGTTTTACCCCGCAGCTCATTTACTCGTGCTCGAAGGGCTGAGGTGGGCTGCATATCCCATTTCCTCATGTCCTCTCCATGATCAAGCAGGTAAAACCACAATGTACGTCGTGGTGTGTATTCTCCCTCTTGGAACGATGGACGCTTTCTCCCAGTAGCTGCAACATTGCTCCATACGGGTTGGGAGTTGGACACATTGTTGTCAAGTCGTTGAACCAGTTTTTCTACTGCTGCAATGACGGAGAGGGAAACATTGTCTTGGTATTTCCGGAGTCGGCAGGCCACCTCATTTACGGTTGGTGGATCCATATCATTCCAGTCAATTGCTGCCAGTGAATTGGTGTACCCTGAGGGTGCACTTCGTACAACCTTAAGCCACATATCTGGAGTGCATAGGACTTCATCGGGATCAGTGGGAAGCCGTGAATTGTCCAGATCATAATAAACTATCTCCCGTACAGCTAATTCTCTCAGGTGCTGGATAGCTGTCTCTATGCTGTTACACTTGGGTGTCTGACATGTAATATATTCCTTTATGGGATATCTTTCCTGCACACTTGACAGTAGTCGCCTCCAGAGGCTGAGGATTTCCGGCCTCCTCCCAATTGCTTTGTCAATTCCTCCTTCTCTAGCTAGGGATCCCAACTGCTTGGCCTCTCTGCCTTCTAATTCCAAACTATTGGCCCCGTGATCCCAACATCGGAGCAACCAAGTGATAATGTACTCACTTGGGTGGCGGGTGAAATCTTTTCGAACCTCACGCAGCTCACTCAGAGTCAGGGATCGGGTAACAATCTCTGGTTCTGCCTCATCCTGATATCCTCAAGATGATCCCGGTTGATCATCATCATCATCCGTCACTATGCGAACTGATTTCTTTGTGCCTTTCCTCTTTTGTACGGGAGCAACAGACACTGGTGTGGATTGGTTTTTCGGATCATCTGCAGTGTCTGCTGTAGAGATTACAGTAGCTGCAGTGTCGGTCACAGGGGTTGCAGTAGCTGCAGTGTCAGCCCCAGTGGTTGCAGCAGCTATAGTATCTGCCAGTCTGCTTCCTTTCCCTTCTCCCTGACAGTGCTGAAAGTGCTGACAGTGCTGCCTGCTATCAAGCAGTGTTTGATAAATAGTGGCCAGAGCCCAGCAGAGTGCAGTAAGGTGTCCATCTCTGGGAAACCTACAGCAATTTTTCTTTAGGTATGCAGTCACTTGATCGGGGTCTTGTAGCTGTTCAGGAGTGAAGTTCCAAACCATCGGGCGTGAGAAAGTACCTAGGTACTTGCCCATACTTTGCCACATGCCCTGCCACTCGTGATTATTCTGTCTCGGAGAAAGCTCTTCAGTGGTATTCATAAACCTATGCCTGATATATAACAAAAGCTGAACCATCTGCCCCAAACCTACCAATAGCAAAATGCTAGTTTGAATATCCCAGAGATATTGAAGATTTTCAAAAACTGCCATAAGAGCTGTTGTATTTAGCCCAAAGGAAAAGAAAGCAGTGCTGTTATTAACCCCTCCCTGTCCAAAGAATGGACAGGACAGCAAAACCTCATACAAGTACCAGATTAAGCTCATGGTCATCGATATTATTGTATCATAGACCGATATCATAAAATACACTATAATGAAGTATGGGAACAAATATGGGAGCAGCAGACCTGAGAGAGTAAAGAATCCTGCCAGGATTGTATACAGCATGCGGTGATTTTGCTGCCACAGCCTTGTGAATAAATACCACAGCATCGTGACCAGAGATTGCTTAAACAACAGTGCTTATCTTAATTGTGATAGTCAGGGTCAGATCTACCGTTATCCCAACCGTTCGTGCCCCACGTTGGGCGCCAAAATGACTGTCGTGGTTTTGCCCCGGCCGAGGGCCGCACCCCACACAGTCGCTTGTACTTTTAAAAGGAAGGGGGAAGGAAAGTTGGGGGAGGGGGAAAAGGGAAGGAAGAAAAGAGGGAACGAAACCACAACCTAGAAACCAGAACCACGCAGGTTGGGATAAGGATAGTTTACTAAACAATAACAGAAAACTAGATATAACAATAACATAAGTTTAAAGCACAAAATAGATGAAACTGGTGATACACAATGCAATTTCTCACCAAACCACACAACTCAGGCCGCACAGCTTACAGCCCGTCCCGGACAACCCAACCGTCCCAAGAAACTGCACGTCCTGGCGTTGTCTCCTCCTCTTCCCCCCAGTCCCCTTTATACTGAGCATGACATAACTGGCATGGAATATCCTCTTTGGCCAATTCGGGTCACCTGTCCTGGCTACGTCCCCTCCTTTCTCACTAGTAAGGAAGTATGCAGAGCTGAGAAAGGTCCTTGATTGCCCGGCAACAACTAGAAACATCAGGGTGCTATCAGCACTGTTCTCATCCTAACACCCAAACATGGCATTCCATCCACTGCTAAAAATAATTAACTCCATCATAGCTGAAACCAGGACAAAATCATACTCCAGAAATCTCTTCTCTAAAGCCTTTCAAAACTCGTAGAAAAATATCCAGCTTGATTGTAAATCTTCCCTCTCAGATGCTTGGTATTTCTGAGGTGTTTGGTTTTGGTTGGGATTTTTTTTTTTTTGAGGGTTTTTTAAAATAGAGTTTAGAAAGCTGGAAGCCAAAGCAAGTTTAGAGCAGAAACTCAATAGAGCAGCTGGTGGCATACCCTAAACATGTTTTACTAGTAGGGCTGAAAAACTTGAAGGAGCCACTGTGTTATTTGATATAGTACAAATAACCTTCCCAATTAATACTCTCTCTGTTTATTAGTGAAAGCTCCTAAAACATAGTTCATACTATTTGACTCTTGTTTCTCTCTGAGAAATCAGACAGACAGCCTGAGAAGGCTCCAGTGGGACAGGGGAGGGAGAGAAGCAGGGTCCCTTGGACCCTTGAGCCGGCTGGGCACCATGCCACTAACTTGCTGTGGATGATAACACTGCTTCTTCCCCAGCAGTGCCAGTGGAGAATGGGCCATACTGGCCCCCCATCCCATGTGCTGCCTTGTGCTGGTTTTGGTCTAACCCTCAAAGCTATTTAAGGGTCTTTGTGTGTGTGTGTGTGTGTGTGTGTGCATGCTTAATTTAATATAGGTCCGAATCTCCAGGGGAATGCCTTAGCCCAGCATTGCTGCAGCAACTGTAATGAAAACCAGTGGTTGCACACACCAGTTTGTGGCTGTCACAGACACCCTAGCCCCCGCCCTGGCAGCTGGGCTGGCTACAGCACCCTCCCCTTCTTGGCACTTCACTAGACATGCCAGGGGCTGTGCTCCATCGCCTGTTTTGCAGTCAAACACTTTCCAGGATGGGGTTGCAGCTGAAGTACAAAGCCTTTGCTCTCAAGAAACCTGGACTGCTGCTCAGTTCAGAGTCATCAGCGGTTTTCAAACTGCTGCTTATCTGCAAGATCTCACTTTCAATATTCTTTTGCATTTATTTCTGCAGCACTTTCCCAGGAGAGATCAAATTGGCAAGGCTGGATGTGCTACGTGCCCTGGATATCAGCATTCAGGAATCTTAATGGCAAGAGTAATTTGTGAGCCCACAAGAGAACTACTTTTAGCATTGCTCAACACCTCCCAACGTATGCAGGAAAGCAGTGATTAAATTGTATGAATATTTAATTTACACCTATTCTAAAACCCAGAACTATGGGGAGTTAAAGAACTAAACCATGTACAGTTATGAACATGGTTGTGTATCTGTTGCTTTTGTGATCTGAAATTTGCAAATTCTGCACTATTCGACAATCACTAGATCTGTAAGAGAGTTTGAAAAATTTCCACCATCACAGGCATGAACCAAAATAACTGTGTGTCAGTCAGGGCATGGGGAAATGCGATGTTGGGGTGCAAGATCTGGCAGCACTTTGCTGGTCAAAGACCTTAGGGGTAAATGAACTTATGCCAGCAAACTGATCCTTCTGTCAGAACTGTTCCTTTATTCAAAATAAATCTTCACAATCTTCTTTACAAGCACAGTAATTGTCTCTATGTTGGCCATGGATTAATATACTTCCACCCATGCTGGTAATAAATTCTTAATGTCATTGTCCATAAAGATTCTTGCAGCATTTGCTTTAGACCTGTGCAGTTACAATAGTGCATGGTCAGTGACACATAAGAGGGGGATATTCTTACTGACAAAGTAATCAGTATTTACCTTATATTGTATTATATTATACTATACTATGCTATTTTTTTTCCTGTCCAGAAACAGGATAGCTCAGACAGAGGGTAACAAACCACGAAGGTAGAAAAGTGTGGCTTCTCTGTATTATGTCATGGCTCTGTATCAAGAGATCTAGAAGAAACTGAAGAAGTGCATGGGACATTGCCAAAACGCATTCCAGTGCAAGTTACCCAGGTAAGTTAAACTTGGGGAGCAATGGTTTCCTGATACCAGTCCATGGACCCCTTGTAGTCTACAGACCTGTAGTATGTGCTTGGAGGGTTAGCATTGTCTTTGTAGTTTTTCAGTGCAAAGTTAAATAAAGATTAGTTAACCACATGTACTAGTATAGGTTGGGGACTGGCCTGTTGGAGAGCAGCACAGGGGAAAGGGACCTGAAGGTCCTGGTTGACAGCAGGATGACCATGACCAGCAATGTGCCCTCATAGCCAAGAAGGCCAATGGCATCCTGGGGTGTATTAGCAGGGGTGTGGTTAGTAGGCCAAGGGAGGTCCCTCTCCCCCTCTACTCTGCCCTGGTGAGACTGCATTTGGAATATTATGTCCAGTTCTGGGCCCCTCAGTTCAAGAAGAACATAGAACTCCTGGAAAGAGTCTAGGCAGGGCCACCAAGGTGATAAAGGGAGTGGGACACCTTCCTTATGAGGAGAGGCTGAGGGAGCTCGGCCTGTTTAGCTTGGAGGAGACTGAGAGGTGACCTTATTTATGTTTATAGATATGTAAAGGGCGAGAGTCAGGAGGATGGGGCCAGGCTCTTCTCAGTGATGGACAGCAATAGGACAAGGGGCAACAAGTGCAAGCTGGAACAGAGGAAGGCCCATTTGAATGTAAGGAGGAACTTTTTCACTGGGAGTGTGACAGAGCACTGGGACAGGCTGCCCAGAGAGGCTGTGGAGTCTCCTTCTCTGGAGATGTTCAAGACCCACCTGGACTCATTCCTCTGCAATTCAGTTTAGGTGATCCTGCTCTTGCAGGGGGGTTGGACTAGGTGATCTTTCAAGGTCCTTTCCAACGGCTAATGTTCTGTGATTCTGTGATTAATGCAGAGAGACCTCTTTAGAGTAAACATCAGGATCGTTTTGACCTTCCTTATCAGAAGTGTCGTTTATTACCTACATGGAGAAAACATAGGGTCTCATAATTAATGATGTCACACTTAAAATTTGGGAGCTTTCATACCTTTGCTCTTACTTATTTTAGACAACATTATTCATGAAAATACCATACACTTACACAGGAATTGATGGGAAATCTCATCTGAATTTCGTTAGACTTATTAACACTTCACAGCATTCCAAAAGCTCTGTTGCTTGCCAAACCTGGAGAGTATAGTAGCAATGTGAATAAGAAAGTTCACTAGCAGCCAGTTTCAATAGCATTACTTTGACTTTTGGGCTTTTTACATATTTCTTAATAGCTCACTCCTACAAAGGTCTAATAGGAAATTTCATACTATTCCAGACAAAGATGCAAGAACAAAATAATTTTCCCACACAAAAAGCAATTTAGTGGCATTTGCATTCAGAATCCTCAGGAAAGTGCAAGTTCATTGGCCAAAGACTAGACACATGAGAGGCTTTTGCCAGAAAAAAATAACAATAAAAAAGCTTTACAGTTTTATCACAAGTCTAAACTCATCTGAAGTGTGTAAATCCTTTAGAAAGTTTGTGGTGTAACTGGGCAAGCAAGGAAAACTCAGACCAGATTTTAGGACATGGTGAAAAGGCTTTGTGGATTTAAAGGAGCAGTATAACTATTTTTGCTGTCTTTCTTATGGTACAGTAATATTTTCTAGGATAAATGCATCTGTCATGCTCAATTACATTTTCTTACAAACATAAAACTGGCTGAAATCAGCATCTGGCTGTGTGGGGTAAGTCCAGAGCAAAGCCTGTAAACTCATGTCGTGGTTCAGTCCCAGCCAGCAGCTGAGCACCACAGGCCACTCACTCACCCCTCTCCCTGCAGAATGGGGAGGAGAATGGGGAGGCAAAGGCAGACTGAGGGGGGTTGGGGTAAGGACAGTTTATTGGGACAGCACAGGCAGGTGAAATAGCAACAGGAATCACAGAATCATAGAATCATAGAATGGTATGAGTTGGAAAGGATCCCAAGGATCACAGAGCTCCAACCCCCTGCCACAGGCAGGGCCACCAACCTCAAGCCTGGATCTACACAAGGTTGACCAGGGCCCCATCCAACCTGGCCTTGAACACTTCCAGGGACGGGGCACCCACTACCTCTCTGGGCAGCCTGTTCCAGCACCTCACCACTCTTTCTGTAAAAAACTTCCCCCTAATATCTAATCTAAACCTTCCCTCCTTTAGCTTTAATCCATTCCCCCTTTTCCTGTCATTGTCTATCCTTTTAAAAAGTTGAATCCCCTCCTGCTTATAAGCTCCCTTCAGGTACTGGAAGGCTGCAATGAGGTCCCTCCACAGCCTTCTCTTCTCCAGACTGGACAAGCCCAGCTCCCTCAGCCTCTCTTGGTAGGGCAGGTGCTCCAGCCCTCTAATCATCTTCGTGGCCCTCCTCTGAACCCTCTCCAACAGTTCCACATCCTTCTTGTATTGGGGGCCCCAGATCTGGACACAGGACTCCAGATGGGGCCTCACGAGGGCAGAGTAGAGAGGGACAATCACCTCCCTGTCCCTGCTGGCCACTCCTCTTCTAATGGAGCCCAGGATACCATTGGCCTTGCGAGCTGCAAGAGCACACTGCTGGCTCATGTTAAGTTTCTCATCCACCAGAATCCCCAAGTCCTTCTCAGCAGGGCTACTCTCAAGAAGCTCTTCTCAGGACTTAGGATATACATGGCAGTGATAAGACAAAACAACTTAGCGACCTGACAACTGACTGGATGCTCAGCCCACAAGAGCCGAGCACCGAACCAATCCTCCCTGACCAGCCCCTTTTTATGGTGAGCATGACACATGGTATATGGAATACTCCCTTGGCCAGTTTGGCTAACCCATCCTGGCTCCTTGTGAAAGTTAACTCTATCCTGGCCAAACCCAGGAAACTAACCACCCTTTGTTCTATATCGTGCTCAGATCCTACACTTAAAATTAATCACTACTACTTTTTTCATCTTTGAGTGATATATATATGCATACACACGTATCACTATTTTAGAGGTCATCCCTCTAAAAAGTCCATTAAGTTCATTTAGTCCATGACTGTGGGTTTCATCTGTCATAACAAACTCTCATGGCAGGAGAGATGGTGAGTGCTGTTGGATCTTTTCTGTGCTGCATCCAGAGCCTGCAGCTGGTGTATCTGAGGTGGTCCACACCCACAATCTATAGGTTCAATATACAAATTTCAAAGAAATTGCTGGGCACTGGTTGCTGAAAGCAGGTCTAGATCCTCTATAACTGCACTTTGGTTTCATCAAAATTTGTCCTTCGTTAATTTGGGTGAGTTTCTCTGTAACACCATTGGTGCAGCACATAGCCATTGTAGGGGTGATTACATACAGTGACAGTGTTATTTAGCAGTTAACATCATACAATTTAATTTATTGAGTATTCTCACCTAAAAATCCAAATCCCTCTGAGGTCCACATCAGATTTTCCAATCCTTCCAGTCACCCACCAAGTATCCACAGGTCCTTGAGCAAAAGCAGTCCCACAGATGGGTTTTCTTTTGCCCAAAGCAGAGATAATCCAGACTGTCTTCCCCAACAAATTGTTCATGTGCACTATGGGGAGTTTATCTTCTTCTACAGCACATGGCAGTTTTGACTGGGCAGGGCCAGCTTGATTGGTAGGTTGTGTAGAGTTAACTATCCAGGTGGCCTTTGCTAAATCATGTCCTAGTGATGGAGGGCCCAACAACCCATTGCTCTCAGTGAAGTCTTTAGCAGCCCATTATGTCTTCTGATTTCCCCAGAGGCTGGTGCATGATAAGGGATGTGACACACCCACTCAATGCAACTAACTTTGGCCCAGGTGAGCGTGAGAGTGTTTTGGAAAAGAGTCTCCTTGTCTGATTCAATTGCCTCTGGGGTGCTGTTGTGGTTTTCCATGGCAAGGTTCTGGTAAAGGAAGGTGTTGCAGGGGTGGCTTCTGCAAGTAGCTGCTAGAAGTTACCTCTAGGCCCAACAGAGTAAATACCAGCCAGCTCAAGGATGGACCCGCCACTGACCAAGGCCAAGCCTGTCAGTGATGATGGTAGCACCTCTGTGAATCACATTTAAGAGGAAAAATCCCACAATCATCTGCTTTTTGCCACCAGAGAAGGCAGTGAGAAGATGTAAGAAACTTTACAGACACAGAGATGAAGGGAAGGGAGAGAAGGAGGCATTCCAGGTGATGGAGAGAGAGAGATTCCCCTGCAGCCCATGGAGAAGACCATGGTGGAGAAGGCTGTCCCCCTGCAGCTCATGGAAGATGATGGAGAGATCCCACTTGCTGTAGCAGGTGGAGACATGGAAGACACTGGAACTTGTATTGAAGCAAACTCCTGGCAAGACCTACAGCCTGTGGAGAGAGAGGCCCACAATGGAGCAGGTTTGCTGGGAATACCTGTCTTTGCTTCCATTTTGTGTGAGCTTCCTTTTTGCGTTTGAGTTTGTCCAGAAGCTCCTTGTTCATCCATGCAGGCCTCTGGGCATTTTTCCTTGACTTTTTCTTTTTTGGGATGTATTGCTCCTGAGTTTTGAGGTGCTGATCCTTGAGTACCTTGAGGCCAGCTATCTTGGGCCTCTCTTCCCTCCAGGGCTTTGTCCCATGGTATTCTCCCAAACAGGTTCCTGAGGAGGCCAAAATCTGCACCCCTGAAGTCCAGGTTAGTGAGCTTGCTGTGCAACCTTCTTGCCGTCCTGAGGGTCATGAACTCCACCATTTCATGGTCACTGCAACTAAGGCTGCTCTTGAGATTTACATCCCCCACCAATCCCTCTTTGTTGGTAAGAACAAAGTCCAGCATGGCACCTCTTCTTATGCGCTCCTATATCACTTGAAGGAGGAAGTTATCATCAACATATTCCTGGAACTTTGTGGATTGCTTGTACACTGCTTTGTTGTCCTTCCAACAGATATCAGGGTGGTTGAAGTCTCCCATGAAGACCAGGGCTTATGAACATGTGGCTGCTTCTATGTGTCTGTGGAGTGTCTTATCTACTTGGTCTTCCTGATCAGGTGACCTGTAGCACGCTCCCACTATAGTGTCCCCTGTCTTTGCACTCCTTTTAAGCCTTACCCATAAGATCTCAGTTGGCTTCTGAGATCTTCCCCAGGTGGAACATGCACTCCATCAGGTCACTGACATAGAGGACAACAGCCCTTCCTTGTCTGCCCTGTCTGTCCTTCCTAAAGAGCCTATATCCTTCCATGTCAGCCGTGTCATAGGAGCCATCCCACCACACCTCCCTGATTCCAATAAGACATAGTCCTGCAGGCCTGTTCACAGCTCCAGCTCCTCTTGTTTTTTCCTCATGCTATGTGTGTTTGCAGAGAGACATTTCAATTGGGCCTGATGAAGATGACTTACAGGCTGGAGTGGCAGGAATTCCTCTGATGTACTTTACCAGTGTTTTCCTGCTGGTTCCTGTTACCTCAGGAACCCCTGGCTCATCTCTGCTAGACTTCAAGCATGCTGCAGTGCTGAGCAACAGATTGAGGGCTCTCACTGGCCCTGTGTCCCTCCAACCCTTGCCATGTCATCCCACGTTGCCACAGGACTTGCTTTTCAATGCCCAGGATAGTGTTCCAAGCAGTGGCATGGGGTATGGACCAAGTTTCCAGCTATCCAGTGATTGCTTCCCCATTGTAAGACCATGTTTCTTGCCTTGATGGGTTTGTGGGAGTGTGATGAACTGCATCTGCCAGGCCTCCCCATATTTATATTTCAGCCATCAGCCTCTATACCGGAGAGGCTTTACCTGCTTGGCTTACTTGATTGCAGCACATCTCACATTCATGGATGACCGGTGAAATAGCGTCCACGGTCAAGTCCAGCCCTCAATCATAAACCCATCTGTATGTTGCATTTCTTCCTTGATGGCCTGTGGTTTCATGGGCTATAGATAATTCACCCTTATGTTACCAGATCCACCTGAGCCACTTCAGTCTTAAGCAGCCGGATCCACCTGCTAGTTGTGCTGATGTTCCTCTGTTGCCTGATTCTTGGTGCACAGGCATCTGTGTGACGTACCTTTGCAACCAGTTTCTCCATCTGGGCAGCAAGCCCTTGACACAATGGGGCAGTCCAGATGCATTTGCCTCTGTGCTGCCAGTTGCTCTGTTTCCATTGCTGTAACCACACCCACAGGGCATTGGCCGCCATCCATGAGTCACTATAGAGGTAGAACACTGTCCATTTTTCTCATTCACCAATGTCTAGAGCCAACTGAATGGCTCTTGCCTCTGCACTGGCTTGATTCACCTTCTCCTTCAGCCAAAAAGGAAAAGGGAAGATGAAAGAGTGTGAGAAAGTACCCCCCACCCTGATTTCCCCGTAGGTTGGGTGGGATTATTTGTTAATTCTGAGAAATGTTGTCCAAGGTGTAGGCATTACAGTAATGCCAAATACAAATTTCAGCTTAGGCTCATGACCAGTGATGTTACCGTATCGTAAGTTGATATCACGCAGTACAGAAAAATGGGAATCTGGACCTGTATCCTAGAGGTGATAACAGCACTGCAAGGAATGCATGCAGCAAGTACCACAGCCACATAACACAGCACCACAGTGCCCAGCAACTGTTTAAATCACATTACAAACACTTATCACAACTTTGATTTAAAAACACTTGGGGCAGATCTGTCATTATCCAAACCATTTGACCCTCATGTTGGGCATCAAAAGGACTGTCAAAAAAGGAGCAACGAACTAGTCCTCCCCGACTAGCCCTCCTCCCCCCACCCTTTATGGGGATGACATATGGTACGGAATACCCCTTTGGCTTCTTGGCTCACCTATCCTGTCTCCTTGAAAGTTAACTCTATCCTAGCCAAAGCCAGGACCACTCGGCAGAACAGCCTATAAAATCAGCTGAATTGATCCAGCTTTGCTGGTAATTCAGAGCAGAGGCTGGCTCCCATCTGTGTAAATTGACAGCATGGAAAAATGGTAAAATGAAGTCTCAACAAATCAATAGAGTGCCTCAGAAAATATCGCCGTTGAATTATGTTCCTCTGAGCAGGCTACTCACTGCAAAAGGAATGCTCCCTAGCCTTGCATCGAGACAGAAACAGCATTTTTGCTTGAATTCTTGCAATGACCTCAATTTTAAATCGGGTTTCTGAGGTAGAAATGTAGCATATTTCTTGAGGTAATTTTTTCTGTAGGTCTTGGACAGCCTCTGCTTTATGTATATACTCTTAAAAAAACCCTTCATGTATTTTCAGGAAGTGATATCATATGAACATTCTGGTAAAATTAGCCCGAGGCTTTTACTCCATTTATATACCACAAAAGAAATCTTTGTCACTAATTACTTACAAACTTATTATTGGTCCCTTGTAACTGCATAGCCAATGATTACAGCAGAAAAACAATAATTTTATGTAGTTATGACTAAATACCGTCACAACCCTCGTATTATCAATAATCACTGTAATAAAGCTGGCTTATTGTTCTAGCATTAAAAGTATATACTTGATGCTTATGCTAACTGGAGCTGTGTTTCAGCTTAATATCATTTCTGGGAATACAAAGATAATAAAAAATTACTGGCTTTCATATGATACACATATGCCAGAAGGAACAGTCTATGGTTTTCAGGCTGTCTCATTAGTAAAGTTGGCCTCTTCAAAAAAGAACCTGCATTTTAATAAATCTCAGTGCCTGTGCCTATTTTTTTCTCCAGTACATGTACAGTGTGTCACCATTTATATACCCAGTAGTGTGCGATGGTTTCTTATTGCAGAGCAGTACCAATGAGGTTACTTTGAAATGCATACAAGCTATAAATGAGACAAATAAGGTCAATTAAAAAAAAAAGTTTAATTGCTTTAATTGCTGGTAGAACTTCAACCTCTGAGCTTGTTCTTTATACTTACATATCTCTTCTGCAATATCAGGACTCAGTCCGTAATGAGTAAGTCCAATTTTGATAACTTCAGCTCTACATTGAAATTTTCTCTAAATCCTCAGGGCAAATCTAGACTTAATTTTGGGGAAAGTAAATGGATTATTTAATTCACACTTACCTTGCTTTGCAATGCTTGCACAGGGCTGACGGTGAGTATGGTAGCACAGAGCAACTTTTCCAGAGAGGCCAGTCCATGGGCATGCCTGCCCATGCCTTTCCTGTGCCCAGGAGCCACAGCCATGTACACTGCTGTGTACCAGCTCCATGGGCTCCTGAGCACAATAGCTGCTGGGGGTCAGGCAGCCCCCACCTGCAGTGCCCACAAAATGCTTGGGACAGAGAGGACAGGCAGATTCTCTAAATGGAGATGAGCCTGTGTAATTTTAGAGGCCTGCCTTTATTGAGTGCCCGTCAGATCCCATAAGACACAGCACCATCTAATGGCAATGGCTTAGGCACAAGCCCACCACTCTACACCTGCTTCATTTTAAATTTTGCCTCTGCCACCGTGCTGGTGTATGGCCATGGCACTAAGCTGTCTCTGTCGGTTCTCTCACGAACGTAGTATGTATAGTAATGTCAGCTTGAGAAGAAGTCATACGAAGAAGAAACCTGTAATTTCTTAGTGACACTGAAGAAAGCATGAAAATGAGATAAAGTCTAAATCCTCCTGTGCTTTGCCCCCTGACTGAAGCCAGAATTCCCCTCTGCACGTCTACCCACATGACTGGCCATAAGGTAACTCGCAGGCTGAGACGTGGGGGAACAATGCCTGGGGAGCTGCCCTCTGAGACTGTTGCAGAGGAAGCTCACAAAACAAGCAATTCAACCTCGGGATGGCTTTTCCTTCCTGGCAGATTCATACCAAATGGGGACAAGGGAGATGTGTGCCTGGAGGCAGCCATATGCGTGTCAGGGTGAAAGTTGGACCAGGCTACATTACTGCTGTGACTTTAAGGAAAAGTAAGCTCTTTACAGCTGCACGGTAACTGCATAGCCTGGCTGAAGTGAAAGCAGTAAACATCATTTGCTGAAAATATGCCAGTTATTTAGTTTTTCACTTCTCTCCATACTGCCCAATTTAGAAGCACGAATCAACACCCATGCAACCAGATAGAGGTTTTCCTGACGGAGCTGGTTCAAAGTACAGTATTCAGACAGGAATATCACATCAATCAGATGAATGTTACTGTCTTGCTATTTTCATATGCAGTGGGAAGATTTCAGCGCTTTTAGGTGCCCTCCAAAACATTCTCAACCCCTAAAAGCCACTGCTGCCTTTTATATTAAATAAGAGAACCAAGCCAGCAATGAGGAAAGCATGGAAGCATGTGCTTGCAGTTAATGACTCTACACATGTGCTGAAAATTAAATGTATACTTTGTGTTTTCCTGGATGTGGGCCAGAGAAGGCAGCTCGCAGGACGAAGTCACTAATGAGAATAGTACACAACTCTCAGCACACTGCGCAGATCTTTTTCTTCTCTGCTGTCTAGAAGTTTTAAAGGAAAAGACTGCAGTCT
Source organism: Porphyrio hochstetteri (assembly GCA_020800305.1). NCBI lineage: Eukaryota > Metazoa > Chordata > Aves > Gruiformes > Rallidae > Porphyrio > Porphyrio hochstetteri. The sequence goes on along the minus strand of CM036938.1, from coordinate 46,502,213 downwards.
TCCTTCAGTGCACTGGTGTTTTGCACAGAAGGAAAGTGTGATCTTTAGAGGAGGTTCAAGTCATGTCCCTCGAAATGAGGATCACACCTGCACAGCTCTGGACTGACTCTGTTCTCATGGGCAAACATAGGCAAAAATCTACAGGCCATATTGAAACAGGGCAAACTGGTCCATCCATCGCTGTTTGCTGCCGTTGCACTGCTCTTCAATGCTTCTGCCTTTCTTTTGTTTCATTGTGTATGTATGATGACACACCAATTGCCAATCACAACAACTGCTGCCCTTTCCTGTGCTCTTTTCTTCCCTCATGGGCTTGGGCAATAAAAGTGGAAAGAATTTGCCCATCCTTCCCAGAAACACTGCAAACAATTAATAAGTAAGTGTGGTTATTTCTTGCTCAAAATAGAAACCCAATAAGTTTGGAGGTTCCTTCTGAGGGATAAGGAAAATAATTGTTTTGTTAATTTCATTTGCCCTCCACCCAGAAAAAAAACCCCACAACAACAACAAAAAAACAACAAATAAACCCAAACAAAAAATTGCTGCATTTTTGCTTTTAATTAAATAGCCTTCCTTGGATTATTATTTCAATGGATTATGGATTACATGAAGGATGAAAGCCTGAGAATTTGAGAACTCGTGTTTATGAAAAGAGACCGGCATCTCTCTTGCCCAATGCTTCTTTGGGTTATTTTTGGACTTTGTGCACAGTCATTCACATTTACCACAGCCACTAGTCATGCAGAACATAATGCATGTCATGGACATCTAATGCTTTTGTCCATGGGGAGAAAACAGCATGTAAGGAAAATATATGAGGTTTGTGTTACTTTTTGGATCCGTCTGTTGACTTCAGCTACACTAACCAGTTCAGCCAAATCCTAACCAGCATCAAGCAATGGGAAGGACACACTGATCAGCTTCAGGGTTGATGCTAGCCTCAAGTTGAGGCAGCTGTGCAATGCACAGCAAATACAATGCACAAATGTGGAATCAATGGGAAAACAGGAAGAGGGGAAGTATGCCTATGATTTCTAATTTAAGCAAATACCACTGGACCATGTCACATACAGCAAGTGATCACGTCCACCTCTATTCACAGTGCCTGCCCCTGTCTGTGTACTGAAATTTCCTTTGAAAAATGCCAGCCCCAGACGCAGAGGAGCAGCCATGGTACAGAACAAAGCCCTTAAGAAAGGAAAAAACAAAGTGCTGCCCTATTGGCTTGATGAGCACTAAGGGCTACCCTTTCCTTTCTTCATTTAACCCCAACTCCCTCTCCTCTGCCTCAAGGAAAAATAGCTTTGTTTCTTCAGCCCTTCGACTGTAATGCTAAAACTCATAAAAGTGATAGCCTCACATAAATCAAAGGTATTCACAGAATCACAGAATTACGAGGTTAGAAAAGACTGTTCCCATCCTATGCTAAAGTGTATCCCTAAGCACCTTCTCTATACTTTTTTTAAACACATCCAGGGATGGCAACTCAACCCTCTCCCTGAGCAGCCTGTTCCAGGCCCTCACAACTCTTTCAGAGAAAATTTTTTTCCTAATATCTAATCTGAACTTGCCCTGGCACAACTTTTTTCCATTTCCCTTGTCCTATGACCCGTTGCCTGGATGAAGAGACCATCTCCCATCTCTTTAGAACCTCCTTTCAGGTAATTGTAGGTGGTTATAAGGTCTCCCCTCAGCCTCCTCTTCTCCAGGCTAAACAGCCCCAGCTCCCTCAGCCGCTCCTCATAGGATTTGCCCTCCAGCCCCTTCACCAGCCTGGTTGCCTTTCTCTGGACACACTCAAGGACCTCAATGTCCTTCTTGTGGTGAGGAGCCCAGAACTGGACACAGTACTCGAGGTGTGGCCTCACCAATGCCGAGTACAGGGGCACAATCACCTCCCCAGACCTACTGGCCACAATATTTTTGATACCAGCCAGGATACAGTTGGCCTTCCTGGCCACCTGGGCACACTGCTGACTCAGACCAGTGACAATGTTTTTAAATGAAAAAGTACTCAAGGACAAATCTCTCTGATTAACAGGAAGAGGCTGCAGAGCAGGTGATGTTTCAGTTTTTCTCTTAGCCTGATCTAGCAGACTGAGAATCAGCATAATTACAAAAAAATAAAACATCCTGGCCTGTAGCTGCAACACCAGGGCAATACACTTCTACTTCTGCTGACTCAATACTCCCCATGTTACTTTCCCTCCTTACACTGTCCAATTGCTTCACAGTGTGCTGGTGCTTATTTTGTAAGAAGCCTGCACACATCGGTTGTCTTAAAACCCAGTGCTTCAAGGCACATACTTCTTTGTTCTCCTTCTGTGCTATGCCCTTTATAGCAGGGCCTAGCTGGGGGACGGCGACTGCCTCTGGTGGTTGGGGGCTCTGTCCAGCTGCAAGTATTTGAGACTGCTGACCTGGGTGTCGTGCACTGGTCAAATGAGGCCTTGGTTATGTCCTCAGGCTGAAGTGAGAAAATGTTTTATCTTCAGGGACTCCATTTCTTTTCAAAAAGACACAATCTAAGGCAGAGGGGGAAATCAAATGCAAAGGAGAAAAAGAGTGAAGGAAAGCAGCAGGGAAAAAAGAGGTACAGGCATGTGTATTTAATGCACTGCATAGATGGTGGATGTGGGGCAGGAATATCTGTTAGCTTCTTAACACAGGGCATTTGGGCTTTGTCTCTGGGCTATCTACCTGTTCCATGGCTCTAGTCTAGCATGGGTCACACTTTGCCCTTGGTGATAATTTTCTGGTGATAATTTTCTGTTAGTGATTATTAACTTGCCCTTTTGCCTACAATCAGTTTCAACATGCAAGCAGCAGTTCATGTTTTCTTACCTGTCCTTTAGTCCTGCATCCACCCCTGGCTGTTAAGGTGTGCTGAACAAGCTTTAAGGAAGTGTTTAAAATTTCCCATTGACCTCTTTGTTTTCTTGTCTTTTGATCGTGGGCTAGTTGTTTCCCAAGAGCTGATGCAATTGCAAGAAGAAGGTGCTATGGTGGTGATGCAATTGCTGCAGGAGGACAGACAGAAGAGGAATGTTTCGTTATCCAATCTTCCCCTTGTAGATGGACTTCACCCTGTTTAATTTTGTTATTTTTTTTTCCCCTGGCTCTAAATATTTTAAAATAATAAACAAATACAGATTAGAAAAGTCAAACAGTCTGAGTCTGCCTCTGTGTTAACATAGTGGATAGCTTCATAATAAAAAAGTTTATTTCTAAATAAGGCAAAGATGAGTTCTTCCCACATGAGCTGGAGCAACAAAAAGAAACTATCTTTGCTGCTGTTGTCACTAGTGTGTGCTAGTGAATTTCTTCACTGTCTAGCAGGGTTTTGAAGAAAAAAAAAGTTTCTGAGACATGCAAGTAAAATAGGTGATTGGCATGGCCTCCTGAACTGTCATCAGGAGAACAGCTCTTCTCTCCATGCCATGCAGAAGTAGTACACCCCTCCCTTTGAATATAGTCATAGGCACCTTGGTTGAACCTAAAATCTAATAGCTAGTCTCCTTTTTAGATATCCTTTTGTCCTTTTTTGTCTGATCCTTTTTCTCAGGAGCTTTTACTGTGTATCTTGTATCACCACACCTGTTGATTCCTGGGGTGAGTGGAAAGATCCTGTTAAATGCAAACATGTTCAACATGATCTGATTGAATTAAATTTATAATGTCCACTTGGATCAGTCAGAGATATAGATATGCCAGAGTGGTTTTTCACGGCCTGTGAAAGGTCTGCAATCAGCTTCCATCACTCCATGTCCAACACATCACTCTCTCTAGAGATTTCAGCCGTAGAAGAAAATCTGTGAGGTTCCTCCAAAGTATTCTGAAAAGCAAGCATCTCACCCTTGTGATGAATGTCTTATTGTAGCAAGTATCAGTTACTAGACGGACATAGGAAACACCTTGTCAGCCTTGTCTCTAGTAGTTACACACCAACATGCAGAACCAAACCATGCCTCAGTGCTGAACATTGCACTGTTCTGAATACTCCCATGTTATTTTTTCATAAATGAAACAGAAATGTCTTCTATTAACATTAATTTGCAAAGCACTGTTGCTTTGTGTGCTATGAGAAAAGATTTTTCCACAGATGGTCATGAGGAAAGAATAAATCAGATCCTGCTTTGCAGTTGCATACAGTCCTGAACTCACAGTGGGATGGAGCAGCAGTGTTTGTCACAGCCAAGGGAGACTATGTCTATGGAGATCCCTTGTTTGAATGTTGGCAACGCATAACTGATTAGCACCTGCTCTCCACATTCAAGTGGGACATTGTGAGTTTATAGATAATATAAAATGTTTCCTCAGGTGCAAGGACCGAGGTGGTGTGTTTGCGCAGTTATTGTTAAGCTGGGAGTGAAATTAATTCAAATAGCTTGTGAATGTCAAGGGAGGCAGGAAATGGGAAGTACCAATTTCCATGAGGTAGGATACACTCGACCAAAATGGGTTCTTGGTTACACCTCAAACTTTTTATCAGTTCCAGGATCCCACAGAGGTGAGATTGGAGCCAGGATCTGTCCTGGAGTTGCTGTGCCTCAGCCTGTGTCTTGATTTAAAAAGTTGGTAGGTTCTCTCACTCTTCTCCCCTTGCAAGCCTTCTCCTCTTCTGTTTTAATTCCAGCTAACTTATTTTTGGCCAGTGTGCAGTGGGAAGCCATCCAAACTTTTTCTACAGACTTTATTCTCCACACCGGCAATCACAGCTGTCATGACTTCATAACTATGAAACAGTACTGCAGGCAGGGGTAACAGGCCCCGGATTGTATTCGTCTGGCAGGAGATATAAAGTGGCAAATGCAACCTGTGTAATGCTTGACCTCATGCTGTGTTATTGCAGAAAAACACTTTTATCATGCACACAAATCACTTTACTTCTTTCCCCTCCCCCCCCCTTCTTTTGCTTTTCTTTAGCTCAGAAGGTCAGTATTTTCAACACATTCTAACCAGTAAAGACAAAAATGTGTTCGCAAATGAAGTCCATAAATAAGAATGGGTTATAGTGACCCAGACCGAATACCTGTGGTAACAACCTGGTCCTCTAAAGGCCATAGCAAAGCTCCCACTGACTTTATTTGGGCAAAGAGTTCACTCTTAAGCTTCATTTTCTCTGTTCTAAATGTGATGCTGGTACTAAACTCTGATGAAGGACACATGTAGATCGTCTTATATGGCAATATTACATTTTTGTCTTTTTGGTGGAAACTGTCAGTAAAAAGACTATGAAGAAATTACAGTGAAATGTACCACTGAATGTTTTGCTCTGCTAACCCAGTCCTGCTGGGTAGCTGCTCTGGGCTCTTTTCAGTCATTTCAGTTTCAGCCAAAATCCTCCAACCCTGTATCTTCCTGACATGGGCTAACAAGCCTTGGGCTGTATTGTTGAGAGGTGGTGGTGGATTTTCCCTCTTCTTTCTATGCATGCTTTCCACAACAGTGACATAGCGAAGTGCTGTGATATTTAAGGTAGTGACGAAACAGTTCTTTGTGACGAATCAGGCAGTCCACCCTTTTCTGAGGATTTCAGTCTTCTAGAGACTTAAACAGACATCAAGGCATTGGTTTCCATGTTGGGTCTATTTAGAAGAAATATCTGCTTATTCACACAGGTCAGCGGTTTCCAACACAGAGAGACTATATTCTGTAGCACTTTTCAAGGGACTCAGGCACGTCTCTTCTCTCATCTCTGTCTTCCAGTTTGCCAGTTTTACCTCAGCAGCTTCCGCCATCAGTTACTAAGGGTGGGCAAACACCCCTGCAACTGCAGACAAGAGACCAAGCCTGGATCTGTAAGTCAGGTGACAGTACGTAGCGCTCACCAGAGCGGGACTTTTCTGCAGACCTTCTCCTGTCTTCTGTTGTATTTTGCTGCCCATGTTGCATGAAATTCTGAGGGACGTGGGTATATGTGTGTGTATATATGTGTGCACATATACGTACATATATAATGTATATGTATACAACATGTATACATGTATGTATGTTTGTGCATTAAGTTTTATATTCATACATGACCTCTCTCTAGTCTGTTGGTGAATTTCATCAGTGCAACCAGGAGTTTTCTAGGGCTTATAAATTTGTCATTAATAAGTAAATCAGGCAACTGTGACAAAAAGCCATGATCTCTGTTTCTCCATAGGGAAAGTCTGCCAGACCAAAGCCTGTTTCTCTATGCAAAGCATAACTAAAATGTGCTGTGTTTCTGTAGTTACTTCTGTTTTCAGTTTGGACTAGAATCAGAGTCTCATCTCTGTACCTGGAAAGATCGTGGAGCAGATTCTCCTGGAAGCTATACTCAAGCATATGAAAAATAAAGGCATGATTGGTGACAACCAGCGTAGCTTCACTAAGGTCAAATTATGCCTGAACAGATCTGGTGGCCTTCTACAACAGGGCTACAGGGCTGGTGGATAAGGGAAAAGTGACAGACATCATCTACCTGGGCTTGTGCAAAGCATTTGACATTGTTATGTGTGACATCCTTATCTCTAAAATGGAGACATGGGTCTGACAGATGGACGGCTCAGTGGATAAGCAATTGGCTGGATGGCTGCACTCAAAGGGTTCTGGTCAATGGCTTCATGTCCAAATGGAAACCAGCAACAAGTGGTGGCCTCAGGGGTCAGTACTGGGGCAAGTGTTGTTTGACAATTTTGTTGGGGATGCATAAAATGGGGTTTAGTGCACCCCCAGCACGTTTGTTCATGACACCAAGCTGCGTGATGTGGTTGACATCCTTGAGGGAAGGGATGCCATCCAGAGAGACCTTGACAGGCTTGAGAGTTGGACCTGCGAGAACTTCATGAAGTTCAGCAAGGCGAAGAGCAAGGTCCTGTACATGGTTTGAGCCAATCCCAAGCACAACTACAGGCTGGGTCAAGAATGAATTGAGAGCAGCCCTGAGGAGAAGGACTTAGAGGTGTTGGTGGAAGAAGGCTCAATAAGAGCTGGCAATGTGTGCTTGCAGCCCAGAAAGCCAAGCGTATCCTGGGCTGCATCAAAACCAACATGACCAGCAGCCCAAGGGAAGTGATTCTGTCCCTCTGCTCTTCTCTAGTGAGACTCTACCTGGAGTACTGCATCCAGCTCTGGGGTCCCCAGAGAAAGACATGGAGCTGTTTGAGAAAGTCCAGAGGAGACAGACTGCCATACAGACAGACAGAGGGCTGGACCACCTCTCCTATGAAGACAGGCTGAGAGAGTTCAGCTTGTTCAGCCTGGAGAAGAGAAGGCTCTGCTTGTAGCCTTCCAGTACCTAAAGGGGGCCTGCAGGAGAGCTGGGGAAGGACCTTTTACAAGGTCATGTAGTGACAGGACAGGGGTTAAGAATCTTTTAAACGAAGAAAGGGTAGATTTAGATTAGATATTAGGAAGAACTTCTTCCCTGTGAGGACAGTGAGGCCCTGGCACAGGCTGCCCAGAGAAGCTGTGGCTGCCCCCTCCCTGTTCAAGGCAGCATTCAAGGCCAGGTTGGATGGCATTTTGGGCAACCTGGTCTAGTGGAGGGTGTCCCTGCCCATGGCAGTGGGTTGGAACAAGGTGAGCTTTGCAGTCCCTTCCTACCCAAACCAGCCTGTGATTCTGTGTCTCTATGATAGAAAGAGGCATGAACTGCAGCAATAATTCTTTGCAATCTACTTATACAATTGCAGATGTAACATATGGTCAAAGTTACGCCAACTACTAATTGCAAAAGGGCCAGCATGGCTCCACCCACAGTAGTAGCATCACAAAGGGCATAGTTAACACTGAAATGCTTCTCCTTTGCTGACATGCAACAGATCTAAGCTATAGAAGAATGAGTGGTTTCAAAGGGTTAAATGGAATCCATCTATCAAAAGTCAGTATTTTTGCTTTGTCATTTGTATTAATATAGGTAGCCAGCCAAAAAACTCCAGTGAAAGCAATTTTACTGCTATAATGACACAAGTGAACATCTGTAGACAACAGTCCTTCTTAATATTTCTTTTAAATATTTATTTTAGATTACAGCTCCCCTGACTGAGAAAAACATTTTGCAGCTATAATGTGCTGATTGTACAGTTGCTGAAGAACCCACATAACAGCAGGGGTGAGGTTTTACAGGCTCCACAATAATGTCCAAGCTATTAAACATCAAGCAACTGCATTTTTTTTTTTTTTTGCCTAACCTGAGAGGTCTCCAGGGAGAAGCCATAAAATATAGCCCTGTGCAAGATGTCACCCACAGGGGCCACACTGAGTTTGTGGATTAAACTTTAAGTGATTAACATTGATGTTTAATATCTGCTAACAGTGCGAGCACACATGTAACCAGTGTAAGAAAATTCAGTCAGTTCCTTTGTTACAAATGTAGAGTGAATCAGCCCAAAAGGGCAATGCTCGTGAAGCCAGACCCAAGATCATTTCTGAATAGTAAAATCAATTAGTCCCAGGTTTGGGTGGTTTTTAAGTACTTATTAAAAAAGGTTCACCCACAACACAGAGCACTGGGGAAAACCCCTTGCTAGACAGGAGTGGCAGAGCTGAAGCATGGAAAGCAGTGGGACTTCAGGACTCAGGGATTCTGCTGAAGATGCTTTGATTCAGGTCATACCTAGGAAATCCAGCCACTAGTGCAAAAACCAGAAGAATTAATGAATACATGAACAGAGGCAGAGATTTGCTTTATCTGCAACTTGTAAATTCTCAGATGGGACTGCCTAACAAGCTCTTGAGAGAAATCACAGACTACTCATGCCTTATAGTCTTGGGGGTGGCAAAGGTAAGAGCAGTAAGATGCACTACCAACATGTCCTGCTGTTCAGCACGTGAAAAGAATTCTGAGAGTCTCACTCTCAGCTGGGCTTTGGATACTGTACACCACGCTCTGGATTCTGACACATGCACTTTTTCTATAAAAACCCCCTAATCTACATGGAAGTTTTTTTTAAGTTAGGAGTGTTGAATCTTGAAAAAGAGAGTTTTCTGACACCAATCCTGTTTTCAGTAAGTCAGTCCTGAGGAAATAAAAATACAGTTTGGCTGACAGCCTTGCCAAGAACAGGTCTTAACTGTTGCACATACAGTATTCTAAACTAGCAATGTTTCGAGCTTCTGCCCATGACCCACCTGATCTCCTTCCTTTCCATAGACTGCAATGTGTTTTAAGAAATACTGGACATTGTATCCACAACAATGGTCCCTGCAGTTACTAATGATGGGCTTAGAAATATATAGTCCAAGCAAGCACGTAACTCAACCTGTACATGAATCTATGCAGCATAGACCCCATAGCACCTGCTGCTGCTTCCCCTGATATCAGCAACCAAGTAAACAAGGTATGGAGATACCTGTATCTTGGGCTGCATCAAAAGAAGCATGGCCAGTAGGTCAAAGGAAATGGTTCTTCCCCTCTACTCCACTCTTGTAAGACATCACCTGGAGTACTGCATCCAGCTCTGGAGTTCCCCAATGGAGTGAGACCATAGAAGGACCACAGAAATAGTCAGAGGGATGAAACAGCTCTTCTGCAAAGAATGGCTGAGAGCGTTGATGTTGTTCAGCCTGGAGAAAAGAAGGCTCCATATGAAAGCTCCTTGTTGCGGCCTTTCAATATCCAAAGGGGGCTGTGAGAAAGATGGAGAAAAATGTTATACCAAAGTCTGTAGTGGCAGGACAAGGGGAAACAGTCTTTTAAACTGAAAGATGGTAGGTTTAAACTGGACATTTTTTTATGATGAGACTGGTGAGCCACTGGAACTGGTTGCCTGGAAAAGTTGTGGAAGTCCCATCATTGGAACTGTTCAAGGCCAGGTTAGAAGGGGCCTTGGGCAACCTGGACTAGTGGAGGAGGATTGAAGTGGAAGATCTTCAGTTGTCCCTTCCAACCAAAATCATTCTGTGATACTGTGTTTCTGTGTTGTTTGTTGCGAGTAATGCTACTGGGGCTGAAATTATCATCATTATACACAGTGAGCTGCACTCCCAGGGAACCCTCTTCCCTCAATTACTTAAAGAAAATACAGGAGATATAAGACAGAAAAATTAGTATTGAGAGACTGTCCTTGGCTCGCTCAGTCAGGGGTTCTGAGCCTGTAAGCACTTGCTGTGTCATTATTTTTTCTTGTGGGAAGTAGTATATGTCTACGTGGAGGCAGTGATTTATTGTACAGCCAGTTTTCTTCAAGCATTAGATTTCTATGCACTAGCACAAATAATAGGAAAACCATTTGAATAATGTGAAACAATTTACAAAGCAATTACAGTCACTCTGTCTGAGAAAGTAAACAGGGGGATAGAGCTGATAGAGAATTTTAAAGTCAGGAAATGGGACTGAGGCAAAATCACATATACGGTCCAGGACTCCTGAAGAATGAATTTCCAGAACCAACTACTAGACAACCTACCCTACACTTACCCTCATTTAGGCGTGCTATAGTTAATGTATGTCTGAGTTTGATCCCACTCTACTCTCTTTATTAAGGCTGCATAACACAGCATTTCTGTAGGAAAGCATTCAGTGCGGCATTTCCATGCTGCATGTTCTTGCTCTGTCATTGTAATGTTGAAATCTGGATCAGCAGAAATTGCATGAGCGTGCCACTGATTTTCTGAAAGGACAACCTAACAGACACATTACATTTACTGGGAAGGAGGAAGGAGTTTATTCTTTTCACAAACAACAGTGATGACCCTTTTCTGGCTGCAGATGGGGTAAAATTCTTCCATGTGTGTAATCTTACAAATTCTTTTTATATTAGGTTACTGTGCTGTCCATTTGTGTTTGTATAGCAGAGAGTCAAGGAAATTAGATGTAGAAAAATGTCTTCCTCTTCTTCCCAACCATCTGACTATTCCTAAACCTCATTCTCCCTTGTCTGCAATTTGGGCTTAATTCCAGCCTTTTACACTTAATGCATATTCTGCAATAAGTAAAAAACCAGACATCACCAGCCTCCAGTTTATTTCCTCCTCCTAATGTACCAGTTGACTGCTGGTAGTTAAAATCTCCCATTACTGCCACTTGGCGTCTTTTTACATGGATTTTTAATTTGTACAGTAATTTCACGAAAGATAAATCACAAATTAGTAATTCCAGAGTGCCCATACCACAGTGTACTTTCCCGGCAATTCAGCATGAGAAATGGGACATGTGCCTGTAGGTCTGTCCTGGGCTGCTTGTGCTGCCTTTTCAGTGAGCAGCCTTGCTAGCTGTGGGGCAAGGCAGTGGCAGGAAGCCATTCAAAAGTCTGCCTAAACATGTTGCTTACCTGTTTGTTTAATATTACTTTACATTTAATGGCATGTACCTTTAAAGGTATGAAATGTATGAAAAAACCCACATATTTTTCATATGCTTTCATAAATATTCATTTTATTATATTTAAAGGCAATGTAGTGTACATGTAGTGTAACTGTGAACCCTGCAAGTAAAAGCAGGGATTGTATTTTATGGATTTATCCCTGCTTACAGTCAGAGGCCTGTTTCCAAAGTGAAGTTTTGCAGCATTGACTTCTGCAAAGTCAACTTTTATTATACACGCTATTGACTTCCCTGTGAGGAAAGACTGAGAGAACTGGGCTTGTTCAGCTTGGAGATTGGAAGGTTCCAGGGAGACCTTAGATCAGTCTTTCAATAATTAAATGAGGCTTATAAAAAAGATGAGGACAAACTGTTTTTAGGGCCTGTAGCAATAGGACAAGGGGTAGTGATATTAAATCAAAAGAAGGTAGATTCAGACTAGATATAAGGAAGATATTTTTTATGATGAAAGTAGTGAAACACTGGAACAGGTTGCTGAGAGAGGTGGTAGATACTGCACCCCTGGAAACATTGAAGGTCAGGTTGTATGGAGCTATGGGCAACTTGGTGGAGATGTCCATGCTCACTGCACAGTGGTTGGACTAGTTGATCTTAAAAGGTCCCTTCCAACCCAAACCATTCTATGATTCTATGATTCCAGGACTTCCTGACACACTTAAAGGATGTACTTATGTACTTATTCCACTTAGAAAACTGTCCAAGAAGTGTAGGCTTTATTTTGAATGATGTATTGCCAGCTTCTCCAGACTAGTGTTCACTCAGCTATTGTTACTGCTCACAGTGTGCTCACAACATGGTTGGTGGCCAGCGCTGGAGGAGGTGAGCTGATGCACATCTGTTGTCTGATCAGTCATCTATCTGACAAACCCTTCCAGAACAGGGCAATGCAACATTTGAAAATCCTTATGTGACACGCCGAAATCACAGGAATGGTATGCTTGTTCTAAAGAGGAGCAAGACAAAGATAATTCCTTGTGTGAGTAGTTTCCTCAGAAAAAGCCTGTTTAGAATTTGTGACATCAGTGAAACAGTTTGATGTGCAGTATAGAGACACTTGAAGAAAAACAAAATGTCTAATTGTTTTAAGTATGGCCACGTGTTAATGCAAAATAATGAAAGGCTTTTAGTTGTTGGGTTTGTTTTGCATTTTGAAGCAAACTTTAAATCAGGAGACTAATTCTTTCAGTTCAATAAGAGTGATATTCACATTATAAATATTCAAAGATAATTCATAATTGATCAGGCTAAGCAATTGCTAGCGTTAGGTCTTTAAGATGGATGGAAGATTGGAGGGAACTTCCTTGAAGAAAGACAACTTTAAAAAGTGCCCACCACTCTGTCACATGGTCCTCAAGTTAACTTTTATTATTTTCAGTGTAAATCATCTTCAAAAATCATCTTATGTAAATTGAAGGACCATTATAGAGTTGTTTTGGGTCAAAGTAATCTTTAAGTACTCAACTCTGCACCTGTACTTCATGAGTCCAGTTAAAGAAATTCCAGTTAAAAGAGATTTCCCTCAAAATGAAAGACCTCAGAAACAATGTGGATTTCCACCTGTGCCAAAACTCTTCCAAAGTTTCTACTTTCGTTTTAAAATGTATACACAAAAACCTCAAAGGGAAGCAAGCTAAAACATACCAGTGATAATTATATTGTTAAAGGGGCTTGAAACACTGATAAAACTGTTTGCTGAAGTAGAACTAAGTGGAAAACACAACAGCCCCAATGAAATGCATTTACAGTAGGAAAAAATATAGTACAGTAAATGCTTTTCCGACTCAAATGTTTCAAACTGTGACTGTTATAAATGAGATATCAGAGGCCTAACAAAATACTCAAGTGACAATGTGTCAATTAAATAGCTACACTGGCTACTCTGGCGACATTAAAGCAGTTTAAAAATCCTTCAGAGTGTTTTATAGATTTTATGGCTTGGGTCTGGGACAGCTGATACTCCTGCACTTGATGTGAATTGGGTAGGGCATATAGACAATGAATTGTAAGTGTAAAAACTAACAAAGAGCCCCAAATCTGTTTCCTTTCAATGAGCTTTAGCCTCCTAAGCAATTGTGAATGTCGGGCACCAGAAAATGCTGCCCAGTGGTGGCTCTCTCCCTGCTTCGTGCACCTTGTCAACGTAGAATAGAAACCCCTTGGGACCTAGACTGTAACTTACTGTGTGTAACACCTCACATGATGGAATTCTATCCATGTAGCCTCCAAGTCCTCTGAGGACTGCAGCAACAAATATAATGTAAGAAGTAACACTTTTATGCTACTGAATACAAAAAGTAGTTGGCATCAAAACATCAGTAGGAATTGCCAGAGGACCGCTGGGATGTGGTTTGAAAGCCTATGCTCTTAGGAATTTCTAGGTGGAGGGCACCGCAAACTAACCAGCATTTCACACCCAGAAGGCCTGATTTCATCTCCCATACACCCTGGCAAATTTGGGAGACATCACAGAAAGGAATGATACCAAAGTTAGGATAAGTAGAGAAAGGATCAATTCCTGAGCCTTTTAATTTGATACAGTATCACCATGGATAATGTGTTAAAAAAATAAAAAATCCATGAATAAACAGAACTGTGTGTTCTGCCAAGTGGTATTTTCTGGTATTTGTAATGTATAGCTCTGTGCTGTAACACAAGAGGACAACTTCCCAGCAGCATTAAAGCTGTCAGCAAAATTGCTAGTCTTCACGTTTCTCTTAATTTAATTTTGTTTCAAAGTTCTTGTTCGTTATGCCATTGGCTTTTCCTTTCTCTCCACGCCCCTGCCCCCCAGCTTTCACAGGACCCAGATCTATATGTTACCAAGGTGCTGTTCCCAGGAAGATACTGGGTCCCCTAAAATGCAGCTGCTTTCTGTGCTGATCAAGAGCATGCTACAAGAGACCTTGAGCAAGTTCAAAGACTGATGATTTTGCTTTGTGAGGGGTTTGGTAGGTATTACAGGATTACTGGTTTGACGTCGCTCACCAGGGTTATGCACATGACTGAAGTCCTCACCCAGAGGACCCCAGACATATGGGAAAGCTTCTCTATTCTTATAGGCTTGCGTTAACCCAAATGTGGTGGTCTGTCTGGACTTAATTTCTTGTATCACACCAGCCTCAGAGAGCAGAAAAACCAAATCAAACCACAGCATCTTTTGCAGAGAAAGAAAACAGGCCCATTACCACTCAATGGAAAGGACACAGGGTTCCTGGGATGGGCTAGTACAAAAATAATTTAGGGAAAATATGATGGTTTTGAGAGGATCCTAATTATACTGTCTTCAGATTTGCAACTCTTTCTCGGCTTTTGACAGGTCTTAATGTAAGAGCCTGGAAAAACACGAAAGGCTAAACTCCAGGCCAAACACTTTTTGTGGTTTTAGCCCTGCAGAGTCTCTGTGAAGACTGAGAGGTGGCAGAAGGCACCACATGCAGTCCGCCTCTTTTTCCTTCCTGAACTTTTCCTTAGGGAGGCAGAAGGTACTGGTTATTGGTGTAGCATGGGTAATACAACATGAAAATTTCTTGCTAGAATCCACACAAGCAAGCAGATGAACTCTACAAATGCCTGCTTTGAATTTAGGCTCGGCTGGGTGGAGAGTGGGAGCAGAGGGACAGGACCAGGAGGAGGGCACTGTGAAGAGGAAACCACTTGTATGTAGCTCGCCCATACAAATCTTTACCCTTTCATGTCCCAGAATATCAAGAATCTGGTGAAAATAACATTTGGTGGGGGAGCCTGTAACAGCAGGGCTTTACATACAATGTCTGTACTGCTGGCCTCATCTGTTACTGCTGCTGGTGGGACTGTGGGAGTTGCACAGGTCTTAGAGTGGGTTGGGTCCTGCTGGACACTAGCACTCCAGTGTCTCGGGCACCACAGCAGGGACAGGCCTGCAATTCCTCCAGCCCAGCGTCTAAATTCAGAACAAGACACTGACGTGGAGAGCACAGCCAGAATTCTGTGAGGACTTGTTCATAGTTCCATCTCAGAGCACAGAAACAGCAGAAACTGGCTTCCCAGGACCAGTAATTTCTAGGTACATGAAATTCCAATTGAACTAATTCACATCTTAATAAAAGGTAGCATATTTCCTATGCTGTGATGCATAATGTAAGAGTTAGATGATTTTGTTTGTACCCATGGATACAAAGCAACTGCTTCCTCTCCAAGGCTGGTGTCCTGGGTTGCTCTAAAAGGTCTGATCAGGAATGCTGGTGTGGTAATGTGGGGATATAATAGGTCCTCTGTGAGGCAGCCCTCAAATATTTCTCTTAAAAACTCATCTCACCATGGTCATAATCACCTAATAATCTTAACACATACTACTTTGAGACTGCAGAGCATGTTTTATGATACTTTCTTCAGCAGACACCTTCTTTAATGGAGTTACTTTGTGACCAGACATCCAAAAGAAAAAAAGAGATTCTTATCCACAACTATAGGGTACATAACTTCCTAATGCAACGTTTTTGTTTTCATTTAAAACTGCTGTAAGTAGGAGAAAGGTTACGTGAATAAGTAGGAAAGAGGTGGCTCAGTGGGAGAGTTGGAACAGTTTTGATGTCTAAGTTATTTTCCATGTCTAGATTCTTTTCCACAATATCATTTTGATTTTTTTCCAAGAGCACGTTAAAAGAACGACAATTTTGTGGTCAGAGTATAAAATCATGAACAAATTCTCCATGGGAATCTGTGGATAGACTGTAAGTTGGGAAAGAAACATTTATATCCCTGTACAAACAGGTGTAATCCCCAAAGGCTCCTTGCGCTCAGCAGTACTGTTTGGTGTTCAGTTACACACCGGCCATGAACGCCCCACACAAATGGGTTTATATAATGAGTTCATACATGTACAGAGCACACCATGCAGTACACACACAATGGAACGTGTAGTATCTCTGTACTTCAGAGTGCTCAGTGTGTGACAGAGTATAGGCCAGGTAAGCACAGATACGTATGGGTCTTTGGGGACTTGGTTTATTTTAATAACCTAAATAATAACAATCCTAGATCATGCAGAAGACAAAGGATGCCTATGATGGGTGTAGCTCTACCTTCTGGTTCCTGATATTATATAAATTAGCAACATTTTAAACTCTGCTGCATACCAGTCCTCACAAATTCACGTCACATGCAACACGCCCCACCCCATTAACCCATTTCACTATTTGAAGGTACACGAGGATCATTAATAATAATCCCATGAATAAGAGTGGAGAACGATGTCACAGCAAGCACCTTCAGCCTTTTCTTTCTAATGTAGACCAGCCACCACTCCACCAGTCCTGTCACTAGCGACCACCTGCCACCCACCTGAAGAACAGCCACACATCAGTAGACCAGGACACAGGTTGCCCATCTCGCTTCACAGCCTAGCAACTCCAGCATCTCTACTATGCCCCAGGTCCTGCCTCTCCCCCATGCTCCACTGGGCCTGTTGCTGCCATATTAGTATTTCCTCATTCTTGGTTACCTTCTTGAGGTTGCTCTGACTCCTCTTCCAGCTTCTACTCATTCCTCAACAAAGATGCTTCTTTCTTTGGAACTGTATGAGCACTGCTAAAGGATGCTACAGGCCCTTGCCTAGAGGTGCTGGTGTGGTTGGAGAGCATAGCTGGTGCAAAATTGCCAGTGCTTGAGCCCAGATGGCAGCACGAGATGGTCTCTCCATGACTGACCTCTCTCGTTCAGTGAAAGGTGAGCAATCCTCAGCTATGGGCACCATTGTCCTGTTTTTTGTCTAGGATAGAGTTAATCTTTACAAGGAACTGTGAGGGGGCACAGGACAGCTGACTCAAACTAGCCAAAAGGGTTTTCCATACCATATGTCATGCTCAGCATCTAAAGGGGGCTGGGCAGGAAGAAGAGGCTGTGACTCAGGAACTGCCTGGGTGTCCGGTTGAGGGAGCAAGTTGCGTTCTGTATCACTTGCTTTGTATATTCTGATACACATGCTGGTGTTATTATCTCCCTCTCCCTTTGCTGTCCCAGTAAACCGACCTTGTCCCAACCCATGAGTGTTACCTGTTTCCTCTGCTTCTCCTCCCATCCCACCAGGGGTGGCAGGGAGGGGTGAGCAAGTAGCTGTGTGGTGCTCAGTTGCTGTCTGGGACTGGGCCATGACAGCGATCCATTCAAGAAACTGATGGATTTCCATGGCCCTGCGGTAGACCACGTGGCCACATAAGCAGCTCTGGTTTCTTGGTGTCTGTGGAAAATAGTGGTGAGGTTAGTAATCCAATGACCTGCAATGACCTTCCTACTTCCAAATTTCTGGATCAGGTAGCAGAAAAGTATAATCACAAGCTACAGAACTGCCTGCAAATCTGAAGGAAGGCTGCCTCATACTTAACCTCCACTGCTCCGTGCTTTGGTACTTTGATGCCAACCGTTTTTTAAAACTGCTGTGAAAATTTCATTAATTTTTACTGCTTCTGTTTTTCTACTCACTCCCTTTTTCTTCCCTCTGGGACTATTCCAATGCAAATACAACTGACATTGAGATCGGACAGTTGCTAGCCCTTGACGTATAGCAGAACATCAGAGGGAGTGGTCTAAAATGGAAGTCAAAGCAAAGTGAGCTTTGGGAAGGTGACAGGTAGCCCTGCTCATGTCACACATTTTTGGGCAAAATTCATCACCCCTAAGAAACTCTTTCCATTGCAGGAGATATGCTAGAGCATCTGCTGAGCTGCAAGCCCACAAAACCTAACATGACCAGATTTAAGGGCAGAAGCTTGCACCAGGGATAGGAAATTGTCCACCAACAAGTAAAATGGAGATAGACAGCACTTACTGACCTCCAAGTCCTGGCTCCACATAGTCTGCCTTTCTCCTTCTCTTCATGAAGGTAAACAAAACAAATGTCCTCTCTTTGTCTACATGCAAACCTTCTGACCCATAGCGCTGAAGCTCAGGTGTATGATTAGCAGGGTTTGCCATGTTGAGTAGCAGCAAATGTGGGAGTTTTGAATGCAATGCTGAGGGCATTATGTGTCAGACTTCAGTTCCCTCTCACATCTGCTCTCCCCCGGTTGGCACAATTCACCAGCACTACCTCTGTGTTTACACCTGGCATTTCAGCAGTTGATTAACTTAGTTGTAATTTAAATATGTCTACAAAAAGTAGGCATCTCATCCCACCACAGCGGTGTTCCAGTTGCAAATATTTTCTAAGTATCTTCTCCTGTGTGTGGCCATTTCAGTGTAAAGAAGAATGGCCTCTGACAAGACAGAATACTAGCAGGTTCCTTAGAGAAAATGACTGCCTGAGCCCTGCTGTGAAAAACCATTTCGTTGCTAGACCAGTAGTCAGGATGTTGTCACTAAGAAGGCTGCTGGTTGATATGAAAGGATTTACCAGCCTTTGGTAAAAAAAAGGGCTCTGTATCCCTCTGACTCATTGTGGAAGTGTCCTTTACAGCCCAGGAATGTACATGTTTTGAGGATGAAAATCCTCTCCTAAATTCAACTTATCCAATGGCTGCACAATAAATTCCTGTATACCATAAAACCTGAAAATACCAAACATATATGCTGATGCTCGACAAAACTCAGCTGCCCTCCTACACGTGGATAGTAGCCTAATGCCTGAGAAATCCCACTCACTGGGATCAAGAAGGTGCCAAACCAGAGAGTACCCCTAATTTTGGGCTTTTTACTGCAGTGTTGTTTCAAGAAGCATTTAGTTTGGACGGGCACTACAACGCACTGGCATCTGGCTGCATGTCTTGCTCACATGGAAGCCCCAGTTTCTCCTCTCTTAATCTGACAAAGAAACAGCAATTAAAAAGTAAAGCTACTAGAAATCTTCCTTTATACTGAGATATGGATAATTATGGATATTTTTAAAATTAGTAAGGCTTAGTTGCTCCTTACTGAAGCATCCTTTAGATACTCTTATCCACTTGGGCTGTACCCCTCACTGCAGCTGGTGGGCATGCTGCTCATGCAGCTGACTGGCTGCTCTGGGTGTGGTGGGTAGAGGCAGCAAGGCCTCGTGGCATCACATGTGTGATGGCTGGCTGTACAAATCACATTTCACTGTAGAACTGACCCAATATGACTGCTGTGCACTGTGTGTCATCTCATTTTTGGGGACGATTCTAATAATTTGGTTTGAACAATACAAGAAATGGCAAATGACCCTGGAAATAGTTGATATCATTCTTCCCTCTCTCCCTCTCCTATGCTTAAAGAGAAGCTCTAAAATACGTTATGGTGGCAGTTCCTGGGTTTTACTGCTTTCCAGTTCCAGTTGTTCAGTGGAAACAAGAGAAATGGAAATTGATTCACAAACCAGAACTAATTTGAGATTTCTTCTATTTTTTTTCCCTGAGGTTTTAATGATTTGTGTAATTGCATGTGTTCTGGAAATATTGAATTGTTTTGAATTGCACAGGCAGCACAGCATAGACTCAGTTTTGTGCTCTTTGCATATTATGCTTGTGTGTTTGTATGTGTAGGCCACTGTAATTTGCTTTTCAAAAAAAGTATGGAAATGAAATCTCACAATATTTAGAGCCAATTTTTTGCAAACTTCTTTGTATGTCCTTTTGATTTGGCTTCTGCAATTGCACTCCCCATTTTTCTTGTCCACAAATGGACACAGATGTGTTCTTTAATTGCTTGATCCCAGCACAAATGCAATATGAAGGTACAAGTCAAAGATCTGATTGCAATAACTGTGCACATCTTTCCCACAAAATGCCATCACTGTAAAAGTGACGAGCACTTATGTTTAGTGTACATCAACCACAGTGCCCTTTCTGAAAGATGCTTATTCAAGAGGGACATACACATTATGAGCTGTGATATGAAT
The DNA here is from genome assembly GCA_020800305.1 of Porphyrio hochstetteri. Lineage (NCBI taxonomy): Eukaryota > Metazoa > Chordata > Aves > Gruiformes > Rallidae > Porphyrio > Porphyrio hochstetteri. Next base: position 46,482,090 of record CM036938.1, on the reverse strand, counting down.
GAAATATATGGACAGATGGTTAGGACGTTGCACTCAGCTTCGAGTTTTTTCCTTACTTGTAACTTCTACCCAAGACCTTATGCAAGTTTATTTTACGAACTTGAGAGAGGCTTAAGCAATATGTAGGCTCTCTGCACAAAATAAAAGTTCTCTTTTAGGAAACTATAAGAGCTGTGGTTATGAATACACCATTCCGAAATAATATGATTGGTTAAAAATTTCAACGGGGTATCTAAAAGGTGAAGTGGAAAGAAAGAAGTGTTTACTTAAGTATAAAAAGAGAATTTGAGACCAGATTACTCAAGAGTTGCAGTCGCACAGACTGCTCTAATTTGAGAGGGGAATGAGAAATGAAAATTAATATTTCACTTGAGAAAAGAGTGCAAAAGATGTCCTGAAATGAACTATTTAAAAGGCTTTCTTTCAATTACCCATGGATTGGAAACTAATCTCAGAAACTGTTTTCCTTACGTTCTGTAATTAAAGCCAAGTTCTTGCTCTTCAGAGAGAGCTACATCTCCATGTGAAATGTCAGGCCTTTTCCAGAGACATTTGTGGGCGTGATCTCTGAAATATTATAAAATTTTTATTTCTTCTTCCTTAGCTTCTTGTGTGGTAAGCAGCACTGATGCCTCTGACTTCCATTATGGAGAAGATCCAAAAACATTCATGTATCAACTTGGCATACTTTCAAGGATTTACTGTTTTTTGGTTTACTACGGGATCTAGGTTCCCCCTGAATAAAAACCCACATTGTTTAGAATCCAGTGTTCAGTCGCCTGATGCTGGAGCATTATATATTGTAGTTCAAGAAAATTTATGATGGGAGTATCCATCAAAGCCACACTGACATGTGCATCCTTCCAAATATAATTCCTTTCCAAACTAAGCCAGGATTAACTAAAGATGTTTTGGAACCACAAAATGTTATTTTTAAAAGGTAGCTAGTGATTGAGATAGATTAAGACTAAACATGGCTGGGATCGGCCAAAACCACGAAAAGCTTAACTTGTTCACATATTTATGGCTGGAGCAGAATTTGAGGGCTTTCAGCTATCCAAGCCCTGAAATCCTCTGGCACATTTTGCAGTAGGATGATAGGCTGTTGGTTTTGCTTTGCTTTGTTGTTTGTTTTATTTTTTTAATGGACTTGTCTTTTGTACAACTTGCCCCTTCCTCCCTCCCACACACATAAGCAGATCAGTTCAAACAGTGTCCCTGCAGGTCACTGAGTCCCAAAGCATTGCCCAATGCTTTTTAAAGAGAGAGAATGATTTAGATGAGAGATGCTCAACAGCCTTGTGACCAAGGTCACATTCACCAAGTGTCTCTTCTCCCATGCTGCCTCCTGTTACCAGGAGCACAGAGTGCCAGAGTGGTCAAAACATGGATGTTTATTAACATGATGGAGGAAGGGAGGTGCAAATGGGGATTAGCATACGCATGTGTGGACATGTGTCAGTTAGGAGCTTCATGGGAACAAGTGATGATTATTGCTTTTTAAGCAAAGGAAAAGGCACTCTCAGTTTATCCCTGTGGGAGCCACTGTTTATTTATTTGAATTACTTTCCAGTTGTATGTATTTTAAGTATGATACCGTGACCTTTTCACATTAAAAGCAACAATGACAAACAGCCAGATTTTATGAACTCCAAGACCCAGGTGACAAAGATGTTTATACCGTTCATCTCCACTGCTTACTGAATAAATGCCATCCGTTGCTTCATTGACAAACCCGAGAAAATTAGTAATGCCTATAAACTGAGCTGAAATAATCAAATCCAAACTTTTCTTAAATAAAAAATGCCTTGCAGTAGAAGGCTGCAAGAAACATTAGAAGGCTGCAAGAAGCAATCCTCATGCTGTTGCTCTGGTTTCACTTCAATGGGACAATGTTGATTCACCTGGGCTGCCATCTAGGTAAGACAGGTCCCTCAAAAGCCCTGGCATCACTTACTCTTTTCCAAAAGTGCATGTAATATTTTTGGCTGTGGTTGTCCATGTAGTTTTAAAAATTACTTAAAAACCTGAAAACAAACCAGCCATGTGCACACAGAATAGGCATACGTGTGCATATACATACATACATATGCACACATATGCATACATATAGATATATACACATATATGGGGAGAGAGAAGTACGTGTCAGCAAGAGACAGTGAGGGGATCAGTAATGACACCTTGCTGCACCCTTTGCTGGCTAAAATGGACGGATCCAACTCTCAGCACTTACTCAGTGGCTAAGACCAAGACCTAGATCCAGCTGCACTGGCAAAAAGCAGTAATAAAAAAAACCCAACACCCACAACAAAACACAAACATGCAACTTTGGACATTTTATTTGGCCCGTGATTTTAAAGGATAAGTGACTTTGTAAAGTCAAGGGCAATATATGTTAAAAGAGGCATTTATATACATTCTCTAACCACAATACTGGAGTTGCTTTAGATTCAGCTTTCCTCATTTTTTATTCGTGTGTGCTGACTGGATGTTATGATAACTGTGAGAAGGTTTCTCAGGGGACTGGAGTGCTTCCAGTACAGTGTGTTCTGCTGATGTGGTGAGTATCGTTTTACCAATAACAAGGGAGAAAGTATATGCTGTAACTGCATCAAATAATTTATTTGATTTCCAAGGACACTGAAACAAAAGTTTAATTACAGCAAATGAAATACTAAGGCAAATATCTGAAAACAGATTTCTTTTCCCCTCCGCTAATGGAAGGAGATTGTGACTAAACATCCTTGGCTAACATGGAGGCACACAGCTTTTCTTACATCTTGCAAAGAAGAAGAGGCTGAAATCCAAGTTCACATGTCTGCTGAAAGGTTAAATGTTTCCAACAAATTCTGAAAAAGTTAAAAGGAAAGAGGAATCTGTTAATGTCATTCTTGAATCTCACTATACACCAGCAGGCAGAACAGACCTAGTAAAATGAGAGGGCATCCAGGGTCTTCTTCAAGAGATTGCCTCAGCCCACGTCCCTCAAGTTCAACTAACTAGGACCAGACCTTTGGTTCATGGGCAATCAGAGTTCATTAAATGCTGTGTCTTGGAGGGAAAATATAAGATTAGAAGCTTGCTGGGATTAGGTGGTGAACCACTGAGTTGTATCTTTTGCACACAGGTTGTAAGCACTGTAATTAGGATGAATTTGGGTGTAATGTATCCCCTGTAACACAAATTATATGTGAAATAGAAGTTACATGTCTCATGCACAATATCCCCTATCCTCTGAGAAAACGTGGTTTGAGAGTTTAGGGATTCCCACAGATTGCCACAAAGGAATATAGTAGTGGGAAAATCTACAGCAACGCTGGCTACTCTTCCCTAGGCTCTACACTGTATCACTTCCCTCACACCTGGCCAGACGATGTCCCACAACTCTATGCACATCTACCCTCACTTTCCATCGGAAAGTTGTCCCAGAACCTTGTGCCAAGGTGAGAAACTTCCACCTAACTTCTGGTTTAAATATACCCATACCTAGTATCTCCCCGTGAACCCTTCCGTCGGCATTATTCTATACCTTAAATCACTCTTCAAGCATCATGTGCAGTTTATTTATGGTTCCAGATGCTGCTCAGCCTTCCTATGCCTTGCCACACTTCCGAATTCTTTTGTGAGGCTACACTCTTCTGTTTTCTCCCTTGGGACTACTTTGCCACCACCCCATCCTTTTGTTCACTCTCCCCTGCCTCAGGTCTGAATTCACCTCTCCATCTGGTGTGAACATAAGTGTAGCCATCTCCACTGGATACCTAACTCCAAGAGGCCCTAGCCTGCTAAAATCTAGACCCACAATTGCCTTTCTTGTGTTTCTTGTCTAATTATGTCTGGCAGGGAGCAAGGCTTTGTTTCTCCTCCAAGTACTTTTTCCATCAATCATTACAGCAGCTTTGTTCTAGCCAACATATCTAATGTTCATGTCAAACTTTTCTTAGGCCAGGCACTGCCCACTTTCATGCTTTGTAAAACAGCAAATGTACTTTGGCATGAAAAAAAGACATTAATAACAACTTATAAATTCAAATACACTAATTAGTTTATGAGTAACACATTCCATCACCAATGCATGAGTTGAAGGAACACAGCCAGGAAATCCAGATTACGGTCACAAGGAGGAGTCTCAATTATTCTAGTCTTAGCATGCGTAACTGTAACACCATTTGCACAGCTTTATCCAACTCTTTTTAACAGTCAGTGTAAAAACTGAGAAGAACTGAAAATACCTTTACACTTGGAAGAAAAACTGTGTTTCAGATCGACCACTTGGGGTTTTGGGGAGTCCCTGAGTTCCACAAAGGCCTTCCTCACCCCCACTTTAACACGATACATTTGTTGTGATGCCAAACTTTTATATACTAAGCACAAAGAAAGGGAACCTTCCCTTTTTATTTTGCTAAATCTTTGTAACAAGGCTGGAGAAGTAATTGACATTTAGCCAGTGCCCTAAATATTCTAGTAATAAATGCCTTGGCAATACCACAGCTAGACAAACAGATTAAAATAATGAGTGGTACAGAGACTGCTGTGCAACACTTTTTCCCATTAAAAAGTCCTGCTTTCAGCTGCTTATCACTTTGCCAAACAATTCAAGCTGAAATGTTGAGTGTCTGCTATGAGGTTGATTTTTCTGGGAAAAAATTCTGCTAGAATGGAAACATTTATGAGAATAAAATTGCAAGATGGGGGAGGGAGGCAGAATCAGCTGCTTGCCCACATTAAAAAAAACTCCAGACATTTCACTGGGTTGTTGTTGCACTCTGGAACTTGGATTTATGATCAGGTCAAAATGGGGCTATCTGATATTAAAGGTGTTCAGTGTGGAATTCCAAGATTATGCCTTCAAACCAAACCCAAAGCAGTAATCCTGATCTGCTGCCTTGGTCAGATCCTTAATACTGCTGAAGGGATTTGAATACACCTGATGTTTTGAGACAGGAACGACTTTGAGATTAAATCTGTGACAGCAGTTGCTTCCATGAAGCCTGAATTTCAGTCTCAGCTTGTTCTCAGATATGAACCTGACCAGAACCATTCCCAAAAAGAAATAAATCTGATTAATACCTTTCAGGTCTTAGTTAAAATGGAGTAGAGTTAGTTCAGGAAAATGTTATTGCTGAGAACAAAGATAAACCACAATGTTTCCTCCAGTTGGAAATGAAAGATCTATAGAGCTCAGGCTTAAAGATCCAGAATGACACTGTGCTGTTAGTGATGGATGCATCCATCAACACAACACCTTGGGAGGAAAATGCACTCCTCGCTCAGGCGATGCAGAATGTAGGAATTTGTCCTTGGAAAGAAAATGCGCTCCTCGCTCAAGCAGTACAGAATGCAGAAATCTGTCCTAATAGTCTGAACATTCATCATGCACAGCATAGCCAAAACCCTTAAATGAGAGCCACAGGACAGGGAAGCATTGCTTGCTAGCTCAGAAGACAGAAACTGAGAAGCTCTGGGCTCCCTGGAGACACCACGTCCGCAGTGCAACATGCTGAGCATGTTTTCATGTGTTCACTTTTGACTGTTTCCCACCCGTCCCAGGCTGATCAGCTTGAGGACCAAGTGCTTCTTTTCTTTCCTTTTTTCCCTTTCAGCAGATGATTAAGCTGATTTCTGGTAAAGATCCCCATGTATCTTCCATGCCCCAGCCAATTCCTGGCTTGATCGTCTTCCCCACCCATGCTCGGGTGTCTCCCTGCCACTCCATCCCTCCCTGACCCTTTCCAAAGAGCCACTGGCCCCAGTCCTCTTCTGCAAGCCCCTGCTAAACCTTCCCAGGGGCCTGAGGGACCAGTGCCATTTTGGGACATGTCAGGGTGCTTCCACTCAGGGCAGGGGGGCTGGTGCATCCTTTGCCAGGCATGGGGGTACTCGACCATGGCAGGTGGGGGTCCAGGTGCAGTGCTGGGCAGCTGGGGACACACCAATGGGAATCGTGGCAGGCAGCAGCAGGCAGAGATGACAATCTGCTTTGTTTTCAGGAGATGCTGGAGGCAGGAAACAGGGATGTCTGTTGGCAAGGTCTGCCTTTGGGTTTTAGGTCAACTTTTTTCTACCTTGCTAAAGTCCCAGGACACCGTCTAGGCATACCTCAAAGAAATGAAGCTGGCTGTTTTCTTGTAAGGTGAAAGCCCAGTCATTTTTGTTTTACTTTATATTTTCATTAACCATTAGCTGCAAAAATGACAAAAATGAACGCTTCTCATACCTGTCAGCTAAAAATTGAAATATCTACATTCTCTCTGGCTAGTTTCTGGCTCAGCCAGAAGGTTGTTTATTGTTCCATTGGCTAATGGATTCCTGCAGACTTCAATTTTGTGGTGAAATTTGGCACTGTTTCCTACAATAAGAGTGTAAGTAACATTTAATAAGAGTTTAGTGTACTATATGGATCTTGTGTCTCCAGTGAAAGGTAGGGAGGAAAGTAACATTATTTGGTTTAAAAATTGGTGCTAGCATTCCAGTGGCAAATGCTACCTATGAAACATTTCTAAAGCAAACATCTTAAATGGTGATTCTTCTTTACTTTGAGGGTTTCTGTTTATTTTTCTCTCTTGCCAAGATATAGACTGAAGAGTTATAATACCTGGACATATCCACCTTCCCTGGATGTGTTTAAAAGAAGAATTGGAAATAAATTACATTAAAACTCAGGTGTAGTTTCATGAAAGGGCAACATTGAATGTTTGGGGTAATATACTGTTAATATGAGAGGCTTTTGAGCTGGGATGGAAGAAAAATGTGAGTTAGGTTTAAGGAAAGAATCCTTTTCAATCTTCAACTCCTCATCTCAAGATTCAGAGCATGTATTTTCCGTAAAACTTACCCAGATGTTCCACTCAATGCCTGGCCAAGCCCAAGAAATTCCCCATCATAAATCTTTTTCTTATTTGAGAAAGTTGGAAGGTCATTTCCAAGAGATGGAAGCTTTATTGTTCAAACACTGGATTCACAGCATATTTATCTCCTTGAAGGTTCCTCTTGAACAAACATTTAGAACCAAGAGCATGAGGTCAACTGAGAAGGGAGAGGTGTAGAAAGAAAATCCAGTTTCTTTTATATGAAGTTTAACAAGTGTGTGCCACCTGAGTGCACAACTTTAGCTGTTGTTGTTGCATTGTCTAATATAATTGACTTTTAAAACAGCCAGCCAGAGATAAATTTGTCCATTGAAATAGGTGTTTTCTTATGTCCTCTTCCCTTCCTTGATTTCAGTGACCAGCCGCAGCAGATGAGTGACCCACACTGAGAAATGGGAGGAGCTGGATGGGGTGTTTGCAGGATGCACATAGTGTTTATGCCAGGACAAGAAGGAAAAGATTTCATATATTTATGTGTTTCCTTACTGGAATCTATGCAGGCACAGAAAAACACATACAAATGTCTTGTATGATGTAGGAATGAAGGATGGGAAAAGGAAAAAAGGGAAAATTTAGGTGGAAGAGAGAGTGAGTAACGGAGATGTATGGAGATGGGGAGAGAATGAGGAATGAAAAAATAAGCAAGACTGTTAAAGAAACAGGAAAAAAACAAAAGAAAATGTTACAAGATGTCAGAGGTGAAATATAAACTGATAAATAGCTTGAGTCTCATTTTTATGTAAAAGAGGCTGATGAAGTTTATCCATTAATAGATATGTAGGTACACAGATGCATACCCTGCCTCAACATGCAATGAACAGAGAGGGTCTAGATGAGTTTTATGCATGGCAGGAAATAAAAAGAAATGCATTTATCAAGCACATAACTGAGCAGCATCTGCTCATTTTTAAAGCTGTCTGAAAGTCAGAAGAGTATGACCTTCTCCATCTGTATCTCATGGAGGGATCTCGGGGAATATTAACACATGAATTTAATAAAAAGTTGCTGTCAATGGCATTTTTATAAATAAAAGAGACGTTATCTAGGCAAGAGGTGTTTTTCTGCTATCCTGATTCAGTCAGGCTCTAGTTAAGTGAAGCCTGAAACCATATTCTTCAGTTTTTCCAATTTAGCACGTGCATGGCACTGAACATATGTTATGATGAAGGATGACTTGCTGAGTTGGAACCTTGAAAATCATGCTTGTAGTATTGACTCATGAGAATAATCCTTTCTGCTTATCTATTTAAACTTATAAACAGATTAAAACTTAAAAGCATGATATTCAGCCCTGCTTTGCCTGAGGAAATACACCTTGCCTGCAGCAGTAATAATTGCAGAGACAGTACTTAATCCTAAAAAGGGAACAACTGCTTTCTGGAGTGTGCTGAACACTTCCAGCACCCTGTTACAGAGGATCTGTTCTCCTTGTTATTCCTGAAGAGTAGCATACATTCTGCTTGATCTGCACATTTGATCTGCTTCTGCAGGGCACAATAAGAAAAACCTCCTGCTAAGGACCCTGAGTTCTCATATTTGCCACAAACCATCAAATTCTGTTTCATCTGACACCTAAATATGTCACCAAAAAGCTGGTTAAACCTAGGTAGCCCGTTGTTTCCAAACTAGCGCCATTCATGGGGAGGAAATGTTTAGGAGACACTCCTGATGTTAATTATGACACCCAGTGACATGCAACTCCCCCCAGAATAGAAATAGGTAGAGGTTGTTTTGGGCTTGATTTTCTGCACAGCAGTCACTGTTATTAGCTGTGGCATGCTATATTGGTTTTATACATGGGCTTCTAGCACTCTGACATACCAGCGGCCTCCCTTTCTCAGGAGATCTTGCCTTGGACCCTGTTGGCCCTGACTAATAGCCCAGTTGCCCTGTGTAGACCAATCCATATCTACATCACAAGCAGTTTCCAAAATGATGCCTCAGCAGGCTGCTCTCACCAACAATAGGTGTTTTGTATCCAACCTCCTCTTCTTTCTGCCTTTCAAGTCAGGTATTTCCTTGAGAAAGGCCATGCCACAGATGACCGAGGTCAACTGCTGACCTTGGGCTGCTCTCTCTCTCTTGAGTTTGTTCTCACCTTCTGTTGTGGTTTAGCACCAGCTGGCAGATAAGCATCACAGGGCCTCCCTCTGGTGGGATGGGGGAAGAATCAGAAGACAAAGGTAAAACTCTTGGGTGGGGATAAGGACAGTTTACTGGGAGAGCAAAGGAGTGGGAAAATAACAACAGTAATAAAAGAATATACAGAACGGGTGGTACACAACATAATCTGCTCATCCTTGGAGCAACTCCTTCTCCCCATCCAGCTTCCCCTCATGCACTGAGCATGATGTCATATGATGTGGTGAGACTGGGTCACCTGCCCTGGCTCTGTCCCCTCCAGCTTCCTGTGAAATTTAAATCTATCCCAGCTGAAAACCTTTCTCTCAATGGATCAAGTCTGAATAGAGAAGGACTTCATAACCCAAGTAAATGAGAGATCTGGTCAAAAGACATATTTCATTCCTAGCTGATTAGGGATTTTCAGTCAAAGACCAGTTGATGCAATTTGAATATATGACTTATGTCCTTCCTTCCAGAACTTTCTGTTAATGTGAACATCAGGATAAAAACTCTGGAAAGGGACCAGCAGTCACAGCATTTCAGCCCAGTACTGACCACGTGTTCAATAAGACTGGGAGAAAAGCAGCTCCTCAGTTCAGATATGAAAAAAACAAAGCAACTTCTGAAACATGGAGGAAGGAACTTTAAATTAGGCATGTCTTTTAAATACCCAGATGAAAGCTGTGAACAGTGATTCTTAGGAAGCAGTTCTCTAGCGCTAATTCTCATACTATTTAAGACTTAGCTAATTGTACTATGTGGGTACTGTCTGCTCAACTGCATTCTCTTCTGGTTGCTATCAACCCACTGCCCTCCAGCTCCAGCATCCCACTGCTGCTTCTGCCCTCCCTGTCTCACACTGCTGTTTTCTCCCAGCTGCCAGACAGTTGCCACAGAATTGCTCTTGCATGCGAGGAGGACTATTTTTCCATTCAGTGCCCCTGCACCAACACAAGCCATTGTGCCAGCAGTCTCTCTAGGCTGCATGTTTGGTTTTGAGCCACTTGAACCAATGATATCTGTGCTACTACATTTGGGAGCTGAAGTCTATGCCTCTGGCAAGGTTCTTTTGCTCTGAAGCCATCACATAAAGAAGCAGCATCCTGTGCCTTGGTCATTGAGCATTTTAAGTGTTGAATTTCTACAGTCAGTTCATAACTCAGTTAGAAAAGGAGACAAAATGTTAGGGGAGAAAATAAGCAAATGGTACTCTGGGCATTATTTTCAGACACCTGTGCCAGATCTTTAAAAGCACACTGATGCTCTGCAGTTGCAAAATGGTTTGCCTGCATGAGAGTGATGTGCCAATCTTGCCCAGTCTCCTGCGCAACAGTGTTTGGGCAAGAGAGAAGAAATTTGGACTGAGCTTGTTCTCTGCCTCTCTAACTTCCTTTGGTCCCAGAAGAAACAATGAGTTCTTCACCTTTAAGAGGTACTACCTCACACCAAGCCACTGTGCTCTACAGCTGTTTGGTATTTGGGGAAAGCTGTGTGGAATATCTGGGAAGAGCCATTGCCACAAAAAGATTTTGCTGGACTAATCATTCCTTATATCCTCAGGGATTTTTTTTTTCTTCCTCATTTAGCAAGGCTATTTCCTGTAATCCCTTTCAGTCTTTACCTTAGTGTTTATTTCACGTATATTCTTCTTTCACTCTTTATTACTCTTTTGTTGCTGTTGTTGTTGCTTTAATCTCTGTGGGGCAGTCATTTCCTCCTATTCTGTCCTTTCAAGGTGTCTAGCACAAGGACACGCTGTTTTCCACCAGCCTAAGCATCCCTCACTGCTGTAAGAGTGCATTAAACTTGTTGTGCTCTGGGGCCATGCCAGATTTATGGCTGCAAAGAATTTCAGCATGGACGACTCAATATCTGGAAATCCTGGACATGGACCACAGCACATACTCTACTATAATAATAATTTGTAGCACAAAGTATGGTTTTCCTTCCCCAAAAGCCACAGAGAGGAGTTCACAGTGTGGCTTCATGCTGCATTTGAGACGGTAGCATCCTCCTCTTAACCAAAAGAAAATGTTTTCTTTGATCGTTCCTGGCCTATATCCTACTTTCTTTTGGGACTCTTTCCTTTCAAATATGGAATTGAAAAGGGATAGATTTTGCAAGATACAGCACAACTCAAAAAGTAAGTTTTTTTTTTCTCTTGCATCTACTTGTCAGCACTGTATGATTAATTAGTTTTATTAATGTATGTTATCACAGTGTAAAAGCCTAGGTTGGTAACAATATGGACATACCCAAACTGCACTATACAAGCAAATGATGGCCAGATATTCCATAGCAGGCCATGAGGTGTATGCCCCATTTTACCTTGTTTGCACAATTATCCAATGTTTGTCTGTACAAACTCAGACTGGTGCCTGACCTATAATTCTAGGTACAGCTTTAGCTGCCACTTTGACAAAAAAAGAGCATAGAAGTGATTAATTTCTATTGGATTCTGTGATCCACAGAAGTGGTATTTTAGATTTCAAGTGCTGGAAATAATTGTTTGTCACTCAGGGCAAAACAACGTCAGGTTGTGCCTGCTCCCTTAACTGCCTTTTTCACAGTGTTCCTTCTTTTAAGTTGAAGACAATGCATTATCTCCTGCAGACAAGTCTTCCTTTGCTAAAACAGCTCAGTTTCACAAAAAGCTGGTAACAACAAGCAAGTGAGGTTTGGGAGACACGGGCTGACTCTGAGAAAGGAAAGGAGTTGGAGTGACTTCAGTACCTGCTGGAGAGCAGAGCTGAGCAAATCTAGATTTAAGTATTTAACGGGAGTTAAGTGATGTTGGAATTTGACCCTGTCTTTATATTTTTAGTGACCTCGCTCTAGTGATCATACTGGGGCCCCTTGCTTGGCACAGAGATGGATTTTCCTCCCCATCAAGGCTGCAAGAGATTGGGAAGGTTGTCAGGCATCTTTGAGGAGCACAGCTGGATCAAGGCAGGCAGAAGGACCCTCTTGCCCATGCCTAAATTACTTCTTTCTAAGAAAGGAGATGAAGGCCATGCAAAGTGCAATAATTAATAGCTTCATTGCAGCCTCCCCTTCTCTTCCAATATCTCAGCCCATTCCTCTAACAAAACCAGACAGTTTTTCCTTGACAGCAGCCTGAAATACTGACTCACATAACTTATGTCTTGTCTATCACCAGGATTTAAATATTTCAGGCCCTGGCAGCACAGCTGGTTCCTTGCTGATTAGAGCTTGATGAGGCTGGTTTCCTAAAAGGGATGGTTTTTATTCATGGCCCTTCAGGTTCTCTGTTTTCCATCTTTAGTTCTTTCATCACTCTGGGTAATAGCTGACTTTCTTAACCGCCCTGAGAAGCGCTGCAAGAAGAGTCCGATTGTGCACAGTCAATGGAGCCCTGGGCCCTCTGGGAAGGGAAGCCCCTTTAGTCCCTAGATAGACAAGAGGGACATTATCTTTTCTCTCTCTCTCTTTTTTTTTAAGTATTATTAGTTGAAAAGATGATCACAGAGCTGCACAAGCCCGTCGTTGCATTTTATATTTGTATATGAAAACCAGCTGTCCATGGAACTTACGCCTGTCTGTCAGTTGATGGAGAAAGAAAGTAAGAATGGGGAAAAAAAATATTTGCAATCCTCTGGGAAGAAATCCTGTGGGTAGCTGGATTTGTCACTTCACCGAACGCTTTGGAGCTTGGAGGGGAGGTAAATAACTCAGGTGCAGAACTGAGCTAATGGACCAACAGGTAAAAGATATTATGCACAGAGGCAAACAAAGCAAAAGGAATTGTACTTTTTCCATATGGGTGTCTTTGAGAGGATCCTTTCTACCAGGAATAAACTTTCCCGAGAATGTGATGTGACAGTACAGGTGCACCTTACTGCACTGCATTGTAGGCAGCCCTCAAAGCCAGAAAGGATCTATCAATTGTCAAAGGAAATCAAAACTTTCCTGCTGGATCATTTGGGCCATTTACATGATCTTATTGGGAATTTAAACCCACTGAGAGATTTCACTGGGTGATTCAAAACTCAGAAAAAGCTAAGCCTCTCCTGCCCTACCATTTTGGAGCCAGGCTGATGGAGCAGGACTGAATTTTGGGGGTACCTCAGGACTCTCCAGCCCTGGAGGCTCCTATAAGCACATAAATCTGACCCTCCAGCCATGGGTACAAACCACGGTACTGACCAGCAGTGAACTTGGCATGTGGGATCACAACACATCTCAAGCCTCTCCTATCTTCCCACAGGTAGGGGAGGCAATGGAGAATGCGGGCCCCTGCAAGGCTGATGCCGTGAGCCCTTTGGGATGCAAATGCAGCTGATTGTTAAGCCAAACAATAAGATAAACAGTGATAAATTCCAGCCTTTACCTTAATTCAGGGTCATCTTCAGCTTCAGAAACCATATATAGGTAGAGCACAACAACAGAAACATCTGTATAAAAGGGGTCTGTTCATAATGCAACACAACACAGTGGGGGATTATGAACAGCATGTCTCTTTAAGTAAATTTCAGTGGTGCAGTAACTGGTCTTAATAAATATGGCCTGGTTTATCTCTTGGAAACTAAAAAAAAGTGATTGATGAGCTTCTGAACTAGTGTTTCATTTGAGCTGAGGTTTTCACTGACTGATAAATACACCAGACTTGCTCTGGCATTCCAGCTTATCTCAGCTCCACAGGAATACGCCACAGAAATGTCTCCTCAGCCTTTAGGAGAAAAAGCAGGAAGATATTTCTGAGGTTTATCAGCCCACACTAGAGTCCACACAGCCTTTATGTTCTACTGCTAATCTTCAGTAAAAACAGATGCAAAAGCTTGCTAATGTTTTTAAGGTTAAATGTAGACCCTTTTCTTCAGCACAGCACCAAGGGCATCCTAATTTGCTTTTCTCAGAGCACTTGTCAGTTCTCCTTCCCCTGGGTTTTAACTTTTGGTGCTCCAGTGCAGGATCTGGGCAGCAGAGAGGGAAAATATGGGGAGATGAAACCAGTCCAGGGTCCTATAGGGCAGACTGGAAAAGCACTGAAATGGGCTGAACTGGAAACTGATCACACTTTGCCCAGATGAAGTTGCTAATTGCCTGATCACACAGCTTCAACTTCAGGAAGTGCTTTGGTTTTCTTGAGGATCTATTTAATGAATATTAAAACCCTTAAAAATAGCATTTAAGGAACTTTATTAAAGGGTTAAATGTGGTAGGAACTCCTTAAGAGTTTTAATATTCTATTCTTTACCCAAGGCAATAGACAGCTTCTTCAGAGTCATTCCATTCTAATGTGTAAATGCTGAAAGTAATTAGAGTGCGTCCTATGTGTATTAAAGTATTTAGGAGAAAAACTTTGGAAAAAGTTACTTTTCACGAGCAGCTGCCAAATATTTTCTAAAAGTTATTGATTTACTAATAATATAAGAAGTTTTCATTTTTAAAATAAAGGCTGTTTTGAAACATATAATTCCAGAAAAGAATTTTGGTGTGATAAACATTTTTGTTAACTTTTCAGTATAGGAATGGGCAATGCTACAGCATCAGCTGCAATGTCTGTTGGCCAGAAAATGATGTTAAATAGAGATTGTCCTGAAAAGAGTTAATATTTTTCTTAAAAAGACAAACTAACTAATTTTGAAGAGAAGAAACGCTATTTTTTAAAGCAGCAGCCTGAAGTGCTCTGAAGAAATGCTTACCTATCTTTGCCACTTTGAGGAGAAAATACTCCTTCAGCTCTGAATATTGAACATGGTTTATAGAGCTGTCTTGTGTGGTGCACTGGGTTGCATATTTTGCTGTTACTTTTTAAAAGGCAATAAAGAGAAAGAGCCAGCATTTTTCTGTTTCCTCGTCCTTTGTTGCGGGGTAGATGTACAGACTCTCTAATGCTGGTTTATTTATAGATTACAAATCCCTGCAAAAGGATCACATGCCCTCTGATACATGCAATAAGCCCACTGGCTGTTTATGGCTAGGAAGTTAAGAATTCATATATAGACTAGGCATAAATGAGAACCAGACCCTACATTACTTCAGTCATCAGGGGAGGGTGTCTAAATTAAATGCATGCTATAAAAAGACTTCAGTATTAGTCATGTCTGCTTGATGAAATAAGGCCAAGTCTGCTTGATTAAATATTATCAATAGTCTTAAAATACTCTGCTGCCTAATGAAGCCAGTTGCCACCTGAACTGTTTATACAGTTGCTTTCTCTGACTTTTGAGCCTCTCCATCCCACATCTGCTGTTACCGAAAGGCAGAAAGTGGAGCTGAGGGTGCTCATAAAGCTACTTTTCTTAATCATTACCTGCCAATTTTATCAAAGTAAATATTAAGCATGATGTTCAAAAGGCTAATAACAAAGATATGTCTCCATCTAATACCTGCATTTTCACTGTGTTTAAAAAGAAACGTGCAAACAGAAAAATTAGGTACCCTCTAAATCAGTGTGCTTTGGCCTGCAGCTCTGCTGTGTTAATACTTGAGGCAGTGCATAAACATCTCTCTGGCTAATGTAAGACTTGCCAAATGACCATGGGGATTTTAATTACAGGGAGAAGTAGTTGTTCTGGAGAAAAAAAAAAACAGTTAAGAGGATGTAAACACTGTAATTGTACTTCGTCACAAGCAAAAAGCAAGAGATCATCCATCAGAAGCACATAGCTTCTCTTGAGTTCATGGGAGGTCACAGCTCCTCCGTGTTTTGGTCCATCTTTGCCCTGTGGAAGATGCACCTTTATACATTTGCATTTAGACACAAATCCTAGCTCCCTCTCTCTCTGCTTCCCCTGCTTTTTGGTGGAACTGAAGCAATGGAAAAGAGTCTTAGCAAGCTCTGCTATTGTGCAGAGCTGCAGACGGCAGACTGCAAATAGGTGAAGGGACTTAGAGATGAAGAGATCCATCCTCTGGTTCCTGGGGTATGAAGGACCTGGACTGCCTGCTAGGAGTGTGCAGTCTAGGGGATAAGGGGGAAATGAACTAGGAATGTTTCGGTCTGAAATAGATTTCATAAAATCCATAGAACAGAATGTTTGAACAAACCTGGACAGGAACGGGGCTGAAATCTAGAGAACAATGCAATATGGCTGAAAAGGCTTACTGAACAGGTTGGTTGGGGTTTTAGTACTTACAAAACTGGTAGGCAAAATTTCCAAAATGGCAACTGATTCTGAGCTTCTGCATTTTATTCTCACAGACAGCTCACAGGCCAGGTCCCTGCATTTTCTGCTCACAGCCTGCATATTCCCCCCGGCTCACATGTACATGCAGAAGAGGTTGGGCAGGGAGAGAAACTCAAATTATTTTTGATACCTTGTGAAAAGGTGGAACTACCAGAGAAGAGTTAAATGCAAGAAATGTATGTTTATCTTAGAGCAAAACTGAATCATAAAGATATTTGAAGTCAATATGTGTCACCATCCTGCACCAATGCTTGGATTTTCTGTAGCCCGAGAGGAAAGCTGACTTATTCCCTTCTTTCTTGATTTCCCACTGTCACAGACTGAGACCATGGTGGGTTATTAACTCAGATATGCTCATACCTTTTACCAGCTAAGCTCAATAGCAATGATACTGTTAACCGCTAATCTTAGAATGTCTTACGTACACTGAGAACATCTGTACATTTATCCTGGTAGTATAATGTTTATGTAAATCTTGTCAATGTACTATACACATACATTGCACGTGTAGTCCTTATATTTAAAATTGTGCTTGCTTGAATATAAATATCAATGCAAAATGTAATATTTTATATAAACACATATTTTACTGTTGTATATATTGTGTGTATACAGAATTTGTTAGGAGACAGATACCAAATGCATTTTTAAAGATGATCTTACTTGGTAAGATGAGAGCTCACTTGAGACACTGAATAACTTAGAGATCTGGTAATGGGATACAAACCTTTACACCTCCATATCACCACTTCTCATCCAGTCAAAACCATAAGCAATCAAAAATTATCACCATCCTGACAGTTTGGTGGCCAAGAAGCTACGGACAGCTTGTCGGTCCTTACCAGTGCATGCCTGTCAGAGTTTGGTCCTGTTGACATGATTGCAGTTAGAGATGCAGATAGAGGCAGGGCAGGGAGGGGTTGTCCCCCACTGGACTCCTGTGCCAAGTGGTACAGAGTAATCAGCTGCTTCTCCCCTGGGAGAGTTTGCTTGGTTCCTCTACGTGACCAGGGAAAAGCTACAGTCCTGATGGTAAAGCTCAGTGCCAGCTGCAAGAGCTCTCTTCTCAGACCTTGTGCATATAGGAATACAGTCAGGCTCTTGACAAGAGGGATTATAATGTGGCAAGAGAGAACCAGTGTGGCCAGCAGGACCAGAGAAGCTATCATCCCCCTGTACTCAACACTGGTGAGGCTGCACCTTGAGTGCTGTGTTCAGTTTTGGGCCCCTCACTACAAGAAGGACATTGAGGTGCTGCTGGAATGTGTCCAGAGAAGGGCAATGAAGCTGGTGAAGGGTTTGGAACACAAATCTGATGAAGAGCAGCTGAGGGAATTGGGGTTGTTTAGGCTAGAGAAAAGGAGGCTGAAGGGAGAATTGATTGCTCTCCACAACTACCTGAAAGGAAGTTGTAGCCAAGTGGGTGTCGGTCTCTGCTCTCAGGTAACAAGCAGTAGGACAAGAGGGAACAGACTCAAGTTGTGCCAGACTATGTTTAGATCAGATATTGGAAAAAATATCTTCACCAGAAGTTTTGTCAAGCTTTGGAACTTGTTGCCCAGGGAAGACATGTTCATGTGGTACTTAGGACTTCACAGTTCTGGGTTAGCAGTTAGACTCGATGATGCTGAAGGTCATTTCTTACCTAAATGATTCTATTATTCAGAAAAACATCCTCAAGAACAGCTGCTGCCTAGTAGGTGTAGCTTGAAAAGGAAATAAAATGCATAGTGGGACCAAAACTGTAGAAGTGATGAGCCTGTTCTGTGAATAGAGACTCTGCTTCGAGGACTATCATTATGCTGTCTTTTATTAAATTAATCTAATTCTTGAAATGAAACCTTAGCTACCAATATCATCCATAAAACTCTTCCTCTCTTATCCTTTCAGATTAAGCTGTCATTCTTGTCATGCAGATGCTTCGGCAAGATGGATGAAAGGCAACCAAATACTAACCTTAAGACAGAAAGATCTTCAGGACTGTATTTCTTCCTCTGGGTTGCAACCTATAAACTAAGGTAAGCACAGAAGATAAAATATATGCCTCCTATGTGTCTTAAGGCAGTTCTATCTAGATTCTGTACTTTTGGTTGAAAGAGTAAAACATCCATTCTATGGACAAAGACATGGTGAGACCGCACAACTTCCTTCCATCCAGTTACCAGAAAGAACTGTTATTCTTGTTACTGCATTGCATGCATTTTTATTCATCTCTGTGGCATCTGAGTACTTTACCTATGTTGAGGCATCCAAACTCTTAATTAGATAGATCAAACAATGACATTATCCCTTCTGCCTGCAGGTTTAGCTGTTAGCTTAAAGACCGAGATTTAATCAGTTCAATGCCTGAACAAAGAGCTGTCATCTAGCTACTGATGAGTGTTATGGTTGTATGAGCAATCTGCAAAAACCTGTGCTATATATGCTTGGTTTTCATCAGCACTGACTTTCTCACCACACTCTTTCCTTCCTGATTCCTTGTGTTTGACTTACAGAATCACAGAATGGCAGGGGTTGGAAGGGACCTCTGGAGATCATCTAGTCCAACGTCCCTGCCAGAGCAGGATCACCAAGACCAGGCTGCACAGGACGGCATCCATGTGGATCTTGAACATCTTCAGAGATGGAGACTCCACAACCTCTCTGGACAGCCTGTCCCAGTGCTCTGTCACCCTCAGTAAAGAAGTTTCTCCTCATGTTTAGGTGGAACTTCCTATATTCAAGTTTGTGTCCATTGCCCCTTGTCCTGTCACTGGGAACCACTGAACGAAGACTGACCCCATCCTGACACCTACCCCTCAAGTATTTACAAGCATTTTAAGGATCCCCCCATCTAGTATTCTCTAGGCTAAAAGGCCCCAAGTCCTTCCCAAGTCCCTCAGCCTCTCTTTGTAAGACAGATGTTCAGCCTCCTAATCATCTTTGTAGCCTCTTTTTGTACCCTCTCCAGTAGCTCCCTGTCCTTCTTGAACCAGCGACCCCAGAACTGCGCACAGTATTCCAGATGAGGACACACCATTGCCAAGTAGTGGGGGAGGAGAACGTAATTCAATATTTTAAAAAAAATTTGATTCTCTGCTTTTCTAAAGGATTACTACTAAAAAAGAAGAAATTAAAGAATCTAAATTTTTAGGTGGTGTTGTATTCACTGTTCTCATTTTGCCTGTTGTACATGGACTGTGGGGGGTTGGACCCTATGATCTTTGGAGGTCCCTTCCAACTGTGATTACACGGCAGCAAATCAGCTAGATTTCATGATGAGCAAGAAAATCTGCTTGGTTTTCTGTCTCTTGCATGCCGGTTCTCCCAGCTGCCTACTGACAAACAGGTAATTAAACACAGAATCACAGAATCACAGAATAACAAGGTTGAAAAAGACCTTTCAGATCATCAAGTCCAACCATTCGCAACCTAAACTAAACCATATCCCTAAGTACTTCATCTACCCTTTTTTTGAACACATCCAGGGAAGGTGACTCAACCCCCTCCCTGGGCAGCCTGTTCCAGGCCCTGACAACTCTTTCAGTAAAAATTTTTTTCCTAACATCCAATCTAAACCTGCCCTGGCACAGCTTCATGACATTCCCCCTTGTCCTATCACCTGTCACCTGGCTGAAGAGACCATCACCTATCTCTCTATAACCTCCCTTCAGGTTGTTGTAGGTGGTGATAAGGTCTCCCCTCAACCTCCTCTTCTCTAGGCTAAACAGCCCCAACTCCCTCAGCCGCTCCTCATAGGATTTGCCCTCCAGCCCCTTCACCAGCCTGGTTGCCCTTCTCTGGACTCGCTCCAGGACCTCCATGTCCTTCTTGTGGTGAGGAGCCCAGAACTGGACACAGTACTCGAGGTGTGGCCTCACCAATGCTGAGTACAGGGGCACAATCACCTCCCCAGACCTACTGGCCACACTGTTTTTGATACAAGCCAAGATCCCATTGGCCTTCTTGGCCGCCTGAGCACACTGCTGACTCATATTCAGCCTGCAGTCAACCAACACCCCCAGGTCCTTCTCTGCCTGACAGCTCTCCAGCCAGTCTCCCCCAAGCCTGTAGCGCTGCGTGGGGTTGTTATGTCCCATGTGCAGCACTCTACACTTGGCCTTGTTAAACTTCATCCCATTGCTCTCAGCCCATCAGTCCAGTCTGTTCAGACCCCTCTGAAGAGCCTCCCTACTCTCAGGCAGATCAACACTTCCTCCCAGCTTAGTGTCATCTGCAAACTTAGTGAGGGAGCATTCAATCCCTTCGTCGAGATCATTGATAAAGATGTTGAACAAGACTGGACCCAGGACTGAGCCCTGGGGGACGCCACTCGTGACCGGCCTCCAGCTGGATTTTGTTCCATTCACCACCACCCTTTGGGCCCGGCCATCCAGCCAGTTTTTAACCCAGCTGAGGGTCCACCTGTCCAGCCCACTGGCAGCCAGTTTCTCAGTCAGAATGCTGTGAGAAACTGTGTCAAAGGCTTTACCAAAGTGCAGGTAGATCACATCCACAGCCTTCCCCTCGTCCATTAAGCGGGTCACCTTGTCATAGAAGGTGATCAGGTTAGTTTGACAGGATCTACCTTTTGTAAACCCATGTTGACTAGGCCTGATCCCCTGGCCGTCATGCATGTGTTGCATGATAGCTCCCAAGATGACCCTCTCCATGATCTTCCCTGGGCATATTAAAATATTATTATATTAATTAGTACAGATTTTCTGGTTGAATCATAGAATGGTTAGGGCTGGAAGGGACATTAAATATCATCAAGTTCCAACCGCCCTGCCATGGGCAAGGACACCTCTCCCTAGACCAGGCTGCTCAATGTCTCATCTAAACTGGCCTTAATGACCTCCAGAGAGGAGGCAGCCCCATCTTCTCTGGGCAGCCTGTTCCAGTGCCTTACCACCCTCATAGTGAAGATTTTCTTCCTAATATCCAACCTAAACCTACACCCTTCCAATTTAAAACCATTCCCCCTTGTCCTATCTTTACATGCCCTTCTAAAAAGTCCCTTCCCATCTTTCTTGTAGGTCCCCTTCATGCTGGAAGGCCACTATAAGGTCTCCCCGGAACCTTCTCCAGAGAGAAGAAGAAAGAACCCCAACTCTCTTAGCCTGTCTTCATAGGAGAGATGCTCTGGACCTCTAATCATCTTGGTGGCCCTCCTCCGGGTCCATTCCAACAGTTCCATGTTACACTGGAGACTCCAGCACTGTACACAGTACTCCAGGTAGGGTCTCACGAAAGCAGAGTAGAGGGGCAGAATCACCTCCCTTGACCTGCTGGCCACACTCCTTTTGGTACAGCCCAGGATACGATTGGTCTTTTGGGCTGTGAGTGTGCATTGTCAGCTCATGTCCAGCTTCTCATCCACCAGCACCCCCAAGTCCTTCTCTGTTGGGCTGCTCTCTATCACATCATCTCCCAGCCTGTATTGATGACAAGTATTGTCCCAACCCAGGTGCAGGACCTTTCATGGTGAACCTCATGAGTTTCACCTGGGTGCACTGCTCCAGCCCGTCCAGGTCCCACTGGATGGCATCCCATCTCTCAGGCACATTAACTTCACCACTCAGCTTGGTGTCATCTACAAACTTGCTGAAGGTGCACTCAACCTCACCGTCAGTGTCATTGATGAAGGTAATAAATAATTCCAGTGCCTGTACAGACCCCTGAGGGACACCACTTGTCACAGATCTCCATCTGCACATTGAGTCATTGATGACTACTCTCTGGATGTGACCATCCAACCAATTCCTTATCCACCAAACAGTCCACTCATCAAATCCATATCTC
This sequence comes from Porphyrio hochstetteri, assembly GCA_020800305.1. NCBI lineage: Eukaryota > Metazoa > Chordata > Aves > Gruiformes > Rallidae > Porphyrio > Porphyrio hochstetteri. Next base: position 46,460,156 of record CM036938.1, on the reverse strand, counting down.
TCCAGTTTAGAAAGAAGGATGTTGGGGGGGTCTGTGTCAAAGGCTTTACAAAGGTCCATGTAGAATATTCTAACCCAATACAGCACGAGCAGTGTCCTGCTGTTCTTACTGATACATGTTATCTGATGGAGTTGATGTGTCTGAGTCTGCACTTGCTCATACATCAGTGGTCCAGGGCAATTATTTTGCCTCCTGGTCTGTAGTGCTGTAAAATGGGTGAGATGCTTATTAGAATAACACATTGAGACTGGTTAGAGTAAATCTTACAAAAGTGGATTGGTTTTGCTAATATTGCTACCAGACAATTGGTCTGGCTCTTGAAGGTCTAGATGTGAATCTCTACTTTTTATTTCCTCCCCCTCCCACATTTCCATTAGATGACACAGACAGGGCATTATCCAACTAAATTATCCATATGTGCAAGGTACTGCAGTTTACTAACAAATACCCTAGTCATGCCATGTTTAAATAAGATCAGGATTCTCACCTTCTTCAGATTGAACTACCTGAACGTGCCACAGGACTGGGAAGAACAGTACCTCTCAGCAATGGCCAGGTGTGGTTACAAGATCAGGGATGGGCCCAGGATAAAGGCCAGATGTGAACTCTTCCTAAACTTGGGCAGATGCAACCCGTTGCATTCAATTCCTCCAGTGTAAGGAATATGAATCAAGGTTCCTCATTTTCATAAATGAGGTGGCATCTCCTTACCCCTTCACTCTTAAAATGCTGAACATTGCTCTCTGTGATTAGTTTCTAGACCAGAACTCCTACCTTTCATTTTTGGAAAAATTTTGTTAAACAGAAGTGGCTATGATCGAAATACCTCGGGAAGACTATACTGCACAAGCAGAACATGCTGAGCTCTCATGGTTTTAGTTTTACTGGACAGCTTTGTGCAGGCACATCACCTTGCAAGAAGTGCTCATGGGGCTCTGCGGCATCAATGGCAGTGAGACTGTTGGTGTAATTTAATGACCTTGGCACAAAATTACAGGACCTGGCTCTCTAGTATTTGCCTTCCTCACCTGGGGCTTCAAGCTAAACATTTAATGAGGGAAACTCACCAACCCTCCTGTCTTCTCCTCACTGATATTCAATTAAGAAGTTTATTTAAGTAGACCAGCATTTGACCTCCCCTGCCACACTTCTCCCTGTAGAGGAGCTCTGCTGCTGCCCACCTGCTGCACGGCAGGATTGTGCTTAGCCGTGATCCCTGGCACACACTGTGTGCTTATGCTTGATGGCTGGCTTGAAGGAGAACAGACCACTAATAAATTGCACAGTCATTACCCTTTATGCATACTTGTTCTAATAGGTGTCGCAGATTCCTGCCTCCTAATAAGGAAAGGAAGTAGAAAAACACATAAATTCTCCCAAGGGAGTCAGACAGCCTGAAGCTACGTTCGACAGCTGTTAAGGTTACCATGAACACCAAGAGCAAAACAAGGATTGGGGTGGTGGGGGGAATAGAAAGAAAAAGGAAAGATACATTGCCAGAGATTTTGGCAACACTTTCTTGGATACGGACTGTGTTTTGCAATGCCCCAACCTATAAAAGCTCAGCCCTTCTGTGGCACGAGATGGAATTTGGAGATTAAACAAACATTGGCATTAATTAGTCTAAAACCAAATCATCTCATTTATCCAAAGTTTGTGTTTCTGTATCTTGCTGGGTTTTTTTAAAACTGTCACTTTAATCTCCAGCAGAGAGACTTTGGCACTTGATGGAAGTTTGGATGCTGTGGTGTTATTAAATCTAATTCATAAGAGTTTCAGAAAATGTTTTCACAGGGTTTACATTTCGTCTTCTACCCTCAGCTCTGGTCTTTCTCCTGGGGGCCAGCTAATAGGAATCGGGTGCTTCCCTTGCTGCTCTGGAGCTATGCTGAGTTACACCAGCTAAGCCTCCATCCCTCCATATTACAGTGGAGAAATCCAAAGGGGAGATTCATGTCCTCTGTGAAGAGGTGTATTTAGTCTATCCTGCTGATATAGTTTATGGCTTTGGCAGGGAAACTGTTGACAGTGCATACTGTGGATATACTTCAAAGTGAATTTGAAGTCATGGAGCCAAAGCTCTCACGATGCTTGTTAGATTAAAGTTGTAAAAGGTGCTTGCTGTAGGTACATGTGTATCTGTAGAGTTACACCATCAATTAAACATACTCATTTATCCTAAAGAAAGCAAGAATGGAGGACACCAAAGACTGCTTCTGCCTTTTGGAGCAAGGCATAAAACCAAGGTCACAGCACAGCTGGGCACTAAGGAACCCACGGCACGTGTCACAGGCCTGCTGGTCTCAGCATCCTGGTCAAATTCCAGCTCGTGCAATTGCTACCCATCTGCCAAAAATGTGCCCATGTCACTCCCTCTCCCCAGTTTCAAATAACTACAGTATTCCTATCTCTTAACTTAAACCATGGAGGAGTATAGCTCTGTTGTATTGATTGAATGTCTAGTGCTTTTAATTTTTATATGGGCTAACTTCAGGTGCAGTCAAAGTGATTTTTAATTTTCAGGCTGAAAGTCAAATCTGCTCTCATCAGAAGACCAAAGTTACAACAGTTGCACAAAATAGGAACAACTGGGGGCGAGAGTGCGTTTTCTCACAGGACAAGACACTGGAAGGGCTCAGGGGAGATTTCTATTCTTACATCTCATGATTTCTATGTTTTTCCATGAGTCGGCAGCTCTTCTCTCATGTCCCTTTGCCCATAAACCTCAAACATGAACGCGAGTGGTGGATGATCTACAGATGCTGACAACTCCCCTGGCCCATTCAAAGATGTATTTCCATCCTACTTCAGGATTTGGTCCCCTATATACAACCACAAATCTTGCACACTCAGTTAATCAAAATACTGTGCTTCTGAAGACCACTCTGATGGAAGTGTCAGGGAGAGAGATGATGTCTCTATCTGGAGCAGGGTAAAGCAATGAGTAGCTCAAACAATGAGCATTAATGCTGGCTGAAAGTGTAAAAAGACCGTATATTGATTCCTCCTTGAGTTTAAAGTAGGATTTATTTTTTTAAAAATCTAGAAGGAACTTTTTGATAGCCATTATCAACACATGCTTTTCTAAAAGTATCTGTGACAAATGAGAGCAACCAGTAATATTGCTTAATATTCTAAACCAGTTTAAGTTCCTGTCCAATGTCAGTCTTAACACAAACTAAAAATATGCTACTTATTGAGCTGAAAGAAGGTTTTGATTTACAATTATGCCTTGATGGATTACCTGAAAGCGCAACCTTCAGGCAAACTGTGATTAACTTGACCAAAGACATCTGGGAGAGCCATCTATGGCCTAAAATTATGACCTTGGTATTCTGGGCTGAAACTAGACACCATTTAAATTGCAGTGCTGAAAAACTCTTCTACAGAGGCCTTTGTTTAGGAGGCCAACAGGTTTTTTAGCTTCAGCAGTTCAGCAGAAACACCTCCTGTGAAGTTACAGGGGGGAAAGAAAGTACTTCCTATTTTTTTTCAGCCATTACTTTAAAAACAAAACTCCAAACACTCCCAGCTTGTATGAATAAAGAAGCAAAAACAATTAATAACCTAATGATTAGCAAATGCTGTAGACAAAGGTTTGGATTTCACTTAGCAAGATTTATGGAGCTGAATATAAAAGTATGACTCTTGAAAGCCATATGCTCATAATTAGCTCAAGTTTTACCCCTGGATACTGTAAAATCACAACATGCTGTCAGAGACCATTTTCTGATCCTGTTATCAGCATGGAAAAAAGTTTTCTACTAAATGCAAAACAGATTTACAGGTGCTAAAACAGCTATTTTATCAGTGGGAAACAGGCTACTTTTTGTTCTCTAAAAAAGACATGTCGTGATTTTACATTGGCCAATTGATTGTATAACAAAGGGAAACAAAACAATTTCAGTCACCTACTGAAACTGAAGAAGATACAATGTGAAAATAAACGCAAGGAAATTGGCTGTGTCTCTGAATCCGGGCATATTGTCACCTACTGTAAAATAAATAAAAAAACCCAAGAACAAGATCAAAGTGGTGCCAATGCCTTCTTGTTGGTGAGTATGCTACATAAATCCTCTGCTTTCCTACAGGCAAACTCAAAGGATAACTGCATTGCAGGCAGCTGTGAACACTGGATTTTAAATTATTCTGTTAAAGAGAAGTTCTGCAAAGATAGAAGTCCTTTCAGTGTATTTGTTCCGGCCATGAGCCATCATGTGAAGGGACTCCTCCTGGACCACCTCCAAAAGGCAGATTTCTGTACATTCCCATCCCACAGCAAGAACCCACTGCCCAATCTGGAAGGACAAGTCTCATGCAGAAAAGCCCTGACCTAGCATTTAACTTGTACTCCAGCAGCTGAAGTGAACGGCTTGTCACTTGTTCTCCATCTGGCACTGCACAGGGAACGACAGTCAACTGGGGAGTGTTCCAAGGGCGTTTGGAGCAGTGGGCCTGAACTGTTTTTAACAACAGATTCTTCAGAGTTTGGTGATTGCAGAGCAACCCTCCCTCAAAAAGAAGAAGCAACAGCCCTTGGCTTCCTGCAGCACGGATGGTTTAACGTGATGGTTGACAGAAACTTTATTTTAGAGACTGTGTTTGAATACTAGGCCTAGACGTGCATGAACCTGAAGTCTGGAGCCATTTGCTGAGCAATTCAAGTCTTTGGATTGCACGAAGTTATTTATAAGAGGGTTTTTTGCTCCTAAATATTTAGATGGAGGTTTTGGTATTCAATGCATTTCTTCCTCTGAAACGTCCCAGGTAACTTAAAAAAAAAATCATGAGCCAGATTTGTACCCAAGACAAAGAGTGTGAAGGTACAGAAGGCAGGAGCCGTATGCAGAAACAATACAAAGCACTATGTAAACATTCACTCTTGCTTTACAGTTTTGGCAAAAGGATGTAAATTAAAGAAGAGAAGAACAGTTACACTGAGTCACAGGGAGGCTCCGTCTGACCCACTAGCTTATCACCCAGTTTCCTAAAAAGCAAAATTTATGGGAACAAGGTGATCCTTCCTCTGCCATAGCCTCCAGGCTTCCAGGACTCAGTGAGAGGGCAGCTTTCTGAACTGGAGATTGTTTAGGGGCCATGAATTCATCTGCCCTCTATGTTTATCATTTTAGCTCTCTGCTGGTTGAGTCTGCATTGTCTGAATAACAACCTCTTATTTGATTGAAGCCTGCTGTGTGGCAATTCCTCTAGGTGCACAGTAGTTAGTTATATTATTATGAAAAAAACTCCACAGGCATTTCCTCCCCCTGCCTCCCCCAGGTTCCCCCCAACGTGCCCCCCCCCCCCGCCCGTTCTTTATTGCAGGAAGAGAGAAGAAAGGCATAAGGTAAAGGGCCTGGTAGCAGTTCCTTGAGCAGAAGATGGGATGTTTCAAACTTGCAAGGAGTCTGTTTGTGGGCAATTCCATCATCTAAACAGGGATTGCTGCTCAGGGCCTTAGAGATCATTCAGGTTGTCACTGACACTCTCTGAGATGGTTTACAAGTAGGTGTACAAGGCGGTCCTTTCCTGATCAAGTGGGGGGTAATGTAATGAACACAGCACACCATTTCCACACAGTCTTCCAGATCTGGGAACAAACTTTTCTTGGCAGCATTTGTATGAATACTGTACTGTGGTGGTGTCTGTCAGCACCTTTACTCTAAAACACCACATCAAAAGAAGCCAAGGGTGAAAGAGCCATGGGTCCAGCATAGCTAGGAGAAACTTCAGAACATTGGCACAGACCTCACTTGCAGATGAACTCACAGGGTCATATAAATAAGTGAAGGGAACCAGTGAGACCCTAAAACCTCTGAAAAAGCTGAAGTTGCACTGTTACAAGTCAGTTTTCAAAATTTTGATCTGCTTTGTTTTCTTTGACCTGACTGAAAAAATAGTGATACCCGGAATTAGTATTGTGTCCTTCCTCATGGACCAGACAACAGATACATAAGACCAGAGTTTCCTGTGAAATCTTGAATCCTCTTTATATAAAATGGCATATCATTCTTTTGGGTTGACCCAGAAGCAACAGAACTTTGGTTTCCCTCTTCCCTTAGCCCAAGAAACCATTTCTGAAGAATGAACTTCAAAGCTCTTGGCCATTTGTCAGAAATTACCACAAAACTACAAAGAAATAACCCAACAGTAAATCAAAAATCTGAGAGAGAAACCTCTCACAAGGACTACAAAGGCAGAAAAAAACAAATGGCATGGAGAGTTGATTAGAACACCAGCAGTTTGCCACGGCAAAGGAGAAACTGATACCAGATGCTGCTGGGAGCCCTTTCATTACCTTATACAAGACCTGCAGAGCCGTGAAGGGGCCCCGTGCAGCACTGCGTCTCTATATGGGATAAATGTGCAGTGCTTGGGCACAGCGATTCATACTTGAAAGAGATCTGCAGAGCCAATTATTATTTTATTTGAATGATGAATTCGGAGGCCAACTCCTTGTAAGTTTGCTGCATCCTTTCATCATCTTGCAGCAAGTCTTTTGAAGTGAGCCTGTCCTGAAAAATTATGCTGTTATGTCAGGGTTTTTAATGTCAGCAGCATTACTATTTAAACAAGTGAAAGTAACAGATGAAAAATTAATCAAAAATTGTTTAATATTGGATGCAAGGGTTGCCAGACCTTATGGCCCTTGGCATGTACTTTCTTACTTTTTAAATCCTCAGACATCTTTTTCTGGGTCCTTAAAACTTATTTTTAATTTGACTGGCTATTCAGCAATTTCTGAATAACAGCAAGTAATAACAGCCATTTTCTTCCACTATTCTAGAAAGGAAGGTCAGATAGAAACAGGATGGTTTATGTTTAGGCAGTATTTTCTGAGATGTTACTTGCATAAGTTGCATCAGATGGAAGAAACATACAGTGCACTGAGGGAGGGAGGGTTTTTTATTCTGATCTGAATTTTTTGTTTTATTTTGTTTTGTTTCATTGTTTTGTTAGCATAATTACAGAGAGTTGTACTCTGTCAAAGCTCTAAGTGTACTGCATACCAAAACCATGAGGGAAGGCCAGGGAAAAAAAATAGCCCTGATATTGCCTTAAAAGTAGTAAGTTGGGGGTTTTGTTTTAGTTGGGATTTTTGTTGGTTTGGGGGTTGGTGTTTTTTAATTAAGTAATTTTTTAGTCACCTTGTGGTTTTGGAGCTTTTCAGGTTCACTCACTTTGCTTTTCCACAGTTTTCTCTGCAACCATGAGAGAAACTAGTTCTCCTTTTCTTATGAGTGAAAGCATAGACTATATGGACTAACTAGACTCTGGCAGCTGAGGATTTCAGCAAAAGCATATCAAATGTAACGGCTGTTGTAAAAAACCTGCTAAAACTGGCAATACAGGGGGCTGCGAGTCAGGCAAAGGACGTGCATGTGAAGAGACAGCAGCAGCGAGCTGCAGCAAGCTGCGGGATAGATGGTGGGCACGTTATGGCAGAGCTGGTAACTTGAGAAGGCAAATGTTATCAGCATTAACATTTTGTATAATTTTGGGAGATACTTGGCAGCCTTTATGGAAATGTGAGGCAACAGCAGCTCAGTGGAGGACATGGGCAGTCTCCCTCCACTGAGTATGCACATCATGTGTGGTGCTCTTCAGAAAAAAATTGTCACATTAAAAGCTGTTGAACATTTTTAAAAACTTGTGATTAATGTGCTCTTAACTTTCTGAGTGAAAGGGACAAAAACAACCCTGCATCAGTGTCACTGGTGCCACTGTACCTCTGGAATGCTCTAGCCCTTGCCAGAGTCCCAAGTATGTTCTGTTTCACTGAGCGGCTGAAGATGGTACAGTGACATAATTTAACTGCATTTGACAAAGATAAACTCCATCTCCAAGGGACATTACCTTATTCATCAGGAAGAGACACACTGACTTGCCTTATGTCAAGGAAGACTGTTAATGCAATTGAAACTCGTGGAATTTATTATCAAGTAAGCCTTCATATTGGAGTGACAAAAAATGAAACATAAAAAAGGATGCTTTCTGAGCTTACTACAGCTTCTGTATTTTGTAGGTCATTGTTTCTGAATAATAACTTCTTGGGAAACAAAATGACATCATCGCAACACTGAGCATGTCAAATATAATACTACCAACATAAAGCATAGCAAATGTTTCCTTTACTATTTCTAACATATCTGCCTGTCATACTTCTTCTCATATTCATACTCATCAAATACATAGGAACAAAAAGAAAGCTCTTTCCACTTTGCTCCTTGATTGGAAAGCTGCCTTGCTATCCATTCATACACACCGTGAGGGTCGTCTGAACAGGTGTTTTCATCAAGTCATACAGGCCAAGCCTGAAGGGGTTATAAACGGTGCTGGAAATGTGACCAAAAGCCAGAGGAACGAAACGTAACACTCAGGATTTCTACAGTACTTAAGCAGATATATATTCTCATTCCTTTTGGACAAGGAAACATCTTTTGCTGTATTCTGTATGGTGCCTAACACATGGTACTTGTGTGGGTGCCTGGTCTCAGCTGTACTTTGGATACCCCCATAGCACAAATGATGAATAAAAATTAGCTTTTGTGGCTGCTTTCCTCAATGAGAAGCATGTGAAAACAGATCAAAAGTCTCATAAATAGCTGAAGGAATTTGTTCTTTTGGCCAAAACAGAAAGCAAATGCCAAGCAAATATTAACTTTCGATTACATTTTTCTCCCACCTAATTGCAAAACTAAATCAATCTATAGAAAAATATTTTTCATCTTTCTTCTCGCAGCTTGTTTATAATACTGGAAAAATAATGGGGTTTTTACTGCTGCTGAAAAATCACCAGCCTCTTTCTAAGCTTTTATTACTTAAACAAGGATCTACACCCAGAAAATTTCACTTATTTCTAGCTGAATCAGCTGTACAGTGTAATGTGGAACAGCAGCATGCCTGGGTATCTGTTGGTGGAACTGATGGGCAAATTTTGCCTCTGTGATAATGTACCTTTAAAGTTAGGAACCACACAAACTGCCTAACTGCTGTAAATGAAGGGGACTGCACAAGCCCTTTTTAAAAGAAAGAAAAACAATAGCAAAAACATAGTATCAATACTAGAGTAGAATTTTTCACCCATATTGAGTGGGGGGTTTGGGTTTGGTTGTTGTTGTTGTTATTTGGTGGTGGCTGTTCTGCGTTATTTTAATACGATGGAAGATTGTCATTTGGGAAATGACCAAGAGAATGGTGGCTTGAGTAGCTTAAAACAGGTTTGCTCACCAGCAATAAGAAGAAAATTTTGATAGAATAATGAGTGAAAGAATATTATAGTCCCAAAATTTGTTTTCAGTACACCTGACAGCAACCTCATGTAACTGTCAGATCACTCTCTGAACACACACACACAAAAAATCTTTGGCTTCCATGTCACCTTGTGGCAACGAGTTCAACAGTCTAAATGTGAGTTGTCTGAGAAAGGACTTTATTCAATTAATTTCAAAGCTCCCTTCTAAACTTTTTTTTTCCACATTGAGAGTTAAGGAGTAGCATTTTGCTATTTTCTTCCTCTTTATCACTTGTGATTTTTTAAAAATCTCCATCGTACCTCCCCCTCATCTGAGTCTTTTTTTACTCTTTCCTCATGGAATTCCTCTTGTACTTCCACCAAGCATTTGACCATTTTCTTCGCTTTTGAAAATGGGCTGATTTTTTTTTTTTAAATGGGGTAATGAGAACTGAAGATGGTACTCAAGAGATAGGTGTACCATGCCTGTGTTCATGACACAAATGTTTTCTGGTTTATTACCTATTCTTTTCCTGATAATTCTTAGCATTTTCCTTACTGCTTTGGACTGAATATGAACACATGCACTTATCTTTTACTTTAAGACATCCCACCCAAGGACAAAGCTGAACCAACTTTACAGGAGGATACCAACTGAATTCATTCAGCTTCAGACAGGCATAACTAAGGGTTAGTGTTATATAGCATGATTTTCAAAACCTCAAATGATTTAAAGGTGGAACGAAAGGGTATGGTAAACAAAATCAGGAAATATTTACAACACAATGATAAAAGGTATGCTGCAGTGAAAATACATTCTTTCAAATACAGTGCTTACTCTATTGTACCACAAATCCACAGAGAAGACATACAATGAGATCTGAATCTAATATTAATAGAAAAAAAAATTAGGAAGGAAGAAAAGAATGTAAACAAAATATAAATGGGGAAACAATTGAAAATCTGCAGAAACACGAGGCAGCCAAATAGTTTGAAGTCAAACTACTTTGTATTTTAGTTAATGAAATCTTCAACATGAGTCAGCAAGGTGTGCTCGCAGCCCAGAAGGCCAACTGTATCCTCAGCTGCTTCAAAAGAAGTGTGACCAGCAAGTCAAAGGAGGTGATTCTCCCTCTCTACTATGCTCTCCTGAGACCTCACCTGGAATACTGCATCCAACTCTGTAACACCTGACCAAAGAAACACATAGACCAATTTGAGAAAATCCAGAGGAAGGTCATGAAGATAATCAGAAGGCTGGAGCACCTCTCCTATGAAGACAGCCAGAGAGTGTTGGGTTTGTTCAGCCTGGAGAAGAGAAGGCCCTGGGGACATCTTGCAGCCTTCCAGTACCTAAACGGGGGCTACAGGAAAGCTGGAGAGGAACTGTTTGCAAGGCCCTCCAGTGACAAGACAGGGGTAATGGTTTTAAGCTGAAAGAGGGTAGATTTAGATTAGATATTAAAAAGAATTATTTAATGTGAGGCACTGGCACAGGTTACCCAGAGAAGCTGTAGCTACCCCCTCCCTGGCAGTGTTTAAGGTCAGGTTGCATGGAGCTTTGGGCAACCTGGTCAAGATAAAGACATCCCAGCGCGGTACAGGAGTTTTGGGGTAGACAATTTTTAAGGTCCTTTACAACATAAATTGATTTATGATTCTACAGTCTGTTGAAAACATTATAAAATAAGCTAAAAATATCAAAAGCCTATCAGAAAAAAAAAATAAAATGCAATAACAGATAAAACCAGAAGCTTTTTTACAGCAAGGCCAATGGAAACATACCACCACAGGAGGACGATTATCTTCAAGCAGTTAAATTAACCCATAAGTAGCGGGGAAGGTGCTGAGCAAACTTAAGAGTGGTTTTAGAGCACTGCTTTAGTTTTGGGTGCTCCAGAAAAAAGACTGTAGCCACCAACAGGCTGTGAATCAGGAGATTCTATAGTATCTGTAATAGCTGCTACTGGGTACCTTGGAAAACTAAAGTGAGCTGTTGGACATATTTGTCTCAGATACTGAAAGCAGATATGAGGATTCAGGCAGGCCCCATCTCCAACAGAAATTATGCTGCATTGCCTCCACAGACATGGGGGTTATGCCTCACTTCTTATGTAAATCCCTGCATGATACTAGGGATTTTATTTGTTTGTCCTGGGTTCCAGGTCTTCACCTACAAAATGGGTAAGGTTTCTTCCCTCTCAAGGGTAGGCATTTTTGGTGGCAAGGGGTGTACTACAGCTATTCTGGTACTTGTAATGGAAGGTTCTTCGGTCCAACTTTTGCACCTATTCAAACTGGTCTATGACTCTCCCACTGCCTGGTAAATATAAAATGAAAATTGGCAAAAGACTAAAACAAAGTCAATCCAAAGGCAAGAAGCCAAGTAACCAGTTGGCTGTACGCTGAAAGTTAGAGCATGCCTAATGTCCCCAGATTTTCACAACAATTACTCGTTGTTTCCTAGAAGCAGTTGGCTAGTTAACTCAAGAGAAGAAAATACTGAGGCTTTAACAGAGAGTCTTCACGCACAAAGCAACTTTATAGAACAAAAATTAAGAAAATCTCAAAAAGATGGGAAAAGCCCCTTTTGTCAGTGAAGTGGTGAGAGAATAGAAAGTAAATCTTTCATTCTCAAAACTCAATGCAACACAAGCTTGGCAAAACAAACTTTCCCGTAAAAGAAGTTTAAAAAGTCAGATGCTGTGGCAACATAAAACGTTGAATTCACTTCTTGCATAGAATATATACCCTCAGTTCTTCTTCAGTGTAGGCTGTAGAAGTGTGCCTGAGTGTATAAGCTTTCACCATCAACCCACTAATTAAGCTATGGAGCACTTGCTTCTTCTATGCACCCTGTTTGAATTTTGTAGTCTAAACAGTTTCACAGTCACTGTTTTCCATTTCTGCACTCACTGAGGATACCTACTTAAATGTAAACATTGAAACAAACACTTTTCTCATATCGCTGTCTTTGAGCTGTGCTGTTTCGCTGTCATGTGTTTATCTCCCCCAAGGTAATCAGAGTACAACCATATCTGAGGAAAGTTTTAGCCTTCCTTTTTTGCATAAGCCATTGGCTATGACTGCTGAGACACCTGTGGGGTTCAGAAAAAAAGTGACCTCCCAGATTAAAAAATAGCTGGTAGTCAATTCTGAGAATTGGTTTCCTAAACCATTTTAATTTAAAAAAAAAATTAAAAAGGGAGTTTTTAAAAAAGATTTTAAAGATTTTTAATAACAGCAAGATTGTTGACCTTAGCGACAACTTCACAGTCAAACAGTAAAGGGACATGAAGTTGCCTGAAGTTGGTGCAGAATCATTCCCCAGTTCTATAATGAAGATGTCACAAGAGAGGTAGCATGAGACTGATGTGAACTTCCCATCCGCCCAACAGCTCAGGCTGACAGAAAGGGACTGAGTTTGCTGCATGAACATGAGGGAGGAGGAACACAATGTCTGAAGACACCACATGGTTGTCAGGAAAGCAATGTACAGGGGAAACTCCATTCGTCATCTTCTCAGTTCACAGGTCAGCAAGCTTGATTGCTGCAATGAACATCAGGAAATATGCAAACATGTATTAATAAGGGTAAAATGCATCTCTGTATCTTCTGAGACATGACCAAGCAGCTGTGCTTCTTCAGGACAGGATGGGAGAGGACTGGCCAAACAGCAGTAGAGAAGAAAAGAAGCTGAGGGTTGTCGTGAATGTGAGTCAGCACAGCTATGAAGCTCTGAAGAGAGGATTTTGCAGTCAAGGTGTGGTGAAGATCACTAAGAGATAGCCTGAGGGACAAGGATCAAAGTCTACAAGATACTAACTGCAAAGGAAGACTGAAGCAAGTGGGAGGGTTAACTCTAAAGAAGAGGGGGTTTCACTAAGCAAGGTATTCTTAAAATACGTAAAAGGAAACTACGACCAGGAGGGGAATACATTTTTCTTTCCCTGTCCACTGGACCTAAATTACACCGAGGGTGTATTAAGCGGTTTGGTGGGAAGGCTTTCTACCAGTAAGTTTATAAAGCACTACAATATTGTGTACCAAGGTGTGTGGAAATGACATTATTGCAGGTTTCTAAAAAGAAGTTGAACAAGCATCTGGCTTGCAATGATGGGGAGCATCAATGACACTGTGTTCAGGTAATGTCCAGGCTAGATGACAGCTCAGAATCCCCCCTCTCCCACCAACCCAAAATCCTTTTTCTGATTTTTCTAAAGGAGCACCAATCTTTTCCCCACCTTTTTTTATCTTTTTTCTAAATGAAGTTACTCTGCTTTACAGGAGTCTTCTCTATTCCTGAAGTGAATCCAGGTAGAACGGGCAGAACTATCCAAACATCCTTTCAAAAACTATTGTAGCGAGGATACCAGCGACGCACAGGCAGGACAAGGTACAGGTGACAATAGCACCAAAGAATGGGGTGAACAAAGGCAGCAACTGGTTGCAGGCAAGGCAGCTTGAGCATGCTTTTTGGCAACAGCCTGAGTGCAGATTTCATGGTGAAGTTTTCTCCCAACTGTGTTATTTCACATCAGACTCCATTCACATGTATCTTTGCTAGGGAAAAATTCTTTGAAATTTAGATGGGGGGCCCGGTCCTCAGTTGGTGAATGTTAGTGATAGTCCTTGGGCTTAAAAAGAGGCAGATTTATTTATACAGTCTGCATGTTTGGCTCCATAATTTCATCTCAGTGTCTGAGAAAATCATTTCACTTGGTCATATTGGAGGTATTTGGTGAATTACTGTTGGTAAATAAGTGTTATTTTCAAAAGTGAGTGTGTTAATGAGGTAGGAAAGCCTCTGGGGAAGAGACTAACACCATGAGCTGTTCCTCATTCCTAATGATGCTTCATCTGAAAATATGGCCTGAAAATAACTTGTTACACTACTGAGTGATGCAGGCTACTTCTGAAGGAGCTGAAGTAAATGCTCCAGGGCTGTAAGGACAAGTGGGGAAAAAACATCATCATAATTTCAACAAAAACCTCAGCTAAACAAGTGTTAGTTTTCTGGAAGTACTTTAATCACCTTTTTCTATTTAGCAGAGTTGGGAAAATAATGCTTTTTTATGAGCTTTCTTCCCCCCTCCAAAGTGTCATTTATTGCTTTTGGTGCGCGTTGTCCCTCCATTTTTTTCAAACATACTTTATATGCCTGCCAATAAAGGGGGAATATTATACCCTGGAATCTTCCTGTGTATGCTAAAACAGTGCTTGGCAAAATACTACTGGAATAACAAGTAACAGCTTGCTTAAGATAGGGTCAATCGATTCCAGGGGAGGCTATTTACTGTATTATATACAGTCCTCTTGGAAAAAGAAAATCTCTCAAGTGCTCTCAGTTTGACAAACATTTTTTCATCATCTGGTTAGAATTTTTGTGCCAGTTAGCTTGCAGCCCTGCTATTTCCTCTGCATGTGTTCTGCAAACTGTGGGGAGGATACACTCGTTATTTTGAAGGAGTCAGGAGTGAGATGCAATTATGGGGGCCTAAGCACACACAAGATAAAATCTCCTTCCTGCCAGCCAACATAGAGGGCAGTCTGTCTGGGCTCAGAGGCAGCTGATCAGATCTGAGCTTCAGTATTTGGGGGGAAAAAAAAAAGTCTTAGCAGCCTAGGAGCCCCATTTGTTTATTTAGAAAGAAGCCATTGTATCATTTGGTTATTCTAGCGAGGCCTGCAAAGCAAGTGCTGGCTTCAATATGATGAATTTCAAACACATCCAGCCTGTGTTCAAGTGAAGTGGCTTCATATTGTGCTGCCTCTTGACGTGTATCAAATCCTGTGCAAGCTTGCCAACGTCTTTCAAAGGTACTTTTGACATTTCAGTGCAGCTTATACCTAGACTTCAAATGAGAGGTATGTTTGAATGAGGGCAATTTTTGGTAATTTGCCTGAATTCTGCATTTATGCTTTCTTTGGCCTAATCTGTTTAATTGAGATCTGTTCCCTGGCTGACTGCCAGTATTAGCAGAGCATGTGGGTAGCAGATTGGTTTACCTATGTACTGCAGAAAGGCTTTTTTTTTTCACACTCTTAGAGCTGGACTGGCATGTTAAGCTAGTACGGGTTCAAAAAAATGGCCTGAAAACCAAGTATTTACCATTTGCCTCTCAGTATGTCTCATTTTTCAACATGTAGCTGTGCAGAAACTTTTTAAAATTACTTATTCATTAGAGCCTATGTCAATGTATGACTTACTGCAGTACTTACTTTCCACCCTTAAGACCAGAGACATCAACAGTGACATTTTGTCTTACTAGGCTAATGAAGAGCTAAAAGTGCAGTGGGAGAACCATGAGACCCTCAACCATCTTGACTACATCAACTTATGTGAAAGATTTCAATGAATTTTGATACTGGCAATTTTACAGAACCTGTAAAACCCTTTCCTTGTGATGCTGAATGCTGAATTTCTTAAAGGACCTGCTTTATTCCTAGTTTTAAACTATAAGCTAAATTATTTATTTTGAATCTCCGAGGAAGATGCTTTTATGAACATGGAAGGTTCCATTTGGGAGCAGAGACCTTGACTTCATCCCATCTGACAATGGGGCTTGAATTTTGTCAGTGCAAAATTTAGGCTGTGGGAAAGTGCCTCCATTTCATTCAAAAGTTTCTGAAATTATCTGGTCTCTACCACATCCCTCACCCATTCTTTTGAGATAAACAAATACTACTAGAAAGGAAGATGGGGGAAAAAGGTCTTTTTGACCCTGACACACACACTCAGCTGGTAGTTGCCTGCTGAACCTTCCAAGGAAGCATCCTCAAGCCCCCTGCTCTTACATCTGTCACTGGTCAGCGTACCATATATTGCACACTACTTATCAAGGCATTGGGGATAATAATACAGGCACTGTTTGGTCTGCAAACTTAGCATGGTTTTGGAAAAAAACAGAGTACATGAAGAGTACAAAAAGAGTACATGGCCTCACCATGTCACGAGGAATGCAAACCTATGCAAACAGCAGTCAATATGCTTGTTTAAAGGACTTGGTATTAATTGTTTCTAACCTCTATATGAATAGAAATGCTTAAAGAATCCATTGCATATTGAAGGGGAAGATGTAAAATCTGGTGGCTTAATGAAGAAATTGAATCCTCACTCTAATGCAAATGAACTCACCCCAGTGAACACATCCACACCCTTGCTTCCCTATGTGCATTTCTACAGTGCTAGCATGGGGCAAACCAGTTCATTTAGAACAAGCAGGGCTTGCTGCCTCTCACCCATCCTGCTGCCACTCCTCCAACCTAATCTGACCCAGGTACCTGTGACCCTATGAACACAGAGCTAACATCTGCCTGCCAGCTTTTCCCAGCAGGAACTGCTCCCTGCCTTACACCACCTTCAGCTGCTAAAGTTTTACTAAGGGTCTGGAGAGGGTGAAATCACAGGAAGCCGTAACCCTCCTTCTGACCTCAGCCTGGACATTCAAAGCTGGCCACAGCAAAAGTCTGAAAGCAGGCTGCAGCCGATTGCTGGTGCTGGGGTCAGGAGCATTGCCTTCCCTTTGCACAGGAAATGCATGTTTCTGTCTCGCCATGGCACTGGGTCCCAAAACCGAAGGACCACGCGTTTCGCTGTTAACAGGCAGGATTTCTCAGGGGCAATTCCTTCCCCATGCTGTTCCCCTTGGAAACGTTACCAGCAGGGCTGTGCTTTTCTGAAGGGCACTCCCCACTGCCCAGGAGCCGATGGGGAAGCTGCAGCCTGCGGTTTCTGAGCTGATTGTCAAAATGTTTATTGCGATCTCACCAGAAAGGGAAAATCAAACCATATTTCTCTTCTGTCATCCAGGCAAAATGGACAGGACTGTATGGCAAGGCAGCATCTGACCTTTGCTATCTAGGTGGGCAATGTTAGCTCAATACTCTGTTCCTACAGGCATTTAAGGGGTTTTATACTCATGTTTTCCTGTTGCCATTAGTGAAAACATTGCTGTTTTCTTGTAGGGCTAACTATTCCCCCATGCAACTGTTCGCCCATAAACATAGGTGTGAAATCACAGAAAAGCACATTTTTCACCTTAACAAATATAGAGGGACTGGCTGTATTTTTCCTTAGTTGGTACATTTCATGTTCAAAGCACTTTATAAATGTAAACCCTTTCAACTCAATTGAGAAGTACAAGACATCTATTCATGACCTCATTTCAGCAAAGAAGGAGCTAGCAAAAAATGATGTGCATGAAATGCTCACAGGAGTCATGGTAAGTGTGACAGTGGGAAGAGTGTCCTAAAACCTCTTTATCCTATCCTCTGGGTATAAGGCAATGATTCCCATTGACCCTACACAGGCCTATAGATAGTGAATGTCATCAGGAACCTTGTGCAAGCTAAGTCATGGTACAAATGAAGACAATACTGTCTCCTGATTGCATTCCTTTAGTAAAAAGTCTTTTTCAGCCTGGAAAGACTATTTCCAACAGCAACAATGACCATGGGCAATTTCTACCACTGCAAAGTGGATACTAAATGTTTGCCAGAAGTTCAACATTTCTTTCATTTTGAGTGCTTAGCTATTTCAACTAGCCTTTGGGAAACTACATATTTAATAAGAAAATACCATAAACTGGGATTTCAATAACTAAATCAGGCACAAGAATAAAGAACACATAGTTCTGAGATTAGTCAGGGAGCCAAAACATTTGAAGGGCTTGATGAATGTGGATCCTTGAAAGGCTTAGGAGAGCCTATTGATGTAAATTAATTACACACATCCATAAATCAGAGCAATATGACGAGTCTACCATCACTCAAGTAGCAGGAAAGCTGTCTGCTTACAAAGTAGCTTTCGATGAGTACATGACCAGGTACACAGTGTTGGAAAAGAAAAGGCTGAGATTAGGGTTCCTAGGAAGAGAGGCTGGTGTCCCAGCAGACCTGTCTGTGAGCAAGGAGGTCAGGCTGAACGAGAAATGGGTGGCTGTGTAGATATGGATAGAAAGAAATGGGAAAAAGACTAAAGCTAGACTCTATCTTAGAGAGAATCAAGCACAGAACTCAGAAAAAATAATTTTCACATTTGGAACCATACAGGGTTAAAAGGAGAAATATGATTTAGGACCAAGTAAAATGAGAGGTTAAAAAAATTCAGTTCTACGCTTAGTGTGGCTTATGACCACCTCAAACAGCACTGCAGGGCAAAAGTGCCACACATTGGAAAAGAAGCCCTGCTGTGTTGTACTCCCAATGATTTTCTCCATAAGCAGATCAGAAATTCTCTGGCAGATCTTATTTTACAAGCTCTGGACTTCTTTCAAATGTGGGTTCTTTCCCTTGTCCCACTTTCCCTAGTGTAGCTGTCTATTAGCATCATCTTATGTGTGTTATTTGTCTTTAAGTAATCCCTCAAGCTTGTATAAATACACCTACTTGTGCTGTGTGCTGGAGCAGAGCTATGCATGTTATAACAGCTGGCATTCAACCCTCTAGAGAGTAAACATTATGTCCAGGGGTTAAAGTGGACTGGAATGGTTCCAACTTATGTCTGTGTCATGGTTTAACCCCAGCCCATACCTAAGCCCCACACAGCCGCTCGCTTACGCCCCCATGCCAGGATGGGGGAGAGAATATGAAGAGTGAAAGTGAGAAAACTCCTGGGCTGAGATAAAGACAATTTAATAGGTAAAGCAAAAGCCATGCATGCAAGCAAAACAAGACAAAGAATTCATTCCCCACTTCCCATGGGCAAGCAGGTGTTCAGCCAAGTCCAGGAGAGTGGCGGTCCATCACATGTGACTGCTAGTGGGTAGACAAAAGACATCACTCCTAGCATCATCCCCTTCATTCTTCCACAATTTTATGCACTACAGCATGATGTCACATGGTATGGAATATCCCTTTGGTCAGCTGGGGTTAGCTGTCCCTGCTGTGTCCCCTCCCAACTCCTTTTGCACCCCCAGCCTCCTCCCTGGCAGGGTGGTGTGAGAAGCTGAAAAGGGCCTTGGCTCTGTGTAAACATTGCCTAGCAACAACTACAACATCAGTGTGTCAGCAGCATTGTTTTCATCCCAAATACAAACCACAGCACTATAACCTGCTGCTATGAAGAAAATTAACACTACCCCATCCAAAACCACAACAGCCTTCTAGAAAGCTACTGGGTTAAATATTTGGTTCTTATCCTCATCCCTTGAAAAGGTAAAGCATGTTCAAAAGCTGACTGCTGCCAGTTTGCTATAACCATCTCATGAACAGCTGTATTTATGGCACACTTTTGCATCAATGGGCATTTCAGACTTTTAGTACTTGCTGCCATGGTAAAATGTCCTTTAAAGGCCAGAGAACATGCGTTTCAACTTCACATACACTTGGTGTCTATCATGTAAAATCAGCATGATATAAGCTACATCAGAATATTAGTAACTACATAAACATGTCATGTTAGAGGAGACGCTGGTACCATGGGATGCTCTGACCCCTTCAGAAGGCTCCTGATCCCAGTTCAGACCTAGGTCTGCCTCGCAGGAAGAAAGGTACTATGGGAGTTGGGAGGTAAATGGCAGGTCTGGATGGAGGGGACACAGTTTCCTGCAGAAAGGAAAAGATGGAAACAAAGAGGAGGCATGAAACCGAAGACATTGAGTTGATCTTCATCCTCACATGGAGAATAACACACATCTAGTCAGTCTCATCTACATCATACAATTATTTAAACAGGCAGTATTTATCCATTTGAGAACTCATAGAAAGAAATACAGGTTTATAAATGTCTGGTCGTTCTAATTGCCAAAACAGGAAACACTTATTTCTGTCAATAAAAATTACAACATTTATTCAATATAGCATTTGTATTGTAACCCAGACATAGAACTGCAGTTCTTTTTTATGACTATTTTATCACTTTTCAGCTGTTTCTGCTATTAGTTCCATCTTCAATTTTCTTTGCACTGTCATGGTGGGTTTCCTTCCAGGCTCAGAGCAATTCCTGACTAGTTCAGTGGGAATCTTTTCTTCTATACCACTGGGAGATGGACTAGTTCAATCAGAAGGTTAAAAATGAAAATAGAACTATTAGTTTGTAGTTTCTTAATCACTTTAATCATGCAATTATCATTGTCCTTTTTACCCTGCTCTTGGTGTAACCAAGGAACTGTCCAACAACAGAAGTGCTCCTGAGGGCTGCCGTGTGATGATTTTGGATCTTCTAGACATCTCACAGAGCTCAAAGGATTAGGACAATATATTCAAAACTTGTCCTCCCATATTGATCTGCTCTGCATTACCACGGATACAAAAGACAAAAGATGGCTTACCAGAGAGTCAAAAAAAGAGGTGACTGGTTAAGATACCTAACATCCAGATGACTAAGATCTACAGTTAGCTGGATCTCACTGTGGTATTTTTGCCTATATTTGTCAATTCAGGAAAAGACCTGTGGGTAAGTGCTGGTGTCACGCTTATCCACAGGTCAACTGGCCGAGCATGGGAATACAATGTACTGAACCTCCACATGTACAATTTCAAGGGTGATACTGAGGCCATAACCATTACTGGATTGGTTGTTTTGGGGTTAGGTTTTTTTGTTGGTTTTTTTTTTCTGTTTTTGCTTTGCACATCTTTTCTTTAATGACCACTGAAGAGTAATTAACTATTAAGTGCTAGGACTTGAAAATCCCCTCTGTTTCAGCATGAAGCTTTGCATTCCTTTCAGAACTACTTTAATACACAAACTGTCTTTGAAAAACAATTAGATCATGAATGATATAATTATTCCACTGATTCATATTCTTCTCTTTAAAAAGTTTATCTTGTCCAAAAATCGATCAAAAGCAGTATCATGTGACTAGACTCCACTTCTACACTACAGTCTCTGAATACTGCTGACAGAACAGCTAAATAACACCTAGTAGGAAGACAACTGAATAATTAAATTACTCCAGTAATATCTGAGAATAAGAAGGGTGTTCCAAGAGAAGATACCAAGATGCCCTCTTCTGTCTTGTAACTGATGTTATTAATAAAAAAGAAAATCAGTATTATTTTGAAGCTAATGTTTCCTATGTAGCCTACATCTTCTTATGAATATCAATGTGAAATCAGCTTTCCATTTTTACAGAAAAAAACCCTGCCACAACTGAATTGGAGAAAAAAAAAGGTAGTCATGACATAGAACTGAAGTCAGGAAACAGAGATTTTACTGGCCACCATTTTTTTCTACCAATTTGACTAATTCTCTTCATTTCTAAAAAGTGTGTCTTCTTTAAAAAAAAAAAAAGTCTTTTAAAGAGTCTTAACCTTTGCTTACAAGAAGCTGAACTACTGAAGTAGCAGTCATCACAGAAAGGCTTTTCAGCAAACAGAGTTTTACTGGAGATTGGGGTTTTATCCAACAAAGGATGGTTTAGCCAGCAGAATTCAAGCAGAAGGATGGAGACACAGACCAGGGAAGGATGAATCAATGCATGACTCTTTTCCATGGGGATTCTCTTTCTACCTGCCTCAGGGTAGCAAAGGAAAAAGAATGAGAGGTAAAAAATGGAAAGAATAGTGGTGAGCAAGATAAGGGGAAGAGAAAAGGACAAGAAAGTCAACAGCAACATAATGATCTGTCTTGGGATAGGCTGTCAACTAAAGTGATAATACTCAGCTTTCTGAAAATCATAAGCTACCTTAATTCATTAAGCATCTACTAAGATGTTTTGCAGATGCTAAATAACCTCCTCTGGCTGCTCTGTTTTCAATTATAATGTAAATGCTACAAGCTGCATGAGAGGGTGCATGGCCTCCTTTGTCCTCCATGTAGCGGAGGTGATTGAATTACTCTTGTCTCTACTTCTCTTGAAGGTTACATCCCCAAATCTGAGGTGCTGCCTTGCCTTGGTTCAGAGTCCAGGAACACTGAAAGCTTTACTCAACTGTGGACAAGCAGTGCTGTGCAAGCTCTGTCTAGTTTGTACCCCCAGAGTAGTGAACTACTCCTTCAGCAAGCTGAAAGCTGTAACGGTGCCGAGTTATCAAATTGCTTCAGTCTCATTTCATTATAACTACTAAAATCTTACACAGTAAGAAGTTCTCTGTATCCATCCAACTTGCACTGTGGGTATGTAGTGTTTCCTTGTTTTAGTCTCTCTGGGCTTTTAAAATACAAAAGCTAAATCTAGTGGAGAGTGTCCCTGCTCATGGCAGGGGGTTGGACCTAGATGATCTTGGAGGTCCCTTCCAACTCAGACCGTTCCTTTATCCTGTGAATAACCCTAGACACACAAGCTAGCAACAGCATAGATCATTCAATTTAACAATGTAACTGTGACCTCCTAAGCCTTCCTTGCCTTTTGTACTAAAGCTACGTTCAGGCTCAGAGGTCTACCTTGCAAAGTCAAGTCATCTGTCTGGCCCTCCCATACAGTTTTTGGTACAGCTACTTGATGCAGTAGATCTATGTGTTGAAGAGGGAGCAATCAGCCTATTCCAAATGATTTCTGAGTGCTAAGGACAAACTGATGTGGTGAAGTATCTAAAACAAACTGATGCCTCCTAAATTTGATAAGGAGCAATTTTACCACAGAGCTGATCAAATAGTGGATAAAAAGGTATGAATGGATATACTATGAATGTGTCTGTGATAGCTTCATTTCTCCACCTGAAACTCTCTGAGTTTGTATATTCACAGATATTCATATCCTGCTTGGTGATTTAGTCAAATGTGTGTTTTTGTTTTCCACATACTCAGCCACTAGCACGTGTACCTTCACTTTCTTAGTGACCCTTGGTTAAGCAGTTTGAAGCTAGTACAGACAAGACCCCAGACATCGCAGCATGCTGAATCTATGGGTAGTTAGTTCTTTACTAGTAACTTTCTGCAAACATTTTTCAGATCCATTGCAAGTTGCAGGTAGTAGTGCTTTTTTCCAGAATACAAGAAACCGAAAAAAAATTTGGGGAGAATTTAGGGAATATTTGGTGTTTTCATGAAGTAGAAAGATTTTTCAGATGATTACTTGGTCACTTACTGATGGTACATAATGCTTCTGTAGCAGCTACAGAAAATCCAGCACTGAATAGTCCACATAAAAAAAAAGAAATAAAAATTAGCCACTCACTTTTGGAATTGGTGTTTGGGTATCCTTTCAGCAAAAATCTAAAACCCAAAACCTTTTGGGTGTTCACATTTTCAGCATTCAGATGAAAGATATTTTTGATGGAAAAGCAGGATACTTCTTACAAACAAGTAATTAAAACCCAATTACCAAAAAGCAACTACAAGATGTTTTCAGCTATCTCTATTCACAAGTCTGACCCCGAAATAGCTCTGAAAATGTTGACTAGAGTATGTTTTCATCTGTCTTCAATTATGCGAGCCAGCCACTGAAGACAAAGAGTCAACACTCTGTAACCAGCTTTCTGCATTCCATTACAGTACTCTGAAATAAAATTTTAAAAAGTTGTGACTCATTCCCAAAATCATGAGATAGGCTTAAAATGACAAGATTTAAAAAAAAAAAAAAAAGAAGAAGAAAGATTTGGGGATCTTTAATTCATATGTTCAACAGCGTTTTTTGGTGTTTGTTTTGTGGTTTTTGTTTTTCCCTAGGCTACCAAAAGAAACAAGTATTTTTTTAGCATAAATTCAGATTCTTGTAAGAAGACCTCTACAAATGTGGGAATTTTAAGATATCAAAAGGTTTATGCTAAAATCATAAGGGTTTGATAGCACTGTCGAGAGCAACTTCTGCCTGGCTGACCTATGGTACTCAGCTTCTGCCATGAGATTGGTGTTTATAGTTTGAAGAATTTTACGGTCCCAGCCCAGAGAGAGATGCTATTGTGAAAGGAAACCAATAAATTACCTGTAAAGAAACTGTGAGGCACACAGTAAAACACAATTCCCAGGATGAATGCTGGGTTTCCCTGCACTGACAGAAAAGTGATACTTGGTGCTAAAAACTCAGTGGAAATGTCAAAGAACCAGACACTTCCATTCTTCTTTCTGGATTTAAAAGGGCAAAGGAAAACACTTGGTTTTAGCACAGGGATGACATAAGGGAAAGCCCAAATTAAATAATTGTTTTTTGGAAGATTACTTATGTTGTTCTTCAAATAACACTGTCTCAGTCTGTAGGACATCTGCTTTCTTTCTCCGTCTGCCCAGACTGACTTCTGGGATAATAGGAAGATATCACAGACACTCAATTCACTTGTTTGCAGCAAAGAGCCTTTAAAGAAAACAGCTTTTGGCTATCAGGTTTATTTCCCAACTTGAATTTGAATGTCTAGCTTTCTAATTCAGAAAGCAGATGTTTTAACAGTGCCTGGGAAATGATTTTTAGCATGTTTTATATGATCTAAACATAATCCAACCAATAGAAACTGCTATTCGATGTTTAACCTTTTCCTTGAGATTCTTTTCTCTAGTAGATTTAGTGTTTAACGCAGAACAGCTGGACACTGTAACATTTTTGGCACAAAAAGACAAAAACTGAAAGTTTTTTCCAGTACAAAATTGTTTGCACTCTTTGTCCCAACAGTGCCACCTGATTCCCTCTGGAAGGATTAAATTTCTCAACATCCATCATATCCAAATAGTGCAGTGTCAAGAGACCGGCAATACCCTTAGTTTGCCCATCCATGACTGACATTCAGTACATTTTTGTCTGAGTAGACCAGGAGGTTGATGTAAAGGTAAATTCCAGACTAACATCTTAAGACACAAGCCCTTTTGTGTACTGACTTTTGCTCTTACTTCTAGACTATCCATAACCTCATTTGGCATGTAAAGCAGTTTCAAGCAGGAGCTTGCATATTGTCACTTTGCAAAAATAAAATAAAATAATAAAAAAAAATCCTGCCCCATAACCTACATGCATTCAGCTCTTCATAATAAAAATTTTAAAATCCAGCAAAAATCGCAGGCTTAACAATAAACATGTCAGGATCCAAGCCTGCGTCTCTTGATACTGGATCACATTACAGCTGATGTCAAAGCTAACACGTTGTTAATCTAGTAAAAGTACACTGTAATTTATCAGAGGATGTCTGCCTTGCCAGTCCTAATATTTTATTTAATCATTTTGAATTACAAAAATAAGGTATGAATTTTAACTGGCATTTAATCTGAGTTAGCCAGTGGAAAACAAAGCTGAGGAGCCTGGGTGTGTTTAGAAAACATCACCAAGCCTCCTGGCTCAGCCACTGGTCCCAGCAGTTTGTTAAAATAAAAACACATACGGTGTTTTCTGATTGCCAGTTCATAACCACGGCCTGTTTCTGTGCAGGCGTTTTATGCTTTTGTGCTACCCATTGAAAAGGCTCTATTTTGGTCAATGCAAGTGAAAAAAATCAGTACAGTGATACAACTTACTTGTTACTTCTGGAAATCGCCCATAGGATTTCAGAGGAATGTGGACAATTCAGGGTATGTCTCTCTGGGTGCTCAAAAATAAAAGGCAGCGCGAGTTCGCTACGCCGTTTCAGAAGAGAAATGGCAGCTTTCAGAATCACACCTACCACGCTCTTCTAAAGCAAGAATCCATACTTGCCAAGCAAAACTACAAAATATTATTGCTATTTTTATGCAGTGGTCAATTCTTAGTTCTTGTTATGTGCAGTCTAATGCCCTCTTCTAAACTGTAGATAAACTGCAGCTCATTAGAAGTGTATGATTTCAATAAGATTTCAAAGTCCAGCCATTCTGAGAATCTAACAAGTGTCTTAACCCTTCTAAAATGTGTTTCTCTGAATCTTGAGTCACACTCATTTTGCAGCTAAACTAGAGATCCTAGATGGACCACATCAAGTCTGGGAGTGGGATGTGGCCTGACAATTCACCTACCGAGTTTTGAAGAATAGACTGAGAGGCATTCCTTGTAGCTGTGCTGAGGGAGTACTCACATGTGGAAGCACAGAAATTACTTGTGAAATTGTAACTTTTATTCCCCAGCTCATTTTGGTTGGTTCCTTCATTCAGGTGTTCAAATTTTTATCCTCACAGGGGGTTTTGAGTGTTTTTCTGTAGCTATAAGACAGAATCACAGAATCACAGAATCGTAGGGGTTGGAAGGGACCTCGAGAGATCATCGGGTCCAACCCCCCTGCCAAAGCAGCTCCCTAGCTCCTATTGCACAGATAGGCATCCAGACGAGTCTTGAATATCTCCAGAGAAGGAGACTCCACCACCTCCCTGGGCAGCCTGTCCCAGGGCTCTGTCACCCTCACTGTGTAAAAGTTCTTCCACATGTTGGTGCGGAACTTCCTGTGCTCCAATTTGCAGCCATTGCCCCTTGTCCTGTCTCCACAGACCACTGAAAAGGGGCTGGCCAATTCCCCCTGCATCCCATACTTAAGATATTTATAAACATTAATTAGGTTCCCCCCTCAGTCTTCTTTTCTCCAGGCTGAACAGCCCCAGCTCACTCAGCCTTTCCTCATACGGGAGCTGTTCCAGGCCCTTAATCATCTTCGTAGCCCTTCTCTGGACTCTCTCCAGGAGATCCCTGTCTCTTTTATACCAGGGAGCCCAGAACTGGACACAATACTCCAGGTGGGGCCTGACCAGGGCAGAGTAGAGGGGGAGGATCACCTCCTTAGACCTGCTGGCCACACTCTTCCTGATACAGCCCAGGATCCCATTGGCCCTCTTAGCCACCAGGGCACACTGCTGGCTCATAGCCAACCTGTCATCAACCAGGACCCCCAGGTCCTTCTCCACAGAGCTCTTCTCCAGTAGGTCATCCCCCAGCCTGTACTGATACAGATGGTTATTCCTTGCCAGGTGCAAGACTTTACACTTGCTTTTATTAAACCTCATCTGGTTTCTCCCTGCCCAGCTCTCCAGCCTGTCCAGGTCTCGCTGGATGGCAGCACAGTGTTCCTGCGTGTCAGCCACCCCTCCCAGCTTTGTATCATCAGGAACTTGCTGAGGGTGGATGCTATTCCCTCATCAGGGTCGTCGATGAAGATATTAAACAGGACTGGACCCAACACCGAGCCCTGGGGAACACCGCTAGTCACAGTGGTCAAGACAGGCAGTGTCTTCAAGAAAATAAACACATAAACCAACTCTCTAATGTTTCAGAAGTATTTTAAAGTAAGATATAAGCATTCTTAGACATATTTACCTTTATCCTATAGATAACAGTCTATACCTATTTTCCAGCTAAGGAATGGTCTTTTTATTTGTGGTCAAACACTGGAACAGGTTGCCCAGAGAGGTGGTAGATGCCCTGTCCCTGGAAACGTTCAAGGCTGGGTTGCATGGGGTTCTAAGTAACACAATCTAGTTGAAAATGTCCCTGCTTATGGCAGAGGGGTTGGACTAGATGACTCTTAAAGGTCTTTTCCAACCAAAACTATGATTCTAGGGTTCTATTTTGTGCATAGTATGTTAGTAAAAAGATTAAGTGTCTCATTATTTGTTAATACCTTTTCCTCACCTTCAGCACAGATGTAATATGGAGTTTCCCTAATGCCCCATTTCTTAGAAGCATCTATGGTATGATTACCTTCTTACTCAACCAATGGCTTCTTAATGAGTAAAGCAGACACACTTGTTAGGTTTCATGGGTAGAAAGGCAGAAGGAGCTTGCCACAGCACTTTGAAGTTTTCAAGTGTCTTTTCCTTACTGATGCAGCTGAGCAGCTGCAGTTTTCTTAGAGACTGTGCAAATAAAATAATTTATTTTTACTGCAGATTCCAGCTTAATACACCATGGAATAGATTTACCCCCTCAAGAACAGTCTTCAGGCTAAGGTACTTGCCATGCTGAAAGGAAAAACAAATTGTGATGATGATTGCACTTGATTTGTTGAAATATTTAGTCCTCAGTGTCGTGTGTGACAACTTAAGCAGAATGGCTCCACTGTTTCCTGAAGATTCACGCTGTATATGATCATCATTGCATGGTGAAAAAAAACAACCCAGATTTGTAGTCTGTATATTTTTTTAAATTGCAATTTAAATGTAGTTACTAGTGGGCATACGGTCCACTCCTGATGACTGATGTCACCTCCCTACAGAGAAGCAAAACCTGCCTATGTGCTATTGGCATGGATGTAAAGAACTGGAGTGAGTATTTCAAACAACCATGCATGCATGCATGGGACTGTACTGATAATGAAGACATGCCAACCTCAGTGAAAGTCTGTGAGCTGCATATCTAATTAAGTCAGCCCGAAGCAGTGACTTTCAGACACCAGCAAATTTCAGCAGGGGTAACTTTGAGCCACACATAGACAAATTGTCTTCTTTCCATGACCTAAAGGCAACACCGGCCACATCTTCCAAAGGGCAGCTGGGACCTTTTGAATTCACTGTAAGAAAAGAGCAGCCCAATGGAGGGCTCTACCTCATCTATACACAAATCTTTTGCTGTCTATCCTCCCTCTCTTTTCTTATCAAGATGTCCAAAAAGCAACATAACAAGCAGCAGATATTAGTTACTCCTGAAAGACAATTTTTATGAGGTAAAAGTAATTTAATCAATCTGTGTAACCTAGCTAGTAGAGATTAATTGGCAGAGATTATTAATGGGGATTAACTGGTGGATATTATACAGACTAGCACCTTCAGCCTAAAAATAAAAAAGTCTGAGTGGGATATTGATGAAGTCACAGGTGCTGTGCAAAAAGTGAACCAAGAATGGCTATTCACTGCTTTCCACAATACCAGACCTGTGGACACAGTAGGACACAGTAGGTAGCAGATACAAAAAAAGTCTCTTGAACACTTCTTTACATGGTGCATGATTAAGATGTGGACCCTTCTGCCGTGGTATGTGGTACAACCCAGAAAAATACAAACCCTTTTAAGTATCAGATGACCATGATGGACCAATGCAGTGCAATCTCTGACCATGGAGGCTGCGAGGACTGATTCTGAAGAGCATCATCTTGCACATGCTCTGCTCCGGATGTTCTCCCCCAACCTAGATGTCTCCAATATCTAGTATTATGATCTCTGCAAGAATCATTCACAGAATCACACAGAATCACAGAATAACAAGGTTGGAAAAGACCTTTAAGATCATCAAGTCCAACCATTCGCAACCTAAACTAAACCATATCCCTAAGTACATCATCTACCCGTTTTTTGAACACATCCAGGGAAGGTGACTCAACCCCCTCCCTGGGCAGCTTGTTCCAGGCCCTCACAGCTATTTCAGAGAAAATTTTTTCTAACATCCAATCTAAACCTGCCCTGGCACAGCTTCATGCCATTCCCCCTTGTCCTATCACCTGTCACCTGGCTGAAGAGACCATCATCTATCTCTCTATAACCTCCCTTCAGGTAGTTGTAGGTGGTGATAAGGTCTCACCTCAACCTCCTCTTCTCTAAGCTAAACAGCCCCAGCTCCCTCAGCCGCTCCTCATAGGATTTGCCCTCCAGCCCCTTCACCAGCCTGGTTGCCCTTCTCTGGACTCGCTCCAGGACCTCCATGTCCTTCTTGTGGTGAGGAGCCCAGAACTGGACACAGTACTCGAGGTGCGGCCTCACCAGTGCCGAGTACAGGGGCACAATCACCTCCCTAGACCTACTGGCCACACTGTTTTTGATACAAGCCAAGATGCCATTGGCCTTCTTGGCTGCCTGGGCACACTGCTGACTCATATTCAGCCTGCAGTCAACCAACACCCCCAGGTCCTTCTCTGCCTGACAGCTCTCCAGCCAGTCTCCCCCAAGCCTGTAGCGCTGCATGGGGTTATTATGTCCCATGTGCAGCACTCTACACTTGGCCTTGTTAAACTTCATCCTATTGGTCTCAGCCAATCAGATCAACACTTCCTCCTAGCTTAGTGTCATCTGCATTCAACAACACATAAAGAGATTATCACAGAGCTAATGCCACTGACCTTTCTGATTCCAGTCCTGGTAGTTTGGTTCAGCCTGAAGAGATTATGGTAAGTAGAATCAATCTGGAGAGATGCTCACTCTGATTTATTAAATTGTCCTTAGCAGCGGTAGGGAGGAACCTTTCCATTCCACTGTTTGACTCTTGACACAATTTTGAGCAACCTTTTGTAATATTGTCTAAATGGAGAAAGATTTCTGGTGAGTGAGCTTTGATTATGAAATGCCAGTGCAAAACTTAGGCTTGTGGCTCCCCATGCACATATTTGTGTTCAGGTCAAAGGCTGTGTGCGTGGAGCAAGAACCTGGTCATATGGAGGAGTAGGGACTCGTTGTAGTAGTTGTATAAAAGCTAATTAAAGAATAAAACCTGCCTACTTTACCCTAGAAGCTATTAGAGAAGTTAGACTGCCAGGAGCACAGCTATTCAGTAGTCAGTTGTCAGAGCACCGCCACGGTTTAAAGCCCCAGCAGTATTTGCATACATAGACTTCTAAAATGGTTTTGCTAATTCTTTCTGGTTTCTTTTTTCATGCAGTCTCAGTAAGGCAGTTCTCAGATATTATTTGGGACAAATCATAAAAGTTAATGAAAGATCTGAAGATGAAAGAGCACTAAACTACATTGCAGAAAAAATAGAAAAATAAAGTGAAGCAGCTGTTCAAGAAGTTAGTTCAGAATAATCAAAATCAAAGAGGATTTCACATGAAAATATTATTCAATGTCTGAACAGATGACAAAGCTCAGACTTTCCTTGTGGGCTGTTCAAATGATGGGTCACTTCTGCAAAACTGTCTGTGATCTGCATTGTGGTACCATGGATATTCCCTGGCCTGCTAAAAGTATTTCTGGTACTTTTTTTTTTTTTTTTCCATAAAGGAATTAGACACAGAAAAAGAGCAGAGAAAGCTGTAAAATATAATCAGAAGTTGGTGTGCATACCAAGACCCTTAGGATGTTATGATCAAAGTGCAGCAATAGTTTCATATGCCATTTCCCTGAGGCCCAGTGTCTATATAATAATCCCTACCATTTTTACCAGGCAATAACTCATTGTTAACTGAACACTAAAACTGCAGTGATAATAGTCAGGACTAGAGTTAATGTTGGTCTCTTGAAGGTATGAATCCACTCTGAGTACTGACTCCTCCGCAACATGGACAGCAAGACTAATTCCCTGCCACTGGCTTCCATGACACAGCTGTTCTCAGGGCCCCGGGGGAGCTGGACACAAGTCCTCCTGAAGTCAGTCATGAAATTACCTTAAATGTTATGCTGGTCAGGATTAACTAGATTTCCTCTTATCCACTCTTTGGTCTTCACCATAGGGGAGCACGCCACACAAAGTAGCTATTTCCTGAAATATGATTAAGGGAGAAGTTAATAGAGAGGTGGCAAAATGAAAGCGCCTCTTGTTTGGAGAGAGGTCCAGGGAAAGGACACAGTGCTTCTAATTTAGGGACGAATTACTTCTAAACATTAGGTCCATGCTTTCAGGTTGGTGTTGCATAGGTCAGACTTCAGCATAAAAATTCCCACTATGGTCAACAGAAAAAAGTGACCATCTTCAGAGAGGTCCAAGAGACCTAGAGGATGAGCAAGTGGACAGCAGAGTTCTTCATAGGAAGTGCTGGTACAGCAAATTGGTTCTTAAGTGTGCACACACCTCTTAGATGTCCCATTTCAGCACGCACCTTATTCACACCATCTAAAAGCACTGAGTCTATACATTGAGGCACAAACTCATCGGACTTCAAAAATAACATAGCCATTTCTCGTGGGTTCCTGGCATACTGGCATAGGCAATCACCCAAGAAGGGAGGTAGTAAGCCATCAGGTCTCCAAAATCACAGTGGATGTAAACCCAGCATTTCTGACCTACCAAGAAAACGTGCGTTACCAGGTCATTCCCATCCTTCCCGTCAAAGCTGTACCACCGTGCAGAGAGGAAAACTAGAAGAATGAAGCCAAAGAAACAGCCAACAAGAAGGTGCCTGCCTTTCCATCCCAGCTCCTGCAAAACTCTTTAACCACCAGGCTGTTGAGACACAGGCCTAACTGCAACAACGGGAATATTTCTAATCAAGAACGAAGAGAGATATTCTCCTCTGAAGCTGATTGTTGGAGATCACTGTGTGCTCCAAGCTGAGGTCTCCTTGGGCACATGTGGGATGCAAGTTCTTCTCTAGTTTTCAGCGTTTGGTTTGGTGGGTTTTTTTAAATGTGAGAAAGGCGATATGCACTGCAGTGTAGGTTTCAGTGTTTGAGGAAAACGTGTCCAGCACATTGGGTGATGCATACAGAGGAGGAACCCTAGCATACAGATGGTGCTGATGTGCCTAGATCTGTCAAGGTCTTAGCCAGGGCACTGAAACAAATTGTGTAGGTGGTACCTAGCATGTAGAGAAGATAGGTCAGGCACCTCCCAAACAGGCTGCTCACAGGTTAAACAAGAGCCAGATACTCTTGAATGTCAGATGGCGGTTATGCGTCTACACACAGGCAGAGTGAGGGCCCCCACTATCAAAAGCAGGGGCAGGCCCAGTTGCTTTCCAGGGGTGTGTAGATCGGGCCCTGAAGAAAAAATAGTTGTAATTTGTCCAAACAACAACATTGTAAACATTCCTTTTGCCAAAAGTAACATTTGGCTATGAATGTAACAAGCTCGTAAATTAAAACGTCCCCTGGCAATGCAAAAATTATGCGTTACTTACGCATCCAGTTGATCTGACTTCCGACTGAATATGTCAAAGACTAATTAAGCACAAGGGGAGGCCCCAGTCTGGCAAAACCTTTCACAAGAAGGACAACTCCCTTCATTTCGGCAGGGCGAAAAATTTGGTGTGAGTGGGGAGCAAGGCAGGGGAAATGCGTGCAGGAGGCTTCACAAGACTGGGGTCTGACGTACCAGTAGAGGTATTCTGTTTGCAGTGGACTTATCTCAGTGTCTTTCTTTTAAGTTTCAAGAAAAATGTTTTTTTGCTTTCAGCTCCATTAATGAGACTTCACTTGAGCGAATGTTTTTTGAGCATACCTTACTCCTGGCTCCTCGCCAGCCCTAAAAGCTGTTGCGGTTTCTTCACAGAAATACAGATCTTCACAAAAAATAAAACTTTTCAGCTTGTAATTCCCCAGTGGTCGCCTCTCCAGCCAAATCACCCTTGGAAACATATTTTAAACCATTTGAGCAGGGAAAAATATTTGGAACTTTGCCTGTTTTGCTAAGGCTCAGCATCAAATTACACAGACAGAGCTTCTGTTTTTTTAAAAAATATTTTATGTCTATACTATTTTAAAGTACATGGAAAGTAGTATTTTTTTAAATAAAATAAAGCTTACTGGCGCCAGTATTACATCAGTGACTGTAACCATTGTGCGTGTTGTATCCCTGGTAAGGATTTCTCAATCTTAATGCAACTGACTCAAGACACCAGGCTAGATGCAGTAGGAGATGTGAACGCAATTAAGTCCTTCCCCAAGTTCTTTAGGAAAACAACAGCACTATTACTACTTGATTTATGCTTCTCAGGTGATGTATGCCACATCCTTCATCTTTTAATGGAGAGTATGACTGAAAACTGGGATCTAAGCCCAGTTTCATGTTAGAACATTTTTTTTTTCATTAGCAAGTAAGAGCCAGAAACTTGCAACACTTACTAAGACGAATAATCACCAGTTTGGTCTGCAGCTTAGTGAACATAGATGGAGACAAAGGGGCCCAATCCTTAAAATTGGTACAAAGTGGCAAAGCTCCAGGACTTAAAGGTACTTCAGTCAATTTATACTTGCAGAGGAACTGCCCCAAAACATCTGCTTATGTGTATGCAGGCTATGCATGTGTGTGTGTGATAAGCATGTGACACATGGTATTGCAGGGCATTTGATAAAGAAATAATCAACCAATTTATCATGTAACTGCTATTGCATCACCTGCCCATTAATCCGTCTCCCCAATTCAGTCTGGCATTCCTGGCTCTTAAGCAGCTTCAAACAGCACCATTTATATTTTAAAGCCAACCTGCCACGGAAGTATTTCCTCCCTCCCCCCGCCAATGAAGTGGAATTTCCTTAGAAATTTTACCTTCATGAGGTCCAGGACAGGCAAGAATAATTCTGAAAATTAAGAAATGGTCCTGGTTTTAGAGCCATATATGTGCATTTTCCTAGTCAATAAAACAGGAAGAACTTTAGCAGCTTCCCAGCAGACCAACTTACTGCAATGTAGGGAATCTGACATGTTGGGCTTTGAAACAGTGAATTTTTATTCCTGAAAGTGATCTTAAATTATTCTAGATATGTTCTAAAAGTACTAGTTTTAATTTTTCTCTTTCTCGTGGTAGTCAAGGCACTTTGCTTAACAGGCCAAGATACACAAAGAACAGCCTCACAAAAATGTTTTTCAAAGTTACAAAGTATTTTAGAACAGTTTTTATATAACATACATGGCAGGAACAGCAAATCCCAAACTCATGCTAGTGAAAGTGAGCTGTCACAGTCTGTGCATGTCTCCTTCTACATTCTTAAACACCTATGTCAAAAAGATTGTTGAGGCAGGAAAATCAAACTCTGAAGAATTAGGAATGAGAAGCTGCAAGATTTCCCAATCTTAATGCCATTTGTCCAATGCATATTATACATAAGTTACCACATACATAAACCTCCCATGACCCATCCAAGCTGTTTCGTTCAGTAAGCAGAAGGCTTATATGCGAAAAGTCATGGCAGTCAGGGGAAGTCCCCAGTGACTGGAAGAGAGGAAGTGTCACAGGCTTTTTTAAAAAGGGTAGGAAGGAGGACCTTGGGAACTACTGACCTCTCAGCCTCACCTCTGTGCCTGGGAAGATCATGCAACAGATCCTCCTAGAAGCTATGCTGAGGCACATGGAGGACAGGGAGGTGGTTTCTGACAGCCAGCATGGCTTTACTAGGGGCAAGTCCCGCCTGACCAATCTAGTGTCTTTCTACAATGGAGTAACTGCATCAGTAGACAAGGGAAGAGCTACAGATGTCATCTGTCTGGATTTCTGCAAGGCCTTTGCCAGTGTCCCCCACAGCATCCTTCTCTCTAAGTTGGAGAGATTTGGATTTGATGGGTTGATTGTTCAGTGGATAAGGAATTGGCTGGATGGTCACATCCAGAGGGTGGTGGTCAATGGCTCCAAGTCCAGATGGAAGATAGTGACAAGTGGTGTTCCTCAAGGGTCCGTACTGGGATCTGTGCTGTTTAACATCTTTATTAATGATATTGACAGTGGGGTTGAGTGCAGCCTCAGCAAATTTGCTGATGAAACCAAGCTGAGTGGTGAGGTTAATGTGCCAGAAGAATGGGATGCCATCCAGAGGGACCTGGACAGGCTGGAGAAGTGGGTCCAGGTGAACCTCATGTGGCTCAACGAAGCCAATTGTAGAGTCTTGCACATGGGTCAAGACAATCCCCATTATCCATACAAGTTTGGAGATGATGTGCTGGAAAGCACCCATGAGGAAAAGGACTTGGAAGTACCTGTGGATGAGAAGCTGGACATGAGCCACCAATGTGCATCTGCCGCCCAGAAAGCCAACTGCATCCTGGGCTGCATCAAACAAATTGTGGCCAGCAGATCAAGAGAGGTGACTCTGCCCCTCTACTCTGCTCTGGTGAGACCTCACCTGGAGTACTGTGTCCAGTTTTGGAGACCTCAAAATAAGAAAGACATGAACCTGTTAGAACGTGTCCAGAGAAGGACCACAAAAATGATCAAAGGGCTGGAGCACCTCTCCTGTGAAGACAGGCTGAGTAAGTTGGGCTTGTTCAGCCTGGAGAAGAGAAGGCTCTGAGGGGATCTTATAGAGGCCTTGCAGTACCTGAAAGGTACCTATAAGAAAGCTGGGGAGGAACTGCTCACAAGGGCCTGTAGCACTAGGACAAGGGGTAATGGTTTTAAACTAGAAAAGGGGAGATTTAGGTTGGATATTAGGAAAAAGTTCTTCAGTATGAGGGTAGTAGATCACTGGAACAGGTTGCCTGGAGAGGTTGTGGAGGCCCTGTCCCTGGAAATATTCAAGGTCAGGCTTGATGGGGCTCTGAGCACCCTGATCTAGTGGAGATGTCCCTGTTCATGGGAAGAGGGTTGGAGGAGATGACCTTTAAATGGGCTCTTCTATGGTTCTATAATTCTATGGCTAGTCCTTATACCTGTTTGGTCTTCCTATCTCACACATGGGCCTCCAATTTATGTGACACAAAGTACTTCAGCCCTGCACTGTATGCAGAGTATTCACTCCCTCCTGGCTCTTGCAGGGATGCTCTCACTGTGCCTTTGCTGGATTAGTTGCAGGTTCAGTACTCTCTATTCCAATCCTACAGCCTGGAAGTGTGAAGTACTGAAAAAGGAATCACAAACTTGTCCAAAACAAGTTGCTGGTGTTTGACTTTTTGGCATATCTAGAAGCTGGATGCATCCAGCACATAGTGGGCATCTGCAATCAGCCTCACTCGCTCCTGTAAGCGCTCAGACATTCTGAAAACCTGTCTGCAGATGTGTTACCTGGATGGGCAGAAAAGTATGTAGCTTACAGCTGTACAGGAAGAGACTGACTAAAACGGTGGTCCATCAGGAGATGTAGGGGAACAAAAGAATAGCTGAAGAAGCCCTCATCTGTCTCAGTCAGTAAACTATCCCTTCTTATACTACAACTCCCTAACTAAAGGAGCCAAAGATAAGGCCCAAAAGAACAAATTGAGAAAAAAAAAATTCTATGCTGTGCTTGATGGTCTGCTGCAGACCATGCTCAGCAGAGAAGGACTCTGAGGCAAAAGTATCTGCTTAACTCTTACATTTCTGATTAATTATTTAAAGCCAAAACAAAGCATGGCCAAATACATAAGGAGTGATTTCCAAACACAAGTAAGCAAAGGGAACACTCTGGTATGAGTGCAACATGTCTCTTGCTTGTCACAAAATTTAAAGGCTTGCTTCAAATTGTAGGATTGAAGAACCAACTGAAAATAGACTAATTTAAACACAAACATCATACTTTATTTCCTCTAAAGCCCCTATAAATTCAACCTGAAGTGGACATGCAGGATGGAAAACTTTCAGCCTGCGCAGTTAAAACACTTTGGCAAACTTAACAGCAACTGTAAGAAGGGGCCTTATAATGGGAAGCACACAGAAACTGTAGGTGTGGTTAAGACATCTGCCTATGAAATGTGGAACAGGAGATAGATGCTAAGGAGAACACCAGGTTCCAGCTTTGCCCAGAGTGGGATACGTATCTATTTAATTGTAGCTTATTATTATGGCTTCATCATTCTTTCCCTGCATTCTTTTAACCTCTTACACTGCCAGTTTGCTTCGAGAGAAGCAAAGCTGGAGAGGAGAGAAAACAATACAACAGAACAATTACTCGAGGAAATTTTTTACCTGCATAAATGATAACAAAAGAGGAAACAGGGACTGTGAAAGAAAAGGAATAAGAGCTACAAATGAGGACGCTGTCATGGCATGTATGGTAGAGTTATTCTTTAATGAGTGTGTTGTATGCAAAGAAATACAGTGTGAGAGTGGCACAGGTTGTGTGAGTCGAAAGAGAGAATGGAGGCCATGGTAGATGGTAGATCATGGAGCATTTGGAGAGAAATGAGGAGGAAAATGCCCGAGGAGCTCTGAAGCCAAGGGCTGGGAAAGCAAAGGCTGACAAATTAGGCAGGTTACAGGCACCAAACTAGAACACTGCAACTAATCCTGCACCTCCTTCTCCTTCACTTCTCCCTCCCTCTCACCTCAACTTGGAGAGAGAGATAGAGAGAGAACATAAAGCTTTATTGCATTCATTAATTTGTTTTCAGGAGTCACAAATTATGTTGTGGTTTTTATGTGCCAAGTCTGTGCACGGATCTGGAATGCTGAAGTCAAGGCCCACTTCATGAGAATGTACGTCAGCAGCACCCAGCGATTTTGGCTGGTGCAAGCTCTCCTTCTTTTACATCATTTCTTTATACAGAAGGACAGACAGAAGGGTTCAGTATTTCTTCACCGCTTTGTTTCCTCACCACCAGGCTGAAAAAACCACTAAGGAATCCTTCGTGCAAATTCCTCTGTAGCCCATCTGCTTCAAGGCAGAAAGAACCTTCTCCCTTCAAGGTTAATTTAGACTCTTTAATAAATGAAATATTTCTTTTTCACTGCTGCTTTTAAAACCCAAGTTTAATAAATTCCCAGGAAATGCTGTTTGTAAAAAACTTCTCCAGTCCCATTATTTTTGCCAAAAATGGAGCCAACTCCTATGCCCCCTTCGTAAAATTGAGGCTTTCTCCTCACCATATAGTCTTTAGTTTTGCCTAGTCTAGGATTGAAACACAGAATAACAAAGCTTACATCACCCTTTAGTGATTTTCTCAAAGGTGAGAATGTATTTTCTTTCCTAATTTCCTTCCAGTGCTCCTGGTTCCACCTCTGGGTGCTACTTAAAATATATTAGTCTTTCCATACATAGGTGTGCACAAAGCCTGGAAGTTTGGGAGGTAGAATTCCATTAAGCTGCGCTCTCCCAAGGCCTGCACAAAGTGCAGTGCCCCTGAAGAGGAGCTCACATTTCCAGTACTTGCAGGTGAGCTTCTCACCTTTCCCTTACTGCTGCTTCATGAACCTACCTCTGTTTTGCTGGGGCCACAGTGTGTGCATGTGGTTCATGGGGAGTTTGGCTGGGTCACAATTAGCAGCTGTCTCAGTCACCTTAAGTACCCCATATTATATTGTAAGATACTTCTGTAGCTACAGCCACAAGGCAACCATACCTCCTACTCTCTTTGTACTGCGCCCTCAGCAGTCAGATTGGGTATTTGATACCCCAATTTCCTCCTATGGTTTCCCACATTATCCAGGGTCTTGTCTGGCAAGTTATTACAGACAATGTAGAAGACAGACAACAACCGATTGTATGGGACAGAATTCAAACTCACAAACTTCCCACAATTTATGACCTCCTACAACCCATGTCTATTTGGATGCCACTGTGTCCAGCCAACACAGATAAAATGCTTTGTTCCATGACGATAGCAACTGCATCAAGGAGGGAGCTACCTTTCCTTTTGTGAGGTGGGTTGACCCTGGCTGGAGGCCAGATGCTCACCAAAGCTGCTCTATCACTGTCCTCCTCAGCTGGACAGGTGAGAGATGTAATGAAGGGCTCATGGGTTGAGATAAGGACAGGGAAAGATCACTCAGCAATTACCATCATGGGCAAATCAGACTTAACAATGAAGAAAATTGATCTAATTTATTATCTGATCAAAACAGACTAGGATAATGGGAAATGAAACCAAACATCTCCTCCCACCCCTCCCTTCTTCACAGGCTAAACATTATTCCTGATTTCTCTCCCTCCTCCCACTGAGCAGTACAGGGGGACAGGCAATAATTCATTTCAAGGATGTCCTGATCCTTCAGTTCTCCCCACATGGCAAGCAGAGGCAGTTCCTCTCTACGTCTCAGGGCAGGTGTAGAAAACATGGTACAGCAGTATAGCACGCAGATGTAGATGGACTGATCCTGAGCAGGACTAGCACTTAGGCAGGTAGATGATGTCCCACCACCATGAAAAGAACAGTAGATGCCGGTGCATCCTGGCAAGGGTGAAAACGGGAGGTCTGCCAAAAGAGCACTCAGAGCAGACAGACAAACACAGACATCTCCACACCGACTTAATACTTGGCAAACCAACTGGACTTTTAAACTAGCAAGTATAGAATGTGCACTATCTCACCAGCTAATACGTGATAAAATATTGCCATGTAAACAGAGGTAATTTCAAATTAACTGTCCATTCCTTTCCACCACCTTGAAGGCAAGTCTTTAGCATATGGTTTTCCAAACAGAGTCATTGGCAGTTCTCTAACCTGAGCCTTAGCACTTTTTAAAAGGACAGAAAATTGTTTTGGAAAAGGACCAAACATTAACTGTTAAAACTCAAACAAAGGGGTATGAGTCAGGAAACTAATCTTTTTTTATATATCTGAAATGAGAAATGAAATTCAGTTTGGAAAACATTTTTATTAAAAACTGTAGCTGTCTGTGCTCTGAAACACCCTGGAGGTCTAAAGATGATATCAGTATATAAATATTCAGGGCTTCCTGAATATTTCTTTTCAGAAAAGACTTTTTTTTTTTTTTTTCCCCCTTTACAATTTCTTTGACCTTTAGAAAACAGTCACTGTTTGTAGCTTGATTTTTTCAAGATGTTCTCCGGTACATAAAGATGGCAGGGAATTCGATTTAAAAGTCAACTCATGAAACACCGTATAATAGTCAGAAGATAGCATTGCTTTAGGCGATATTTTATTAACTGAACAGCCATTCAAAGCATTTTGGAGCATATTATATCCTATTCAAAGGCGTTCACTTCCTTCAGCGCTACAGCAGAAGTATTTTACGAGAGATGATATTTGAACTATCCACAGGCATATGGATAAAATGCACAGTACTCAGCCATTACAGACGAGTCGTCTTCTTGCTTTACACAGGACTGTGAGAAGGACTGGTGTTTGAAAAGGACTTTCTTTTTTTTCTTTTTCTTTTTTCTTTTTTTTTTTTTTGTAAAGGGAACAAGACTTTCACAAGCTCTCATAAGAACAGCTGCAAAAATACCTTCAGTCTGGTATCTGGAATTCCTGAAGGTGACTTGTGGATTTGTGGCTAATGAAACATTGCAAAATAGCACTCACCATGTTGTAAAATACCCCTGATGGTTTATTAGTCCCTTACAGGACAAAAAATGAAAGGTGCCCCAAGCATGCTATTCTGTGATAATTACATAAAGTACAAAGTTAGATTAAAAACAATGTCAGAACAGAATCAAACGTAGGGATTTTTCTCTGTGAGCTCAAAAGTAGATTGTAGATTACCTGTGGCATTACAAAGCAATCATCAGAGTCCGGGGTTCCAATTAACGATCCTCACTAATGAATATCAGTATGCTTTCTCATGATTTACAACAAAGCAAGATTAAAATTTTGCCACCAAAAACTTATTCCACTTGACCTTAACCTGCACAAGAATTTTTTCCTGAAACAGGACTAGCTCATTCCACAGAGAAGTCAACTGATAACAGCAGCAGTGGATAACAGATTACTTGGGGCTGGGAGCAAGGAGAGGGCACTGAAAGAACTGCTCTTTCCAGGGTTCAGAAAACACAAGTCTTCTTGATATTTCTGGGTTTCTACCTTCACAAGACAAGATTTCGTAAAGTACAGGACACAAATTACCCTCTTTCTAAACAAATTACCTCGTATGCTACCTCCTAGCTGAATAAAAAGGGAAACTGTTTCCTCCTGAACAACACTACAGTTCAATAATTTGCTTTATTTTTTTTTTAGGGGGGGGGAGATAATCAATTGTATTTTTTTCAAATAAAAACTAATTTTAATAATCTTAATTTACAAAATTTCGCTTTTTTTTCGCATTTTCCAATAAATAAAAAATCTATGGCAGGCAAAAATAATCCAGCACTACACATAGGGAGAACAACTAAGAAAGCTTGCAGGCACATGACAAATGGTTTTACATTCTTGGGGAAACATTGACCCAAACTGCAGGACAGGACTTGCTGATGCAGTCGATGCCAATGGTCCTACAGTGCTTGCTGATGCAATCGATACCAATGATTCTAATGGCCATGACATAACTGCTGTTGTGTTTTCACCAGGTTGACAGTGGAGAGTTCCCCCCTTCTCACTACTTCCAGGTTATGTTCCATGAAAAAAGCTCATTTCCATAAGATTTCCTAAGAGACAAAGACCTGTTACCTGCCTAAAACTATATCATGACATAGATGGACCATATAGACAGATGCTGCCTTTGAACCTTAAACCTGCTCAGTTTTAAGCACTTAAGTTGGAGCTCTGGGAAGAGCATACACAGGGCTTTTTGCTGATTCTTTGTAAGGGGTGATTTTAATCCACAATGACAAAAAAATACCTATTCGTTTAAAAAGAGATGTAACATATATTCTTCCTGTGCCTTTTCACCTGTGCAGTCTGAGCACATTAACTTACTACATAGCTATACCTATCCCATGGAAATTGACACATCCAGTGACAGCCTGCAGATGTGAACATTACCAGGATTATACTGAGTCTAAAAGGCCGAAAGTGGAGAAAAATGATGCTTTTCACCTGTGATCAGGACATTTTCCCTACAACGTTAATGTGTTCTGAAAAAAACCCCAGCTGTTTCTTTTTCACTTGAGTTGACAAATCAAAACATGTAAAATACACAGGTAATGTTCTAGATTTGCAAACACTAACATCATAATAATGACAGTGATAGTTCAATATGTCTTAATTACTTACTCAAAAACAAGGAAGAAAACAGCAGAAAAGAGTGATTCCTCTTCCCTGTTACCTCTACCATTTCTCATTCTTCTCCATTTTCTTTCCTTCCTATCTTCATTAGTTTAGTTTTGGGGTTTTTTTAAAATTTTTTAAGGAACAGATGTCTTGCCACCTCTTGCCCAGATCTTCAAAGAGTTCTACTAGATCTAGTCCTTGTTTTCAAGGCTGGTTATTAAACAGGATGGACTGAAAGGGAGGGTTTGCACCAGTCACTTAGATCTGACCATCTGAGGCTGGATGAACTCTGTCTGCCTAATTCTGAATCTCCTTGAACATCAAAGGTGTAACTCACACTCCAAGGTTAGCAAGGTCACATTCCACCTAAAAGAAGGCTAATATTGCCTGAACCATTCACAGCAAGCTTCTTGTTTGACAGTTTTTGCCCCATTTTCTTTTCTCAAATGATGTGTAAGCAAACTTAAATTTTGTCATATTCTTTAATAATTCACTAAACACTTTACGTGAATACATTCAAGTAATG
The DNA here is from genome assembly GCA_020800305.1 of Porphyrio hochstetteri. Classification (NCBI taxonomy): domain Eukaryota; kingdom Metazoa; phylum Chordata; class Aves; order Gruiformes; family Rallidae; genus Porphyrio; species Porphyrio hochstetteri. The sequence goes on along the minus strand of CM036938.1, from coordinate 46,417,264 downwards.
GCTTGCTCTGAACTATCTGCTCTAAACTGAGCTGTAAGCCTTGAGCATTTGTAGTGCACCATTCAGGCTGCAATTTTCCACCTGGCTGTAATTCCTTGTCTCTGGAAGGTTCCCAAATCCACAGAAAGATTTCAAGATGGCCACCCAAATGATCCTGATGCACATTCTCACAGAAACACATTTTGGTATGAGTTTGTATATATCAAAAAGTAATTTTGGGAAGGAAAATTCAGTTATGAAAGTTAAGAAAGACCTGTACTGTTTTTGCCTAAATATCATCAGGGACTGAAGTAAAAGGAGTGCAACCAAGAAAGTGCCTAAGTGAAAAAAATACACAAGGGAAAAAATAGAGGCATGGGAAAAATAAGTACAAAATGTTATCACAAAAGGGAAATCATTCAGAAGGTTGCGATAAGCTGCACAGAGTCTAGTTGAAGGCCTGTAGCCAGTGGTGTGCCCCAGAGATCAGTACTGCGTCACATCTTGTTCAACATACTTATCAATGACCTAGACAAGGGAACAGAGCTTGTTTGCTGACAATACCAAACTGGGAGGAGTGACCAGCACATCAGAAGGCTGTGCTGCCATTCAGCAAGGCCTGGACAGGCTGGAGATTTGGGCAGAGAGGAATGAAATGAAATGAAATATAGGGTCCTGCACCGAGGGAGGAATAACCCCAGGCACCAGTACAGGTTACAGGTTGACCTGCTGGGAAGCAGCGCTGTGGAGAAGAACCCAGGAGTCCTAGTGGACAACAAGCTCCCCATGAACCATCAGTGTGCCCTCATGGCCAAGAAGGCCAATGGTATCCTGGGGTGCATTAAGTAGAGTGTGGTCAGCAGGGTGAGAGAGGTTCTTCTACCCCTTTACTCTGCACTGCTGAGGCCACACCTGGAGTGCTGTGTCCAGTTCTGGGCTCCCCAGTTGAAGAAAAACAGGGAACTACTGGAGAGAGTCCAGCTGAGGCCCACAGAGATGTTGATGAGGGGACTGGAGTGTCTCTCATATGAGGAAAGTCTTCAAGAGCTGGGTCTGTTTAGCCTGGAGAAGACTGAGAGGAAATTTATTCTTGCTTATAAATATCTAAAGGGCAGGTGTCAAGAGGATGGGCCCAGACTCTTTTCAGTGGTGCCCAGTGACATGATAAGGGACAATGAGTACAAACTAGAAAACAGGAAGTTCCACCTGAACAAGAGGAAAAACTTCTTTACTCTGAGGGTGACAGATCACTGGGACAGGCTGCCCAGAGAGGCCGTATCTTCTCTGGAGATGCTCAAAACCCGTCTTGTGCAACCTACTCTAGGTGATCCTACTTTAGCTGGGGGGTTGGACTAGACAATCTCCAGAGGTCCCTTCCAATGCTCAGATTCTGTCAATCTGTGACTGTTATTCCACAAGGAGTAAAGAATGGTGAAGAAAAGGTAAAAGACAGTGATACTCACTCCAGTTGAGGAGAAATAACAAGTTGGAAGTCATAAGGCCTAGCTAACCCAAAGCAAGCAATCAGTTAACAATCTGTCAAAAAACATCTGGAGCAGTTGTACAACTCAGTCAAGAAACCACTATGAAATAGACATATCCTTGTAAAACCAGGTATTAGAACAAGTTTTCAAGCAGGACTGGCTTTGCAATGCTGAATGATGGACCATGAGTGCATCGCAAAACCACATCTCTATAGCATCTGTAACGTATCTTCCAACTGATATGAAACAAATATAACAGAAGGAAGTATTCTGCAAACTTAATTCAGATCATTGCTGGAACAAATCCATCTTGCATTCTCAGGCAGAGAATTCTCAGGCAGAGAGTGGGGAAGATGTCTCTTTTACAGCTAAATTAAAGAAGCAAGTGCCAAACATGGAAAAAAAATACAGAGTATAAATTTCTAAGGCTATTTTTCTCCAAAGGCATGACCCTTACTTCAGGGACCATCCTTTCTACTATTTCCAATACTTTATTTTACAGCACAGTTCTAATCCTTTATATATATAAGCACAAGTGAGGTATCGAGAATCAGGAAAGGACTGTGAACAAAAGGAAGAAACAGGTGCTAAACAGACTTGTGGGCTGAACATATAAATCTGATGGAAGAACAAAATGAAGTGCTATTGAATGGATTCTACAAGAGTATTTGCAGTCCTGTTATACTAAATTCTAACCCTAGTCTGCTCTAACTCTACTTAAGATCTGGATGCTAAAACACCAGATAAAAGTGACTAGACAATGCTATAAAAACAGCAGTTTCACCTGCAGCATAATGAACTGAACTGGGCATGGGTATCATGAATAACTAATCACCCAATAATTACTCTAATAATTAATCCTACAAATGCCTTGGGAATTCATGCTGATAGAAAATAACCTGGGTAGGAAAATGTAATACAGCTATGCACAATGGTATTTTATAAAAGATCTTTCCAAACAAAGGAATTTATTGAAAGAAAGCTATAGAAACCCTTTAACCTCCTACCTTATAAGATATCTAAAAATAGGCCAAAATAAACCACTGGGAAATTTAACGCGATGACTAATCTCACAGTGACTGCATAATCTTGCAATAGGGATGGAGAATGTTCCAAAACCTCTTTTCCATCTCTAATAGTCTAATATCTGTAAGCCTCTGGACATGTTTGGGCTATCCAACCATGGTTATTAGATCCAGCTCCAGAGAGCAGCATGATGCCAACATACAACTTGGTTCCCAGAGTTTGGGGAATCTCCAGAGCACCCCTGCTGCTAACCACTTTCCCAAAAGTGCCAACTTTAGTCTCATCTTTACAGTCTCTTTAATCTGATCCATCCCTTTTAGGGAACTTTAAAAAGAGCAGTTGCCTCAGGCAAGCAGAGAGACAACAACATAGCTCACCTCCACGATGCACACAGGGGAATGATAACTGTTAGGAAGAACAAAATACTCATTTGCAACATGCCTGAGAATGGCTGGTGGATCAGTGTATTTTGATGTATCAAAGCCCTCAACACAATATTTCACCTGAAAAGAAAACCACAGTTATTATGCGGTGTTGTTACTGAGATCTCGCAGCTCAGTATTTTAATGCTTATTATTGGCACAGTGACAACTTTATGACTGACTGTGTATCTGTATCACTCCTGAAGCCCTTAATTTTTGTTAGTTGCAGAAAGGAGATACATTTTCAAAGCTGTCCGTGACTGTGAATGATTCCCTTTTGAATGCTGAGCTAGAAAATCTGATTTTCAAAGGTTAGGTTCTCGACATGTTCTGAAAATCAGGCTGTCTGGAACTGTCTCAGGCTGTGCCCCTAACATGGAAGCAACAAAATCATTCATCACTTTAGCAAATTAAACTTTTTTAGATACAAAGGCATTATTCTTTCATCCTGGCATTCAGGTATCACAGCTAAGGGCGTAGTAGAGGAATGGAGCGGAACTCTGCTAACTGCTTTGACATCTTTTAATTTTAGGTGAAGTAAAGGAAGAAAGATGCATGTACCTGCATGAATGTGACTGCTGTTCTTGTCATAAAATGTCCTAATTATCCAAGCTACCTCCCTCCATATGAAAATCCATCTTAATTCATTCTTGTACTCTCATATTTCAAGCAAACTAACAAATGAATGAAAGGAAGTTTAGGCTGGTAACCATATAAAAAATTGCACTGATGATTAACTAAAACTGCCTTTTGAAAGACCTCGTTAAATCACAGCAAATCCTTGCCTGAGCTCACTTACATTGGTTTATTTATTGACTAACACTTATTTATTTGAATTCGGCAATCTGGGTCAGGACTCTGAAATATTTGCATGCCTACTTCTTGTTTAGTGTACTATTTAGTCTATACACATTCTGGTTTAGTACAGTGAAAGAATGAAACTCATCTAAGAAGGTGTAATAAACAAGCCTGACACTCTTTTTACAGCAGGTCAACTCAATAAAGACATCACCATTGCTCAATGATGTGAAGCCAGCTGTGCTTAAAGAGTCCTATTGAAACACACCCAACATCAGTTTGCTAACTCCAAATTTATGTTGGATTAGATTTTCATTATTTTAATCAAATTGCTTTGAAAGACAGTTTTATTTTAACCACAGCTACTTTTGTGTGTAAACAAGGCCTTGGGGAAATACCATCATGGGCTACATCAAGGATACCTACTAAATTGAACAGATTTGGGATATGCTTTTGAATGGAAGCCATCTTCAAACTCTAATACAAAAACTGAATTTGGGTGTAGAAGAAGTAGGACACCAATTTACGTATTACTTCTCTGGAGCAGACATTATATTTGTGTGTAATCTGAAACCAGAAAAATGAAATTTATATTTTTATGTTTGTACTTCAGACTATAGAGTGAAATACTCATTTCCCACAATGTTACTCATTTCTTCATGCTTTCCAGTGTGTTGCAAACTTGTATTATATAAATTTCAAAACAGCACATACAGAAAATTAAACACAAACCTACTAGCTGCTTCAGGGAATATCTGGTTGTAAGCATCTGAAAATAAAATTTTTTAAAAAAATCAACAAAGATCAACCACCAAACAAACAAAACATCTAACTTCTTTCATGTGCCTATACATTGACACATGTAACCAAGAACTCCCATAAAACTGTGATGGTTGAAATTGGTTTGACATAGTAACAGCATGTGTCATTTACATTCATCTTTCAAGAACATGGCTATTTAAATTTTAACTGGCTTGACAGGTGACCAGAAATGTGTTGCTTTCACAATTACTTTTGCCTTTGTTAGAACCAAAAAAGGGTTGGAGTCCTACTCTGGTCTTAGATTTATTTTAACAGCATGTGTGGTCCAGTTTGTAGTTTAGATTGGAGCAGAGTTCAAAAAAGCAAAAGTCTAGCAAAGTATTGTGCAATATTTCCATGTTTACTCTACTGAATGTACTGGGTAAATACTCTCAGTGATACTTACTATTTCATATATAAATAACAATCTCCAACTTTACCAGGATGCTACTCATTTTTAAATACTATAAATGGAAAAGGCATATTGGAAAGAAAAAAATGGAGACACTGAATTAAAAATGTATTTAAGGCAAGTTTATGTATGCTTTTGAGTGGATGGACCTCAAGGCAGGGACCGGAGGAGAAAAGTCCCCCCCCTGTAAAAGCCTTAAGACAGTTTGAGGAACCTGTACAGCCTATAGACCTGATGAGTCCCCAGGAAACTGGCTGAGGTCGTTGCCAAGCCACTCTGCATGATATTTGAAAACTCATGGTAGTCTGGTGAAGTCCCCAGGACAGTAAAAAGGAAAACATTGCACCCATTTTTGAAGAAGGATAAAAAGGAGGACCCTGGAAACTGCCAACTGTCAAACTCACCTCTGTGTCTGGGGAAGCTCCTGGACCAGACCCTCCAAGAAGCTATGGCTAAAGCACATAGAGGGCAGAGAGGTGATTCGAAACAGCGAGCATGGCTTCAGCGCGGACAAGTCATGCCTGGCCAAGCTACTAGCCTTCTATGATAGAGTGACTACAGTGGACAAGGGAAGAATTATGGGTATCATCTATCTGTCATTATTCTAAGCCACTGACACAACATCATTCTCTTTGAATTGGAGAGATATGGATTTGATGGATGGACTGTTTGGTGGATAAGGGACTGACTGGATGGTTGCATCCAGAGAGTGGTGGCCAATGACTCAAGGTCCAGATGAAGATAGGTGATGATTTGTATCCCTCAGGGGTCCGTATTTGGATCAGTACTGTTTAGTATCTTCAATTATATAGGCAATGGGATGAAGTGCACCCTCAGCAGATTTGCAGATGACACCAGGCTGAGTGATGTCGTTGACATGCCTGAGAGAGAGGATGCCATTCAGTGGTACCTGACAACCTCAAGCAGTGAACCATGTAAACCTCATGAGGTTCAGTAAGGCAGAGTGCAAGGTCTTGCAAATAGGTCAGAACAACCCCTGCTATCAATATATACAGACTAGGGGATGAAGGGATGGAGAGCAGCCCCCTGCAGAGAAGGACTTGGGGGTATGGGTGGATGAAAAACTGGCAATGGGCACTCACAGCCTGGAAAGCCAACTGTGTCCTGGGGTGCATCAAAAGTACCGTGGCCAGTAGGTTGAGGGAGGTAATTCTGCCTCTCGAGCCTGCTCTCATGAAACCCACCAGCAGCACAGAGCATTGAACTCTGGGGTCCTCAGCACAGGAGACATGAAGCTGTTGGAGCTGGTCCAGAGGAGGGCCATAAAAATAATTAGAGGGATTGAGCACCTCTCCTATGAAGAAAGGCTGAGAGTTGGGATCGTTCAGCCTAGAGAAGGCTCCGGCAAGCCTTTCCATACTTAAAGCGAGCTTATAAAAAAAATGGGGACAAGGGGTGATGGGTTTAAACTAAAAGGAGAGACTAGATATAAGGAATAATATTTTTTTTACAATGACGGTGGTGAAACACTGGAATAAATTCCCAGAGAGGCGGTAGATGCCCATTCCTGGAAACATTTAAAGTCGGGGGGACAGGTCTCTGAGCAACCTCACCTAGTTGAAGATGTCCCTGCTCATTGCAGACAGTTGGACTAGAGGACCTTTAAAGCCCAAACCGTTCTGTGATTCCATGTACAGTTAACTGTCACAGCACTGTATTTGCAGGGCCCAAGTCATTAATATTCCAAAATTGTCATTATATCCTGCTTCCAACTCTTCCCAACAGACCTGCTCCGCATCCTCTTTATAAATCCATCCCCTTCCTGTAGTAAGACAAGACTATCCACAGTTCTTTTTATCCTTTGCTTCCGTAACACCTCAGGGAAAGTACAGTCAATTGCATATGGATTGAGTCACTTCAATACCATCCAGCATACCTGCTAGTTCATTCCCAGCCAGTCTTCTGTGAGGCAACCAGGGAGTACCTCTGTATGTAGCCTACTCGGGCAGATGATCCTATGCAGTCCCCACACAGTCCTCCAATGCTACATCAGCATGCTTTGCTCTCCTGCATATTTCTAAATGATCCCCCACAGCATGCAACATATAGTCACAAGAACTATGTCACCAACAAATCCCACTGGCAGCTGGCAGCATGCACTGAGTGGGAAACAGCTATAAAGTAACACAGGGTGCCAAACGGAGCCCCAGGCTGATCACTGTGCAAGCAGACATGTGCAACCTGTTCCAGAAGAGATTGATCCTAGATTACATATAGATGAATCAATTAAAAATAATTAGTCTGAAGGCCAGGTGTTGAAGGCCCTCAGTAATGTTCACAAGATTAAAAGGCAAAGATAACCTTAAAAGTGGATAGCAAACACAACAATGTCTAAATGATCCTACAGCATGAAGTGCAGTAATCTCATTAACCATGAGCTTCAACTCGATGGAGTTACTGGCAATCAGTACAATAACTTAGTATCCTCCCATCCATTATTTATCTTTCTGACTAAGGCAAGAGAGAGGAGGGATGCTCATATTGAAAAGCCCAGCTCATTCTAGGGAATAAATTACTATTTTTGTGAGTATTCACACCTAGTTTAGATGCCTAGCTTTGGACACCAATCTCCTAAACAGGCCTGCACAGTCAATAAAAAGATAAACTACTCCAGATGTGGAGCAAGAACCTTATTTAGATGACTTCAGTTGCCCTTACTTCTCCATTGAAACAGACACTGCTTGGAAAAGCATTATATTCACACACACACACCTCTCCAGTCTGTGCTGGGAATCTGATAAGTCATAAGGTTTTTCTTTTGTAACTCTAGAGTCCAGAAGTTATTATTTATGAGTCTCTGAGGGTGCATCAAATCCAAGAACTTAGCAGCATGCACATGTCCATACTCAGTCTTCTGTACATACTTCTGTGAGTGACACCTGACCAGGCCATGTCTGTGGGATGAATGTTGGTGCATGAGTAGGGCTTTTATAGCCCCTCATGACCCCCATGTATCGTAATGCCAAGGTTCTCAGCACTATTGACAGGCTAAACTCTCTTCTCATAGGGAATTCAAACCCTTCTTCATGGAGTCAAAGTGCTCTTTCAACTCTGTATGTCCATCAGCCACATACTGAGACATTGCTGGATGCACAAACTTAAATTTTCTCAGTTAATTAATTCACAGGACTCCTGCCAGACATTTTTAATAGCAGTTGTAAATCTCTTGAAATGCAGAAAAAGCAATATAATCCAATAAAAGAAATGTGCTTAGAAATAATTCATGAGGATTAAACACATATATATGCCATGTATTTTTAATTACAACTGAATGTGAACCACTAAATTTTAAGGTCAACCGCTTTGGTATCCATCTGATTTTCTTATTTTCTGAACATCCTCAATGTAAAACAGGTCAGAGAAAGAATTAAAGAAAGCACTAGTTGGAAAGGAGATCCATTAGGAAAGGGTGTGAAATAAAAAGGGGAGAAAGACACCAAGATTAAACAACAAGATGCAAGGGGCCTCTTCCCAGTAAATCCATATTAGATTCATACTGGCTTCTCTAGCTGCCAAAATGATCCCTGGCGATGGAAGACTGCAACTCTATCATAATTTGGAGAGCTGGTGTAAAGAACAAAATTAATTGCTAAGGAAAGGATGGAGAACAGAAAACAGCAAATGTGGGAATTCAGAAAGCTATGAGATCTTCTTTTATGGTCCAGTCATGGGATATATTTTTCTATATGCTGCTTTGTGAAAAAGAGCAGGAGTTGCCTTCCTCAATACTGTTAGAGCTACTCTGAAGACTGAGCAGCTGACTTTGACAGTATCTATTTTGCTGTTAGAAAACCTGCATCAAAGAAGAGGGCCAGAGAGTTACTTCCCTAGGTTTAGTTCCACACAAGAAGGGATTTCCTTCTTCCAATGGAGCACCGTGAGGCCCAAGGTCCCTGCCCAAACTGGCAGTTATGGATACAGACAGAATCCAAATGCTCATTAAATAAAGACAGACTAGTATGCTTTAAACCGTTTTAGGAAGTTAATTTATTGACGAAGGAGATATAATCCCAGATATAGGTGATCATGATCAACGTGGCTAAAAAGAGTAGAAAGTGAAGAGCCCAGCTATTATCTGTTACAATTTTTGTCAGCTTTATGATAACAAGTGTAATTACAAATTCTGTACTTCGAACCTGCCATTATCATTATTACTACAGTCTGAAACCTGCATACCTTTAACTGAAAATCTCTCCCTATGAACGATGCAACACTTCACGCCATGCCCTCCCTGCCTTTCAGACCAGCGGTCAGAATGAAGTGTCCCCAGCCAGGGAAGCCTGTCAGCTCTAGTGGGACCATGCGCTCATCCCCCTCCTGCCCAGGCAGCAAGCCTAGCGGCCTCTACCCAGCCAGGCGAGGATGCAAGGCCGGCAGTGAAGGCTCCTCTACTCCCCCTCCTGGGAAGCCCGAAGTTCAGCTGCTGGCATTCCTCACAGTCAACGGCCTGCTTTCTGCTTCAGAAATGAAGAACAGCCGAGCTGGATGGATTTCGCAGATGAAGGCAGGGGCAGAGCTCATCTCCCAGCTGTTTGCAGAAGGCAACCTCCCGTCCTGGAGGGGCCCTCGGAGGCCCCTGTCCCATGCCAAGGCATGATCCTGCCCGGCTGCAAATTCCCTCGCTTGGGTGCTCTACGCCTGGCACATCTCAGCGTGCAGGCCCACTCCTCTCCAGCTGCACACCCTCGGACTGGTTTCCCTAGCAATCAGGCATACAGTGCCTGCAATGTCCCCTCCACCTTACCCACCTCAAACTAGCCCCCACTTCCACCAGTATCAGTGTTACTGTCATTGAAGGGGGCGGCAAAGTAACGCGTGAACGAGCCCAGTGTAGATAGCAACGCGTTACTGCACCCTGCCTGAAAGGCATCCGGCATTTTTAGTGACGGTATTAAACAAGGATTAAAAGAAACACCTCTAAGCTAAGTAGCTGAAGGCATGTCGTTTTCATGGCTTTAATGCAGAGAAGCAAACGCGACTTTTGCACCAGAAGATGCAAAACTGTACTGAAGGAGAAGCACAAGCAGCTTGTGAAACTGATGACAATGGAGCAAACCCTGGCGAATGCTTCCCAACCACACCGACTCCCAGCCACACCAAGCCACGATTCCACCTTCCACGCACTTTCAGGCAGACATCAGTCCGCACTGCCCGGGATCTCAGGATCTCCGAGTTTCTGGAAAATAGATTTAGTCCTAATTTTTGTGACAGATGGAGTTGATAGTCTCAGGATGAAAAAAGCGCCAGTTTTGACAGGCAGCAGATACCGGTGCCCCTTGTGGCTGGAGACGATGTTGCTCTGGAATTAAGGTAGCACTGAAATGAAAGCCCATGGCTAAATACACCACGACTTATTTTGTTATGCGGCTGTCTCTGTGCCTTAATATTTATATTGTTGTGTCTACTTCCTTAAAAGCAAAGCAAAGCAAACCGAGAGTGTCGCTGGAAGGCAAGACGTGCAAGGTATTTTGCTTTAAATGAAAACACGTTTCAGCCTTTAATTAACAAGATTTTAAACCATTTTTACTGTATTTCAGTCACCAGGCATCTTCGTAAATCGGCGTCTTAAAGCCGTGCACAAAAAACTCAGGCGAGAAGCTGAGCCGAGTTTAAAATGGGTGGGAGATGCGGCGAGTGGAAAGAAAGTTGGGAGTACTGAACAGGCGTAGCAAAGCAGAACTTACGCGGTCGCAGCACACCACTAAGAGTTAGCTTTGCTCTCCCGCAGCGTACCGACAGGCTCTGAAACGCGGAGCTCAGTGCAAGATTTCGGTAAGGACGAAGTCAGTCCCCTCTTCGAGCCTGACCCTCCCTGCCTTTCGGGGGCACCTCTGCCCTCACTAGAATCGGTGGAAAGTTTGAGTACACACAACACTCAAGCTAGAGACTCCCTCCCACCTTTCCTTGCTGTAAGAAGCAGCACCAGGTTAAGAGCAACATCCCCGCAAAGCCAGCACGCACACCCACGCCGCCTGCCCTTTCGCCTCCGCGGCGACGCGGCTCGGTGCTCCCCTGGAGCCCCGCCGGCCGGCCAGCCAGCCCCGCGGCGCCGAGCCGCCGCCGCCGCCCCTCTCCCCCGGCCGCCGAGCCGCCTTAACGGGAGGAGGGGCTCCTCGGGGGGCTGTCACTCTCCTTAAGCCTTTCCTTTCAAGCTTTGAATGTGAGCTGCCCTCCAGCCCCCCTCTCTCCTTCCCTCCCTCCGGCAGATCGTAAAGAGAGGAGGGGAAAAGAAAAAAAAAAAAAAAGAAAAAAAAAGAGAGGAAAAAAAAAAGAAGTTTCAGCAACAGGCTGCACCAATGGCAAGTGGCGAAGCAGGGAAAGGGGGCCGAGCGAAGGGAGAAAAAAGTGGAGAAAAGGAGAAAGAGAGCGAGAGAGCGCAGGCTGGGGGGATGTGTAAAAGAAGAAGCGTTGCTAATTTTTTTTGTTTGTTTGCTTTTCCATGCATGCATAATGAGGCCTAATCAGAGCACGTTGCTGCTGCTTGGAGGGCACTTTTGTATTTAAAGCCTTGCAAAGAAAAAAAGATCCACAGACGGATCCGCAGAGCAGCTTGCAGGGCTTGTTGACAACAGAAGCAGCATCAGTCGCCCAGAGAGAAAGAGACCCTGAAGGCTGCCTCTTCCTTCCCGGTGCTATCCTCCTGCTAGCGGGGAGAGACGTCTCTTCTCCCCGCCACCCGAACAGTGCAAGCCGCGCGGAGAGGGAGTGAGCGGAGCCGGGACTGCGAATGGGATCGGAGCGGCTGGCATGTGCAGAGATGCTGCGAGCGGAGAGTTAAAAGCTCCCGAGGACGCAGCAGCGGCAGCTGGGCATTTATTTTGTGCAAAAAAAAAAAAAAGAAAGAAACGGAACTGCATGAGGAGCAGGGCAGCACCATGAGCTCTCCCGGCGCAGCCTGCAAGTCCCCGAGCGCACTTCGGAGCCGCTCTCCTCCGAGCCCCCGTTTGCACTGATTTCCCCCCCGCCTCTCCGGGCGCCTTCGCCGCCGCCTCGCCAAGCCGGGAGCAGCGGGTGGGGGGCACGGGACGGCCCCGGGCGCCTGCTTCGTACGGCGGCCCCGCCGGCTTCAGTTCCCGGGGGCTGGACGGCGTCGGAGCCGGCGCGGATGGATTGATGCGAGGAGACCTCATGCACACGGCCGGCGGGAGTTTTGCAAACTTTTCCACGGGCGGCAGCTCCTTCTCCTCCTCCTCTTCCTCATCGTCTACCAGCGCCTCTCCCCCGCTCGCCTGCGGCAGCAGCCGCCGCCGCCGCCCGCGATGGTGGCCCGCTCGCCCGCTCGGCACGGAGGCGGCGGCGGGCGCCGCTGGCCGCGGCCGGGCGCTTGGCTGTGGCTGGCGGCGGCGCTGGGCGCCGTGTGGCCGCCGCGGGGCTCGCTGGTGCATGGCCGGCGGCTGATCTGCTGGCAGGCGGTGCTGCAGTGTCAGGGGGAGCCCGAGTGCAGCTACGCTTACAACCAGTACGCCGAGGCGTGCGCCCCGGTGCTCCTGCAGCAGCCGCCGGCGGGAGGCGGCGGGGACGGCCCGGCGGCCGCTGCAGGCTCCGCCGCTTCCTCCAGGCGGCGGTGCCCCAGCCACTGCATCGCGGCCCTCATCCAGCTCAACCACACCCGGCGTGGCCCGGCGCTGGAGGACTGCGACTGCGCGCAGGACGAGAACTGCCGCGCCACCAAGCGCGCCATCGAGCCCTGCCTGCCCCGCACCAGCAGCCCGGCGGGCGGCGGCCCCAGCGGCGGCCCCGGCCCCGGCGTCATGGGCTGCACGGAGGCGCGGCGGCGCTGCGACTGGGACAGCCGCTGCAGCCTGGCGCTCAGCCGCTACATGACCTACTGCGGGAAGCTGTTCAACGGGCTGCGCTGCACGCCGGAGTGCCGCGCCGTCATCGAGGACATGCTGGCCGTGCCCAAGGCGGTGCTGCTCAACGACTGCGTCTGCGATGGGCTGGAGCGGCCCATCTGCGAGTCGGTCAAGGAGAACATGGCCCGCCTCTGCTTCGGCGCGGACATGGGCGGCAACGGCGCCGGCAGCAGCGGCGGCTCGGACGGCGGCGTGGAGGAGTACTACGACGAGGACTACGAGGAGGAGCCGAGCCAGAAGGGGAGGGACGACGCGGAGGACAATGCGGGCTCCGAGCCCGGCTTCCCCGTGCAGGCGGATAGCGCCGGTCGGCCCGCCGCCGCGGCCTGGGCGCTGCTGGCCTCCATCTTGCTGCCGCTGCTGCCGCGGCTCTAGCCTCTTTCCCTCCCTCCCGCGCTGCCTCCCTCCCTCCGCGCCGGGCTCCCGCCAGCCTCCTGGCGGGACCGTCCGCGGCGGCGGGAGGGCCAGCCGGTGGGTCCCCTCCCCTCCGCGCGGCGCGGGGTGAAGCTCTCTGAGCGCGGGTCGGGGAGCTCCCCTCTTCATCCCACCTTCCCCTTCCCCTCCCCACCCCCGTCCCCCGAAGGCGGAGGGTTCCCCCACTGCCTCCGCTGCCTCCCGCAGCGCCCGTCCGCACCCTTCACCCGGCCTGGCCTTCCTGGTCGCCGCGGCCTTGCGAGCCGGCCGCCGCGGTGGCGGCCGGAGGGGAACGGGCTGCGGTCGCTGGGGTTTTTTTTCGGGTGTCGGTCTCGAGTGTGCACTATGCAATTGCTGCCGCCTTGCCTTCGCGTTAGCAGCGAGCGGACGGGCTAACGGGGAGGCTGCGAGAGAGGCAGCGGCGGGCTCCTCGCTGCCCCATCCCCCCCCTCCCTGTCCCTCCCTCCTTCCTTCCCTCCCTTCAGGAGAAACCGGGGTTAATGGCGTGTTGGCGGTGGCTTCTTTCAAGCGCTTGTGACATGAAGGTTAGAAAGAGGTGAGCTACCCAGACTTGCTGCCAAAGCTGTTGCGGTGCTGGTTAGTCAACAACTTGGTTATCACTGTCCGAGTCCCGCTCTCGGTGGCGCGGCGGTGCCCGCACGGGGGTCCCGCCGCCGCTGCCGGGGCTGCAATGCAAGGAGATAGCAGGCTGAATACATCCCGTGCTTTCTGTCTAGCACTGCCTCTTGCACACACATCTTCCCTTTTAAGAAAAGCGTGCCAGCAGCCATCTCTTCAACCTAGCGACATTTTAAGAAAAATAAAAATTAAAAAAATTTTAAAATTAGGTTTTTTTCCCCTTTCAGAGTTGTTGGCTATACTGAACAATGCAACTTTTGTTTTGAAAGAGCTCTGCACTGCCATCTTTGAAAGACACTTTTAAACTCGAGAACATGTATGTACAAATATCCTGAAAAGTTATATTGCCTCTCATCGTATCAGGGTGCTGACCTCTGGTAAATCTTATATTAAAAAAAAAAAAGTATTTAAAACTGGGATTTGTTACCAGTCGCTCTTCTTTGTATATAGAATTTTATAAATTGTATGCTTTGGGGATAATTTATTTAAAAAAAATAATAAAAAGTTTTAAATCCACTTCCTATTTGCCAGATAATTGCATTCGCTATTCTTTTCTGGAAAGGTACAGATTTCATTTTATGTTTAAAGGGATACCAGCAACAGTGGTTCAGCGAAGTATTCTCTAGAACATCAAATGTACAGTGTATTTTATAGATTGGAAGTTAACTTTCTTATTCGGAGAGACTTTATGAACGTTGTAGAACTGTATAAATGCATTTCTGAGCTGCCTTAAACCTTGTATTTTTTTATAGGAGGCGTCAAAAAAGGCCTGTGTTTTAAATATGTATGGCTTTTTGTATTTTCTAAACGTTTAAATTAGTAAAGAAAGAGCTTTAAATAATGGATGTAGTGAAATTGTTTTCTAGGGACACTTGAACTCTCAGCACCCGGGTGGGGGCGGGGGGAAGGGGTTGGAGGGGAGAGGGATCTAACCACAGAAGAACAAACCAAAAAACAATCAACAAACAAAAAATCTGTGTCTGCCTGTAATACTTTACATAGATGTAAATTACTGCTATTCTTACTTTAATGAATAATTACATGCAAGAAGTAAATACAGCTTTGAAAGTACTACTTTAAAAGAGTGGTTGATTTTATAATGCGTTGGCATGGTAACTTGCCAGTGCCAGAAGAGAGCAAAGCAATTCAAGGACGCTGCTCCTGTATGTTCCTGGGAATTACTAGCCCGCCGCGCTTTCTTCGTGAAGTGGAGGCACTGGCGCTCTTAGAAATGCTCCTAGGCGTGCAAACAACTAAGTGGTGAGAAATACATCACACGGAGGTGGCAAGCGTTTCGAACAAGGCCTTGCGCCGGCCTTGGCGGCGCACGCACCAAGGGCGCTGCAACAAAACGCAGGGAGAGTTTGCCATTCAGCCTGCCTTCTCCCACAACGAAGAATGCAAAAGTAAACACGCTGGAGGGATCAGCAATTACTAGATCTTGTAATACTGTTCCTTAGGAGTTGCTCTGCATCGCGCGGGAAGCCTGGTTGGCTGCCAGAGCTACTGATCTACACTCAAACGCCCTTAGATAAATAATTACACTCTTAAGCTGTGTCGAGTGCTGATACACTTGACCTTGTAAATAGAAATGTTTGCAGTAGGAATAAACTCCAGCATTGGAAAATCTTTTAAACATTAACACAAAAGAGAGAGCTCAGTCCTCTGGGGATTTGAGTTTGGACTGTGTCAAGCTAGGCACTCAGAAGTGAAAAAAAAAAAAAAGGGGGGGGAGGAGAGGGAGGGGGGAAGTTTATTTATCTTCTATTCACGGTGTTTATTTAAAGCTTTTAGTTTTAAATGCCGCGATTGGAAGGCGAGTCAGAAGTTTAAAAGCTACCACAAATAAACTTTGACTGAGGGGGCGACAGATCAGCAAGATAGTGTCTTTTTCATCTTACCAGATCTCAACAGAGGGCAAATCCACATCTGCCTGTTGTATAAATCAACAAAATTAGAAATCGCCGGTTCTGGATTAGTTACTTCAACGGCAGATTATTTTATGATTTCTCTGGGGTGTGAATTTGATTAGATTGCCTCATGACAAACGCACAGAGGCGCACCCGCACAAACCGGCCCCCCCGCCCCCCTCCCAAACAGTTGGGATACAGAACAAGTGCAGGAGTATGGTGCCTGGCTGTGATCGGAAGGTGGTTTTTAGAGTCATCTAACGGTTCAGTAAGCTTATTGTTAAAGCTGGAAACGGTGTTTCTTCAGGAAGAGCGCAGATTAGTTGGGTGAGGTTTGTGAGTAGAAGTCAGCTTTCATTCCAAAGTGCTGAATTCAGGGCTGTGTAGGGATGATCTTAAATATTTCCTCCAGTTCTTCAGGAGGTGCTCAGTAGCATATTTTCAGTTTGTCAACAGTTAGCACCCGCAAGGACTATTTAACTCATTGTTGATGAAAATTAAGTCCCAGCCAAAAGCTTTTATTTTTCTTCAGTTAGGAGTAAAGACATTAGAACTAGAAAAGAACTGATAATTAACGGCTACAATAAACTCAATACTTGATTTTACAGGCTCCTGTCAAAAGCATCTGCCTGGAATAAATCAACACTGAGCACCATGAGGCAGGGAGGACTCATCCGTATGCTTCCTCCCTCACAGAAAGTGGATTGTTTTAATTTAAATAATTGTACAACAAATACAGCTGAACTAATTCTATCATGTGAGCTCCTCCCCATAAGGAGATAACTCTGTGGGTTTTGTCGTGTTGTTGGAATAAGCACAATTTCCAGGAGGAATGGCTTCCTGTATTGGTATGTGTCTGAGCCTACAAAGCCGGTGCAGATGTTGATGTCCATCAAATTCGCGTTTCTTTTGCTTGATTTCGAGGCACATGGAAATTCTTGAAATATCAAGGGATGTAGAAATGACAGCTTTAAGAGAGGGAAAAGACTTCACGTTCCCTGATGGAGGGAGATTTTCCACAGGAAAGGAAGTTCTCTCATTTGTCTGGATATTTGAAAGTGCTCCTTGCCAAGGTCCTGTCCAGCCAGTCTCTTCCGGGGGGAGAAGCAGCTCTCCACCATTTCATGTAAAATAATCCAGTAGGTTCTGCTCCCTTTTTATTCCCAGTTACCAGTTTTGAATTCTTGGTGACAGTTTATTTGTCTTTGGAGGCACTTCAGTGACAAATGTTTAAGGGAGTGTGGGACAATGGTGGAGAACAAGGAGGCAGTTCATTGAACTGACAGTGACCATACAGTAAATAGAGGGAGATTCAAGCTTCACTGATCACCCAAGCGCACAGCAAAGCTTTTGTATGCAATCACAATGGACATAACATAAGGTCTCTGTTTATTTTTAACAATATACACCAATGTATACAGGCAGGCATACATAACTTTCAAAATTGTTATGAAACGAAGCCTTACAATGAGGGAGAGCAGAGCTCCGGTTTGGCCAAGTCTTTCACAGTCACATTGGAAAGCATGATGGATTTTAGTTACAATTGTCTACCCTCTCCCCCTAAGAGCCACCAGTGCACCAGATCTCTTGCCACAGGCGTGCATCTGTAGCACATACATATGGCAAGGTTTCCAAGGTGGCTGCAGGCAGCTCTGCAGGTGCCGAACCAGAAATCCCACCTCCATGCAATGCAAAGCCAGCGCTGCCTTTTTTGGTTTCTTTTTCCTCTAGAGTACGCTGGAGCAGGGTGCGAGGAACCCCAAAATAGCCAAGGTGCACACAATAAAAAGCAGTGGGACACAAAACCTTCAGCAGCTGAGTCATGGAAAACGCTGCTTGAGTTGGCTGCGCTGCATTGCACCTTCAGTGTCACTAAAACAAATGCAGACCTTCAGTCGGTTTTGTTCCTGCCCCCAGTAATAACATCACACACCGCCTGTCATAACATGCCCGTTGCAAGCCCTCAGGGAAAATAGGTAGTCTTGCAACAGAAAACTTTCTCAAATAGGAAGAGCAGTGCTTCTCTGAGAGATTTTGAGCCCTCGATACAGATTTGTAAGCAGTAAAGTCGAAAGTTACTGTATTTTACTTGAGGCATTGGCTGTGGTAGACAGTTGAAAAGGCTCACAGTGACTGTCTGAATGACGTAAGTAATGCGCTATTAGCATAAATACTTTCTAAGACATCCATTTAATCAATTTCTTAAATAACAGAATGATCTACTACAAAATAGTGGACTGTATACACTATATTTTGGCACAAAGATGGTCATTCTCCCACTAGTAACCAGGGGCTCTAAATAAATGATTTCAACAATGTTTTATTAAAGGAGGACAAGAGCCCTCGAGCTGCATTAATCGGGGAGAAGTCGAGTGGCACTTTTGTTATGGAAATGTTAAACACATAATAGTTCAGGCAAACAATGTGGAGCCACTTCATTCTCTCAGCCATGCTGACACCTCTTAAAGAGGAACTGCAGGGAAGGATGTGGGAAAGGTTTGCTTTCTGAGGAAGCTTTCAGCTAATATTTTGGATATTTACCTCCAAAACTCAGGCAGTGCGAATGTAACTGAAGGGCATAAAAATAAAACACTAAGGAGGGATGATTTATGCGGCTAGTGCTAGCGATCGGCATTTGGAGCCCAAAATCAAGATAGTCATTGACAAAGCTCTCCTTTATTGTTAAAGTTCTTTTCATGAATTTGTTATGATCCTAGTGGATATCATAGTAAGTAGAAGGTGAATGTGTACTAAGAGAGATTTATGTAAGCACACAGTGACATGGTGCTAAAGCTATACCTTGGACACTGAGGTTTAGTAGGATGGGTCAGAAGGTGAAGTGTGAGGTGTAGGCAATGCTGAAATATGTTAATAAAGTGTTACGGAGCAAAGATAAGGCTGTGTGAAAATTCAGTTTCAGAAGTAGCATTTTGAGTGGTTGAGAGGAGGAAAGAGTGAGGAAAGGGGATGACCACTGTGTAGAAAATGTTTGGAGAGTGAATAAATAGTGCACTTGCTAATAAGGAAAATTAAGCTACAAAAAATTAGGAGATTAGCTGGAACACAGATTGAAAATGATAGGGGAAGGGGAAAGAAAAGTCAATGGCTTTAGTGATGGTGGCAGCCAGAAAAGAAGGAGTAATGTGGAGGTGAGATGAACATTCATCTTTGGAGAAGATTTTTTTTTTTCCCCCACCTCCAGAAGCTGGAGAAGGAAGTTATCATCCCCATGTTCTTGGTGGTCATAACACTGCACGGCAAACACCGTGTCCAGTTCAGGAAGGGAATTGAGAAACTGGAGGGGCTACTGGAAGGCTGCCAGGATGGGTAGGGTTTGTTACCAGTGGGGGAGGTGAACTTCAGTCCAGCTGTGAAGAGGCTAGCACTAATCTAATGGCAGTCTTCAGCCACTGGAAGGGGACTTTTGAAAGACTACAGGGCCAGAACCTTCTTGGTAATGTTATAAAGTATGGAAAGGTGCCGCAGGCACAAAGTGTATGTGGTTGAGAGGCTCAGACTGACCATGAGGAAGAACTTTGCCAGGAGGGATAGTGCAACACTGGGACAGGTTTCCCAGAGAAACTACAGCCCCTCCATCCTTAGAAGTTTGGGTTTTGTTTTGGTTTTGGAGACCAAAGCATGTAATTTAGTCCAGGACCTTGAGACGGGGAGAAGAGGGGAAGGGAAACACTGAATATAATGAGGAAAAGGAAAGGGTCTGTCTCATGGTAATGCTTATGGATTGGAAAATGGACCGTTTGACTGGAGAAGGACAAGACTGGGAAGATAAATCGAAGAAACCTGAAATGCAGAAGGGACCTCCCTTTCCTTTCCAAGAGAGAAATACTTGTTTATAAACATGTCTTTGGCACTCATCACCACAGTATCTTACTGCCTCAAAACAATAGTAATGCAAGACAACTGAGTCTTCTTTATAAGTGTGCCTACATGTAAATGCAGATAGTGAGGACACAGTCTGTATTTTTAACATAGTATTATCTGAGAGATTCCAGTGCTCTTTGTAGTCACAAAACACAATAAACATAGCTTGCTAGATGTCCTCTCTTAATATAGAAATCAAGCCACATCTGTTTATAATGTCTTAGGCTAAAATAATGCAATCACCCGCCACTTTATGGCGTGAGTGTATATTTGGCTTGCGCTAGTTTTCATTGTTTAAAAAATACATGAGGTTAGGTTGTTTAAACAGAGCAAATATAAGTTTCCTGTCATTCACTGACAATGGTGCTAAGCCACCTAGTACTTCAACCCGTGGTAGCAGTTGAGGAAGTAGTACTGTAGGCGTGATCTTTGTGATGACACCTGAATCTGCTGGCTTCTCTATCAGGATACTTCCCTGTCTTCTGAAATTTTATTGCATTCTGACATAGGAGAGTGAAATCACAAAATGTTTTTTAGTCTGTGGAAAAGAAAGTGTCATCAGAATAATTATTCAGTAGTCATGGTCTCCATGTTACCTCTTTTCAGGAGTTACAGTGCCATTCTAAGCTCATTAAAACACTGTGGATATCATGGAAAAGTGGATCATAACAGGAAGTAGAGCAGCAGTCCACAGAAAGCCTTGCACTGTCTTACTTTTTCATATTAGTGTACTAAGGCATATACCTTGTGTTTGCAAATTAGTCTAAAGACATGGGGAAGTCAAGTATAGACATATAATGTCTCAGTCTGGGCATCTTAGCAATTGAGGCATGGAAGTAAATGCAGTATAGGCGTGTGCATTGTACAGAAAGGACTTAAAGACTTAAAGGATGTTTGTGACAAGTAGTTTGGTCAAAACATCTCATCTTTTTAGGATGTGGAGTCTTGTTTGCATAGTTCCAAATCATTGACTCCTGCCACAGAAAGTCCAAGTTTGCAATAGTTTAAGTGATGTCAGTATTTAGCCCCTGGCTTTATTTTATTTCTGTAATTAGATTGAAAGATTACGCAGTTACATAAATGGTGGTTGAGAAAGCACAGGGTTATATGAATCAACTCTTGGTTTTGGCTTGGGATAGTTTAGAGAGCTGGCCAGAAACTTACGGAGGTGAGTAAAGATCAGTGCCTGGATGTGTTGAAGAATGTACTAATATGCAAAAGCTGTTGCTAGAGGGGAGGGGACATTTTTGGATAAGGAGCAGATAAGAAAGATATGGAAATCTGAGAAGCTGTGAAACCTTTTCTCTTCTGGGCTGTACAGACCTTGAGTGGCTAAGTTTTAGAATGTACTGACAGCATGTAAAGTCTGTATATAACCCCTCCCATTATATTCAGAAATAATTCTGAGTCTTTTCAGAGCTCATTTGGAACACCTTGGTCACCATATGGTCTGGTTTGCCCAAATCTGTGTGCAGCAATCGAGGAAAAGAGATGTAGCAGCTAAGTTCTTCCTCTGTGTTAGGAAGCATCCTGTCCTGTAAGCTGCATATACAAGCTAGGTGAAGTTTGACATTCACTGGAGCAAATTTGATTTTCTCAAAGAGTTTAGAAGGGGAAAATTTGCTAAATGTAAGTGAACAAGTGAAGGCGTTGTGCGGCGATGCTCACTCAGCCCAGATTTGAAGCCCAGCGTGGTCTCAATGCTGCTGTGCAGATCAAAGGAGATGGTTGCACATCGGTAGCTCTGACTCATCAGATTTTTCTGGTTTTGCAGTAGGGATAGCTGAGGCAGAAATTCTTCCTAACCCTGACACTGATTCTACTCAGGTCCTACCCTTGTACCAGGGTATAAAAACTGCTTTAAACTACACCTGCCTTTCAGTTGTCTCCTGGGATGCTACATCAACTGGGCACTGCTGCTTGGAAAATTGTTCCAGCCTTAATCCTTTTTACCCCCGCTGTCCTTCTGTGTGAGGAGATTAAGACAGGGTGCAGGAAGCTTGTTAAGCTACCTCAGCTCTGTCTGGAGAGTCTTCTACACCGGGGCAGTTGTAAATATCATGTCTGCTGCCAAAATGGGCAGGGACCCCATTATAGACTTTTCCAACAGGACTTCTGTTTTAAACTGGGAATAACTGAAGTAAGTCAGGTAGAGTCTTTTGAAACGGTATAAATACGGCCTTGACTTCTTGTAGTCTATAGGAATCCTTTAACTTACGTTTGTTTGGACTATTTATGTGATCCTTCAGTGGGCAAGATTTATGGCAAAACAGTTCTGCAAACAATTAGAGCTGCTTTGTATTTTGTGTTGCCTGCTTTGGGAGGAGTAGTGTGAAGAAGAGATAAAATTGTATTCAGAACATTGCCTAAAATTTGCAGAGAATTATGTTAAACCTTTTGTCCTGATTCCTTGGTTCTCAGTGATGATAATAAGCTAAGTGCAAACATAGCGTTATTTTGGAAATGTTTCCCAAGCTACTTACAACTTTTATGAGTTTCAACATTTAAGTTATCAGGAGTGTGTAAATACTGACAATATTGCAATGAATGTGTCGAGACTGTAGGTCAGGAGAAAAGCAATGAAAATGAAAATATTATTTTCTGCAAGATTATAATATAAATTGCTTACCTTGGGGCAATAACAAATAAGTAGCCATAGGCCAGCAAGACAATCTCCTGTATTCTAGAAGGGAAAAAAACCCAGCAATCAGATTCATCATACTAAAAACATAAATCCTAAGAAGGATATGTGATTTATAATCTTTAAAAGAATGGCAGTTCTATTAAAAATTGCATTTCGCTTTTCTGAATTTCGTTGACTAACTCTGAGGACATAAAACTTAAAAAAAATTAATACCAGACCAAGGCTAAGACTTTAAACACAAAAGCCCTCTAGAAATTCTGGTCTAGGTGACTGTTGTTGTGGGGTTGTTTTTCTTGTTTTCTTTTGTTTTGTATTTTTCTTTGTTTGTTTGAGGGGTTTTGTGGGTTTTTTAAAAATATATATTTATTTTTAATTTACTTTAAGTAACTACCTGCATTTAACAATAGCTAAATACTCTCTGTGGCAAAAAAGTGATGAACAGTGTAATATACCAGCCAGGCTTGCTTTTCTCCCAAGATTCCTATTCTTCCATTTGTTTCAGATTTGCTTAAGAAAAAGAATGTGAAAGACACGGTTTCAGAAACACACTGCCACTTTAAGAGGATACAACATGCCTATTAATAATTGTATTACTCCTCTATTATTGTTAAGAATAATGAAGGAATGGGAGCGTTGGCCCCCAAGCTGAATTTATCCTGAAATGTTTTCAATTAACTCTTGGCACCGGCAGGAAAGCATCAAACCTTTCCCATGCTGAAATATGGAAAATCTGCAGGGAACATCCCAGCAGGAGTGGAATTTCATTAAAACAAGCACATCATAATTCAACGACTTCTGCACCCTCTTTAAGCCTTTCTATTGATAAGGAGTCCGAGGCGATTTTTATGGATTTGCAAGGAGAAATGATTTCATAAGATCTTTTCAAAGAGTTTGTTTTGGCTGAGGCTTTTGAGTTATTATCTTCTCCCCAGTGAAAAAAAATAGTAAGACGTTTGACATAACTGTGACTACTAGATAAGAGGCAGAACTGAAGAGACTTTAAGCAAAATTATATCCTTCAGACAACCACTTTCTATAATCTCTATAGGAACTGACTCCACAGCTATTTTCCCAGAACTTTTTAAGGAAGTATTGACATTAAACCTGGACTTCTGAACAATTAAGGCATGGGGCTAATTGCGCATTCAAATACGGACACAGTTGTTTTAATATGAAATATGACCACACATTTAGTAGCAAAATATTAAATTGATGTGCGTATTGATTTAATAAAATGAATTATCACTTTGCCCATACACTGTGAAAATAAATTTAACACATATATGGTAAATAACAAGGGTGTATTTTTAAACACTGCTCAATCCTAAACAGTTTTTTGTTGCTACCAAGTGCTGTGTGATTTTTATCTTTCCATTACTCTCCACCCCCTGCAAAATCTTTTTTTTTGTCTATCAGCATATAGGTACATCATAGAGACAGGAATTCTTGTTCTTTACAAAACACTAGGATTCATGTTTATTAACTTGTATTATAATCAAGTGTTTATGCTAATCCCCATAAAAGACACAGGCTGCATTTGACATGCAAGATTGAATACCTGGGGCAATCTCGTTTTCCCTGATTTTAAGTGGTATTCAGAAACTTAGAGGAATGTCTTGTCTGTTTTCTACCCAGTGTTTAAAACCCCACCTACTTACTTGCTGCCGTTCCCCTCAGTCACACCACTACTTCTCTGAGGCAGGAAGAGTATCACGGAGAGTTAGGAGAGGAAGCTGCTGAGGCTGCCACCACACAGAGACAGGTTTTGGGTAGGATGCTGAAGGAGATGATACGTTGCGTGTGATCGCTGTGGTTGGCAGGGGCATTTTTATTTATTTATTTTTCCCCCATCCCACTTCTCCAGAAAGGCCCCCAGGCTAAGTGTCTCCAGTGCTGACCTTGAGTACACAGCCTCAGTTTGCTGGGCTTAACAAGTAATTGCTAGAGGCACATTATTATCCTGCAGAGAACTTACACTGCATGAGCCCTTGCCAGGTAGGCAGGGATGAGAAAAGTCATATAAGCAAATCAGCCCATGTGATTTGAATCCACACTGTCACCGTTTCACTGCACATCTTTCATTCTACATGAACAGGAGGACTTCACAGGCACACATGTACCCCTTTTCTTAACAGCAATCTGGTTTTGTCTTCAGCAACCAAGATTTATCCTGAGATTTCAGTGGAATGATACTCATTTGTAGCTTACAGTTTTTCTCTCACATATGTGGTGGGTGAAGAAACAGTGTAAGGGTTACCAGTGGCTTTGCTTTTCTGGAAGTACTGCAGGATTTTTCTGCCTTCAGTTTGCCATGTTACAACTATGCCTCCTGCATCCTTGGCATCCTGCACCAAGGAGTTCTGCTGCTTAACTACACAGTCCAAAAGTTTCCCTTTTTTTTGGTGGGACTTTGCCACCTGAAGCCCTGTTTGTTTGGGTTGTAGGGTTTTTTTGTGGGGAAGTTTCTTGACACCTCTCCCTTGCCCCACAATGTTTTTATAGCACTTTTCCACATCCCTTCTCAGTCCTCCTTTTTCCATGGAGCCATTCTGTGCTTTTGATAATTCTTTCTGCTCCTTTCTGTACTACTTCTAGGTTTTTTGTAATATGTTGGGAGCAAGAACTGCAAGTGATCTATGGGAAGACACTCTTTCCCCTTCTTTTAGGTGGTTTCCAAGTTCAAGAATGTGTGGATAGATTTGGACCTGTTGATTCGGAGAATTAATCATGACAGAGTATCTTGGGGTATCTGAAAAGTAATGGCCAGAAGGGGCTACTGGAGGCCTCTATGCAATGACTCGAGTGTCTCAGTTCAGTTCACAGTGGATGAGCCTAGTGGAGGACAGGAATTTAATGAATGCAAGAGGTTTAGATTTTTCACTTCTGTCAAAGTTTCCTGCAAGATAGGGCAAGCCCTTTAGCCTTTTTTCCCTTTTGATTTCTTTAAAAGATGGCCAACATGCAGAGATGGAAATAGAAATTCATTGGCTCTTGTGATACTTTTTGTGCCTGGTAACTGAGAAGATGTACCAGGGAAAGGATTACATGGCACATTCCCCAGTTTATGCACAGATACCATTATTTTTTACCGTTGTAGCCCAGGACATCTCCTGCCTTGGTAGCCTTACCGTAGTCCATTCCATTAGCATGACTAGATTAGAAAAGAAAGAAAAAAACTGAGCACTACTAGTTATTAAGGGTAAACTCTGCTTTGATCTCTTTTACCTTTTTAACATAGGTCTTTGCTATTTTCATCATTAGGATTCTCACAGTGCACTTACCCTTAGAATGTCCAAGACTGCTGGCCACCCTCTGCTTTTAGACTGCTATCACAATCTTACCACTTAAATACAAAACCTTGAATTTTGTCTTTTCTGCTTGGGTAGTTCAGCATCATGGTATTCAGCCAAAAGACCATGGTGTGCTCTGCTGCTTTTCCTTGTGATTTCCCTTAGAGCAATGCTGTGTTTTGTAGGATATTCTCAGACTCATTCACTCATGGCGAACTCGGTATTATTTTAAGCCTTATCAAGGCAGTGCCTTGTAACACAAGATTGTTGAGCCCTGTTCAATGAAACAGGTATTCAAAAAGCATTTCTTACCAAGCCAGAAATGCCTTTCGGACCAAATTCTTCAGGTCTAGAACATCTGATCTATCCTACTGATGACATATGTGTGATGACATAAAGCTTTATAAAATTAAGATGTTTATTTTTATGGGTTGATATAAAAAAGCTTTTAAAAATGGTGACTGAGACAGCACAGTTAACACTCTCAGCACAAACAATAGTGTTTAAAAATACTAATATAAACATTAGCTGGAATTTAAGAGGTAATAAGAATGTTCAACAATATAAAAGGCTGTTTTGAGGAAAAAAGGAATGCTATTTCGTATGGTTTAGAGCTGGACATGTATCTGCTTGGGACTAGATTTTCCTTCATTGACTACTTTGAAGAACATCTAGCAAAATGTAACTGGTCTGGACTTGTGTTGTCCAGTAGGCACTGAGCCCCATCATACAGCCCCTCACTCACTCCTCACCAGAGGATGGGGATAAGAATCAGAAGGGCAAAAGTGAGAAAACTCATGGTTTGAGATAAGCACAGTTTATGGTTAATAGGCAAATTAAGGCAAACCAAGAAATACATCATTCCTCACTTCCCATGGGCAGGCAGGTGTTCAGCCATCTCCAGGACAGAAGTCCTGCATCACGCATAACCTGGGAAGATGAACGCCATAACCACAATCTTCACAGTTTTTGTTGCTGAGCATGATGCCAAAAGGCATGGGATATCCCCCTGGTCAGTTGTACTCAGCTGTCCCAGCTGTGTCCCAATCTCTTGTCAAGGTCTAGTCTACTTCACCAGGGGACACTGTAAGCACTGTTCAGCAATAGCCAAAACAGCATGTTGTCAACACTGTTTTGGTCACAAATCTAAAACATAGCACCATACGAGTGGCTATGAGGAAAACAAACTCCATCCCAGACAAAGACAGTACAACTAGGCACAGAGGATGGGACTAGGTGACTCAGCGATGCCCTGGAAAATTCAAGACTTGACCATAGTATGTGTTTACGTAAGGAAAACTGTTGAAAGACCTAGCTGTAAAACTTGAATAGTCTATTACTGCCATGGCATATTTCTCCATCCGTTTGCATTTACCTTGCAGCAGTTTTCTTATGCTCAATTCTGTTTACAGATGCACGTAATGCGCTCCTAGTTTTTGTATGCTGTTCTTCCCTTTTCTTTTGAAGTAAAATTTAATAGTTGGAATACTTAAAACTCATTCCCAGAAGTCAGTCACCTCAAGAAATATCCCTAAATTGTCCAAGGTTTTCCCAAGAATGCAGACAGTGGGACATCTCTTGTGTGCTGTTTTTCATCTTTATCAGATTTTTTCAGAACACATACTTTTTTCATTCTCTCTTATTATATATTTATACGTGTACACGCACTCATATATGTATTGTAGGCTGTGCATTTATCTTAGCAAGAAAAGGTCAAAGTGAATCTGCAGTTAGAATGTAGAGTGCTGGGGTTTCTAGCAGTCTGATATGTGCTGTGCATAGTTCTACAGGCTGGCACAGGTCTTTGAGAAAGGTCTGCTGCTTGGAAAGTAGTGTTTCACTCTTTCAGTAGATGACCCCAAAGTGTCATCAGTAAAGAGCTGTTGGTGATGTTTTTCATTCTCATACATCATGAGATTTTTGGGGTACACTTGATAAGTTTTTACAATTTTTTATTATAAACCTACATCCTACATGTTGTGGTTTTGGTTTGGGTTTTTTTCGTGACAGAGAGCGAGCGAGCTTGTGATTCATTCTTTATACTATATGGTGCTTTTGTCTAAATTAAATAGAAAAAATCTTCCAAAAGGGCAAATCTGAAGATTTTTCACCTCATATACCAAAAAATGGACATAAATTCTTCCATGTAAAAGTTATGATCTTGTACCATTCAAAAACATTAGTCAGCTTCAGTTAGGTGTGGAACAGGACACATGGCTAATATATCCCACCTAGACTGCCTATGATGATTAGAAAGAAAAGGCATCATTGATTATCTTATTTGCCTTTGCTGTAACTTCAGCCTATCACAAGGTTGAAGTATTTTTGCCCCTTGTACATACAGCATGTTTTCATTCTGAGTACATACCTTTTAAGAGGTTATATGCACTATTTCTTTGTGTGTACTTTGTTATGAATGCATAACTTCATTTATTAACCCTCCCTCTAAGCTTGTGTTTCTAACCATGGGTGAAATTACAGCTGGATCCATAGATTATTATTTGCTTCTACAGAGAACTTGATTTGTGTTTAATTTAAAAAGAGCATGGACTTGTTGCGAGGCTTCCTTGCAAAGATGGTGAATGCCTCAAAGCATTGCAGCACACTTTCCTCAGAGAGTCTTCGTGAAATGATCATGCTATTATTATTATTACCCCCAGTCTGCAGATTAGGAACTGAGGCTGAGAAAGAGGGAAGGTGACTTGCTTAAAATCACGTAGGATCTCCCCTTCTCTGGGATAGGTGATCAAACTGCTTTTAAGTCTTTGGGGCCCTCGAACAATTGGTAGTGACAAGGGCAGCAAAATAATTGTAGTAATTACCATATAATACATAACTTTTGTTGCTGTCACTGTTGTAGCTTCACCTGTGTTAAGACAAAGCCTTCTGTTATTGCCATTGAGTGAGGGGCTGTGTTAAAATCAGACAGCCCAGGAGCACACTTATCATTAGTTGACAGAAAGTTATTTTACTATAAGGTTATTCTCACTGCAATCAGTATTATTTCAGAAATGGGGTATTTTTATATTTCCTCAAGCATAACTTTCTTCTTTATACAGGCATTAGTGCAGTTACCACACATTTGTATCCACCCCAGCCATTCCCTCAGATCTAGACTTCAGGAAGTTCAAATCCAAATAGTTTTCAAATCCAAGCTGCCACTTTGATTTCATCACATCAAACCCTTGTTGAGATCAAACCTTTGAAATGAGAAAAGATTTTTAATCCAGTTACCCCAGATGGGGTACAACTCTCCAGGTCCTGAGAGCTGCAGGATTAGGAATTCTCAAACTCCCCTCACCCACCCATGCACACACATGCAGGCGCAAGCAAACTGCCCAACTTTACATCCTTTGCTCACTAACAGTACTCCAAACAAGGCAGTGTCTAAGAACTGGGAAACGCCTTTCTCCCTTCCTCTTTCTGATATAAAGGAACATCCACACTCCCCAGCATAGTCAGCTCTGTCCTTGTTTTGCAGGTCTAATTTTTCTTAGTTAGTCAAATGATTTTGAGAACTGGGCAAAATTCATAGTAACTGCAAATGATGCAAATTGCTGTCTACCTGTATCATTATCTGCAAAGGGAAGGAGTAAGCTTTCAAAATATCTTTGCTTCACTTTCATAATACAATGCTTAGTCTTGGATTCAGTCTTCAGACAACTTTCTCCTTAAAATAAATGTTGAAAGACCGTGGATAATTTGCTATACATGAAAGCTGAAATTAACAATTCCATTACCCTGTTTATAATTTTCAGTGTCAGAAATTGCCTGTCATGCTCTCAGATTCAGATTACACGGTAAAGTAATACCTGGAGATAAAAAAAAATAAGTTTTACAGCAATAAAGCTGGATAATCTATTCTTACAATTATAAGAATTCACATAGATTGGTGATGTTTAGTTATGCTCTATATTCTTGTAATTTTTGGTGACATCATACTCAAACTATACCCAGAAAGTATGTATATACTGCTGCTAAATGGGCTGGTATGTTGCTCTGTGACCCATGAAATGGGATCAAGAAATTAGTCATGAGCAGAAAGGCAGAATATGATGTGTAAAAGTGTCAGTGAGAAAACATAAAGCTATGTTTAGTTTGTGGCAATTACAGCTGGCATTTCTCCAAGGTATCAAGTACATGTGTGTCTGTGTATCTGTGGGCCTATGCATCTATACACACAGGCACATGGGATTTATACATAATCTCTTTTAAATATATTTTGGATTATTTTGATGCTGGTTGTCTTGGTCTTTCTAGGATGAGCAGCCAAAGCTTATATTCTTACAAATGTTGGGTGACTTGATATAGTTTCCATTTCTTAAACAGCAGCATAAGGATATAAAGGAATACAGAAAATTAAGCAATAAACAAAGTAGAAAAAATGGTGTCAGTTATTTTTCTAAGGGAATAATAACGAAGGAAACAGACGCCTTTGAAAACGACAAAGAAATAAAGCAATATCCATAAACCTCAGGTTTATGTGACTTTTTTTTTTCCCTGAATGAAAGTAAAGCAGTTAAGCTTTCGTCACAATG
Organism: Porphyrio hochstetteri; assembly: GCA_020800305.1. NCBI lineage: Eukaryota > Metazoa > Chordata > Aves > Gruiformes > Rallidae > Porphyrio > Porphyrio hochstetteri. The sequence continues at coordinate 46,387,148 of CM036938.1, read as the reverse complement.
AGCAACAGCCCAGAAGTAGACAGACAGCCTCCTCTGTGTGGGGAAGATTTATAGGGACCCCTCCCGGGCCCTTTGCAAGTCCAATTCATGGGCTCCCCTGACCAAGGCTCAGAGCTGTCGCTCCAAAAAGGGAAGAAGGGAAGGCTTGTCTCTTTCTTTTTTTCTTTTTTTCTTTTCTTTTTTTCTTTTTTTTTTTTTTAAATCACCATTTGTTATTAGAACACAGGCTTCCAAATGACGAAGGAGAGAAAGGGTTGAGGGAAAGATATTTCTCCCCTCGCCCTTGTGTGGTCCAGTGTATTCAAAGCAGGGGCCTGTCTAGTTTTACTGAGAAGGAGGAATGAGCTGATTTAACATGGATTGCGGCACCGCTGAGAGAGGGGGAGAGCAGCTCCCAATCAAAGTGTGAGCTGTTTTGGTGTCCATGTGTGTAGATGTACAAGCAAGAGAAGTGGCTGGTCTCTAGGCACCTTCTTTCTAAGAGCCCAGGGGCAGATAATTGATGTGACAGACAATTCTCCTTAACCCCCTGCCAACAAAACAGCTCTTGGGCAGCTCACAGCTCTCCTCACTCAATGAAGGCCTGAACCTATCACAAAAAAAACATGGGAAAGGTTTACTTTTTGAAAATAGCAACAACACAAATAGGAATAGCAACCAGCTTCCACCCCTCCCCGCCCCCATCTCCACACCCAATGAGCATTAAGAAACTGAGGGATGCAAGAAAACATGTGCAATGGTAAAGCTATGCAATGAGTTGGTCCCAAATGCCATTGTCTCTGCTACTACCCAAGAGCAATTGTTTTAGTGCTATGAAAGTTGCTTTATTTAATGGCCATTCATCACCTGTATAGGAGATACATTGAAAAGCCCTTATTGTTGTGCCCCCATTCCCATCTAATGGTATCATACAGATTCAGTTCTCAAATCACTTTTGCCAACTACAAATGGAAAGTGCATAAGGAGCACATGGATGCTACAACTTCTTAGTCAGTATTCCCTGATCCAGAATCCTTTGGCTCAAAGTCCCCTCTTCTTATGAACACGTCACACCTGTGAAAAGGATTGCAAGCAAGCATTCAAGAATAATATTCTAAATTTCACTCTGTTCCAGATCTGGAGGGTGGAGTAGTGAAGTTTGGCTCATACTATATTGGCACATACCTTTAACTTTTTGTATTCTTGAATTAAGTGTTCATAAACTCATTCCAAATTTCATTCTTTTCCAGATCTGGATGGTGGACTGGTGAAGTTTGGCTCATAGTATATTGGCACATACCTTTAACTTTTTGTGTTCTTGAATTACATGTTCATAAACTCATAAGCTAGAGGTGGCTGAACACACAGGTAGTCAGATTTCATCCTCTATTCTCAATACACACAAGAACAGCAGAAGAAATAAAGAGCTTGATCAAAGTATCCCTGCATTAGTGAGCCCTGGCACAAATAATCCCATTGAAATCATTGTCCTGGGTTAGAATAGAAGGCTAACTGCAAAGTGTGCAAGTCTAAAGCCAGAAACTGTTGGGCAAGCTACTGCATATGGTGTAATGCAAGAAATTCTGGTGGACAAAATTATTAACATATAAAGTATATCTCTCTATCTATTAAAGGTAAGCCTAGACTGGAAGAAATAAACTCTGCAACATATTTGTGTCATATCGGAATGGGTATTTCTACTTTTGAGTATAAAATAATTAACTTACTAATTTCCCAAGACAAAGATTTACCAAGTGGCTCTGGCTTGACTGAAGAGTCATAGGGGTTATCTCCTGTCATAACTCAGTATTGTGAGGTATTAAAAATATTATGTAGAACAGTAATTTTCAACTGGTGGCCCTCTGTGGTTTGTGGCTGGGTCATCTCTCAGGAGGTCCCTTAAAGAAATCAGACCATCAAGTCCCAGATCAACATGTTTAAATAACTATTCAGAGGTTGAAGTTTTTAAGGTCATAAAAATGAGGAGCAGATTGGAAATGCAGATTGGCTTGTAGATAGGTTTGCAGATTATTCTGTCCATTCTGCTTCCTCACTTCTTAACATCCATCCACACATCCCTGCTCTGCTGAAATAAGTACCAGCACGATCCATTTCTCACACTGCAGTCACCTATTTGCCCTTTCCTTTGCAGAGTGAAGATAGGAAGGTAGAGTAGTGGCAGGGTGGGAGGATGCCAGCTTGTACTGCTATTGCTTTTAATGCAAGAAGCTGTGCTTGTGCATGGGTGTGCTTGCATGTGTGTGTGTGTGCCAATGCACAAGGCCCTGACCTGTGGGAAAAAGGCACGTCTGGCAGCATAAAGCTCCTCTGATGGTACTTAGCTGCGTCAGGGGGCTGGATGGTGCATGAGCCACAGAGGCGAGGGGTGGGCAGCGCCGACCCGCTGGGTATGGGGCAGAGGGATGAACCGTTGCAGGTGTCCGGCAGTGCTGGGAAGGCAGAGTTAGGTGCTTGCATGTGAGCAAGTGAGCTGGGAGGGCTGCCTCTGCCACCGGGCCCTGGGGAGAGGAGAAGGAACAAAAGCCTCCATTTTGATGGCTCTTCTTCACCCATCAGCTCCATTTACTCAGTCTCAATAGCTGGGCCTCAACAGCAGCCGTGGCAGCAGCTCCCGCCGGGCTCCCACCTCCTCCTCGGATGCGCACTTCCCAGCAGAAAGGAGAATGAAGAAGGGGACGGGGAGAGAGAAAGAAAGAGGTAGAGTGAAGGGGGGAGGGTAGGGAAAGAAAAGGGAAAAAAACCTTGCTGACACGGGGCATAACTTAATTTTCACGGTGCCGGGACAGCTGTATCGTGTAATCTGCCATGGCATGCCATTAAAACTTCAATGCCTTTACTGACCCAGAAGGGAAACTCAGACCGTGGAGAGCCTTTTGAAAAGAAGTGGTGATCTTTCACGATTTATGAGCTTGTCTTAAAGAAACAGACTCCACTCACTTTAAATTAATCACCCTTTTCAGGGTACATTGAAATCTGGGGACTCTCAGCTGAAGACTGTGGAGACCTGGTACCTTATGAATGCCTGCCCTGTCTTTATTATTATTTTTATTTCATTTTATTTTTATGCCCACCAAAATGGGTTGGTTTTCAGAGGAACTGTATCTTGCAAATTGAGGTGCAAAATCCAATTACACCAATTCAGTGAAAGTCTGAATGGGGTAGCTGTAGCACTTACACATTCTTGTCCTCACATACATTGTGCAAAGGGGAAAAGAACCTGAGAAATATGAGGAGTTAAGGACTCAAACACTAATGAAATGTGAGACATCCTCTATGATTCACCAGCTAAAAGTAAAATACCAGTGAGTGCCCCTGCTTCCATTCTTCACACGGTCCAGGGAACAAAGAGCCGTAAACTCGTACTAATAAAACCTAAACAATTTTGAAATCATAAAAAATCCCTGTGTGTGTTACAAGAAAGTGTAGATAAAACACTTCCTTACTATGTTCCCAGAAAAACTGGTGTGATTTACAAGAAGAATGCCTGGGGTTTGGATTTGCAGAGGATGTAAATCAGCATCCTTCCATTGTCTGCCATTAGTATAATATCTGATTTACTCCAGCTGTTTTTCTGGACTCCTCTCTCAAGCACTTGCCTTCCTTGGCTAGCAGCGTTTCTCAATTGGTATGTTTTTAATGCAAAGATAATAAGTGACCCGGCAATCTGAGGATTCAAAGCAACGTAGTAGTGATTTTTCGCATCCTTAAAACTTTCCATATCTAGCAGCAGCGACACACTTTTTGTTCTTTTGGTGAACTAATTATGGAGTAACTTAAACCACAGCGAAAACTTCATGAACTCAGAGGCAGTGATGGAAATAAAGTAATACATGGAAATAAGATCTGAGATCAGAGTGAACTTGTATATGGAACCTGAACATCTGAATTAATTAAGCAGCCGCCTGCCTTAGAAGACTGGACCCATGAATCCCCTAATGCACTTAAGTGCCATTCACTCTACTTTTGTTAGAAGTCCGACTTCTGACAGTCTTTTGAATTGTTACGTATGATAAATACCAGAAGTGACTGCTCAAAGCAAAAATTGCTCCTTTTATCCATACTTTTTAGGATTGAGAAGTTTTGCCTGTTCCCCCAGGATCTCTATCAGCCAGAGGTAGAGTGTGCCGTTTCTTTTACGTACCCAACTGTTCTTTAGACACGACTGCAAAGAACTGTGCATGGGTGTGCATATCGCATGTACGTACCCAGGTGTGCGTGCCTATAATTTTCTGAGAGAGGGCACCCTCCAGAACTCTAGTTTATAGAAGGCAGGTTTGGGGTCTTTTGCCTTCTCCATCTCCTCGTGTATATTTTGGCGTGCTCCCCAGGGGCTCCGATATGCATTTCTACTACTTCAGGTGTTCTTTTTTTCCTTAAGCCTTCAAAGCGTCAGCTGCTGCTGGTGCGGTCTCTGTGAGGCAGCTGTACTACATGTGGAATAGAAGCTGGCGCCACATCTCCTTTTTGTAGATGGCCTATTATTTTGGAACTATTTTCCGTCAGCTTGTTAGACTCAGAATAATGGCACTTGACAGTCACATTTTTAAACTTACATATTTCATTACAAGCAGTTTACGCTCTTACTTGCTGGACTGTGGCCCATTGTGAGACATTATAGTGGCAGATAAATCAATTCTAGGGAAACAATAATGATACATTAGTTTACTCACTATAAAACATTGTGATAAATCTACCTCAGGGAAGTAAGCATAATATGCTGAGAAACATCTATTTTTCCCATCAATAGGAAAAATGGTACCTATTTTTCTGCAGAATGTTCAACTTTTCACAGCTCTCCAGACCTTTATGTTTCATGGTCTGCACTTCTCATGTACACGGAGCTTAATAACATCACAACAGCATTTTTCATTTGAAGTCTGTACAAAAAAGAATTGAATTATTGATTTTTTTTTTTTATATATATTGCTACATTGTTGTTGGTATTTGCTATGTTGTTCTTGGTATTTGTACTTTAAAAAAAATCCCTCAGGCTACTTCAGGACTACATCAGGGATGCAATTAAATAAAATAACACTTTTTTTTATTCACAAATTGTATCCCAAACTCTAGTAAATGGAGGAGAGAAGATGCTCTGTGGCTATCCCTTGACAATCTCTTCAAGGTCAAGTCCTACAGTCAGTCGAGCAGTGATATTATACTTTTCATCTGAGCATAGACATATAAACATATAAACGTTCTGGATGGTTATTGTACTTGACCCTGTGTTCTGTCAAGATACTGATACATGTCTTTTTTCCATTTACTGCAACAGAAGTGAAGTTCTGGCCAATAAATGCAGATAACCAGCCATTAACAGCCATTAAATCCAGCTAAGGCCCTGTTGTTCTCCTACCCACCAAAGCTGGGAGAACAAACATGCCTGCAGGCATTACCATACTTATTCACGCACCTTACCAGCTGTGTGAAGTTTTCAGAGATTTCTATATTTTGGAGACCTAAACTCTGTTATGTGGAAAGTGAATGAGTCTATGTAGTCGATTACAGCTGTATTTTTGGAATGTGACACCAGAGCCTACCCTGTGTCCTCTGATGCCTTTCTTTATTTACCCACCCCAGCCCGAGCTGTTTTCAGTGGTGCTTCACTGCTGGCAACCAGGCACTGGGATAGTACTCGGACAATTTCCCTGGCTCTTCAAGTGGCAGGGTTAGCTAATACCACGGTAGGCCATGTTGCAGAGTGCAGGATATTACACTCATCATTTTGCCTTATGGCATTCCCTTCTTTTCTGGAGAACTACACAGGTACAAAAACTGTGCTCTTTTAGAGCAAAGTCACAACTAACATACATTGGCCTGATAGAACTTTAGACAGTGCATGAATCAGCATGAATCTCCTTGGGTTACGCATGATAAATATGCTCAGGAAATGAACCTTTGGTTCTTGAACCTCTCAGTGAACTGGCAAATAGCAGCTTATCTTTCCAGAAATAGTGCCCCAGTGCTACGTCTGACAAGATTTCTGCATTTCTCTCTTAAGCAGTGTCTGCAAGATGTGTGACATACAGTGTCACTGGAAAGGGCATGAAATAAGAAGGTGAAGGGTTGAAAGATGAACTGGTGAAGTTATATGACATGCTTGACTGGGTATAATGTTATTCTACTTTTTGAGCATCTACAGAAGCAACTACACAGCACTGAGAGGAGGGTGGAGGGTACTTGGTTCGGCAGCACATATCCTAAAAATTGGAATGATAGAGAGAAGACTAGCATGGCTCCCTAAACAACGATGATGGGCAAATTTGTAAAGTGATCCATATTTTTTTTTCTAGTACAAGAAAGACATTGAGCTTTGTCCAAAGTGAGTCTAGAGGAGAGCTGTGAAGATAATCAGAGGGCTGGAGCACCTCTATTATGAAGACAGGCTGAGAGAGTTTGGCTTGTTCAGCCTGGAGGAGAGCAGGCTCTGGGGACACCTCATTGCAGCTTTCTAGTACCTAAATGGGAGCTACAGAAAAAAATGGAGAGGGGCTTTTTCACAAGGGCATGTAGTCATAGGACAAGGGATAATGGCCTTAAGATGAAGTAGGGTAGATTTAGATTAGATATTAAGAACTTCCTCCCTGTGAGGGTGCTGAGGCCCTGGCACAAGTTGCCCAGAGAAGCTGTGGCTGCCCCCTCCCTGGCAGTGTTCAAGGCCAGGTTGGATGGGGCTTTGGGCAACCTGAACTAGTGGAGGGTGCCCCTGCCCATGACAGGGGGGTTGGAACTAGATGAGCTTTGAGGTCCCTTACAACCTAAACTAGCCTGTGATTCTGTAAAGTACCACCAGCTTGTCTCCTAAGTAAAGTGGGAAGTTCAAGTAGCAGAACAGTTGTTTCATTTAGTTTTTGAAGGAAAGTTATATGCAGCTATTTTTCCATTTTAATGCTTTAGAAAAAGAATATATGCAGGGTAAGACTCTAGATAAAATCAAGACCTAACACTTAAGGTAATTCTTTCTTAGTACAATTGTAGTAAAGTAGCTGGATTCTTTTATTTTGAGGTAGTTTTTTCCCCTAAAGATGCAGGAAATGAAAGCCATTGTGTTAGGCATACATGTGGGCTGCCTGATTCTTTGCAGGACTGAAAACTGGTATAAATCCTGGAAAGACAAGTGAAATACTCAGAGTTAATATTGCCTGGGTACAGAAATCCATCCTGGTACTTTAGTCGTCACCATCACAAGCCATACACAGCTGGCACTGTCAGTGCAAGGCACAGGGATTTGAAGGAAATGGCTGAGTCTAGAAATCTTTATGTAGGCAAAAAGTCCAATAAAATCCTAAGTTTAAACTTCTAAGAAACTTCCAAAATGACTCACACCACAGCTAATAAATTCTTCTACAAAAGAAAGGTCATATTTGAAAAATTTGCAAGGATTACAGATACACATGCCAAAGAAACACTCGGACTGTGGAATGGGCATTTGGTATATCATAATATTCAAAATTTTTTATCCATGGAACAAAAAGCCATTTATTTCACAGATGAATAGGTATTTGGGAATCTGAGTTAGAGTATGGTGTGATAACATAAACAGTGTATTGCTAAATAATTTGAAAATGGAATAGGAGCACTCTCGCACAACTTTTGAATACTTGAGTGGTGTTTCTACTCACCTGCAAATACTCTACATTTAAAACACTATACATATTTAAAGCATTATACTAGATATTTTTAAGAGTTATAGTTAACTAGTCGAGGGTTTTATTGGCACATTTTCTACAAATAGAGAATAATTAAAGACGCTCTAGTCTGTGTGAAAATAAACGTGCTAAATGTTAAAAAAAAAAAAATCCAGACATTTGGCATTAATAATCTTCAATCAGACACAGCTTGCAACAATATTTAAAATAAGTGCAGCAATCTAGGTATTCTCCAGGGTTGCAGAAAAAAATAATTTCTGGAGGCTGCCTGAAGAATTATCCTGGTGCTTAATGGTAAAAGCACCATCCTTCCCAGTAGGCTTCTGACATGTAGGAGAACATAGGCTTTTAAGAGGCTTCTTGATTGAGCTGGAGCAAGATCTGAGGTTATGATGGTAGGAGAGAGAAGAGTACAGGTATAAGGGATATTTTTAAGAGATTAAACACCCTTCTGCAGGACAGATTATCCAACAAAGCCTTCTTCCAAACTTCTTGGTATTCTTCCAGTGCTAATTAGAAGTGACTCCTTGGAAGTATTTTTGGACCTAGAAGGTGCTTAGTGAATTCTGGTTCTTCAGTCAGGCTGCAGTTTTACTGAGGGCTCACATGCCTGAGAAGACTCTCAAAAGAGGCAAAGTCGGTGTTTGTGATTACAGGTTAATTTTACTGTCTGTGAACCTTTCACCTTCTGGATAGAAATTCTGCACTAAGTTCTAGTTGATATGTTAAGCCTGAGGAAACTAAATTTCCTGTGAAGTATTGTAGTCCATTGGACCTTTTCATTTTCTGGGCCTAGACTTCTTTGGAAAGTTAATGAAGCCAGACTCCAGCTCTAACAAGAAAAATATTCATATACTTGGAGGTAAAACTGCACTAGGTCGAAGCCTTCAGGTTGTTTAGTGTGCCAGTTAAATATCTATTTATTATAATAAAGACTTCCTTCTTTGTAGGAAATTTCATTTTCTCCTGGTTTGCTTTGTCTTATTGCAGTTCTCTTCCCTGCAGCGAGCACCCTTCATTCTGAAAAAAGCAGGTACATGACCCTAGACCATTGTTGCACATGAACCTTATGTTTTTTCAGAGCATGGGACCGTGTGGTGTATAGGGCTGTGCACAGAGAGTAAGCTTTCTGTGCAGAGGCTGCTGTTGCATTCACAGGATAATCTGGGAAATGTCAGAAAGGACCTGTGGCAGGAGGAAGAACTGCCCACAGGACTGCTGACAGGAATGCAGGAGAACCTTGCTCCATCTTTGGCCATCTTAGGCTATGAGGCTGGATGGCTGTAGGACAGGTGTCATCAACCTCACGTTCTGTGTACATCTCTTTGGACACCTAAAGTGAAATTATCTCACCAAGCATAAAAGTCTCAGAGACATTTAGTGTGATATGTGTGCCTTTCTAGTCAATGGAAGGGTAGAGCCATATCTAGACGATGGCTCATTCCACTGCCAGGACCACACCTAAGATATGTGATACAAAGTGCCCTCAGAGTTTCTCCCCTGACTAGGTGAAATCAGGTGAGATAATCTCATGTCAAGAGATACGCTGGCAGGAGTGAGGAGCAGTCAGAGTACCAGAAAGGGTCAGAAGAAGTAAAGAATGTTTAGAACCACTGAAAGATTAGGAAAGTGGACACCACCATGGTTTAGCTTTTATTTGTGAGAGCTTATTTATAAATTCCCAAAGGCTAAAATTAGAAAAATGATAATTTGCAGGGGAGGAAGCCCACAAGATAACTCCATCAATGTTTGAATTTCCTTCAAGGTACAAAGCAATTTTAACTGCTATGTTTCAGTCACTGGGGTTGTAAGAAAGTAGACTTCAGATGACATAGCCATCAATCCTGCAAGCAAGTCTTTCATATCTAATTGTGTACAACTCTCTCCTTGTCTGCTGAGATCAAGAAGTATTGATCTTATTGAAAACCACAGAATGAATGCAAATTGTACTTTTCTAAACTTAGAAAATCCAAAAAACCAAAGAGTATATAGGATTTGCTTTGACTTTCTGCAGGTAACAGCTATCTAAACAATATGTTAAAACAATCAGAAATGCTGATTATCTGGTTTATAATAAACATGGAAAAGGGTATGATACAAATATTTTTATGGGATGTGGTATCAATCACATAATCGGAACACCTGTCTTCTATTCAGATTTTATCATTCCATTTCAAGTAGAGAAAAACTAACATATGTAGATACTAACATCTATAAAACTAATATATATAAAACCTAACCTACATATACAACTAACATGCTCTTTATGTAAGGACATGGCCAGATTTCCAGCAATAAGGTGTTAAAGTAAGAGACATCTTTGGTTCTGCAGTTCTCAGAGTTAGAAATGACAGGTGACAGATACCAGCCAACATTTATTTTTTCTGGTTTAAAACCTATTTTTTAACATTCTTCATGCAGCACTTTCCCCTAACTTTTCTGAGCATTTCATTTTGCCTCTGCTCTTTATTATGCCTTCAGTTCTCCTTCCCTTGCCCCCTTGCACCCTCTGAAACACGGTATTTGGTTTGGAAGTTGTCCTAATGACTTTCAGGATTACAAAAGCGAAAGGGAAAGGGGTTGACTTGAAGAAGTGTACCAATACAAACTTTCAGAGGGCAGAGCAGCGCGTAGGCAAGGATGGTGAAAAACAGCAACTGTGTGAACATCCAGAGCACTTGTGCACTTAGCAAGAACCGAGGTGGAGACTTGTCATTGTTCCTTGCAGATACCCTGCAGTTCTTTGAAAAAACATTCATACTGGACAGGTGTGCACCAGTCTAGATCCCCCTACACGAGGTTTTCCCAGGCTGAAAGGAATGATTTATTTTGTTAATATTATATATATGCAGCTTTTTGAAAGCCTCAGGTGCTACTTAAGTATTATTAAATTCAAATAATAAAATAAGTACTTGAAGCATCAAATATTTAACCCACTCTTTCCCTGAGAAACACACAATTACAGTACTGTTCTAATAAATCCTTAATTTTACAGATTTCCTGCTGAAGTTTCTGACTAACGGTAAGTTATTTGTTCAGAAAGATTTTATGGTGCTCATAAAAACCCAATTACAGTTTTAAAATAACTTGTAGTTTTTCTGTAACATGATGCTGCCATCTCAGTTCCCAGAGGGTATATTAAATTCAAGTAGCAATAACAAATCATTTAAGCAATAAATAAATAACCTGAGACTGAGTTGTTAAGAGTTAATAGTCTCCCATACACTCAATAGAGACTGAGGCTCCACTCTATTAAAGTGACCCCCGGGGCCATGGGCCAAATTGCACCCAGTTGTTTTGTGGAAGGTATTCATCCCTCACACATTCATTTCCTTCTTTATGTTGTCTCTTTTCATCAGTGAAGGCACTCTGCAGTCCCTGAGTCCAGAGAACAATTACGGTACAGTCTCAGAGAAAAGAAAGAAAACTGGGGTCATAAATATGTTAAATGGGTACGTGGGTTTAAGTGGCTTTGTAAACTAAACACGAGGGAAACCTCAGACTAATTAATGAATATGAAGCAGCATGATAGGAATGTTTTAAGGGGAAATTCACATTATCCCCCCCAACAACTTAATTTTTTTTTCCTTCCCCTTAAAAAATTCATTCCAGCAGGACAGTCATGACACAACACATCCTTACATTTTATAGAAATGGTATTCAAGTAGGAACTGGTTGCAGAGATAACTTAACTGATAACTCACTCTCAGCATTATTATTGGAAACTGAATTCTTTCTTCCACAAAGATCAGTCATTTATCATGATAGGGAAGCTATGCAAAACTGCAGGAAGATTTAGGACTTGAGCCAAGATCACTGTTCAGCTTTACATTGTGTGTCAATTCCTGACCTGACTTATACCCACCACTAAAATAAACATGGATTCATTGAGTGTCAGTGCTGTCAGGATTTGGGCCTATAATAATAATAAGATTATGAGCCCAGAACAGTAGTTTTCATTCAGACCTAGCAGTGGGACAGCTTTTGCTCTCAGGGTCTTCTCCTGTCCTGTGGGAAAACTGGCAGGAGGCAGAAGAGGGGGAGAAGGATGTGTGGACTTTCCTTTACTTATAAAGCTTTTCCCCATATTTATACTAGTCCAAATTATGGGGAATTTTGTTCCCAAGACCTACTACATGCTTCTGCCAGCCTCCAGTGCTGACTGTAGGTCCACAGCTTCAAAAAACTTGACTTCCATAGGGAGTTCTCTGGGTCTCACTTTTGGAAAAGAAACATGTTAGAAAACAAATTATCTGTGTTAGATGAAACCAAACTATACATGTGGAAATATCAAAATATTTGGGACTGAAATTTCTGAAGAAAACTGTTATTTCTGTGCAGGAATTTTTCAAACTGATTATGGTGTTCCAACAATCAGTCAGATCCAGGATGGTGTCACCAGCAGCACCATAGAACATTTCCCTGCATGTCCAGGCCACCTTTGCCTTTCCTAGAGCCCCCTCATGACACTGCTACCTTGTCACAAGATTGCTGCTCGCATCTGTGCCAGGTGGCTGTGCCAAATGCCTGGCTACCTAAGTGAAGTCCAAAGAGGAAGGAAGATCCTTGGGGACAGCACCTGCTTCTGCAGCCATGGGTCAGGCAAGCCCCACACTCTGTTGGCACAACAATAGGTGAGATGACTGGAATGAGGGAGAGACAAGTTCCTGTTCCTGCTGCTTTTCATAACTTCTCTGCAGCTTCCTCCAATGTTTCTGTAAAAAGGTCTCTCTCAGCAGGTCAGGACAGGGACCATCCTCTGAAAGGTGATGGTGGAACAGAAGCTAACCAGTGTATACACGCTGCCTTCAAGTAGACAAGGTGGAGGACCTGCAGCTGGTCAAGATGCAAAGCTGTTGCTTTGCAGATTTTGGGTGCTCCTCACGATTAGTGACATGTCTTGGCGAGTGGGCACTGTTGGAACATCTCTGCCAGTGACAGGTGAGTTTTCTCTCCTCCTCTTCAGCTAAAATGGGACAGATTACCTTAAACTGCCATGGAAGTGGTTTGAGATGATCTGGCTGACTGCCCAAGGCAGGTGTGGAAGTGGCCATGGGATCCCTGCCAGCTGCAGTACTGCATGGCTGGCGATAAGTGGTGGTGAGGGACTCAAAGGACACTTCTCTGACACTAATGGACCTTAAAGACCAGGTCTGCTCATACCCTAAGCCTTTGTACTTCCCCTTACTCCATAGGGTCTCTGGGTTGCACAAACTGCTCCTTAAGCTGGAAAGTTTCAAACTCCTTTAAGAGTATTTCAGAAAAGTACAAATGAGCACAACAGAAGCTTACTGTATGTGTCATTGTTGGTGTAATTAACACACGTGTATATGACAGAATTCATATTTATGATGGCCAATTTGCTTTTGTTATAATCCTCTCCTTTCATTTGTTCCTTCTTCTCCAGTCCAAGATATCTAAAAGATTTGGTTAAGTAAGCTTTTAGACGAGTATAAATTCCTGGGATGCTGAAGGTAGGTGGCTACTGGCAGTATGCCAGCTATGTACCCTCACTGCTCCTCATGTTAGGCACCAGATTCAGACTGTTTTCGGCTGAAAAGGTCCTGCTTCCACACAACTCACGTCAAGGAGGGCTTTTTCAGTTGAGTTCAATGGAGGGAAGTTTGAAACCCTACTTCAGAAGGATGACAAAGCTACAGTCACTGCTCCTGCTAGGCATGGAGGGGAAAACCTTTTAGCAAGCCCACATCCCAAGCTTTCAGAATATGGATTTTTAATCTCTCTGTTTAAAGATGTTGTTGAAAAGCATCTATAGATGGGGCAATGACAAAATGAAACCTGTGCAGCTAGCCTTTAATACTTTGAGTATGGTATTGACATAGTCATAGTGTTTATTCACCAACACTCCCAATATTCCCAAGTCAAAGCATTCTACTGAGGGCAGAGGAAAGAAGTTTTCAGAAAGGAGGAAGTGAGCTGGTTAAGCTCTTTGCCAGGAAAAGACCATTTTCTTTCTGTCCACTTGGCCAGCTTCTCAGCTGACAAACCACCATTGTCTTCAATGCAGTGACACTGATCTATACCAGCTTTTCAGCTAATGGATAGTTCACAGGCCACTTCTGGTTTTTGTCAAGTGTAGTCAAGATTTGTAAGTACTTTCAGCTTCTTTTTTTTTTTTTTTGGTAAACTTTTTTTCCCAACTCTTTTACATACTGTCCTATCAGCTCACTGATCTACTGGCTAAAGTGGTCAGAGCTAGAGAAGAAAGGATAGTTTGCTTCCTATACATTAATTAAGAGGGGGATTAATGCAAAAGGACTAAAACAAGAAAGAAAATTTTGAGATGAAAAGCCACTTTCCAAACACCAGCATGTGACAAGTGACACCACTCCACATATCGGGCAGAAACGAAGGCAGTGCTCTCATTTGGTCATCTTTGTCATGGATATTATTTATTTATTTTTACTATTCATTCAGCTTGAGGACTGAGTATGGGTTGAGAAAGGAATTTAGGATTTCAGCCACCCTCCCAACAGCAGCAAAACTATAAATAGTGTTCAGTCTTTTATCCTTTGAACGCTCCGAAGGCCCTTGTAGTCAGCGGACGTGTTAAGCGTGCCAGAGGAGCCCAGAGTGAGGCTGTTTTAATGAATGGACTTCCTTGTGCCTGGCGATTACACAGGTAGACTGTGACAAGGCAGATAGTGTCCAGTCCTAACAGCAGTCCTTGTGTTTGGGAGATGATCCTTTTGAAGCCTCTGTTTTGCTCTGTCTGATCCTTCTGTGATGTTCCTAGATGGGGATGGACAGGAATAAAACCACATCCCCTTCCCTTCTGGCTCCGGCAAGGAGACAGGCACGACACAGACCAAAATGGGTATTTTGGTCCCACATCAGCAGTTAGCAGTGAGTGCACTGCCAACAAGGCTCAGTGAGACTTTGTGACTGTTCGTGTTCACCTGGTATCTCCCCATTTCTCCTCCCAGCGTGTGGCTATTCTTTGAAACAATACAAGCACTGTAACATTTTAATAGAATTTTTTTTCAATGATAAAGAGGGAAAGATCATCTACATTTGGCCTCTCTGAACTTTTCACTTCAAGCCATATAGAATGCTAGGTGTGATATTGGCAGGTTTTCCACTTTGGTAGCATTTCAAGGAAAAGTGGAAATGAGTTAAATTTAGCAATAAACCTCTGTCTCTTTCCCTGTTAAAATTGTCAGGACAGTAAATCAAGTTTTTAATGGCTAGGGAAAAAAAATCAGTACATTTAAGAAACCAACAGAATGTCTCTTGTGGCATCTGTAAAAATATCATCTGGTACCATTTAGCTTGTGGAGAGACACATGTGACAAAGTTTATAGAGAAAACGTTAGTGTGGAGTTCAACTAAAAGAGAAAGCCTCAAAACACACTCTTTATATGTCTGAATTGTTTCATGCTTGATGTGATCTGTGGCAAGAAAGATAAGCATTGTCATTTAGTCAGTAGAGTTTCATAAATACCAGCACAAATACACAATTTATTTTTTTACTTAAATGTATGCACTTATGGTCTTCAGATACAGTGAATTATGAAGACCACAAAAAAAAAAACAAACCCACAACAGAATCTGCATAACTTATGGAGCATATAAAGAATAATACACAAGCAAACAGAACAAAATCTTCTTTTCAGGTGATTGATTGATCCTGCAGTCCTGACTTCACCTGAAGAGAGGTGAAAAAGAGTTTTGGCTGAGGGAGGCTGGAGGCAATGAAAGTTTATCCCTAGTAGCCTTCTCCCTTTTTTTTTACCCCATGGAAGATCAATCTGTCAAACTAAAAGAAAAATAGACTTCCTGTCCATTACATATACAAGTCCTTGAATTATCTTTAGCGGTTGCCTTTTCACTGAACTGTGAGACAACTTAATTTGAAATTACTCTTTCTTGGAAATCCTAAACCCTTGACACATTTCATTAGGCACAAAATGATTATAGTTATCAGTTAATTTGTTTGAAGACTTGGTAAACACTTGTTACAAAGAGTTTTAGAGACGTCTAGTAGTTAGCAGAAAAGGGAAGCTGTCTCCAATCCTTAGTTTATTTACTTAGCACTTATTAAGCACCACTTCTGTATCTACCCAAAAAAGAAATATTTTAAGCAAACCGTAAAAGTAGGCTTGACCCTTTCATGGGCACGTCATAAATCAATTGTTAAAGCAAGGGTGAAAACTCTGAAAGAGGTCAGAGGTGGAAGAGAGGTCATCTCTGAGAAGGGACAGTGTGAAAATCCATGAGGGGTGGAGCTTAGCTGGAGATAAAGGCTGGAGAAGGGAAATCCTAGGAGTGGTAAGGCTCTTACACCATGAGAGCACCAATAAAATCATAGCTATCAGAGTGCTAAGGTTATTCAAAGACCATTTCTAAGCCTGCAGTTCCCATTGCCAGCTCAAGTGATGCCAGTTCATCTGCCTGATGACAAAAAGGCAGTTTTTAAGTGTGGGGTTTATTCTTAGTTATACGCAAAGTAAGAGCTGTACTTCTATCCATCTCTCAAAAACTGTACTATTTCTTCTGCTGGGCTTTTCTTCTTCTTGCTGTCATTGAGTGAGAGAAGTTTAGCTCAATGTTCTCTGGACACCCTTTGGTAACTTGGGAATAAGCACTGTATAAAATTGTTTGATGCTTTTCCCCAAGCAAGCAAGGAACCCTGCTTATGTGTGGCTTCAGTAGCTTTGACTGAAGGTACTAACTACTAATGCACCAGCATGTTCAGGAGTGAGAGTCCAGACAGTGTTGAGGGAACTGTATTGTAATGTGAAATGGAGGTAACACTCTGAATGCATTTGCAATAGGGCAAGTAAAGCACTGTCAGCCACACTAATTTGCCAGTTTGTCATCTCTGGGGTTTGTCTCATCTTCAGTCAAAGGTGTTAAATAACATAACTGTAAGATTTGCCCAGTCTTTAACCAGCCTCACAGGTTTTTTTTTTTTATGTGAGTTTTAGCTCAAACTCAGAATTTCAATGAAGAGCTCTATTTAAGCATTTCTTTCACTCAATAGACTAAAGTTTAAATTCCAAACAATTAAAGTTATTCAGATTTAAATGGGAAGATTTCCTGATTGTTTTGTAACTGCACAATTTATAAGTCATAATGACATTCCTTCACTTTGTCCAGAAAAAACAAAGGCTGATTTATTTCCTAATAACAAAGGCAAATGGTGAGGCTGTATGAAACTGCTTCCTTATTTTCAATGGGTCAGTGCCAGGCTGTTAGGTATCTTTGAACACCACCACCCCCCACTCCCCATCCCATCTATAACCTTCCCCTGCAGCAGAGCAGTCCTAAACATCGCCAATCTGAGGAGCACATCACGTATTGAGTTATGCTGAGCACCCAGTTATGGTGCAGCTGATACCTGTGCAGCCGGTTACTGCAGATCTGCTTGATATTCATTGTATCAGCATTGATTGCGCTGGGCTTACTGAAACGCAGCAGAATGCATTCATCTGGCTAATGTATATACCTTCATTGACGCTGCATTGTGATGTAAACAATGTCCTGTTCCTTCCTTATAGTAACCTAATTGACAGCCAAGCATTTTGAGGCTCCAAAGGGCTATTGTTGTGGTGAATGCCGTAACAATAGGATTTCATATAGTTTGGGGCTTAAGAAACGTACAATGTCCTTTTTCTGATATAAAACCGAGAATTGTGTACTGGTTGAGAGCAGGATAATGGGTTCATCATAGAATTAAGGCTTTGGCTTTGTTGGGAATCAGCTACTTAATTTTTATGGATTCACTTGTTTAAAAACTTTTGTTTGATTGAACGCATGAATTGTCTCTGTAGCTGTAAACACAGACATACATATATATATGTTTTAAAATCATCTCTCTTACTCGCCTGAATCATAGGATCACATAATGCAAAGATTTAAACCAAACTCATTGGTGTGTGTTGTCAGTCAGTGGTGCATCTTCCAGAGACTTCCGTGGGGAGGGGAGTGAAAGCCAGCAAAATCACACCCTTCATCCAAAGAACAACTTTGTGATGATATTACTAGAAACTCAGCCCAGAAGCGAGAGGGCTAGGCGCAGGGGTTATTTCAAAATGCCCCTTAATTTTAAGTGCTTTCCGTTCTTTGCCTCCCCCTGGAGACGGAATTCCTTCCTCTTCCGTCCTGCAGACTGAGATACTGCCAGGCACAGGCTCCGTTTGAAGACCTGGCCCTTAACCTCTGGGGTTGTGAGAAAATATTAAAAAACAAAGTTGAAAAAAACTGATGTTTGGAAGGATTTCAACTAAATAAAATGGCCCTTGCTGGCGAGAGCCCTCTGGTAACGAGGGCACTTGCGGTGCCTTCCGGCTGTTGAACTTGACAATGTTTCTCCGATTGCCATGCGCTTTGCAGGGACAGAGGGATCGAGCAGTGGTGGACAGGAAAATGTCTTTGAAATTGGGAGTGGACACAGACCCAAGTAGACAAGGTGCTGTCATTTGTGGCGCTTCAAAAAGGACACTTCCAGATCCCGGTGGGTATTGAACAGACATTTGGCCCACACTGTTCCTCTAGACAAATTTGAAAAAGCATTTTGAAAGCCTCCTTCCCACTTGAGAAGTTTGGCTCCCAAAATTGCAACAATTTTCTTGATTATCTGGGGATTTTTTTGCCTTACAGAAGCCACACCTGACGAGTGCTGAACATTCAAATCTTCCACGGCAACAGGTGGGTTTGACTCTTGTCTCAAGTGAGGCAGCGTCTTCACTGACAATGTATTAAAACGTGTTAGGCTGAGATTCTCAAAAGTGTCAAAGTAGCTTAGGCATGCTCTTCCCAGTGAAGATGGGTGGGTCTCATGTTTTTCAAACATTCAAACATTCAACTACAAATGAGGATCCAGTCTCTAACATGGAGTGGGACAACAGCATAATCCAATACATGTGAACTCTGGCAGCAGTAAAAAGCCCACACATCCTGTTCTTCCAGGTTCCAGTGGATGTAGAATACATGTAAAGTTTGTACCTTCAAGGGCATGGTAGTAAATCAAGCCCAGATATTGAGATTTCTCTCTCATATGTATCTGTTCAGGCATGTGTTTGAGTGTTCTTTTCCAAAACACAACATATTTTAAATCACCAAGTTTTTCCCACACATGCATTCATATGGTCAAAATTAATCTTTACACTGATTATTTTAATTGGTTGAATATGTTTTTAGTGGTGGAGAAGAATGAGGTTTACAACATTCTCTTGCTCCCCTCTTTGGCATACTTGTGAGTTCACATATGCAAACAACACCTTCCTCTCAAGCCCTCTTTTTCTGGGATTCCTGAAACACACTCAAACAGCTTTGCAGAAATGTTTAGCCATCCCAGTGGGAGCTGGACTGTTGTGATGACGGCAGCTGCTGGGTGAAGGATGGAGAAGCCTTTTTTGGCACCAGAGCCAAGTCCATTAGGACAGGCTATCTCCAGATGTTGGAAAGTGGTATGGGTGGAAGAGTAATTTCCTATTATTATTATTATTATTATTATTATTATTATTATTATTATTATTATTATTAGGGATGGGCAGGTTCATGTTGCCTAAGTGGGCTCAGACCCAGGAGGCTTGAAAATTTAGTAAATGTTCACATACTATTTATTCTGAGGACCTCTGGGAAGGAAGGAAAAACCCCCAGATTTTTGTCAGAAAAAGAAGACAAAATCTGTAGTGAAAAGACAGGAACCAGGGTGGTGGACCCAAGGCAGTGAAACAGGAACAAAAACTCATAAATAAATAATCATAAATAAACCCAGACTATAGAATATCAGTCTCTTAAATCTAACTTTCTGGAAGTACAGTAAGGATTTAAAAATAGGAATTGCCATCCTATAGTCCACCTCTTATCAAATACAGCATACTTTATTAAAAAGATATATAAAGTTATCTGTTCCAGCACAAAAATATTGTCAATAGAAAAAGGATTCGCTCTGCTGCAGAACCAAAACTGCAAGTAAGGAGGAGAAGAGATGTCAGAAATTTAAACAAGACATGCAAACACACTTTACTACAAGATTTTACAGCTTTCACAAAGTTTTTGCAGGCTGGATCAAAAATGCAGCCATCATGTCAGAGCCTGAAGAGGTTCACAGGTCACGCATGTAGCTGTGCCACTGTGCCACCGTGTCCCTGTGTCCCCACTCAGGAAGGGTCACACAGGATGAAGCTCTTACAGCATCTAGCTCTTTGCTTCTTGACTTGAAAACTGTGTAATGATTTTAAGAGTTACTAAACAACTGTGAAAGGAGGCTGAGGAAACAGGTATGAAGCAGTCCTTGGCCTGTGCTAGCCTTCAATTTTCAGACATGCCAATATTTACGTAGAAAGCATCTCCCCAGAGGTTAGCAAAGTCTGTAACAGGAGAGTACTGCAGGAGACTTGCTCTCTGGGAATGGAAAATAACACTGTTGGTGAGTCTGAACTACGTTCTGAGAGCTGCGCTGTGTGTATGGGTGGTACCAGAGCAAGCAGGCTTCCATTGTAGCTACTTATGACCAAACACAAAGGCATGCATAGAGTGGAAGCAAATGGCATAGTTTAAAGGGGTGAAAGTAAGGCATAGACTCAGCCATGCTTTAGTCATTAACTTTTAACTTGAAAGTCAACTTTCGAGAAAAATGGTCTGAAGAAGCAGGTCTCTCAGCGGTAAAAAGTTGAAAATGGAGCATGACATTTATAAAACAGCCTCTGAGAGAGCAGAACCTCTCCTTCAGACATACCACGGGTTTCCACATCTCTCTCGAGCGAAGCGCAACATGAGGAGCACGCGTTTTACAGTCCTAAGCATATTTAATACAATGTTTTTACAACAGCTGTTGCTTTCACAGAACTTTAACCCCACTGTGTAAATGCATCACAGGGAAAATACTCTGTTGTCTTGGAGACAGCCCTTACTCACAAGCTCTTTTCCACAGAGCTGGTGTCAGCTTTCAGCTCCGGCCGCATTCCAGGCGGGCAGGCACATCTAGGCCTCTCTAGCCTCCCTCTTCCTTACTGGCCCCGCTGAAGGACTGACAGCTCAGGAATCCGGGGCAGTTATCCGGGCGGCCTCTGATCAGTTTCCGTCAGCAGACCTGATGAGAACGTGGCAAAAAATAAGTCTGAAAGAGTGGGATAAAAAAATTAATATATGAGAGATTTCCTGACATCCACTTGGTATTTTCTTTTGGTTAACTTTTGTTTCTTGCTTACCAGGCCTGGTACAAAGCCAGGTGTCTTTTTCCTGCTAAATTTAGACCAATTTATTGTCTTAGCTGAGACACGTTATGTTACAGCTGACACTTGGAAGACCACTGGAGGTATCACATGCTAAATGCCTGCCATCAAAGGCAAACCTCTTGTCTTTGGAAAGATGACACAAGGTAGAGACTTGACCCTCTCCAGCTCTCTAGCATGTGTACTCGGAGCTACAGGTAGTACATAGCAAACATTGCCCAGAAATGCGTCCTAAGGCTCTGTCTTCAAGGTCACACATGAAAAGAAATAACTGGAAGCTTGTATTCAACACCAGAGTATTTGTTTTCATCTCAGTTTCAGACATATTAATATGCTTGAAGTGCTGCACTCCATGTAATAATAATAGTAATAATAATTTAACAACAACAATAATACATGATACCAACTTCAAACACAGCTGCCAAGCATCAAAGATAGATTTTTCAAAATTGTGTAGCTGGACCTAGTCGTGCAAAGCACTGAATGTCCTTGAATGCAGGAAGCGTAGCAAGGACTCGGGTCTTCCAAGCAAACGCTAAAGGCCTTAAATAACTATGGCCCTAAATCTAATAGTCTCTTTGTAAACAGCAAGGTTCAGACAGGTCTTTCAGTACTTTATAACAACACTGTTTTCCTTCATGTGTAAGGTAATGTAGAGCTTACACAATGCTAAAAAAACAGATATCTTTTGTCCCCGCACACCCTCATTAATGCCCAAATCCAGAATGCAGTCCTATCCAAGACAACATTTAATTCCAGTGTTTAATAGAAACATACCCTTGGTTCAAATAGTATATGTTTACCATCAAGACTGCCCTTTTCTGAACCAGAGCTTAGAAGTTTAACTGCATGTTTCTTTAAAAGGTTTAAAAAGGACTTGTGTGGGCAAAGACGTGACTGGATTAATAGCAAAAAGGACCAAGATATTGTCCTCTCTGCAGCAGAAGAGCCCTCAACAGAAGTAAGAGTTTCATCTACAAAACAAAATTAGGACTGGACTTGCAATTAAACTCAAGGCAGACAAAAGAAAGTTTTAATGCTATGTAGTAGTAAAGCAAGAAAGAACGTTGCAGGAAGCTCTTCCCTGGATTAGGTTGAAGCTTGTTTGAAGCTTGTGTTTTGACTTGTGTCATGTACATCCCAGCAGTTTATACCTACTGGTGTTCACAGATTGTTGGTTACAGAATGTGGGAAGATTCCTTCAGCAAAGGTCTAGCTTAACTGGCACAGACCACAGTGATTTCTTCCTCCTATGGACAAGAAGCCCAAGAGGCAGCTTAGACAACTCTACCCAACCCAGGAATGAGCTGCACTTACAGCGCTTCTTTTCCAACATTTGCTTCCCCCAGGCTCGTAAGGAAGACCCCAATGCAGGGACAGCTACCTGCTTTAGCTGTGCCAAAGCCCTCATTGCTGGCAAACCAAGGATTACAGCACTGCCATGAGACTGAGCACAGCCATCAGACTGTCCAATGCCATTCTGCCTGCAAGTGGTTTCCTCACTTAGGGCTGGGTGGCCAGAGCAGCAAGCGTAACTGCAGATGCAGCAGGGCATGGCTGTGCACTGTCCCCAGAAGATCATCTCAGCCAGGCTTTCTGCTCAGCTTATGGGATCTCTGTAGCTTCAGTGGGCTACATCATTCCCAATTTTGTCCCAGAGGCACACCAAGCAAATAAAGGAAAAAGAGGACCCTAGATCCCTAACTTTCTTTTGCTTCTGTTTATTCTGCTAACTCCAACAATGAAGAACACAATCGCTGATCACCTTGCTTTCCCTGACATGTCTGGAGTCACAGATGGAGCCCCAACAGGCTAGGCTAAGGAGTGTGTTCAGGAAGAACTTGAGCAGTTTCTTAGCGTAGAAATGAAGTTAGGAGCATGGAGCCAAAGCCAGAAGGCAAACCTACCCTGAGTGAGGTTTCATCTCTTGGAAGATGTTTGCACGTCTGTCTGTGACCTAAAATAACATGCCACATTCTGCAAGTGTCACACGTCTAGATACAGGAGCTCATGAGGGAACCGAACTGAGAAATGCTGGCAGACTACAGCATAACTGGTGAGAGTCACTCTGCCCTGACCTCACAGGAGAATTAGCATGTCCTTGACATTTATACATATATCTCTACTGTAAGCAAAAAGGAATTTCTGACCTCAGTATCATAGGCATATTTAAACTGTGCCTCCTTTTCTCTGGAAAGTGCAAACACTTTTTTTGCAGTGGTGCTGCCAGCTGCACTGCTTGGGGTTTTTTTTTAATTTCTGCACATTAAGAAGTGGGCTGAAAAGTTGTACACCAAACTGCTGCTGCAGTTTGGCAGCTGCAAAAAGCAGTGTGACACTTCAGTTGCTTACACTGACTGCTAAGCAGAGGTGAGTAATACATGTTACCTAGTCACATCCATTCCTTTTTCCTAGCAGAGTGATCCTTACCTGGGTTCAAATGAAAACACGTGTGTGAAAGTTTTGCATCCAATCACAGACTATACAATCTACACGTATTTCTAGACAATATGAAGCAACCCAGCTGGAACCTTGAGGCCCTAAATGCTGCCAAATAATCAGTAGTCCAGAATTATTAATAAATGCATTAGCAAGAGGCTTGGCTCTGTTCTGGGTATTATATTTCAAAATGGGATTACATTTTTTTTTTTCTGGTTTAAAACTGACTGAAGTGAGATGGTTGTGACTTATGTAATGCTAACCCTGACATACGACTTTTTTTCAAAGATTACATTCCTGCACTTATATATATAGTTAGAGGCAAAGTTGTCCCATTATTTTCAAGTATGAAATCCTTCAATGTCAGAGTTATATTATTGGAATTTCATTTTTGCCTTTCAACATGATTAGCTGGTATTTTATTCACCTGTGTTCCTGACTGCTAACACCTCATTTCTTATCCTCCATGTTTACTGTCTCTGCCAGCTTTTGGGTGCAGCTAGAGACTCAGAATCACAGAAACACAGAATAACAAGGTTGGAAAAGACCTTTAAGATCATCAAGTCTAACCATTCACATCCTAAACTAAACCATATCCCTAAGTACATCATCTACCCTTTTTCTGAACACATCCAGGGAAGGTGACTCAACCCCCTTCCTGGGCAGCCTGTTCCAGGCCCTGACAACTCTTTCAGTAAAAAATTTTTTCCTAACATCCAATCTAAACCTGCCCTGGCACAGCTTCATGCCATTCCCCCTTGTCCTATCACCTGTCACCTGGCTGAAGAGACCATCACCTATCTCTCTATAACCTCCCTTCAGGTAGTTGTAGGCGGTGATAAGGTCTCCCCTCAGCCTCCTCTTCTCCAGGCTAAACAGCCCCAGCTCCCTCAGCCGCTCCTCATAGGATTTGCCCTCCAGCCCCTTCACCAGCCTGGTTGCCCTTCTCTGGACTCGCTCCAGGACCTCCATGTCCTTCTTGTGGTGAGGAGCCCAGAACTGGACACAGTACTCGAGGTGTGGCCTCACCAATGCCGAGTACAGGGGCACAATCACCTCCCTAGACCTACTGGCCACACTGTTTTTGATACAAGCCAAGATGCCATTGGACTTCTTGGCTGCCTGAGCACACTACTGACTCATATTCAGCCTGCAGTCAACCAACACCCCCAGGTCCTTCTCTGCCTGACAGCTCTCCAGCCAGTCTCCCCCAAGCCTGTAGCGCTGCATGGGGTTATTATGTCCCCTGTGCAGCACTCTACACTTGGCCTTGTTAAACTTCATCCCATTGGACTCAGCCCATCAGTCCAGCCTGTTCAGATCCCTCTGAAGAGCCTCCCTACCCTCAGGCAGATCAACACTTCCTCCCGGCTTAGTGTCATCTGCAAACTTAGTGAGGGAGCATTCAATCCCTTCGTCGAGATCATTGATAAAGATGTTGAACAAGACTGGACCCAGGACTGAGCCCTGGGGGACGCCACTCGTGACCGGCCTCCAGCTGGATTTTGTTCCATTCACCACCACCCTCTGGGCTCGGCCATCCAGCCAGTTTTTAACCCAGCTGAGGGTCCACCTGTCCAGGCCAGTGGCAGCCAGTTTCTCAGTCAGAATGCTGTGAGAAACTGTGTCAAAGGCTTTACCAAAGTGCAGGTAGATCACATCCACAGCCTTCCCCTCGTCCATTAAGCAGGTCACCTTGTCATAGAAGGTGATCAGGTTAGTTTGACTCCCAGTAAACTATAATAAAGATCGTCAAGACTGTTTAATTCTATGTGAAATAGAACATTTAAATCCATATGGTCAGTCAACGTTTTTTCTTCTCTGATTCCTTTGCCCTGGACTCCAGAAATCACTGGTAAACAATATTTAATCAGGACTTTTTCAGGATTTTTTAAAAATCAGGCTCTTCTTCTGAGGACATCCATAAGAGCAATCACCTTTGCAGGTTCCATTCTTCAGATTTGAAGGTAAAACTTTTGTACTTCCCCACATCACATAGGAGTGTATGTTTCCTCTGCCCCCTTCTATTCTCCCTCCTGGGTTTAGGACCACCAGGGGTGGTAATGACACTACCCATCACCCTGGCATCATCCTCAGGTGCTTCAATGCACTTGTGATTTCTGTTGTGAATGAAACCAGACTGATGAGAGCAGCAGTGCCTATCCCTCCCAAAGGGCAACAAGGTGGGACCACCAGTCTGTGCCAGATGTAGGATGAAGCCCTGGGTCACATGTCCCCTCTGAGCCTGGAGCCACAGCAGGAGGTAATTCAGTAGCTATAGTCTTCTTTCCTGTCACCTCTCCTGGTGGACCACTGAACTGAATTTCTTGTTTGTCTGTAAGAGCCTTCCTCCTCGACAGTGAGACAGAGCTGTACATTCTTAGGCACTGATGACAGGTTATTTCAATGGCCTTTTCCAGGGACGTAACTGTCAAGTAAAAAAAAAAAAAAAAAAAAGGGATGTGGGATTATCTGACACAAGAAACATCAACATTAAATAAGATGAACTTGTATAAGATATCTTACAGTAATAATCTTCACAATAATCAATTTTCCTTCTGAAAGCAATGAAGGAGTGAAACAGCAAGAAATTAATTTTCTATGGATAAATCGCCTACAGAACTGAAGAATCACTAGATCCATTTTGATGCAGCATTTCTTTATTGGATCATTGGTGAAACTCTTGTTTCCTGTCACCTGCTGATGGTGACAGATCTAACAGCATCTGAGAAGTTTGGGAAACAGGTGGGATTCAGAATGAGGTTGTTCACACTTACAGACTTCTAAAGTGACTGCATTGATGTTTGTCAGTCAGAATGTAAATGGGAGAAGGGGAGTCCTTGTTATATGGGGATTCCTGAAGATTTTTGTTTGACCTAAGCAAAACAAAAAAATCAGTTCAGTAGAATGTGAAATAAAATGTGCTTGATAGAAATTCTTTGAATGCTATGAAATGAAACATTTTCTTTTGTGCTTTATTACTGCCATGGTTTAGCCCCAGCTGTCAGCAAAGCACCAGGTGGCTGCTCACTCATACACACCCACCCCCATGACCACCTCACCCTCCCCCCATACCACACCCCTTCTATCCCCTGAAGGAGCGCGAGGAGAATTGGAAGAAAATAGCAAAACTCATGGGTTGGGATAGCAAGGACAGCAAAGGAAGAGGAAAATAACAACAATACTTAGAAAAAGCTGAATGAAGTGGGGCTCTTCAGCCTTGAGAAAAGAAGACTAAGAGGGGATCTTATTAATGTTTATAAATATCTCAAGTGTGGGACACAGGGGGAATTGGCCAGCCCCTTTTCAGTGGTCTGTGGAGACAGGACAAGGGGCAATGGCTGTAAATTGGAGCACAGGAAGTTCCGCACCAACATGTGGAAGAACTTTTACACAGTGAGGGTGACAGAGCCCTGGGACAGGCTGCCCAGGGGGGTGGTGGAGTCTCCTGCTCTGGAGATATTCAAGACCCGTCTGGATGCCTATCTGTGCAATATGTGCTAGGGAGCTGCTTTGGCAGGGGGGTTGGACCCGATGATCTCTCAAGGTCCCTTCCAACGATTCTGTGACATGGTGTTTGCCTTGACAGATTTTTGGGAGTGTGATATAATCAGTCTGCTAGACCTCTGCGTGTCTATTTCAGTCTTTTTTCTCAATACCAGAGAGGGTTTAACTACTTAGCTTGTATGATGATAGTGTATGTTTCACAGTCAGGGATAACCTGTGCAGTTGCATACCTGGTTAAGTCCACCCCTTGCCCATGTGCCTATTTATATGTTGCACCTCCCCTTGATGGCCTAAAGAGTCATGGGCCCACTGAGTAGTTTCTGTGACTTTTCGTGTAGGACTCCACACAGCAGCCTTCCACCTCTGATGCTTTCCCCCAGTGTGACAGGACCCATTAGTGAACAGTGCATATTGCTTCTCTTTCTATGGTAGTTTATTGCATGATGAGGCTTCTTCAGTGTGTGTTACCCCCTACTCTGGTGATATTCCCAGATTTTTGCCTTCTGGACAGAATTCCTGGACGATTGGGGTTTCCTATTTGAGCCCAAGCTTTATCTGTCTGACCCACTTATTCCATGTAGCATCAGGGGCATGATGTGTAGAGAGGACCCTCCCTCCCTTTGAACATTGACCCTAGCGCTGGCAGTTGGGATGGCAGAAGGAGCTGGGCTTCGGTACCAACCACCTCCAAAGCAGCTCAAACCCTTCCATATGCTGCCAACTCCAAAAGCCCAGAGGTCGGCCTTGAGTCTCCCCTGGTGCTTCCTGCCAGAGACCCCAGGTAGGGCCATTCTCCCCGGCTGTGGTGTAGAGCACGTTCTTTACATCTGGCCCTGTCCAGACAGGCCCAAGGGCTACAGCATGGACTGTCTCCTGTTTGATCTGCTCAAAGGCCTGTTGCTGCTCGGGGTCTCATCGCTCTTCCAGGTTATGCTATAGAGAGGGATTACGGTGAGTCTGTGATTTGGGATATGCATTCCCCAGAAACACACAAGGCCTAGGAAAGCTTGTGTCTCCTTTTTGAGGGTCAATGGAGACACATCTGGTTTTTATTGATCACATCCATTGGGATTTGTTGACACCCATCTTGCCATTTTATTCCGAAGGACTGGATGTCCTGTTGTCCTGGTTTTGGCAGGGAAAGAGTTAATTTTCTTCTTAGCAGCTAGTGTAATGCTGTGTTTTGGATTTAGGATGACAGCAATGTTGATAACATGCTGATGTTTTCAGTTGTTGCCAAGCAGTCAGGTACTTTTCATCCTCTCACACTGCTCTGCCAATGAGAAGGCTGGGGGCACCCAAGAAACTGGGGTGACTGGTGACCCAAACTGATCAAAGGAATATTCGATACCATATGATGTCATGCTCCATATATAACCGGGGGGTGGTCTGGGAGGTGAGTTAGCTCTGGGTCTTGAGAAGCATTAGTTTCAAGTGGTGAGAAATTGTGCTGTTTATCACTTGTTTTGTATATTATTGTCCTTTGGTTTGTTTGTTTTGTCCTATTAAATCATCTTTATCTCAACCCACAGGTTTTTTTCAAACCACAAGTTGTTTTCTCCTTTTCCATTTTCAGTTCTCCTCCTCATCCCACTGGGAGGTGGGAGTGAGTGAATGGCTGTGTGGTTGTTTTAGCTACTTGCCAGGTTAAACCACAACACCTGTGCAGGTCCCTTGACCTTATTTCATTTTATGGAAAAAACAGCCTTCAGAAGGATTTGAAATATTTCCTTCCCTTTCTCAGAGATGATTTCTGCTGTGTTGCCCCATATGATGATGTATGCAACGTATTTTAGGTGCACTGTTGTGGTAGCTATTGGCATGTGTTGTTCTTCAACCCTCAGCAACCCCACAAGGGAAGCATATGAACAAACAAAGCACTGCTGTGGCCAGTGACTGTCTTCCTCACATAATAAATATGTATAACAGCTTTGTTTTAACATGCTCTGGTCAGATCTGTCATTACCTAACCCTTCATGCACCATCTTGGGCACCAAAAAGGAATATCAGGGTTTAACCCCAGCTGACAGCTGAGTACTACATGGCCACTTGCTCATCCTCACCCTTTGGCAGGATGGGGAGGAGGTATGGAAGACAAAGGTAAAACTCATGGGTTGGAATAAGGACAGTTTACTGGGAGAGCAAAGGAAGAGGAAACAGCAGCAGTACAGTAGCAGAATATACAAAGCAGATGATACACAACACAACACAACACAACACAACACAACACAACACAACATGCTCACCACCCAGAACCTAATGCACAGCCCACTCCTGAGCAGCTGCTCCTCCTCCCTGGCCAGGTCTCCCCAGTTATATACTGAACATGTCATGATGCTGAGCATCCCTTTGGATAGTTGGGGTCAGATGTCCCAACTGTGTCTCCTCCCATCTTCTTGTGGAAATTATCCCAGCTGAGAGCCAGGACAATTACTTTCTGAAGCTGAAAAATCCCACAAAACGCTGCAATGGAGATATTAATACACCATGTATGGATCGTTTGTGTCATTTAAAGAACATCAACCGAACTATTTGACACACAAACAGTCTCTCTTTTCAGGTGAATTGAATGCAGCTGAAATAGTTTCGATAATTGTGATTTTTTTTTTTCAGCAGACATCCAGTAAACCTCCATTTCCCAATCCCATTAAGGACTGAGGGCGCAAATCAGTAACACTGACTCAAGAGGAGCACTTGTTAGAGCAAGTTGGACCCTTGCCAGAGCAAGGAATGGCAGGGTGATCCCTCAGGGGAGAGGAGGATTGTAACAACTGTGCTGTGCTGAGACACCTTCCTGAAGGAATTAAAAAAAAACCAACCTCAAAAACAAACACGGGAAAGTCTCCAGGCAGTTCTTGTAATTAGAGACCAATTCAGTATCATTTTCCAAATCGAAGAAATAATTACCTTCATTGTTTCACTTGGAATGCTAAAAAAACCCAAACCAGCCTATTTTTCGCCAAGTTCCCTGGGTGTGCTGGGGAGTGTGCAATACTTATCTAGCCAGCCTGGCTGGAACTATACCTAAACCACACTGAGGGTCCCACTGCTCACAGAGGAGGAAAAAGAAACTTCCACAGAAACATCAGCCCACAGGTCAGGCACATGCAGACTCACTAGAGGTACCTGGACACACCACTTATCTTGCCTGTGTCTCCACCTCACCCTTTCCTGAAGTATTATAACACATAGAACAGTTTTCAGTATTTGGAAGAGCTTCAAGTCTGGCATGGGCAGTGATAGCTCTGGTGTTAGCCTCTACTCCAGGGAGTAACGACGCCCTTGACACCTACTCCACAAACAAGTGTGCCTGGTGTTCCTCCTGGTATCACCCGATACCATCTGCCCTGAACTTCCATACTGGTATTTAGTTGTTCTCAGGAAGATTTTACATCAGAGCACATGAAATTCATGTTAAATAGCATTTATTTTTATTTAGCATATGCATTACATCCTAAGCATATTCTGAGGAAGGATTCCACTATTGTCAGTATCTGCCAATAGAGTTGCATTATCATGGAACCAGAGCAGCGAGGAGATGACCACCCAGTCTTGTGAAAAGATGAGCAACCGTGCTGCTCAGCTATCCTTACTCCTGTGAGTTCTCAGTCACAGCAGCATGGACAGCTGAAGCAATAGGACCTGCTGGCCTACAGAAGGAGCTGCTGCTCTAGTTCCAGTGGGTAGTATTAGCATTTTGGTTTAGATAAGAGATCACTCCTGCTTAGCACATGGAGTTTGAGATTGCTGGTTGGTGTCAGGGCACACAAACTAAATCACTTTATGGCTAAACTAAACCAGAAGATACAGCCTAGAAGCATACTGACCATATTCCCACTGTCAGGACATTTAGCACAAAACTGGACCAGAGCTAATCCAAAATAAAACTCCTAAAATGCATCTGGTGTGGATATGGGTTCTCCAGTACTGCTCCTCTTGTGCTCCAGAAGTTGTTTATGTGAAAGTGGCCTTTAGCATCTGCCCAAATAATGCTAGATGACAGATTATATTGAGTCAGCATTAACAGAGTAATTCCAGACTTGGCTTTTACCTATGGAGTTGCATCCACCTGGTACCTGTACTGGAAGTGAAGTAAAACAGACTGGAGTAGTTGCAAAGTAGTAAGCAAAAGCTGCTGGCACTCTTGCCCTTGGGTGAGCTCACCACACGTGGTAGATGAGAACAGGTGAAAGCATCAAGGCTGGGTCACAACAAAGCAGTGGCGTTCTCAAACCCACTTACTAGGTACGTGGGGGTCACTGGTGGCAGAGTTCACACTGTATCCATGCAGGATGATTTCAGATCATACTAGATAGGACTATATTGCAATACTCCATATTTTTTTCTAGGAAGTTTCTCAAATAATTTCCCTTGTCAGAAAGGTGTTGAGGTGCGATGGGTGTGCCCAGCTCCTACCAGCTTAGACTTTCCCTTGTTCTTTTGGCTTTCATTTCACTTATTGGCTGCATTCACTAACAGCTTGAAGTTAGCACTCGGACAATAAAAGCAAGGATAAACAGTTGAACCTGATGTTGAGTTGACAAGAAATAGGAAAAAAACCTTACAGCAAATTCCACCATGTCTCCTTCAGGCAATCACTTCCCACATATCCCAGCGCTGCTGACAGGCTTCTGCTGTGTTTGCTTAGGCAAAACATGCCCAGCAGCTGATTAGCTCCTGGGAACCAAAATTTTGTTCTTTTATCAAGGTTTGGGGATTTTTAGGATACAGCCCTACCTTCTGTAGCAGCAGAAGGGAGCTGTCTGAATATGTATGCTCTTCTGAGGAACACAGCAAAGTGAACGACCTCTGGTAATCCTCCTCTACCAGCAATGACTTGAAAGCATCAAACGTTTTCCTAAATTAGCATTTCCTTTCTGTCAGGTGTGTTAGAAAGTGCTCTGTATAATCTGTGACTGGAAAACACAGACCCATGACTTTTAAATAGAGCTTGTTGTTACAGTTCTATTGTTAGAGAGATACTGTTGTGTATTTTGGCCTTGTTAGTAAATCTAAACCCTACCTTTGATGCAGTGTCGTGATAAAAATGATACATAGGCTTGAAATGCAAATACACTGATGTGTGTATCACTCAAAGGACTCTCATCTTTTGCAGACACAGGTTGTCTTATGTACTGCAGCCATCTTTGCTCCAGTATGAGTGGAATGCATTATGGGGAAAAAAGAAAAAAAAAAGTGTTATTTTTACTAAACCGTTTATTTTAATGGTTAAATTTCAGCATCTCAGCCTTGTGGAGGTTTACATTTTCATCAAAGTGTCAGAAACATTTTGGTACAAAATCACACTTCCACAACAAACAAAATAGCTACTGAACCTTCCCCTAATCAACAAAACAAACAAAATAACAACCAACCAAACAAAACTTTACAAGAAGCAAAATTTTAAGACTGTGAAATGACCAGGAATAAAATGGCAAATGCAGAGTTGTTCTGCCTCCAAGTTCTTTTTCTTACTTTATACTTAACGTTGTTTGAAATACGGTACTATGTAGGCATGATTTGCACCTAGACGTAGGATTGTGCTCCCATGCTACTGTTCTTTATGTCCAGCTTTTTGCCTTGGCAAAAGCATCTGTTTCACATGGTGGAAAATTGGAATCAAATTGACTTGGTTTAAATTAGTTCATTATGTGCTAAGTAGTGGTTTGGAGCTGTGGGTGTCATTATTGAAATGTTTTTCTTGTCTATAGAAAACTAGGAAATTACCTAAAGTAAAGGTGGAAAATATTAACTAATGCCGACAGCACTTGAAAAGAATGACTGGAGGTGTCGGGTCCTCACTACATGAATCATGTTGGCTTATTAGCTCTCTTTCCTGAGGTGCACCTGTAATAGAGGGGTTTTGATGAGAAATAGATTTAAAAAATATGTGAATGGCATATTAGAATATGAGTTGTGCCTCAATTAAGCACAAAATTTAGCAAACACTGTTAGGTCCATAGCAAATTGTAAGTGAAGCCTGCTGATTTCTTGGGACTTGTGAAGAAACTCGAGCAAAAGGGACATTCTTGAAGGAAATACTTATTGTAACCAGAATTTTGGTACTTCTCCTAGAAGTGGTTTGCTGTTATATGGAATATATGGCCTTTAATGAAAATCAACTCTCACAAAAAGTGCACTGCAGTAGTTTGAATGGGAGTTCATGGTGTTTTTGATACTTTCACCTTAAAACATTTAAATCTGAGCGAGCAAATGCTATCCACAGAAAACGTGGCTCATCCTGAGTGGTGACCTTTTGTCTGGACCACTGTTCCTCTTCAGAAGAGACAAACAAAACAAGCACTTGTTTGCTTTTGGGCTGCCAAGATATAGAACAAAAACTGGTACCAGTTTCTTCTCATTCTCAAAGTTGTTACCTCATCTTACACAGGCAGTCAACATCAGCCACTGTTTATACCCTTGGACACACCAGCCAGGTCTTTCAGCAGCTCTGAGAATACCCTCTCTGCTGACCAGTTCTCTGCAGCCAAAGTTCTGAAGTCTCTGGATACAGCTTTGGTCTCTCCTCTACTTTAGTCCAATAAAGCCTCCTGCCTGCCCCCAAAAAGGCCAACAAGATGTTGGGCAACAACAAGAAGGGACCTGATGGCAGAGGACACTGTTTTGCCACCTAATAAAACTGTGTAGTGCTGTATGTAGAGCTGGTCTCTGAAGACCAGGAGGGGTATAGCATAGTTGGAAAGCACACAAAGGAAGGAAAGCAAAATGCTTAGGTTGGCAGAACAGCAGGCTGAGCAGGAGGGGTCTACAATGACTGCCACACCTTATGGTGAGAAGGCTGAGGGATGATACTACAAGTTTACAAAGTCATAAAGAGCGTAAATAACTTGGAGGTGGGCATGCTGTTCAGTAAATCTCACAATACTAGAGCTGGGGGACTCAGTGAAACATGTAGATCACCCAAAGTCAGATTAAAAGGTATCCAGTTACAGTGCACGCAGTGAACTTCTGGAACTTGTTGCCATGGGAGGATGAGAAGGGGGGCAGTGCCAGCAGGCCTCTGAAAAAGGATTAGACAAATTCCTGGACAATATCTGTAATCTATAAATGGGCACAAAAAGGACAAAGCAGGGATGTAGCCTTACTCACCGATCGGTGGTGCTTGGGAAGAAGAAGAGGAATGGCTCAAAACTGACCAGACTCCCTAAATAATACAGCCTAAACTCTTTGCAAGTGTCCTGAAGCTGGAGGCAGCCTGCCAACATTTAATAGCGTCCTTGATATGTTTAATCTGTAAACTATGTTGCAACACAGAAATCAATATCAGAGGCTAGAGCTTTCTAGAGCATAGGGGAAATTATTCCTTTTCCTGGTCAAAACTCTAACAAATATTCTGCTATGTGGTGGCAAGAATGCCAGAAGCATCTTGGCTTCTATCAGAAATAGTACGGCTAACAGCACTAGGGAAGTGATCGTACTCCTGTGCTCAGCACTGGTGAGGCCGCAGTTTGAGTGCTGTGTTCAGCTTTGGGCCCCTCACTACAAGAAGGACATTGAAGTGCTAGAGTGTGTCCAGGGAAGGGCAAGAAACCCAGCAAAGGGTCTGAAGCACAAATCTTAAGAGGAGAAGTTGAGGGAACTGGGGTTGTTTAGGCTGGAGAGAAGAAGGCTGAGGGGAGACCTTATTGCTCTCTACAACTACCTGAATGGACGTTGTAACACCAAAGGGTGTTGGTCTCTTTTCCCAAGTAACAGGCAATAGGACAAGAAGAAATGGCCTCAAGTTGCACCAGGAGGAAGTTTAGATTGGATATTAGGAAAAATTTATTCACTGAAAGGGTTATCAAACATTGGAACAGGTGGCCCAAGAAAGTGGTTGAGTCACCATCCCTGGCAGTATTACAAGCTGTGCAGGAGTGTGTGGTGCTTAGGGACATGGTTTAGCGGTGGAGGGGCCATTGATGCTCACACTGCATCATCATTGTCATTGTATGTTTATATATCTCTTGATAGCAGAACATGTTGTTATTTAAACTTTAACATTTTTTTTTCTGCTTTTAGAAAAGAACCATGTAAGCTTTCACTTCAAAAATCTTCTCACTGAGGAAACAAACCAACTTGCTAATCATTCCCAAGCCTAATGTGCTTGCAATCTTCAATATTTACTTATCATGCACTGAGGATTCAGAAAAGAATACGCAAATAAGAGAATGCCGCTCTTTCTAAATGTGTGCATCTTTTGACATAGGTTGAGTTGAAATTTGAGTAGTACTGTTGGTCAGACTGTGATATAGAAAGAAAAAACATGTGGTGGAGTTCAAAATTCGCTGTTCTTTCAGCTTTGACTGTGCAGAGTTTTGACTGACATCCTCATGTTGACAAGGAGTTGCCTGTGAGTGAAGAATAGTCTTTGACTGTAAAGAACTGGTTGGTAATTGCCTTCTTTCACTGAGTCCCTGAGTCTTGGAGTAACAGACATGCATGTAATAACAGATCTGAGATCACTTGTCTCCATATGCATTTGAACAGAAGGTCTCCTGTATTCCCTCCCTGGTACGTAAACCTTTAAACCTTTGTCAGTTCCCTCCTTCATCCCTTTTTCTTTCTGCTGGAACAAATTACTGCAGCATGGTCTGCAACAAGTGGTGTGGTTTATGTTTAGCACTATACCTTCCTGCCTTCTTCATGTCTATGGCATTGCCTTTGCTCTTAAACAGCAAGTGGAGGCCAGGGCTCTTTTCTTGTCTCATCCTAAAATGCTGTTTCTAGAGACACTTAACGCCTGCAGCCACAGGCCTTGTCTGCCATAGGGTATCCCTTAAAGTGCAGCCAGCAGGGCTGTCTGTGGGTTACTGAGGTCACACGTGTGTCAGCGTAATCACATGGGCTTATGCTTTAATAAGCAATATCAAGCCTGTTAGTAATAAGTGCTCAAGCAAAGAAACTTGAATTGAGAAAGCTCTTCCTCTGCCTGTTTGCATGACAGGAGACTATTATATCAAGTACTCAGCCACAACACACACTGGCTGTATGTCCCTCACAGGGAGGACCCTTAGGTTTGTAAATCTGCTATAGGTACCTCTGCCCCCACGCCCCAGCCACAAACTGCCTCTGCAGCGTTCCTGCCTTCTCTGTGGAAGTCAGGGATCCAGAACTACTCCCGAGAGAGATGCTGAGCTATTACACAGTTGTTGCTGTAACACACATGGCTAAGGGTTTAGAGAGCTGAAGATCTATGCAAAGGGAAGGTGTGCATAGGAGGGAGTGCGCATGGATGCACAGCACCTTTCCTGCATAAAATTCTACTTGATGTAGAGTTCATGGTTTTAGAAAAAAGAAGCCAAATTCTTCATATTACTCTGTTTCCCGTAGGGATTCTTGGTGGAATCCATATTTCAAGATCACGGACAATGCCTGAGCTTTTCTGAGGGAGGAGCTGATATGTAAGAAAACAGTATTCTCAGTGCAACTGAACAATGATTATCTATCACTAACTCCCCGTGATGGGCATCTGTCCTACTTTTATTTACTTTTCAGAATCCTGGGAATTTTGTCAACGGCAAACCAAAGACCTTATGACAGTATTCAAATGGATGCATCAACTCCCTGTTTTACTGAGGCGGTTTCTCACTGGTGCTTTTCAGCATAGAGCAATAAACCACATCCCAAATCATAGAATCATAGAATCATAGAATGGTATGAGTTGGAAGGGACCCCAAGGATCACAGAGCTCCAACCCCCTGCCACAGGCAGGGCCATCAACCTCAGGCCTGGATCTACACAAGGTTGCCCAGGGCCCCAGCCAACCTGGCCTTGAACACTTCCAGGGACGGGGCATCCACCACCTCTCTGGGCAGCCTGTTCCAGCACCTCACCACTCTCTCTGTAAAAAACTCCCCCCTAATATCTAATCTAAACCTTCCTTCCTTTAGTTTTAATACACTCCCCCTTGTCCTGCCATTGTCTATCCTTTTAAAAAGTTGAATCCCCTCCTGCTTACAAGCTCCCTTCAGGTACTGGAAGGCTGCAATGAGGTCCCCCTGCAGCCTTCTCTTCTCCAGACTGAACAAGCCCAGCTCCCCCAGCCTCTCTTCGTAGGGCAGGTGCTCCAGCCCTCTAATCATCTTCGTGGCCCTCCTCTGAACCCTCTCCAACAGTTCCACATCCTTCTTGTACTGGGGGCCCCAGATCTGGACACAGGACTCCAGATGGGGCCTCACGAGGGCAGAGTAGAGAGGGACAATCACTTCCCTGTCCCTGCTGGCCACCCCTCTTCTGATGGAGCCCAGGATACCATTGGCCTTGCAAGCTGCAAGAGCACACTGCTGGCTCATGTTAAGTTTCTCATCCACCAGAATCCCCAAGTCCTTCTCAGCATGGCTACTCTCAAGAAGCTCTTCTCCCAGTCTGTATCTATGTCTGGGATTCTTCCGGCCCAAGTGCAACACCTTATTCTTGTAAGAATACAAACAATTACCGAATAATTTTTTTCATCCCTAAACCACTAAATTGAGGAACAGTGTCATAGTACAGAACAATGCTGAAGAGTTACAGCTCTCAAGAATCAAAATAAACAGTAAACATTAATCCAAATGAGAGATCAAGATTTTGGGGGGACCTATGCAAATACTATTGCAAAGTATGCAGCTTCCTCTTTCAAAGCAGGAGGCTGTATTGTCATTTGATGCTATACCCTGCGGCAAGTATGAAGATAGCTTCATTTCCTGTTTGGTGAGCAAAGGCAGAAAACAAAACCTGGTGTCTGGAGGATGAACTGTGCTATTCTGTCTGTGAAGATTTGTCAAAGAACACAGAACATGCACCCATCAGTTTCATGGCTTGCTTTCTCACTAACAGCTAGCTGGTCAGTCGCAGGGGCTGGCAAAACCCCCACCAACCTTCTGAAATTTACTGGGGAGGGCTTTGTTATTTTAACACCACATTCAGAGGGTTCCAAATTTGCTCTAGTTTGAAGTGCTCCTTATGAATACAGTGAAAATGAAGAGAGCTCCAGAAGGAACCTGAATAAACACAGAAACACTTATGTGCAACTATAACAGCTAAGGAAACAACCATATGATATCTGCACATAATATACACTGTCAGGGGTGAAATTTGATTTCACCGTGTAGCCCTGCTATAGCACCTCTGCCCTCTGCAAAGTATCTGAGGGGTGGGCAGACTGCTGAAGATAATGCCCTTTTAGAGGGTATGGGAGGGTTTCTGGGAACTCAAGGCAAACATATGAAAAACAGTCAGACAGTTGTAACTCCCCAGGAGACACGCAGTAACCTTTGCAATGCCAGTATCTTTCCCCAGCGTTTCTCTGAAAGTAGGAGCCCTGTTGGGCACTGGGCTCTCACAGCAGCACTGCATCTGAGGTGGTGCTAGGAAACATCTCTGGCAGGAGACAGAGAATCACATACAGAGATGACATCTCTTCAGCTGTGCTACTCCCATCTCAATAAAGGGCATCAGGCTATACTTAATGAATGATGTATAGCAGACAATGCCAGTTGGGGGGCTGGACCAAAATCACAGGCAGGAGGGAAAGCAGGGATCTGCATTTCTTTGTGGTCTCTGACAATATATCGGCGAGTTGGTTTTCCATGCCTTTGCAACCTAAGCAACATCTGCTGTGCCAGGAAGCAAGTCATTTGGAGGCTTAGGCATCATCAGTTCAAAGTTGGAATGACCGTAGTCAGTTGTAGGGAAGAGCACAGTAAAAGAGGTGTCCAAGGAAAAGCTGTATTGCAAAGTAACGAGCCAAAATGACCAAAGCCTGAAAATGGAGTGGTTTCTGTTATCTGCTCTCACCCCACACCCTGCTGCAAGCTTGCAGGTGGCACTTCTTTAGTGCTGACATGAGCTTTGGTGGGCACAGTAGGTCACTGCAGCAAATACCGATGTGAAGAAACCCCTATTTTTCCAGCCACACCTGTGTTTCTGGATGGCATTAGCTGAGCACCAATATAAAGCAAGCAATTTCAATTAGCTAGCTCTCCAAGTAGAATTATGTTTTCTTAAAGACGGATGCTGATTGAGGCACTGCACTGGAAAAGACAAAAGTTATTTGTCTGGAGTGGTGAAGTTTTAATCTGTTTACTGAACAAAAATTGCGGCGATGTATATTAGATGGTATTCCACAATGGTTTTGCTAGTAGCAACAATAGCCCCCAATATCACCAACATTTGGCCTTTTCCCATGTGCTCTTGCATAAGTGTTTGCAGGATTCAGATATATGTTCCTCTAAGGCTTTTGGCAATACCCTCCACCTTTTCTTCATTTACTGTAGTAAAACATGCAAGAAGTAGTGGTTTCTGGAGTTACATTTTTCCAAATGGGTTCCAACTTCTCCTGACTTATCAGATTCAAGGAAGGAATGAGAGATTAGTGGAAAGTGAGGGCAGGGAGATGAGAATAGTGTAGCCTTAGGAAACCCAAGGCTTTTTTCCAGGTCAATGGAGGAGGACAGACAGTGTGAAGTGGAAGAGGAAGACCCATCTTGAGGCATGAGTGACAAACAACAAACAGATGTATCTCCCAAGGTGTGGCATGCCCTCAGAGCCTTTCAGGAGAACAAAAACCTTGTATCACTTGGCTGCCTATCTGCTATTTTCTGGGTGGCGGTGGATAAGATCTTGCTGAGACCTGTGAGAATGATTGAATTCAACCTCAGGCAGAAGATTGCAAGGATACAGATAATTTGGTCCCTAAAATAAGCTTGGTGGCCTCAGCTAATTCAATTTGTGGTCTGCTTTCCTTATTGTGGAAAAGCCAGAAGAAACTTGCATTCACCAGAGGATTGATCTACAAAAAGTGCAAAGTTTTGCCACCTCCAATTAATTTCATGTAAGGTTGTGGGTGCTTGCACCTCTGAAACTCAAGTGTGATGTGTGAAGAATCTGCCACATTCAGTGTCTCATTATCCAGGAGCATAAAAGTGACTGAAGGGGGGGTGGGGGGGAAACAACCCAGCAAACCCAAACTTCGTAAACATTCATTAAAGTCCATCATCGGTATCTAAGCAGCATGATAGCATAACAATATGTCAGTTGTCACTTTGTAACATGCAAGTTTTATTCCCAAATTACCCCAGTAACCTAAATAAGAAAGGCAAAATGCACAAAGAGTATGGCCATCTGGAATACATAACGTGGAAAGATCTGCAATGCATTACATGGTCTGGAAAGTGGCTGGTCGAATTCCAGAGAGCTAAGATAGACTTCAAAGTCTGGCCGTACATCAGTGAAACTGCTGATCAGCTCAGATATTTAAAGTGGGTGTAGATGAATGAATTTATTACTTTTTTTTTTTTTTATCTGTTGCATTCATATGGGAAAACATGACTGTAGACAGGTTCTCCATTGATTTCATGCTTGGTTCTTTTGTTTTTAACTGTATGGTACATTTTCAAAATTTTACATCATACTGCAGCTTTACAAAAAAGAGTGTTTTCCCATCTTTTATCAAGTACAAGAGAAAAAACCCTAACAACCCAAACCAAAAACCAAACAACCGTAAAGAATACAACATCACTCAAACACCTTAAAAAATATAGTTAGGCAATTTTAATTTTTAAGTAATGAAAGACAAATCAAGCTGAGCTTCCAACTTTGCTTTGTTTTTAACTGAACCCAAAAACATCTGCCATTTGGGATTTTTCATATTTTTAATTCAAACAGTTTCCTCCTGAATTAATTGCTATGTCTGACTCTTATTTACCCAGACTTCCAGCTTTTCTATATTTTTTTTTGGAGGAAGGGAAAGAAAGATGAAGCCATACGCTTCATTATATTCATGTGCTGATCCTAGAATCACATGCATCAGAAATGGGATTTGGATGTGCTCAAGACATATTTTACTCAGACTATAAATGAAACCATGAATCTCCAAACTTTGATCATCTCTAATGGCACAACTGCATTATTCTACTCTTCTTTTTCCTGTGTTGAATGTTGGTGTTAATGCAATAGCTCATATAAAGAGTATCATATAAATTCATGCATGTATATTGCTTATATAAAGAGCTCTCCATAGTTAGAAATGCTCTAATTAAGCACTACTGTCTCAAAACTGTCTTTTCCCTTTCAGAGAGATAAGAATAATTATCTCAGAATAATGATGGCCTTGGAAGATAAACTATTGTCCCCAGGATCTTTCTCCATCCTATTAATGAAGTCACTGAGGAAGATGGATCTATTTTGTATGTACAGGTTTGACATAAATCAGTGAAGTTTCTGGAGATTTCAATGCTGTGTTGTGGACGAGGGCAGAAGAATGGATAGAAACAGTAGCAAAAAACATGTCCATTGTTGAAGGAGGGGTCAGGGGTTTGGTTAAAGTCTGGTAGTTGTTGCAGCTAGAGTGGACTTCAGGTAGCTGTAACTATAGATCAGACAATTATGGCATCCACC
The DNA here is from genome assembly GCA_020800305.1 of Porphyrio hochstetteri. Lineage (NCBI taxonomy): Eukaryota > Metazoa > Chordata > Aves > Gruiformes > Rallidae > Porphyrio > Porphyrio hochstetteri. The sequence continues at coordinate 46,345,972 of CM036938.1, read as the reverse complement.
ACCTCCCTGCCAAGGGCATTCCTCTGAAGTTCTCTGAGGTCTTTTCACTGATGCATTCTTCACCAAAGCCTCAAGAGCTGAGGTTTGAGGTGATTTACCTCATTGTTGCCAGCTTCTTTGAAAAATCCATAAAGGCAATCCGTATGGTCATTTGGGTCATCAGCTTCCTGTCTCTCCTGAAACCCAGATGTAAGAAATAATCTGTCTGGGGAAAAAAAAAAAAAAGGAAAAAAAAAGAAAGGAAAAAAAAGACAAAACAAAAAAGTTGGCTGAGCATTTCAAAACCTTCACATGCCACAGAAGTTTGGGTGTCATTTTCCTCATGTTTCATTCATACCTTTAAAAGAAGAGGAAAAGAAAACATGTACTTAATCAAAATCCCAGCCACACTTCCTGAGCCTATGTGTTTTGCAGATGGGAAGACTCAGAAGACAGATTGATTTTTAATCAACATTAAATAAAGAAGACCATCTGTTTCATGTAGTAAAAATGTACCCTATAGTCCTGGTCATATGACATGGCTGCTGATGGCATCAGTGGCTCCATTATAGGGAAAGTATGGTGTTAGCACATACTTTTTACAAAGAGGCACCACCTGGGCAAAGGGTGACCCGTGGTAGAAGATTATCTAAAAAACAGTGTTCAAGCCTTTGTTTACCACACCTTGGCACTAGAGACAGGATGAAAAGAGTAACTCATCATAGAATCCCTAAAAATAAAATTTTCTTCATTATAGAAGCAGATCATAACTCCCCCAACTGTTCAAATAGCTTAACACTTCCAAAACAGTTGCAGACGAGGTCTAAACTTTGTTGTCTGGTTGCAATCTCATTGTCTTCTAAGCAAAGGAGTGAGAAAATTAAAATGGCCTGGAAAATTGCCTGGAATATTTTATTCCACCATACAAATTTCTATTTGCAAGTGAAGGCATTCTTATTTGAGGAGAAGGAGTGGAGCTTTATTTGCACTCGAGCAACGCTAGTAGCTGTGAGTACAGTGCCATGATTTGTTACAGTTGTTTTCATGCTTCAGAAAACAAAATTGTGAAAAGCAAAAACCCAGGGTGGTTTAGGAAATGTGAATAGAAACCAAGCATAACGTATAGATAACTTGGAGGTTAACTTTTCATTAAGTCATCCAGAAAACATTCGCTAATTATTATAATGTTTACAAAAACAGGATCACTTAAAGAATGATTCATTCACAGAAAATAAATGTTTCCTAGATAACCATATTCAAAGAAAAACAGTTCAGCTGGCTGTAGAAAGGTCTGATAAACATACTAGGCTAAGAACACAAACCTAAGTGCAGTGGTATGCTAAAGAGTCTGAAGCACACTGGATGTAGCTGCGTTGCAAAGCAATTTGGAACTCAGGCCAAAAGATACAGGCATTCAAAAATCCCAATAGTTATTTATAAGACGATTTGACTTTAAAGCCTCTCCAGGCCTGCTTTATAAATTGGACTACTGAGGGCTGCTTAGTGGAAGCATAAGATAGTATCATAACCCATTCCTCAAAGAGAGAGATAATAGGTAAGAGGAAATGGTGTTGCAGGGTGCAAGAAATTCCCAAAATTCAGGGCTCTATGGCAGAGGATTCTCTAGGACACTGTACACATCATTTTTGAGTAAGTTTGAGGACAAGGTAAAGCCTTGGCTTTCTTATCACCCAGCTATTATACACTATGAGTATACTCAGCCTTGAAAACATTTGTTAAAACATGTTATTCCAAAGGTTCTTGAGTAACTTTTGGATCACTTTTAATGATACTAATGATAGATCTTAAAGATGATCCAGATTACCTGCAGTGCTGCTTAAAAGAAAGGAGGGAGAAAAAAAATAAAGATGTATTCTCTCCTAGTTACCAAAAGGAAAATCACTGTGAAGCAGCCAGAAAAAACAAACCGACCCTTCTTCCTGGGGAGCTGAGTACTCCTACTCCTCTTTTCCAGGAGCTGCAGCTGCTAGCTCTTGCCTAACACAGCTGTGGGTTTCGAAGCAAAACTCTGTATTATGAAAATTAGGAAGGGAGGGGTGTGTAATGGAAAAAGTGCCCACGTATACGAAATACATTAGGGATGGCACTGGACAGAGAACAAGAAAGCTTGAGAGAAGTGTCAAGTAACTACTCTGAAGTGTTCCTTGGGTTATAAGGCCTTGTATATCTCTTAAAATCATCATATCCGGCAGCCAGTCAAGACCAAGCTTGCCAGTCAGTGTTTACTGAAAGTCTGAAAGCGGGACACTTATCTGTTGGGTTAAGTTTTACAAGCATGCCTTTCTCTTTCGTCTTCCTGTCTTGCTTCATGTTTTTCCTATTCTCGTTTAAATGTTCAATATTTTAGAATGGTTTAATAATCCTTTGAAGCATTTAATTTCCTCTTTGCCAGTCTAAGCCAAAACACAGACTGTATTCAGTTTGACTGATGTTTGACCATGAAGATTTTTTTATATCTATGGGCGCCGCACATGTGTGCATGTGTGTGCACACACACAGATGTGTGCATGTGAACACACACACACACACACACACTTTAGGAAAAAAACCCCACCAATCTGTTACAAATCCGAAAGCAATCTTTGGCCCAAATTCCTCAAGAGCTCATTCAGGGACTTTTACAATGGCAATAGGAGGGATGTCCCTCGTGTTCACAATTATTGAATCGAGAAATAGCTAGATTGCTTTCAGAGCACCATCCAGCAGTGGAGTGTGTGTCCCATTAGAAAACTAAGCTTTCTTTGAGAATTACTGATGATGAAAAGCTGTACTTATTTTGCCATGCAAAGTATGCAATTTAATGTGTATTCCCCTTAGGGGTTGACATGGAAAAAAGACCTAACTGAAGTCTTCTGATCTAATGCCCAAAATATATTGCAATTCTTTGCTTTATATATTTTAATGAAAAAAATATTTTTAAAAGGTGAATATTTAGACATAAAAGAACCAAAATAATTATGCTGTAAATGTCAGTTCTTCATAAATGAAGCAATAAGGCATATATAGCAGGAGCAGGGATACATCATCAAGCAGGTAACTTTTTTAAAGCTGCATTTCAGCAACTAAGGTTTTCAAAAGTTGCAACACCTTTGAAGGGTTATTATCTTTCTGTGGATGAAGTCTTTTTCTTACCTCCTTTGGTTAGTTTTGAGTTAAATCACAGTGCTGTTAGCACAGTCTCATGACAGTCTTACAACGACCAGCATCCATGTGCTCATCCACTCTCCCATCTGAGGCTAGAGTTACTCAGTTTCTGTGTGTGCCTGCAGCCACACAGGAGGGTGAACGGCCAGAAGAGAAGACAGGGCAGAGCCTGGAAAGCCCTGTGGGAGCTCCATTCCTCTCAGCCCTACTCCAGAGTGTTTTCCCCTGTAGTCTGTTGGAGAAATTTAAAATAAAATAAAATAAAATAAAATAAAATAAAATAAAATATGCAGAGCAATAAAGATCTTGTTTGTCCAGAACAAAACAGTGAAGATTCCACCTGCACTAGGGTGGTTTAACGCAAAAATGCCCTTTCATTTTCCTGAAAGTTTGACAGAAGCCTACATCTCCAGCAACTCTCTTCCTTCCATCCTGAGCAGAGCAGCTACAAACATTGCTCTTTGTTTTCCAAAAGGCTCTCCCCCAGTACAGTCAGTACATGACCTAGGGTGCCTTTTCTTCATAGATTGGGAAGGTCACTGTGCTATTAAAAGGAAACCCAAAAGAAGCACTTCTTCCAGATAACCCACTCCTCGTCCCTGATGGGCTTTCCTTACATCTTTTCTCAGGGAGCCCCAGCTTGGCTACACACAAGCAGTAATACACAGGAAAACTGTGTGGTCATCTGAGTATGAAACACCTGCACTCTCTTAGGAACATGTTTTAAGTGTTCTTAAACAATTCTACTCCAAAAATTATTTGTCAGAACACTTACTAGCCATTTTCTGTACCTAGTTTTGCAAAGGATGCAGGGAATAGTGAAGCTGAGACTGCATCCTAAATAAAGAGGATCAGTGTAGATAAACACCTATACATCTTCTCCTTCATATCTGGTTTGCAGAATGGTCACTTTTGTTCTCAACAGCTTCACAAAGATGCCACAGGATCCCAGGAGTGGACTGTGCCTGCCCAGACACATCAGGTTCTTTCTGACCACCAGCTCTAATTCTGAAAATGACATATAGATTTATAGGAATTGCATAGAGCTCAGAGTATTTCCAAAATAGATACATATTTTTAATAGGAATTGTGTGTAGTTAATATTTCCAAGCTATATAATTTTTTATTTTCCTTATACTCTTCTGAAAATGTCAATGTAGTGGAAAAGTGAAATATTAGACCATTCTCTTCTGTAGGCTGAACAAGCCCAAACTCTTAATAGGAGAGGTGCTCCAGCCTCCGATCACATTTGTGGCCATCCCCTGGACTCACTTCAACAGGTTCAAGTATTTCTTGTACTGGGGACCCCAGATCTGATCACAGCACTCCAGGTCGGGTCTCACTAGAGCAGAGTAGAGGGGCAGAATCCCCTCCCTTGACCTGCTGGTCACATTCTTTTGATGCAGTCTGGGATTTTATTGGCATTCTGGGCCACAACTGCACATTTCTGGCTCATGTTGAGCTTTTACATCAATCATCACCCCCCAAGTCCCTCTCCTCAGGGCTACTCTCAACCCACTATCCTCCCAGCCTGTAGTTGTGCTTGGGTTTGTGCTGACCCATGTGCACTTGGCTTGTTGAGATTCATGCAGTTTGCATGGGCCCACCTCTCAAGCCTGTCAGGGTCCCTCCGGATGGCACCCCTTCACTCCAGCATGTCAATTGCACCACGCAGCTTGGTGTCATCAGAAAACTTGCTGAGACTGCATTTAGTTCTACTGTCCATGTTACCAATAAAGATGTTAAACAGCACCAGTCTCCCTACAAATCTCTGAGGAATGCCACTTGTCACTAGTCTCCACCTGGGCATCAAGTCATTGACTGCAACACTTCAAACGTCACCCATCAATTCCTTATCCACTGAGTGGTCCGTCCATCAAATCCATGTCTCTCTAATTTAGAGACAAGGATGTCATGCAGGGCTGTTGTCCTGGTTTCAGCTATGATGGAGTTAAACTTTTTTTTAGCAGTGGATGGAATGCCATGTTTGGGTGTTAGCATGAGAATAGTGCTGATAGCACCCTGATGTTTTCCGATTTGTTGCCGGGCAATCAAGGACCTTTCTCAGCTCTGCATACTTCCTTACTAGTGAGAAAGGAGGGGACGCAGCCAGGACAGGTGATCCGAATTGGCCAAAGAGGATATTCCATACCAGTTACGTCATGTTCGGTATAAGGGGGGACTGGGGGGAAGAGGGGGAGACAACGCCAGGACGTGCAGTTTCTGGGGCGGTCGGGTTGTCCGGGACGGGCTCTAAGCTGTGCGGCCTGAGTTGTGTGGTTTGGTGAGAAATTGCATTGTGTATCACCAGTTTCATCTATTTTGTGCTTTAAACTTATGTTATTGTTATATCTAGTTTTCTGTTATTGTTTAGTAAACTATCCTTATCCCAACCTGCGTGGTTCTGGTTTCTAGGTTGTGGTTTCTTTTCCTCCTTTCTTCCTTCCCTTTTCCCCTTCCCCCAACTTTCCCTCCCCCTTCCTTTTAAAAGTACAAGCGACTGTGTGGGGTGCGGCCCTTGGCTGGGGCAAAACCACGACAGTTATTTTGGCGCCCAACGTGGGGCACGAACGGTTGGGATAACGGTAGATCTGACCCTAACTATCGCAATTAAGATAAGCACTGTTGTTTAAGCAATCTCTGGTCACGATGTTGTGGTATTTATTTACAAGGCTGTGGCAGCAAAACCACCGCATGCTGTATACAATCCTGGCAGGATTCTTTACTCTCTCAGGTCTGTGGCTCCCGTATTTGTTCCCATACTTCATTATAGTGTATTTTATGATATCGGTCTATGATACAATAATATCGATGATCATGAGCTTAAGCTGGTACCTGTATGAGGTTTTGCTGTCCTGTCCATTCTTTGGACAGGGAGGGGTTAATAACAGCAGCCGGTATGGTGGGGGCACTGCTTTCTTTTCCTTTGGGCTAAATACAACAGCTCTTAGGGCAGTTTTTGAAAATCTTCAATATCTCTGGGATATTCAAACTAGCATTTTGCTATTGGTAGGTTTGGTGCAGATGGTTCAGTTTTTGTTATATATCAAGCATAGGTTTATGAATACCACTGAAGAGCTTTCTCTGAGACAGAATAATCACGAGTGGCAGGGCATGTGGCAAAGTATGGGCGAGTACCTAGGTACTTTCTCACGCCCGATGGTTTGGAATTTCACTCCTGAACAGCTACAAGACCCCGATCAAGTGACTGCATACCTAAGGAAAAATTGCTGTAGGTTTCCCAGAGATGGACACCTTACTGCACTGTGCTGGGCTCTGGCCACTATTTATCAAACACTGCTTGATAGCAGGCAGCACTGTCAGCACTGTCAGGGAGAAGGGAAAGGAAACAGACTGGCAGATACTATAGCTGCTGCAACCACTGGGGCTGACACTGCAGCTACTGCAACCCCTGTGACCGATACTGCAGCTACTGTAATCTCTACAGCAGACACTGCAGATGATCAGAAAAACCAACCCACACCAGTGTCTGTTGCTCCCGTACAAAAGAGGAAAGGCACAAAGAAATCAGTTCGCATAGTGACGGATAAGGATGATGATCAACCGGGATCATCTCGAGGATATCAGGATGAGGCAGAACCAGAGATTGTTACCCGATCCCTGACTTTGAGTGAGCTGCGTGAGGTTCGAAAAGATTTCACTCGCCACCCAAGTGAGCACATTATCACTTGGTTGCTCCGATGTTGGGATCACGGGGCCAGTAGTTTGGAATTAGAAGGCAGAGAGGCCAAGCAGTTGGGATCCCTAGCTAGAGAAGGAGGAATTGACAAAGCAATTGGGAGGAGGCCGGAAATCCTCAGCCTCTGGAGGCGACTACTGTCAAGTGTGAAGGAAAGATATCCCATAAAGGAATATATTACATGCCAGACACCTAAGTGTAACAGCAAGCCTTTGAGCAGATCAAACGCGAGATAGTCCATGCAGTGGCCCTTGGGCCTGTCCGGACAGGGACAGATATTAAAAATGTGCTCTACACTGCAGCTGGGGAGAACGGCCCGACCTGGAGTCTCTGGCAGAAAGCACAAGGGGAGACTCGAGGTCGACCGCTGGGGTTTTGGAGTCGGGCCTACAAAGGATCTGAGGCCAATTATACTCCAACAGAAAAGGAAATACTGGCCGCCTATGAAGGGGTTCGAGCCGCCTCAGAAGTGATTGGAACTGAAGCCCAGCTCCTCCTGGCACCCCGACTGCCGGTGCTGGGCTGGATGTTCAAAGGGAAGGTTCCTTCTACACACCATGCCACTGATGCTACGTGGAGCAAGTGGGTTGCACTAATTACACAGCGGGCTCGAATAGGAAACCCCAATCGCCCAGGAATCTTGGAGGTGATCACAGACTGGCCAGAAGGCAAAGATTTTGGGATGTCACCAGAGGATGAGGAGGTAACACGTGCTGAAGAAGCCCCACCCTACAACGAACTGCCAGAGAATGAGAAGCGATATGCCCTGTTCACTGATGGGTCTTGTCGCATTGTGGGTAAGCATCGGAGATGGAAAGCCGCTGTATGGAATCCTATAAGAAGAGTAGCAGAAGCCACTGAAGGAAAAGGTGAATCAAGCCAGTTCGCTGAGGTGAAGGCCATCCAGTTAGCCCTGGACATTGCTGAGAGAGAAAAGTGGCCAAGGCTCTACCTTTATACTGATTCATGGATGGTGGCGAATGCCCTGTGGGGGTGGTTGCAGCAGTGGAAAAAGAACAACTGGCAGCGTAGAGGCAAACCTATATGGGCTGATGACTTATGGCAAGATATCTCTGCTCGGTTAGAGAAACTTGTTGTAAAGGTACGTCATGTCGACGCCCATGTACCTAAGAGTCGGGCCATGGAGGAACATGAAAACAACCATCAGGTAGATAAGGCTGCTAGGATTAAAGTGGCTCAGGTAGATCTAGACTGGCAACGTAAGGGTGAATTATTCATGGCTCGATGGGCTCATGATACCTCGGGTCATCAAGGGAGAGATGCAACATATAGATGGGCTCGGGATCGAGGGGTGGACCTGACCATGGACGCCATCGCACAAGTTGTCCACGAATGTGAGACATGTGCTGCAATCAAGCAAGCTAAGCGGTTAAAGCCCCTTTGGTATGGAGGACGGTGGATGAAATATAAATATGGGGAGGCTTGGCAGATTGATTACATCACCCTCCCACAAACCCGCCATGGCAAACGTTATGTGCTTACAATGGTGGAGGCAACTACCGGCTGGCTAGAAACATATCCCGTACCCCATGCCACTGCTCGAAATACAATTCTGGGCCTTGAAAGGCAAGTCCTCTGGCGACATGGTACTCCAGAAAGAATCGAGTCAGACAATGGGACTCATTTCCGAAACACTCTTATAGACACCTGGGCCAAAGAGCATGGCATTGAGTGGGTGTACCACATTCCTTACCATGCACCGGCCTCTGGGAAAATTGAACGATATAATGGACTTTTAAAAACTACACTGAAAGCAATGTGTGGTGGGACATTCAAGCATTGGGATACACATTTGGCCCAAGCCACGTGGTTAGTTAACTCTAGGGGATCTACCAATCGGGCTGGCCCTGCCCAGTCAAAATTTCCACGTACTGTAGAGGGAGACAGAGTGCCAGTAGTGCATATGAAGAGTGTATTGGGAAAGAGAGTTTGGGTCATTCCTGCTTCAGGCAAAGGTAAACCCATGTCTGGAATTGTTTTTGCTCAAGGACCTGGCTGTACTTGGTGGGTAATGCAGAGGGATGGAGAAGTTCGATGTGTACCTCAAGGGGATTTGATTTTGGGTGAGAATAGCCAATATAATTAATAAAGTAGAAATTATAATAATTGCCAAATAATCCATTATTGTATATTCATTATTGTTATGATTGCTGTATGTTGTACCATAGCATTATAGCCGGAGTCATACAAGTTAATGAAGAATGAGTGCCATGATGATGGAACTAAAGCCTGGCCTCTCAAGAACTTTTTGCTCCCGTTGAAAATAAACTCTGACCCACAGACTATGAGCATGGACCATGCCAGGTGTATCAGTCAAGAGCCTGAGATGCAGCGTGCAACGAGCCAATGGAACATACAACTATCCTGAGAAACTGTTACGACAAATGGAGCCTGGAAATCATGGACTAAATGAACTCAACAACTTCAGAGGGATGATTCACAGACTGAGGGAATAAGATCTGTACGCACATATGTGTGCATACATGTGTACATACATATATGGGTGTGTGAAACACGAAACTGGTTGTACCCAAAGAAAATTGTTGGATCTGGTCATGACGTAAATGGTATGGAATAAGGGGTGGATAATGTCCTGGTTTCAGCTATGATGGAGTTAAACTTTTTTTTAGCAGTGGATGGAATGCCATGTTTGGGTGTTAGCATGAGAATAGTGCTGATAGCACCCTGATGTTTTCCGATTTGTTGCCGGGCAATCAAGGACCTTTCTCAGCTCTGCATACTTCCTTACTAGTGAGAAAGGAGGGGACGCAGCCAGGACAGGTGATCCGAATTGGCCAAAGAGGATATTCCATACCAGTTACGTCATGTTCGGTATAAGGGGGGACTGGGGGGAAGAGGGGGAGACAACGCCAGGACGTGCAGTTTCTGGGGCGGTCGGGTTGTCCGGGACGGGCTCTAAGCTGTGCGGCCTGAGTTGTGTGGTTTGGTGAGAAATTGCATTGTGTATCACCAGTTTCATCTATTTTGTGCTTTAAACTTATGTTATTGTTATATCTAGTTTTCTGTTATTGTTTAGTAAACTATCCTTATCCCAACCTGCGTGGTTCTGGTTTCTAGGTTGTGGTTTCTTTTCCTCCTTTCTTCCTTCCCTTTTCCCCTTCCCCCAACTTTCCCTCCCCCTTCCTTTTAAAAGTACAAGCGACTGTGTGGGGTGCGGCCCTTGGCTGGGGCAAAACCACGACAGCTGTGTCAGATACTTTGCACAGGTCCTTCAGAGGGCTACACAACAGCTGAGATTACCATAAACTTGGAGTACAACCTAGATTTTATTAGTGTATGAAACCCAAGACAAAACCCTGAAGAGCAAATGAATGAAGTAGAAGGGCCATTCAGAAGCTTCTAACATAACTGATCAATGCTTTTTATGTTCCCGTATCTGTCAGATATGATATTAAACATTCTCTGCTCTACACTGGCTAGAGGAATTTCAGAAATGTAATAAAGCCACAGTTTTGCAGTGGAATCATTCATGGTGCGAGCTAATTGAGTTTTGAAAAATGATGGATTTACCTGCTGCATGGAAAGGCCAAAAAAGTTCTGCTTTGTGCACTTTCAAATGCATAAAATATTTTATTATTACAATTTCTGCTCTGAAGTGCATTTGGAACAATAAATCAATTTTAAAAGTTATTCAGGAGGATGCAGAACACAATAGGTTCTGGATGCTTGAGATTATGCGTTTAAAATACACGTTCATGTTTCTAACAGAGATTTGGAATATACTGCCATCCTTTAGTTAGTATGTATTTAGCTTATCAAATTACAAAAATAAAATTCTTTCTTGTATTCTTATGCAGATGAATATCATCATGACAAATAGGTACAGGCAAATAATATATTAGAGAATTTCTCGTTGCTTTTATGTACGTGCGTACACATCAGATCAGAATATATCAAATCCTCATTTCTTATATGTGGATAGGGACAGCACAGAGTATCCTAAGTGGAGATACCTACATGTCTCTAAGGAAAAACAGTGTCACATGGTCTTGATAAACTCACATTTATAAACCATAAGTGTTCAGCTAAAGAAAGAAATAAGGTTTTAAAGACGGGTTGTGGGTTGCTTCAGGAATTTTTGTGTGCAAACATTGCCCAATGTTAAAAAATATTTTGCTTTCAAACTAGAACAGCTACATGTACCCAATAAACCCTAAACGATGCAAAACACATCTGGATTCAGGTTTTGCAATGCACTCCCTAAATGAATTTTGATTAGTCACAGGTTTGCAAATCTACAAAGGAAACTTGTGTCCAGTGTCTCCTAATGATGAATCCACTTACAGTATTCTGCTGAGAACCTTGCAATATTTGTAATTCACCAGCTTTGTGAACTTTCTGATGGTTGCATCTGAACTGCACTGTGATTTTTGCCTTGCTCAATACAAAGTAGATAGCAAAATTCAAAGCTAAAGATTCTGTATGGGTAGGAGCAGGAGAAAATGATCATGTCAGCAGACTATGGCTCTTTTTTTCCCCTTCAATATATGAGTAATTCATAATTTGAAACTCAAGCCCTCAAAGGGACAGCAAGAAGAGGAAGACACTTGGAAGAGGGTCTCAACTGCAGGAATTGAATATCAAGTCATTCCCTTCCTTATGCTCAGTAAACATGATAAACATTGTGCCCATCAGATCCAGAACCCCAACATGGCTTTCCTTTTGCTAGAAGAAAGAAAAATTGCCCATAATGAATTGTGCATTTGAGTGCAACTGGAATAAATAATCAGAGGAACTTGATGAAATTTATAGAGTCTCCCAAACGAGACAGAAAGCTGTAGGAAACTTGGGGAACAGAGAACAAAAAGCACCCTTGGTTTCATCCTTTACCTCATCTAATCTGTTTTATCTCTCTGAATGGTCTGGAAGAAATGATATGTGTAACCCATTTTGTGACGTTTCAAACATATCCCAGATGTCGGCCCTCAGTGTCAGAGTAGGGAAATCTATTTGTTTATAGGGAAATGTGAGAGCTGCAATTTATGGTCTGACAAAGTCACTTTAATAACTGATTAGTAAGTTAGTGGGCTGCTGGTACTCTGCTTCTACTAACCACTTTTCTGCCATTAATTGAGATGTCTCATTTTATGACTTCAAAGATGCTCAGAACAATGCAAGAAGGCAGATGGACTAAGAAGAGCCAATAGAGCTGGATTTTAATTTAAACTAAACAAGAAAAAAAAAAGTACTATTTATCCCAGCTAGAAATCTACCTTTTAAAATATGAAGATCACCACTAAACTATGCTGTTGTTTCCAGTGTTTGGGCACAGCATTAAAAAGTTCTTGATTTTAATAAAGGTCAGACTCTTTCACAATTGGAAAACATCTGTCAGAGAAGTTTGGTCAAACCAAACAGACACTTCCGCAGTCTCTCACTGCACTGGCCAATAACATTTTAAAAAATGATTTAAAAACAAAGCAGCAAGGAGCAGCAAATGTTGAGCTCATATCTTGGACTTTTTCTAAGCTACAGAAACAGTCAGATGAGGAGACCCAGTCATAACATGTTTGATGGGTTGAGGGGGCTGCAGTTATTTTGCATAGACTAGATGCATACCCAAGGTCGTAAATTCCTCTCCACCTGACATACACTGTCCCACAGGTGGCAAAAAAAGAGAGCTTGGATGGGAAGCCAGAGACAGGGCTTGGGCCTGAAACAGTGGAAGAAACAGGGTGAAAGACCTGACTGAGGAGCAAAAAGGAGGACAGGACTCTTCATGTGGGACAGCATTGTGTTGCATCGATACGTAGCATGGCAGCTACGTGATGACTGGTTCAGCAATGTAAGAGGTGGGAGCTTCACACAGTGAAAAGCCAGCTGAGAGCTCAGCTTTGTGGTCAAGCTGCATCACCATGGGCACCTCTAGTGTAATTTTGGATCCATAGCCCCAGGTGTGACAAGGGTGTTGATGATGTGCTGCTCCTGCAAAGGTGGACCAGAAAGCCTGGATAGCCCTTCTACAGGTAGATAAGGGACCTAAAGCCAACAGGACTCAGTTGATCTACTCTCCAGAGTGACCCCTCTGAGAGATGCCCTGGGCAGCATGGCTTTCTGGCTGGAGAAACTGCATGGGCCCCATCACAAAGACCCCACTGAGCCATGTGGTAATTGGGTCCAGATTCACGGAAGGCAGGTGAGTTTTCTGGATAAAAGTCCGAAATTTTCTCCTTGAGAGAAGGGGGAGAGAGAAAGAGACTCAATGAGTTAAACTGCAACCAGACTGGATCCCAGGGCCGCTATTAAAATTGAGTAGATGCTGATAGATTTTTGTACACAAAGCCTGTCTAATGTAGCTTGAAGTGAGCCATAAGATTAAACAAGATGACGTGCATGTGTTGCTTCAGGACTGATTGTTCTCTGCTGCCCAATAGCAATGGCTAAGCAGGAAAGAAGTCCTAAAAGGTTGGCGTTTATCACATGTTCCTAGATGCAGAAAACACAACTAGACATGCATAGTGATGAGTGCAAGAGCAAGGTAGACATCTTCCCAGAACAGAAATAGCAAGCCTTCCAATGAGAGCAAAAAGCTTAGAATGACTATATGGGGTATGTATTCAAAGACCAGAAAACCACAGTGAGTCCTTGTGCCATGCCATGATCTGCCAAACAAAAGAAGATGTGACTCAAAAGATTGCAGGTGACATGGCTCTACCCTGATCAAAGCAGAGAAAAGTTTTGAAGGCCCTGATTACACAGATACATAGTAAACTCTATTGTAGTGTAGTCCTCAGAATTGAAGGATACATGAGCTTCCAGTCATTTGTTTTTGACAATGAAAAGTTAAATTTCCTATCCATGCTTTCTTCCTCTGGCTCGCACTCATGTGGGTTGCCTGCAGCCGCTTTGCATTCGTGGGACGATTTGACTGGATCTCCAGAGAAGTGCCTACAGGTTGAACTCTTCTCCTGGCAGATGATTTTGTGATGAAAGCCCAGAACTGGAAATGAAGAGACCCCCTGCTGCCAGCAACATACTGTCCTGTGAGCTCAGGCAGCCTGCTTAAGGTTTCAAATAAATTCTTCAAAACTGGAATAACTTCACCCCCCCGTCTCATAGGAGTGACGTGAGGAGAAATTCTATTGCAGAGACGCAGAAGATGTTGAAAGAGCATGGAGATGCCTTCTGCTCCACAGCCAGGAACCCAAAGAAAGGCCTACTTTTGTTTTGGTACGATGGAAGGAAGAGGCAATTAGCATTACTGCAGTTCACAGACTGAACCATGTCCCCAGGCTCCAGACACTTACATTTTCCTGGGAGGAAAACTTTTTTGGGCCTGGGTTATTTGTCCTGTCTAGACAGGCCGACGAGAGGTCTTGTACAGCCATCTTATCCCGTGAAACAATGAGGGGAAATTTGAGGTTTTGGCTTTGTGTGCATCATTTGTCACCTTTAGAGAGGAGATGTCATATCTTCCCTGGGAAAACTGCCTACAGCTATTGGCTTTTCTGTCTTAACTCCTCAAAGCAGTCCAGTTTCTGGAAAATAGTAACTGTGCCTGCAAATTTGTGGGATCTAGCATGAGTACATTTCTCAGGAATTCTACACATTTCCCTGCTTCTCAGTAATTTTTCATAATTTTGGGTCCTTTGCCTAAAGTAATCCTCTCTTTGAAGGCTTAAAACTGGTATTGAAAAGAAGATGATGAAATATATCCTGAGGTGAACAAATAATGGAACGGTCTAGAAATGTGGTCATGTCTCTGTGTCATTTCATTCACTACCCAGTCTCGCCATTATCTTTTTCCCAGTTTTACGGTGGATAAAGGTATTTCCTGTAATGAAATATTTCCTCTAATTCAGCAACCAATATCTTGCTAGATAAGAAATATCCAGCTACATAAATCGAGCCATATTCTTGGCCTGCACCTGTCTGGGGAAAAAAAGAAAGCAAGCATGATGTTGTTTATAAAGAAGCCTGTCAGCACTTGCCAATTAGAAGCAAAAACCTCAGTCTGAAACATGGGACAGAATGAATTAAAACTATTGGGAAAGACTCATTAGCTTCCCTACATATTTCTGATTGCTTCGTGGTATGATTTCTTGAAGCTGAAAGACATATACATAATGGGCTGCATTCAGCAAAGTATTGAAATATTGGCTGATATTTTTTTAATTTTTCAGCAAAATTCTTAAGCAGATATTTATTTTTAAGCAGTTAACATTGTTAAGTCCTACAGAAGTCAATGATTTGTATACCCAAAGTTAATCCCATGCCATCTTGGTTTGAAGAATGGACTGCCCTACTGGGGCACAAGGATAAGAGCAGATTTCATACACTACCACCTATCTGGATCATCTTGGTGGTGGTGATGAGAGTGTAAAAGTACTTGCAGCTGTGTTGTAGCAGTACCAGGGGCACAGGTTTTGGGATGTGGCAAAAAAAATGTGACCAAAAGCTTAGAAAAAACATCAGAACCAAAGGCTGACCTGGCCTAGCCTACAGTCTCCAGCAGTGCCCAATACCAGATGTTGAGGAAAGGGGCATATTTCCTTTCCTTCTTTTCCATATCACTTTCCTAATATCCAACAATAAGCAGTTCAGCAATTTCCTGGGCGTTCATAAGCAGTAGCAGGCAGTAGGTTTTTCTTCTCTGAATTTGTACAATTCTTTCTTGAAATCCTACATATTTAGCCTGCACACTGTCATGATGCCCCTGTGGAGCACACCAGCTTAACTGCACACTCAGTGCAGAGGTCTTTTTTAGCTTTTTTCTACACTCATTTGAGGTCTCCTGGCTCCAGCTACAGAGGAAATGGTGAATACTCTTTCCCATTATTTTTTCTCACTGCACAAACTGGCTTATTGGCAACTACCAACAACAACCTCAATCATCTTTTCCATAGAGGTCTAATCTATTCAATTGTTCCTTGAACAAAAGCATTTAATAATTCTTGTTGTTTTACTCTTTGGCTTTTTCATTTCTTATATGCCTTTGTGGGACCACACCGTACTCAAGGTGTGAGAAAATAGAGGTTATACATTGGCATGAGGACATGTGTTATGTATTCTTTCTCAAATAATTCCCAGTGCTTGACTGCCATTTTTATTTTTTAAAAATTATTTATTTATTTGCTTTTCTGTGAAAACCAAATTTCTGTATAGAAAAAGCTACACCTGAGCTGCTCATGGTATAAATAAAACCAAAACTTTTTTTTATTCAGCATGCGCCAGTTTACAGTTATCTACACCAAATTTCATCTGTAATTTTCTTGGTTTATGTCTTAGTGCTGCAAGGCCTCTCTAGTTCTTTCAGGCTTTCTCTTTACCTCCTCAATAGCTTAGACATCATCATCAGATTCCACCATCTTTCAGTCTCCCTTTACTAGATCAAAAATCCTGGCTTATATCCTTGTGAACTCCCTCGACAACCTCCTTCCACTGTGAAAAATAACTATCAGTTCCTGTCATCTAATGTTATCTGTTTTTTCAGTCTACACAAGGCTTATCCATCTTATGCCATGGCTGCACATCTTCATGGAGAACCTCTGCCGAGGGACAACACTGTTGTGTGATACAAAGTCAAGGACTGTGCATCCTTCTTGACCCACTGCCCAATAAAACAAGCAATAATGATGCCTGAAAATCACCTTCATGCTAGGTCAGATTCATCCCCAATTATCAGGGGATATCTTACAAGATGTTAATGTCCTTATAAGCACAGGAGTCTGGTAGTGCAACGATGGGGCGATGCCTGTGCCCTTCTGTCCCTGACAGCAATTATTCCCTTCAGCCCCAGATGCACTGGGACAAACAGCAACTCCAGCAGGTGTAGCCGGGCACATTCCTCAACCCACAAGGTTTCTTGCAGGAAGCTGTTTTTTGCTTATTAGGGACCTCACAACCCTCCCTGTTATCTGTCAGCCAAGATCCTGAGGTATCTCTATTATCCACACTCCTCTTCCACCTTTAACCTCTTGGAATTGTAAATGTTCATTAGCTTGACACAGAGCATAGCTCCTGTTCCAAGTGCTCGGCATAGTGACAGGGCAGTTGTTCCCTCTCTCCAGGCTGTGTGAGCTCTCAAAGAATTTTTCACCCACAGGGCAATTGCTCGTGGCACAGTTAGCATATCTGGACAAGTGTTAACTAGAATAACTGCTAACTCCCTCTGTCAGTTCATGGGAGCGTGGTTAGGGCAGGAAAAGCAAGGGCACACTTCATCTCAGGTGCTTTAGTATCAGAAAAAAAATGGTTCAAATTCAGGGTTAGAAATATGTATTATTGAGTTATTGAGAATATTTACATGCCATAGAGTTATTCAAACTGCTGCTTGCCTGAAAAGATTTTTGCCATAGCAGGACAGGCAATGGTTGGCCTAGAAGTTATGCCCTCAGGTAACTCTTTTACTTTCTTCTCAGAAATTACCATTCCTACAGACAAATAACATACCAGCCGAAAACCAGAAGTAATTGGTTTACACATTTTTAACCTGGATATTCTTTGGATAATGTCAGCTAAAGTCAAGTTTTAATTAAAATGAGGGCAAAGTCACACGGGAGCTGAGAGTGAGACCAGTCACTTCTCTGATGCCCTGTTCCTGTTCTGAAATAAAACTGCCATGGTCCAGTTAAGACACCAGTCAGAAAGTGAAGTTGTGGGAACTTAAGCTGAAATGAATCAGAATTATATTTGGCCATCTTGGCCAGACTAACACTATCTGGACTGACATAGTACCTAACAAAACGTAGCAACTTCTGAAATCTCCAGTACCAGCGGGCACGTCTCCACTGTTACATTCTCACTTTTTTTTTACCTGCAGATTTATTGATTTGTTTCAAATTATTTGAAGTCTTTACCACTCCCAGAGACAAAGCACAGTACTGGAAAAGTGACCCCCAGTGATTCCAGCTGCCCCCACAGCAGAATATTGGCATAGAAAAAATACTTTCTTTGTGGGGAAGCATCATTCACTTTCAAAGGTAACAGAAGATTTCATGCTGCTTTCTTCCAGAAGACCTTTCCTTTGTGGGACTGATGGGGATACCCTCCACTCCTGACCAGGATCCTAGCTTTTAGTGTTTCCTTGTCCTACAAGCTGTCAGTCAGCATACTGTGACAGAGAAAAGGAAATAGCTCTGTGCTAACTCTTCAGGTCACCAATTAAGAAAGTCTCCCCTTTGTGTTTTGGATTTCAGCTTAGAAAATCTTCCTCTGAAAGCAAAAATTTTCTTGGGATCAGTATATCCTTACAAAGAGATTCTGCTGCTATTTTGCTCTGACACATGGCTGTAAAAAGGCCTATATTTGGTCATTATTTTTTTATACAATATGACAGGTCCCAGCTCCAATTCAGCATTTTCCCTCCACCCAATCCCAGTGAGCTGTAATGAAGCAATTGTTCAGACTAATACATGACGACACGGCACCTGTGAAAATACAAGATCATAAATACCATGATGTCATCGTAAATCTGCAGGAGTTAAATAAAATTAAGAAAATTACAGTGTCTTTATTTCACACCACACATTGCCCACAAGGCAATCCTGAGAACGTGGGTGTTAAGATAGTAAGAAGCTCAGCACATGCACTAGAGAAAGCTGAAACCCCTGCCAATAGGGCTGGTACCACCGTGTGGCCTCTGGAGTCCAGGTTCGCATTAAGTTCAGTAAATATTGGATGTAGTCCCAGATGCACAACCTAGAACACCATCTCGCTTATATATGCTACATTTTTCCCTCCGAGTCAGAGGCTTCATCAACCTGAAAATGGCTGCAGGCAGCAGTTAGGCCAAGACTGACATGACTCCA
Source organism: Porphyrio hochstetteri (assembly GCA_020800305.1). Classification (NCBI taxonomy): domain Eukaryota; kingdom Metazoa; phylum Chordata; class Aves; order Gruiformes; family Rallidae; genus Porphyrio; species Porphyrio hochstetteri. The sequence goes on along the minus strand of CM036938.1, from coordinate 46,327,336 downwards.
GAGCTTTGCCTGTTTCCTTTTGGCTTTTGAACAATGGGGACCAATATCCAAATCCAAATCTTCACTTAGTCTGGCAGCTTTTTCCTGCTTTGTGGAAATCACCTGGAGACCTGGGAGTCAGACTTAAGCCTTCTCCTCCTTCACTACCTCACAAACCCAGGCTCCTTGCATTGCAGCAGAAAATGAAGGCATTCAGGGCCAGGATTTCAAAGGCCAAGGGCTGTGTTTGTTCACACAATATTTGAATGCACACTGGTTGCATGCTTAATCCCCCTCACGTGCAGGAGAAAAGGGGTGGATTTGCATTTGTAAGATAGCTGTGGCATGCCCTGGAGCTCGTTTGGCTGAGGCTGCCATCTCCCACTTTGTGTGTGCCTGCGGTTTGCATTTGTCCATTTTGCTGACAGCATGGAGGAGTGTGCGGCCCCAAGAGGGATAAATTAGACTTTAATCTTTGACAGCCTGCCCTTATGCCTTTTCTAGCCATCTGTGCACTTCCTACTCTGGCACTGCCCCTGTGCCGTGGCTTCTGCCAAGGCTTGGGTGCTTTCAGCCTGATTCTCTGGTGGTGAGGCCTCATTTCTTTGTGCCCATGTGTAGCCTGGAAGGTGACCTAAACTTTTCTCCCTCCCATTTTGAGCACCTGTGGCCAAAGGATCATGTCAGGAGAAAATCTGCCTTCATCACAAGCACAGAGGGCTTGATTTTTTGTAGGTATGGTTTGAATAAATGATGTCATACCTCTGGGCATTTTTCAGCACAAGATTCATGCAGGAGCTTTCATCACAGAAGTGAACCACTGTCTGCTGAATAAATGAACTCACAAAAGAAATAATATAAGAGGAGGAAAGGAGAAGACAGTATGCTTGAACTATATGCTTTGTCTTTGCTTGGGACAATTCAACTGACTTTGTGCCATTTGTGGCTCCATACTGTATGGCTTTCATGTAAATCTTTCTACTTCATTCCCTGCAGAGACATTCACATACTGGTTCATAGGTCCCCTGCTCTTTTCTCAGCAAAGACAGGGTGTGCATCAGCCCCAGAGTTTCTCTTTCATTCTGCTGCCAGGGAGCTCTGAAAAGAAGATTAGCAAACCCTATGAACCCATCATCAGTTGCATTAGCCTACAGGGAGGGATGTTGCAATGAGTGATATCTGAGGGTGGAAGACATTTATCTCCATGGCAGCATGAAGTTTACAAATACACTGACTGTAGCACAATCACCCTTTTTCTTTTTTTGGCTGAAGGAAGTGTACTGTACTTTGAGGATAACTGATAGACTGCCAGACTTGTGGTCTTTAAAGGGTTAAAAAGGCCAGCGGCAGTGTGAGAAAGCGCTTTTTTTCACAACATTTCTAACAAGCTGAACAAAATCCAGGCCTTGTTTAATGAGCACATATTTTATACAAATAAGCTCAAACGAGCTTACCCATCTCTAATTAAACTAGAAAGGAAGCATTTGTCCTAATTGGACTGCATAACTGAAGAATTAATTGTGTGGCTGCTTAGAATTGCAATCTTACGGCCCAATTCACAGAAAATACCTTCATGGTAGGACATACTATATGCAAGTTTGCTCATGTCTTTTTACCAACACATAAGCCCATGTGTGATTTTGATGCTTTGGTTTTGTTTTTTAAAGAAAGACTGTTCACACAGACATACATGGGCCTTAGTGGAGGTTAAGTACAGTATTTCAATATTCTAATTAGGCCATGAGAGAATAGTTCTCCATCACTGTAATTAGGTACTCAGTTAATTCCTACAGCGAACATGCCGTGCTAACTTACAAATATCAAAAGGATGACTATTCCATTGACTTGGCTAGATCTGCAGAAACAAAAAGCATGGCATGGGAATTCATATTTCCTTCCAGTAAGGTCTGGCACTGTGCGTGGCATTGCAAGAAGCTTGGGAGCTTTTGGAGTAACATCTGCTGTGTACAGAGGGTGCTCATTAAAACGGAGTAGGAACATTTACTAAACCCCTTCTCCTTGCGAATCTTGCAAGTCTCTCCTGCTCTGTTTACCAACCAGAGCAAGTTTCGACGACTGACCATGCTGTACAGCCCACTCTGCTGTGAGAGAGGAATGACATGCACCCCACCCCAAGCATTGCCGGTGGGACTGTCAGCACAGCTCCCGCTCCAAGATCTCTGCTGATGATACGTGAGACAGAGCGCTGCACGGCTGTCAAACACAAGCCAGGGCATGTGGCAGGTTGGCAGTCATAGGCATTTCACTTTGGCTCACAAACTAAATACCTTCTATAGGACCCCCACCTGAAACCTCGCTTGTCTCTAGCAGAGCTCCTTTGGCTTCAGTTTAGTCCTTCTAAAGGAGTGCTTTCTAAGTACCACACATGATGTTAGGTGCATGGCTGGTTTTTGACCTTTGCTGTGAACAAGATGTTGGATTCCTTGCAAAGGCCATGAAATTCCTGAACATGCTACTAAGAAACAGTACTTGTAAAAACACCACCCTTAACATTTCATATGCTATAGCACTAGTAGTGATATAGGGCTAATGTCAATTTGTCGTGCCAGGGAATGAGTATAATGTAGGTCAAGACTTGAAGATTTGGCTACGTATGAATGTGAACAATGGAGAATAAACTATGAATCATGCAGCGATAAGTTTTGCCGGCTCCTTCTGATTGTTCTCCTTGCAAGGAGAGTACTGTTGTTCTGCAGCACAGGCAGAAAATATGTGTTATATTAACTGCTCAACTTTTGATTCCATTTGATCTTTCAACACATAGGAAGTTTATTTGTTAGCCTCATTTCTTCTTCCTGTATCAGGTTTTCATTTAAAAGTTCCAAAAACTGCCTATCTGTCTTTTCCTTATTTAGAACTTTTTATTGCTTAAGTCATGCCTGTTTCCATTTATTTTCCAAGTTGTATGTGAAGTGGACAGAAAACCAGAGGATATTCCTAAATTAGACCCAGTAAACAGAAATGCAGACCTGAATATGATACAAGGAAAAATTAAAGGCCTCCAAAAAACCCAATCTGTATCATACAGTCACTGCTGAAAATCTTGGTGGACCAAATTTAGCCTGGAAGTATACAGAACCTGGCAGAATTCTTCCTTCTGGATTCAGTAGAATTTGTCCTTCCTTTCCTTCTGCCCTCAGTCAAAAGTTGTACCAGATATGTCAAAGGTATGTGTATACTTTTCAATACATCCTAAGTTAAAGCAAAGGAACATGAAATACAGGAACTAGAACAAGAGCTATGAGCTTACTTCTCATGGGTGCAGTCCTGCTCTTAGCACTGTTGGGTGTCACTTCTAAACCAGTGGCACCAAGTCATTCTGCACTTCTGGGTCCATGTTGAAAAGAGGGCTGGGTCTACAGCAGCTATTCATCTTGTGGGTGGGTTTCCTTAGCTGGGACCTGACTTGTAGGTCATGCCACCAGGAGCACCAGCCATGATGTTGGGATATAGCCAGAGGTAGCAGCCTGTCCACTCCTCATTATAAGGAAGATTCATAATGAATCTCCAACAAATGTATGAAGCAGTAATTCTTCAGGTTTAGTTAGTAGACCTTGAAGTCCAACCACTTCAGCTAAAGTTCTATAGTTTTCAGTGAGTCACTGTTAACACTTCTATTGGCATTTTAAAGAGAGAAAGAATACAGCCTTTGACCCTCTTTGCTTCTATATGGTGCAGTCATTGTGATTCATGTCCAGGAATTTAAATATGCACGCAAAGAGAATGACTACACCTCCTTGCTCCATGTAAAGTGGTACAAAACATGAAATTTACTTTCTAGGGTTTAAAAAAAATTAATTATGAAGAGTTGAGTAAAAAACAATTACTTGTTGAATGTGTGGACAGTGCTGTCAAAGTCATGTGTACGATTATAGCGTTGGTTTTAATCTGTACAACTGCCAGCGGTATGTGGCCATAACAATGTAAAAAGAAGTCCCCATGTAAAGAATCAGCTGAAACACAAGCTTTTCTATCCTGTATAAAAGAGCTGAATGGTTGCAGTCCAGTCAGTCACTTGAATAAAAAGTGCACTTCTCTGGTCTTCTGTTAGAAATTGTTTGTACTGCCAAAACCTTGACATGTAATTTGGCACAGCTGGACCGTCTGCTGCAGGGAGAGGAGACTGGGGCAGTCCAGAGACCAGATTGACTCATAGCGATAGCGAACATGATTACTCCCTTGAGAAAAATCTGGTCTTTGCCTGGCAGAAAGTTCATACTATCTTAGTCCTGTCAGTAGAAGAAAAAATATGCTGCCAAGATTAGGGAAATATATGTTAAGAACTTCTGGTTTTATCCAGGGGAGATATCCATTGCAATACTAGGTCCCAGGCAAGGGATACTTCTTAGCCACTGCTTTTCATGAATACTGCATCCTCAGTCAACCATCCCTGTTTTCAATTTTGTGTCTTCAAACTATTTTGTAGCATTACTCATTGCTTTCCCAATGCAGTCTGTGTATCTTGGTCTGTAGTCCATCTATCTTGACACAGGAATGAAGAGTTAAAATCTGCCATCATTCACAGTGGTGTAAATGCTGAGAAAGGACTTGAGGCCAGCAGAGTCATACTGGATTTATGCAGATGTGACAGCAGAATTATTAAGTGTCTGTCTAATACCAGCAAAATTCTATGTCATTTTATGATTCAGGCTCCAATTCTCAAGTCTTTGCGTTGGACAAGTTAAAACAATATTTGATACATTCTTAAACAGCAGGGTATAATTTATTGCAATCCAATTACAAAAGCATCACAAGAGAAAGGAATCAATTAGTTAGACTGGAAGGGCATAAAGAGCCACTGATAAGAGACACAGAGCCAAAAAGGAAAAGGAAAAAAACATCCCAAGGTCAAATACAGGAAGGTCTTGCCTCTTCATGAAACTCATCTTTCTTTCCCAGTTGACAAATGATCATAAATTCAACAGTGCTGAAGAAGCACCTGCCTCTCTCCAGGTCTTGGGACAGAGGCAGTGTGTGCTGAATCTCTAAGGCTGCCTGAAGGTAGAGCAGGCCCAGACTATTTTTGGAGTGGTATATTGACACTGATTTATGTCTGGTATGACAGATATGGCTGAGAAGACAGACTTCTCATTAAAAGGAGGCTCCTACAGAACAGCATGTTCTGTGTAACCCTCTCCTCCAAGAGAGCTTGGGGATAGAGTGTGTGTAATCAAAACGCAGCTGCAGGCAACATATGTAATCAGTGAAGACATGTTGAACATGGGCCAATCTCAGGAAAGCTGTAGGTGATATTTTCTCTGCATATAGATGAGGTCTGCCAGTGATAACTTGTGCCTCAAACCAATTTCCAGCTCAGAGATTGTACGCTCAGACATTTTTCAGAAGTCATAGATTGTTCCTGGAGCAGCACCTTCCTTCTCATGAAGGACCACTTCAAATTATGGTTCTGAGGACAAAAAAAATAAGCCCCAAAAACTTCTTCACATGGTTTGTGCTTTTCTACCACAATGACTATGTGAGTTTACCATGCAAGAATTTTTGGAGGCAATGTAAATCATCCAAGCTGTGGTGAAAACATTATGACTGTGCCTTTCTCAAACTAATGGAACATTGCCAGTGTTTCTCTAGTAATTAGATCTTCTCAGTTTTGTTCTGCAGCTAGCACATAAAACTGAAAATGAGGAATCACAGCATTGTGTGCCCTCATCGAGGCACACCTTGGGAAAGGTGGCTGATGAAAGGACTCTGAGGTGCCTCAGAAAGCCTCAGCCTCTCGTTTACAGCACACTATAAATGCTGTTTCCTGTTGTTTGCGACTCCCTGTTTTTCTCTTACTCACATGAATCTGCACAGTCTTTCCAAACATCAAAATATTGGGCAGCTCTAAGTAACAGAGACAAATTGTTCGGCCTAATAGCATGAGCCCATTGCTCAGTCTTCTGTTGCCAACTTGCCTCCATTGCAGAAATGAAGTTTTCAAGAAAGATCTTGCAACAATATGTCAGTGGGGCAGTCCTTTTCCTGCGGAATTTAATTTGAAAGTCTCTCATTGGTTTGCTCTGTCCCAGTCTCAGAAAACCTTTATAACAAAACTTGTGCTTGGTTAATATTTCCAATTCCGCCATTGGAAAAATGTAGACTGCCAAAATCCAAAAGCAACGAGGCACAGCCAAATGGCTCAAGAAGAGAAAGAAAATATCAGCAGAACTTAAATTCAACTTCTTGTTGAGACAAAGCTTAAAATTATTTTAACTTAAGTAATATCTTTCATTAGAGTAACTGTGATACACTCAAAAATACCTATCGGTGCATTAAAATAACTTTCTGGGAATAGAAATAAAAATTAAAGCTGTTCTCTCACACTGGTTTCCTCTGAGTGTAATAATCAATTGCTTTCTGTGAGTGAGTGTGTATCAATACATATTACGAAAAGATTTCAATTGGCAAAGAAGGTAGACTTTATTTATGCTCAAGGTGAGGAAACTTTCAGAGCTGCTTCTTGGAGGTTCACCTTCAGGGCACAAAATCAGAGGAAAGCCCCTCATGGAATTTATTTTCTTCTTTTGCTAAAATCAGAATTAGAAGAACGGGCTCATTTTATTTTGATTAAACATCATGATACAACTAAGAAAATTGAATACATCCTTCATACTGCCAGAATCACCTTCTAGTTTGTTCTCCTATCATGTGGTACACTAAACCAGGAAAAAAAAAATAAAATCAACAACTGAGTCCTCTCCTTAGGGGGGATGTCAGTTAAAATGGATAGGTGGCGTAACAGTAAAAGATGCTGCAGTGGGCTGTGCTTTATGAGACAAAACAAATGTTTTGTTCATGGCCAAATTCTGAACTCCTTGGCTTCTCTACCCGTAAGATCATTTAGTTGTTCCTAATTGACATAAGATAATGTGAACTACTTTGGACACTACAGCAGCAAACACACTGAATTCTGTTATGTTGCTCTAGAAAAACTATAAAAATGATGCAGCAACATGATCACTGAGAGAAGACCAAAATATGGATGCAAGAAACCAAAAGACAATAAGGTAAAGTTTAGCAGCTGTCACACTGCCTACAGAGATAATCACAGAGTTGCTACAGAGATTATACGGGTTGGGTTTCCATTTTTTCAGTTGCCTTTGACAGTGACAGTAAAAACTTAGACTACTTGGACTCACATCCTAGAATGAGAGAAGATCATCAAATTACATGTAGTTTCAGACCAGTTCTCCACTTTCACAAGCTTGCCAAAGAGAAGAGACTTCTTCAGTATGCCACATAATCTGACAAAGTGGTGATGTCCCAAGATCCTTTGCAGAAAGAGCTACAAATCATAGGATCTCTTGCAGTGAATAAAAATGTATAAAACACAAGTGTCTCCAACACAGACATTGGCACTTCTCCTTAGTATTAATTACATCATTATAAATACAGATTAATGAAGTTTTACTTAATTAGCGGGGTAAGAATCTCTGTTAAGAGACCTGTCAAGACACCAGCTTTGCCTGGTATCATTAAAATAACATTTTTTCTAACTGTTTCCACACTTGCTGTGCTTTGAAACTTTAGTGCTGTGCATGTATGACTGTTTAAATAGAAATTCTTCAATTTATATGCAAATTAACAAGAAAATTCTGTAATTAGTTGCAGGAGGAGAAAGGCGCCTTCAGATTGTGATGTTGGATTTTTAAGAGCTTACCTAACAGGAGTGAATTTGACACTTTCCTACCTGCATCTTAGAGGACAATTTCTGTGGATCCATTATTACATCAAGAACCAAGCATGAGAATAAAAGCAGAACTGAGATAATGACTTCATCTCATTTTCAGCAAGATACTGCAATAGTGCCTTTTCTTTCCTACTCTTTATTCCTCACCACATCACCCTGAAGAGTTTTCCTTCTCCTGTTCCTCTTTATGCCCCTCTTCATGTTCTTTCCATCATTGAAGTCCCCTCCTACCTTTTTTTCTCTTTTGTGGAAAAAAGTTCTTTCATTTCCACGGTGTGTTTCTGGCCTTTCTCCTTTGGCCTTTATTTGTTCTATTATCAACCAACATGTACTAATTTATCATTTGTAAAAGATTGCCAACTGAGCAGGCAGATGAGTCTGCCTTTGGCTCCTGCTTCTTTCTTCTTGGTATGATAGAAGAGCTGGAGCAGCAGCTACAGGGTGATGCCATAGGATTCTTTTGCCATCATGAGAAAGAAAGGCCAGGCAGCAAAGAACCTCAAGCAGGCAAAGTAACATTGTACTCTGCCACCACGATCTTTGGAAAAGAGTCCTACACTCACACAGTTTCTGAGAAAGGGCTCAAAAAATGCTCTTGCTTTTGGTTCGCTGTTTGCTCTTTTACACTTTGAGAGGCTCATGGCAAAAAGTCGGGACACCAACATCAGGAATGCCAGCTCATCTCCCCACATTTCTCCTGAGGCTTTCCTGTGCTTTTGCCAGAACCTGACTCATTTATGATCCATTTGATAGGTAGCCCTAAAGCCAGAATCCCATGGAAATGTCACATATCTGATTGGCTGTCCTGCTCGCTTGTATAAGCAGATTTTTAACAGTAACACTTTCTGTTCCAAGGCAGTCACCACTTATCCTGAAAAACAGGGCCACACAAGCCAGTTCAGGATCACCTTATTTTACCAAATACATGCACTGAAATCAATGGAGCTACTCATCTGCAGAAGGCTTCTTGATGACCATGAGGGTAGTACCTCTTTCAGTACCCATGAGGGTGCCTGCCATGACAAGGTACTCAGAGGAATGGTACAAAGATCATCCAACTAGCCTACTCCTCCACCTCAGTGGCCAATTATCATTGCTCGAGGAAGACAGTAAGGACAAGGCAAGCACCTGCAGGACAGGGGTGCAGCACTTCCATTCCTAACGTGGGGTCTTTGTGCTTAAATGAAAATACAAAATTAGGACCCACTGAGGACAATGTGACAACTATAATGTGGTGCCAGCGGGCCACATCCCAGCGCTTCCACACAATGGAGCTGATTCACTGGGTCTACAGCTGCAAGAGTTAAGATTATTCCGTGGGACTGCTGCATCAGGTTATCTGTATGCCTTGGTGGAGACAGAAACCCTCAGTGAAAATGGAACAGTAGTGCCCGTATTTCAACAACTTCCAATATAGATGTTGACACTGTAATTGTTCTTTGAAAGACTGAAAGTATATCCTTAAATTCAGCAATGTCAAACAAAGCAAAGCACAAATCCTTTGATGCTCGGTGAATATGTGGGGCCAAATGTAGTTTCCAGCCAGTTTTATTTTAGCTTTACTGTTCTCAGTAGGTTTTCACAAGTATGACTGGAAACAAAACTGGCTTTAAAAGATGACCTGCAGTGAAACTCTAGTCAATGTGCACTTAGGTTGATAATGCATATGCTTTACATAATCTTTTCTCCAGTGTCTCCCGTTGTAGGAATATTTTACCTATCGACTCTTTTACAAGACAAACATCTCTGTGATTATTTTTGACAGCCCTGATTAGTACCAGTAAATCAAAAGTTCAAAGCTTCAGCTTTACAGGAAAATACCAACATTATCATACTTCATCTTTGTTCGGAAGTCGTGTTAATATCAATAGCATCTCTACCTACAATGTGCTTCAAGATGACAGTTCAAGGAATATCCCAGACGATGACAGATAATATGAAGTTGGAAGAGGCACGCTGCAGTCCTTTTTTATTTCTTTTTTTTTCTTTCTTCTCTCTGAAATGCTTTGGAATGCATCTGAAATTATTGAGATGGACAGAGCTCATCTTGTTTTCTAGAGGTTTTAGCATTCTTGAGGATTGTTGTTTCTTCTTGAGAGACTGCTGCCTGTGTCAGGGGTCTGATGGAGCCCTGTCAGTGCAAAGTTACTTACACAGGCTGGAGCAGTATTTCTGTTGCTGGCAGTCATCTGCTTCAGTACGTTTTCCACAACCAAATGAGATTAAAAAGACAATGGAGTGGAATGAACCTCTGGTAGCTGGTCCAGTGATGTTTCATTCTATATTCTGTCAGAGACAAAAATGGATGAATGGGAAGAACTGCTAACCCTCATACTTTCCGGCAACCAATAAATGAGTTGATTTACTAGTTGTGCCCATGGTAATTTCTCTAAAAGGTTTAGTTGCCAAAGTTTATAGCAATCACAGAATGGAATAAATAAAACCAAGCAGAATGACTATGTTGTAACTTAGAGAAAACAGAGAGCTAAGTTTTCACATATATATATTTGCTAATAAATTTGGAGCTGTTTTCTATTTTGAAACATGTTTATAATATGAAATATGCATTTTGAACAATGCCAGCACTAATTTCTCATTGAATTTTGTTTCTGATATTGAGAGTTTCTGGGCTGGCTATTAGCAGCCAGGATAAGAAATAATATTGAGTTCTCAAGATGCCATTAGCTGTGATGTATGCAGAATATTGAGGCAGATATAGACATCCTTAGAGGGCTGTTATAATTTAGGTATGTCTTAGCAACATCACGGACTATGGGAGAGGGTGCTGCTTGGCTGGATTGCCCTTACTATGTCTGACCTGATAAACCTTGCATCAAGAGATATGTGTTCCATCAAGGAAAGAGGTTAAAGACTTTTATTCTTTATGCATAGCTTTTCTCATCTAAGCACATCTCTTCATAGATATTGCAAAGTAAAAAGATAATGGAGTTTTATCAACAGCTTGAACTCACAGACTTCTAGGTGAAAGCCAGAATGGCCAAAGGTAGGCTAGCCTAGTCTGATCGCCTATGAAATACATGGCAGAGGAAGACAGCCAGGACCAATGGGCTACAGTTCCCCCTCTGCACCTCTCTCCACCTCCACCTCCCCACCCCAGCCTGCCATGAACAGCCAATACACTGACTTTACACAGCTGTAAGAACATCACTTTGAAAATGATGCATTATTCTGCAAGTTGCAAGTCTGAGTCTGCACCCCAAAGATCCATTCTGGAAGAGCTTCTACAGATCAAATTGTACGATGGATCAAATATATATATAGATATATATTTAATAAAGAAATAATCCCCACTCACATAACAAGAGAATGGGACTGCAGTGATTGCCCTATGGACAGTGGGGTTAATAAACCCCATTTTATTGCACAGCTGTTTAAATCCCAGTGACATTGTCAGGGAAGGAGCTCTTCTATCCAGGTATCACTGGAAGGAGTATGACACCTCTGTTCCTTGGGGGCCAAGGTACACAAGTGAGCTCCCAGTTTCTCATTCCCCTGACTAAAAAGAGTTAAATTAAAATAGTAAGTTCAGTCTAAAATCAGAACAGCAATTTCAGTCAGTACCTCTCAGAAAATACTGGCTTCAACAAGCATTCACTGGCTGAAGATCCTGACTTTGCAGTAAAGGCTAACACCCATACATTAATCAGTTAACCAGTGTTTTTACGGCTCAGCGTCTCTCATGAACTACAGATCTTCCAACCCTATCTCTCATTTGTTTAACACTGGCCAACCTAGCTTACAGTTGTACACTGCTGTGAGTACATAACCTCCTGTCTTCCCTGCATAGTTTGTTTCCAAGTAAATGAAAAAGCCTCCTTAATCTTTGATAATGGCTGTTTCTACCTGAGTTGCTTCTGCCCTGAATGTTTCTGCTGTTCATAACTGCACCTTTGATTTAGCAATAGTGACAAGCCACAGGCTGTATGCTTGGGTGGTTTGGGTTGTAATGTTTAGGATCTAGGTATATGTCCAGCCAACCCTCAGACTGAGATTCATTTGAGCATTGGAAAGGATTGGGAAGAATTCCGTGGCTCTTTCAGGCTCACCAGCCTATGTAGCAAGGAGGACCTCAGGGATTTATCAATGAATCTAGAGTACTTCAGGGTTCCTTGGTTAATAAAATCTAAAATAAAATATCAGTTTTCATCATTATAATTATACAGTTATGCAAGTTAATTTGACCTGATTAGAAACAGCCCTGTGAAGAAACCACATGTTTTACCTCTTTTTAAATGGTTACAGTGGAACCACCTCTCAAAGCTCCTATCTGGGGAGGGAGAAAAAAAAAAGCTAAAACCAAAGAAAAACACTGGTTCAGACTTTCAACTTGCTCCCCTGGGTGATGTGGGGAAGCAGTGAAGAGAGAGAAAAGGGCCTTGCTTCTCACCTTTTCCCCATTTATTAAACTGTAATATTTCTAGCTACAAGGGGGACTAAATAAAAACCAGGCATATATTATCTGTGGTTTTTTACATTAGATCAGCTGAAAACCGTCCTCTTTTACTACGAAGTGTCTGTATTTGCCAACAATTCTTTATGTCTGACTCATTTCCTTATTACCTCTCTCCCCTCCTCTGTTTTCCCTTAAGGGATTGACTTTCCCCCACCTCAAACAAAAAGAATTTCTTTGCCATATGAAGGTCAAGGACAGATTTTCTAACTTCTGCCTGCCTGTGTGCCTATCTCTCTCCTTCTCTCTCCTTCTGTCTGTCTACTTTTCTAAGGCATCTACTCTTGTAGGTTCCTGGAGTGCATAAAACAAGCTCTGCTCCATATTAGTGCACTTTTTAAAATTATTATTATTTTTAAAGCCCAGATGTGCCGCTTAAGATTTCCATGCATTTGTGATGTGACAGAGAAGCCTACCTGCACTCTGCAAACCTGACCCAGTAGCCATACAGTAACAAAGCAATGCACGTAACAGCAAGGAGGATTCTCTCAGCTCTCAGGCAGTCTTCCTCCTTGGTCAATAGTTTGAAGGTGCAACTTCAATGTGCTATTCTCTCTCAGCTCCAGCAATAGAGGAGGACCAGGAGAAAGGTAGCATGCCCATTGCTCTCTATTTAGATGATGCCCAACTGGAATCTTTGAGGATGATCTTTGGGCTTTAAGTGGGTACCACAGGAGTTTCACACTGCCCTTTAACTGCTTGTTTTTTGTCTGGAGACAAATATTCAGCATGTGAAATACAGAAGGTAAAACACAGCAGGAAACCAGCTGCAACATACATGGGGTAGACAAGAATGCTTTTGGCACTTTGTTTTTATGATTTAACCAGCAAGGGAGAAAAGGAGGGACCACAAAAACTGTACCCTTACCACTAGCTAAATAAATAGATGCCAAGGCAATTAGTCAATCCAAAACAAGGAGAAGCCAGACCAGTGCTTTTTCAGCAAGCAAGTGCTTTTTCACTTCTTCAAATCCCATTATTCAGAAGTGGCTTTCTGTTTCCACTCTGAGAGAACATTCTCTCTCTCTCTCTCTCTCTCTCTCCATCCCCCCGTTTTTTTCTGATTTATATTTTCATTTGCTAAATAATCTACAGATAAGTTATTCTTTCCGTAACTTTCAGATTGTTTTTTTCTGGCACCATGAGTCATCTCAGAGATAAGATTGGTAGATAAATCAGTTGATCAGGCTAGGATTAAAAACAATGTATTTGTAGTGCAGGAGAGTGACCAGGGAAGATCTCTGGAACTACTATATCCTATAGCAGACTACAAGTCTAAGAGCACATTTCATTTTTTATAACCAGAGCTCAAAAGGAAGAAAAAGCTCAGAAGTGAGTAGTGATTTGCGATATTCTGCCTCAGACATTGCAACGGAGCCTGGCCTTCAGGGAATGCTAAACCTTCCTCCTGAAGGTCAGACAGCTTTTCAGTGTCTTAAGCTGGGAATCAAAACTGGAGACATTAGCCATCATTAATCACTTTTTAAAACTGAACTCTTGGTGTGCAAGTCAGAAGCCTAGAAAGGTGCCTTTTTCCGAACTCTGGCCACTCATATGTTACTGGCCAGGACAGTGAGTGAACAAGCTGAAATGCTAAGTAAAGTTAACAGCATTTATAGAAAGAGATTCTGAAATTATAGAGTATGCCTTCTCACAATGAAGTCTGATATAAGAGTCATGTTTATTTTGTTGGGAACAGCAAACATGACTACTACCAAAACACACCTCCTGCCAATACTAAGTTACACGGAGTTTTATTTATTACACCAAGGAGTTATTCACACCATCAAATTTGGACATCTCACTTAGGTATGATTCAGAGGATCAACATTACGTCCCTTACAGAATCAACACAGAGATGCAGGCACTTCCAAGGCACAGGGTAATTCTGTGTAATTAGGTCAGATGTCTAATGCAACATAAGCAGACAGTTTGCGTGCTCCCTTCAAGGGCTTTTTTGGTCTTGGGAATTCTATGAGAGACATGAGACTCCCTAGCTGCCCTGGGTGGGATTCCCATGTGGTGACAAAGGTCCAGTGGTTTCTATTTCTCCTTGCCCTGTCACTGCAGTCTCATCACCCCATCAAACACCATCTTTTCATTTTGCATCTGATCTCAGTGGCCACTCTGCACTTTTCTCCCTTCCCATGAAAATCATGAGCCCTTAGGTGAGACTGGGAGCTGTGACGACCGTGGCAGTGCAGGCCATGACACAAGGAGGGACAGGCACATGCTTTAAGGATGCAGACAGTGAGGCATAGGTGTGATGAATATTCTAGATGCAAACTGCAGCTGTTCCCAATACAGTCTTCAACCCCTCTGAGCAGCAGCCTCAGCTTTTTCATGTTCCCTGCTTTGCCATAGATTTCAGCTCCTGAGACACTTTTTAAGGGTCAATAAACTGTGCAGGTAGAGGTAGAGGAGTACCCTAAGAGTTATGCTATGCTGTGACCAGGGTGTTAGCTGAATACAGTGCGTATATACAACAGTAAAGCACACTGCAGCCACAACCCCTGTGTGCATTATGAATGTTGTGATAAGCCTGGTAGTAGGAACTACTCAGGAAATGTTTGTTCCTCCATGGAAAATTCAGAAAGGAGTAGGAAAGAGGAGTTTTGATGTCAAAAAAAGTAACATCTCCACAAACCAACTGTGACTATTATTCTTGATACAGACTGAAGAATAATAAGGTGAAGAAACAGACCATGAAGTACCATAATGAAAATTACAAATGTTTTGGCCAGCTTAGAATGTTATAGGCGTCATTCTCAGAGCTGAAGTTGAGTGTACCTGAAAGGGCACAGATGTTATAGTTGTAAAAATAGTAATTGCAAAAGCAAAAACTGCCTGGCTAAAGGAGGAGCTCCAGCTCTCAGAAGGCCTGGGAAACTTAGCACTGTGTTTTGTAGACTGCTGTACCTTTAAAGTTGTTAATGCAAGTTCAGTAAAAGATACTGCCATAGGCATGAACAATTTTAAATGCTGGATTTGCATTCACTATGTTTTAAAATAACAGTCAGGGTAAATTAGTCCCATTTGGACAACATCTGCTCTTTCACAGTTCCCTGGACTCTGCTCTATCAGAAATTAATGTGAATGGAAGATTCTGAAGTTGCCTTAGTCTCCAGGAAAAACATTGTACCCCACTTTAAATAAGATATATGATAATAATGCTTTGCAAGTGTAATTTTAAGTTGTAAAGCTTTAGAGAGTTTTCTTTGCTTATGACTATTGCACCATGTGGTCTGGATATAAAACTCTCTTTGGTTACCAATAGCATTAAACTGGAAAACAAACCTCTGCATGATTCAATGATGCTTGAAAATTATTTAATCATGGCCCACAGAAATACAGCATATTTACTTAAGTTTAGCTACGTTTCCATAAAGCATCAGCAAAGCAGAAGCACCTGAAGGCACTTATGAGTGTGGTGGGACAAACAGACCCATTCAGGACAGGGCAGAGGCTGCCGTGAGTAGAGGCACTACCCTGGGAGCACGGGGAGGTGATGGGGTCCCCCAGCTCTTGAGAAATACTGAGAGTCTCCCAGTCCATGACACTGGGATGACCAGAGTGTAGTGGTGGTGAGGGTTGTGTGATTGTGGAAGTGCAAAACAGGTGCAGAGACATGGATTGCAGAGGCCCACCAGGCAGGTGAATTACCTGTTCCTCTCATGTAGTTGTCTCACCCTCCATTTCTTGGTGTTTAAATATGACTAAGCCCCTCTGTTTCCTGCTTGGCTCAGTATACAGTGCTCACCTCCATGCTATCTTGCAGAGCAGAGCAGCACCTCTGCCTCCCCAGCATGTCTAGAAAAGACTCAGTTTCGCTTTTCCTCTGGAAACCAGTATGTCAGGAAAATGTGCATACAGCACAGTCAAAGATCTGGTAAGCTCAACTCATAAATGGTTCTGCAGACACCAATTCCTTCCTTCTTGGGTTTCTACTTCATGACCCAGCAAATCCAGCACCAGTTATTTACAATAGTGGTAACAAGTGTGGGACCTTTTTTCTTGACTGGAACTGAAGAAATCTCAGCAAAAGTTCAGACAAGCACAGACCAGATACTATGCTTTCAACATTATGAAGTCTTGCAGCCTCATTTTTAACAAAGAACTCAGAGCAGATGAAGTAAGAGGAAAGAGGATCTTTCCTCATCTTCAAGATCAGCCTTGAAGTCTTTTGCACTCTCTCCCTGTGCACATTTGCTTATTGTATCATCGTCTTGGCAAAAGTTACACATGAAACCGAGATCATTTGGAGGAGAAGAGAGCTGGGCTTTTATATCCACAGACATGGATTTCATCCCCGAAGAGGACTTGGACACGCACCACATCGTGCATGTGTATGTGGAGAACAGAGTGCCAGAAAAGGAAATAAAAATCACCAACAAGTGCTGGGAGAGTACTTTTGCTTGTACAGATGATCATTCTAGATGATAGTCATTTTGGCTCTCCCTTCAAAGTCTCCAGAAACAGCAAATTGAAATCAAAACAGGAAAAAGAAAGGAAGATTAAAGAAAGAAATATTAATGATAGATTGAAAAATGAAGCACACAAAACTATTTAATCCTCAACTAAAGACAAAATGATTGCCAAGTAATATTTTAGTCAATCAGTATGTCTCCCTGTCTTTCACATGAAGGCTTGCAATTAAAGTAAGTCAGTCCTACTTCCATGTAGTAAATTTTTGACTATTCAAATGCCTTGCATCAATCTTAATTTCCACTAAGAAAACACAGAACAAAATAGGATCTGAAGGTCATTTACAGAGGGGAACTTCGGATCATGTACATGAAGGTTTCAAAGCCTGAAATATGTAGACTCTGCTCTTTCAGAAGTGTCATCAGACTTGCTAGCTGTAGAAAACCAACAAGACGACCCTGAAAGAGCAAAATAGCAAACAACTGTGGGGAGGGAGCAGTTCTTTGTCCTCTGTTCATTCTGTAATCATCCATTACAGTGTGTATAACACTCTTTGTGCAATTAAAAATAATGCCTGGAGCAAGGGAACTATCAGGAGCTCAAAATTACAAGTCCTGGGTTTTTTTGCATATATTTTCCAATGTTTCATTTCTTCCAATTAGAGTTCTGGCAGCAACCTGGTGACCTCAAAAATATTGGAAACCTCTACTCTTCAGCAAGTGCAATGGCAGCCGTGGTAAAAATGCAGAATTTCCTACTGTTTCAGTTCCTCCATGACAGAGGGGAAGAAGCTGCAGGCCTCAAGCTCAGTTTGTCTGAGCTCTGGATATCCCACCTACAGCTTGTCTAACAGAATGAGGCTCCCAACATCTGCCTTGACGTGGAAGCCTACTGACCCCTCAGATACCCTTCATTACCCTCCAGAGTACAAAATCAGGACCTCTTGTATGTCTAGTGCCTCTTCTGTGAGGCCTGCACGGATACCTCAGAGACTGAATGATGTCTCCGGTGGAATCAAGTGTCCATGTCTCTCACCTGTGCGTCTTTACTGTCACGGTGGTAGATACCGCATTAGGACCCAGATGGAAAAGGCGGATAGGTGGGCCTCACCTCTGGAGACTAGATCTGTTTCAGGCATGCATTTTCTCAGTAATACTTGAAATATTTTTGACAGCATATCATAGAATCATAGAATCATAGAATCATAGAATGGTATGAGTTGGAAGGGACCCCAAGGATCACAGAGCTCCAACCCCCCTGCCACAGGCAGGACCACCAACCTCAGGCCTGGATCTACACTAGGTTGCCCAGGGCCCCATCCAACCTGGCCTTGAACACTTCCAGGGACGGGGCATCCACTACCTCTCTGGGCAGCCTGTTCCAGCACCTCACCACTCTTTCTGTAAAAAACTTCCCCCTAATATCTAATCATTTCAGACCCAATCCGGGTCTGACCCTTGTGCCAACTTTCTTCAAAGGTAGTTTTAAAATAGTTCCAACCCTGTTTTAACTCATAAATAAATTAATAATTTATTAGTAAATACTAAGAAAATTAATTTGTACCTAAAAAACATGTCTGGTATTTTGGAGCCCGATGCACTGAATTTTTCATAGACAATAAGAGTGACTTTTTTCCTTCCTTTCAGTGCAGAGTTTGGCACATCACAAGTATGGTAGATCCATCATTTATTCCTGTTACAGCAGTGACTTGTAGCCTGGCAGTTGGACTCTTAAACAAGCTACGAGGTCAAAAAGAGAATTTTTTAATTCTTGATAATGTAGAAATTAAGTTAACACAACTCTGCCAGTAGTAAAAACTTAAGCTTCTGGGTAAAAATATTTGGGCAGGGAGGTAAAACCATATTTCTGACTTGTCAGGTTGTTTCTCTTTCTAAAGCAGTAATTTGGGAAATGGAAAATATATTAATAGAAGTCAAATCTTCCAGGTTGTGTGCCAAAAGCCTCTTTAAACATGGAACTGGATCTTTTTTTTTTTTACTCTTGTTGATTGTTTCCTTTTCTCTTTTCTTTCCTTTTTAATTTTTCTGAAAATTGCAGAACTATCACCTATTGTCATCTGCATCTATGTTCACACTTGTTTGAATGAGTCAGACATTAGCCTGTAATTTAATTGAAGGCTATAAGGTTTACATTGGGCTGGGTGATGAGCAGCTGCGTGTTGTGCCTGTGGCCCTGAATCAGAAAAAGGAAGGCAGCATTTTAAGTGAATGTGAAGCTTTTTTTTTTTTTTTTAAGTGAAATAAAGTCAATGATGAAGCAGAAAGTTAGTTCTCTTCACCTTCACAAAGCCCCATGTCATAGGTGAGAGGAGTTTGTCCACCTTGTTTTCTCTCCATGAATTGGTTAGGAAAAGTTCTCAGTTTTTGGCCACTTCGGAGCTAATGGAAACTGCAAGAATTACAGTAAGTTAGGAAGCCAATGTGTTAAAGGAATTTCCACAATTACAGTTATTCATAGACTCAAAACCGTGCATTTGAAGGACTAGAAATATGATGTTGATCACCATGCAACTATATTATCTTCCTTATCCTTTAATACCATCAAAGAAAAGGGCCATAATGATGACTTAATGCTTATCATAATCCAAGTTCTCTGTTTGCATTCTTTATGTTGTAATTGATAAAATGTAAATGCATAATCCTGTGTTTTAGTATAAACACTGAAATGGTTTATTGGATCAGCAGTTGAATGCAACCACTCATGTGTCTGTGAACAGCCAGTACAGAGATGGGCAACTGAAAAACCCTATTACATTTTCAGAGCTCCATTCCTCATTAACTTAGGCAGTATGATGCAAAATCCTGCTGTGTTTTTTATTTGGGTCATGTTTGTGATCCTAGCTGTAAAGAATAAGGTTCTTCTAGAAAGGAGTGGAAGGGTTGTCCCTCTGCAGAGGAATAGAATAACTGACCTGAAATTCAGTGTCTTTCAATGATCTGCTGTAAATGCAGAGATACCTACAAAGAGATCCCACTCCCACATGGGTAGTCAGTGCTTCCACTGAGTTCAGAAAGCTCTCTGGAACGCTGCTGATTAGCTTCTCCATTTGGAAAGATGTATTGCACACTATTCTAGTCCACCTTCTCTGGCCACTCCAAGACCACCATCAAGCAGTGGGCATTTTCTGGATACCTAGCCAGACAGATGCAGCATCCTGGAAATGAACCACCAAGAACCTCAGACAACAGCTACTGACTCAAGCTGGGATTTCAGTGGCACTGATCAACCCTGCATGTGAAGGAACAGTCAAGTTCCAAGGCTTGGTGATACCACAAAACATGAATAAGCTGTGGAAGTGCATCCTTATACAAAATGTCCTGGTTTTTTAGGTGGCAGGCATCCAAAACTATTTAAATAAATAAGTTTATACTTTCCATATATTAGCACAGCTATTTTATTACTTGGCAAAGTACTGAAGTGATTGTGTTTGCTTATTTTGCTTTTACAATTATTTCCTAATTGCAAGCCATTACTGATGTATTTTAAGAACAATTTGCTTTGTCATTGGATGCTAAAGGCAAGTAAAATACTTTGCTTGGAGAAAGTTAGAAATTGCTTTATTTCTTTTGCCTTGGGAATTACAGATGTTTCAGTGTTTGTGCTTCTGTTGCAGACACTGGCCTTTAGCATTTAAATTATTTTAGCCCAAGGATTGGGGTGGGGGGTGGGGGAGAGAAAAAACCAAGCTTGCTTGGTTGCCAAATGTCAGTGCATTTTTGGTTTTGGGCAACAGCCTTGTTTTACAGGAGAAAAAAAATTAAAAATACCCTGGTACAAGTTAGGAACATATTAGTACAACACTAATTATAAACTGGAATGTGTCAGAATTAAATGAGTTATGATCTGGCGAGGACCTGCAAACTATAGTCAGATACTTAATAAAGTTTAGACATGCAGCTGTGAAGACTCCTGGATCCTTGCCACCTTTTATTAGAGTGGTGCCCAGCAACGCTGCTGTAGTTAAGGGTCTGTCAGCGTTTCCATTATAAAACCCCATTTTTTTAGGGCTTTGAAACTTGCCCATTTTAAAACACATCAAGCTCAAACTTGACATAAAAATTGTCAGGAATAATTTCTTTTAATGAAAAATGTTACTTACATTTTTGCTCTGTCTTTGGTTTAGATTCGGAGAGGTAAAAAAAATAAACTAAGTGCATGTCACATTTTATTAGAAACTTATTTTTGTCATACTTCAAAAAAAAAAAAAAGAAAAAAACCCAAAACCAAAGCAGGGCTTGAGTTTCAAAAATAAATATTTTTAGCCCCTTAGGGCTGAATTCTGCTCTTGGATTCCCACTGAGGCATAAGCAGAGAGTACAAAAGATGGCATTACATCCTAGTCTGTGAATCTACTGTCTTGAATGTGACCTGCAATTTTATATGAACTAACAAGATGCTCTGAATAAAACACCAGCTGATTATCAACATTGTGCACTGTGGTTCTGTTTCTTTTTGTTGTCTGTTTGTTTACATTTTATATTTTACAATTGACTTGTTATTTCACTTCCTACTTGTTTTCTTTCAAGGCCTCAGGTGGTTCAGTCTGATGTTTATACACCCCCACAGCAAGGCAGATCTACACTACCTGAGGACCTGCTGCTCAGCTTACATTTTAAATATCTCTCTGACCTCCTTATTTCTACCTTATTTCCCACCTGAAATGAAAGCAAGGAAAATTATTTGGATGAGTTAGATTTTTACATCCTCATCCCTCCATGCAACGCAACACACATCACTGTGAAAGACCTGCAGTTCTAACCAGGCTTTCTGACAGCTGAGGTCACATCTCCTTTTTGCTCCCTGTGTGCTGCCATTCTGCTTGGTCAGAATGGGAATCGCTCAACAAGCTTTCTTAGGGATCCTTCACCACTTTTGTTCTGCTCTCTCCTGCTTTTCTCCTAACATTTATATATACACACATATATAATATGAAAGTTATTCAGACAAATTTACCACTTGTTTGTGGTGATCGCATAACAGGAAGAAATACAAGATTTTAGTTTGGATGAGCCTGAAAATCTAGAGGGGAATTTGAGGGAAGAAGGTCTTGTAGGAATTGAGCCACATTTTTGTGCTGCTGTATTCAACCAGACGGACAAACAGCCACTTTGCTACACATTAGAGGCATCCCAGTAATTGGGAAAATTATTCTTTCTAAGATACCCTAAGTGACAGACACCTACATATGTTGTCAAGACATCACCCGGTCTCCTCTTTCCAAGTCATGTAAGCAACTGAAACGAAACACAATAAAAGATTCAATAAGCAGTGATGCCTAAAGCTTTAGGTATCAGAAGTATCATATGTGTCAGCCCACAGCCAGTTCAATGGTTGTAGCCCCATCCCAGCCAGGGTTCCTATGCACCAAATCTGGCTATTCTGGGTAACCTAGGGTCTTAACCTCACCTTCTCTATAGACTTTCATTTATATATACTGCTCTTGTCTCTTTAGAGATGATCTGTTGTCTCTTTACTTGCAGTTTTGCCCCTAAATTTGGAAATCCTGTAATTCCTCTTGTCCCCGCTCCCTCTGTATTTCTATTCCATGCTCCATCTAAGCCGGAGCATGACTATCCATATCCGATTCGACAAACAGATACACTGATTGTAAGGAACTGAGTTTAAGTGGTTTGAGCATGACAAATTCAAGGTCACATCAGTGGCCTTAGCAAAAGAGTAAGCTAATGTGTTTAGCTTAAGTTTATGCTGGGCTAAAATGCATGCAGGATCGGTTACCACAGCTCTGCTGATGCACAATAACTGGTTAATCCATTGGCTACCTGATAGGGAATCTGAGACCTACCTTTGAAAATCCATCCCCAAGCAACTCCTCTCTTTCCTCCTGCCCCGCCAAAACTCCTCAGAGGGGTGAGTACGGTCTTCAGTTCCTTTGGTGATCCATTGGGAACAGATGTATCATCAGCAAAATTCTGTGGCTTTTTAACAAGTGCAGCAAATGACCTGGACAGAATCAAACCTGAAGTACTGCAGCACATGATGCGTGAGGTGTCACAAGCAGCAGCAGCAAGGGTCTAACACTGACGTCATGGGTTTCATGATTCCCAGTAACTCCAATCAAGCCCAGGTCTCACCCTCAGGATTCATAAAGTCAGAAAACTCGGTACACCTGGGTGTCTCACGGAGCGGTAAAGTAGCAGAGTGTAACATCTGCAGTTTGACATGTTGAGTTTTTCTAGCCAGCGTCTCTTGTTCCTTTATTTCAAGCATTATATTTTCACCCTTTTATTGAGGTGTTTATTCCCACCTTCCCAAGCCAGAATGGAGCGACTTATTGGCATTGTTGCTCAAGGTGCAAAATCAAAGGTATGGATTATCAAAGTGCTACATGCTGGCTTGTTTTCCGAGCAGTCCAGGAGTATGCATCAGGTGGCACTTGAAAACCAGGCAGGTTTCACAGAACAGCCTAAAATATGAAACCATGAAGGTGACAGCAGAAGCGTCCTGCAGGCAATGCTTCAGGGAGCATTCTGACTGCAGAGGCATACCAACACAATCTTAGCATGGTTGCCCCAGCTGGCTTGTTCCCTCTGGAGGGAAGGGACTCTGACAATGCCAAAATCAAAACAACAGGCACCCCAGTTTTCAGGCCTTTTAATGCCTGGGGAAAGCCTTTGTTTGGCCTATATACTGGTGTGTACACTCTACCTCCTCTAGCCACAGTGGCACTTTTTTTGCCAAGTTCAGAAGGAGCTGATTAAAATTTTTTTTTGCCTGGAAGAAAATAAGAACTTAGGCTGGCATAAGCTGTAACAAAAATGTCTGTATTTTTTCTGTATTCCTAATTCAAAAAGTAGCTTAAAGTCTTAATAGCCAAACATTTCTAGCCCCTGAAAAGCTGCTGATAGAAGAACGCTAAAGTTATTGTAGCAAGAGTACAATGCTGATCAACCTGGTTAACAGGAGCAGTTGTGGTGGAAAAGTACTTTGTTTGCAGTTGAACCCTGGGATCCTTCTCTCAGAATCCATCTGCTTTGCTCTTTGCCCAGCACTATTGCGAAATGAAGGCAGAGGACTGGTGCAGCTCCAGAGGGGAGCCAGATGTACCCACAAAGGTGGGCAGCTCCCTGAGGAAACTGGCAGGCTCCACAAGGTGAAACTAAGGATGAGGTGGATGCCAATGGAGGGCTGATGGATGCTTGCCAAGGAGTACTTACTGAGTCACATGGCCCTCAGGCAGGCTCAGGAAGTGGGGCAGTGACAGGCTTCAGTGGCTGGTGGCCCTGCCTGGAGCTCCTGCACCCAGGGGGAAGGGACATTGGCACACCCCTGGCCATGCCCCAGTGTCAGAGGGAGGACAGAGTTACAGTGTCACACACAGGAACAGTGAAGCCAGGGCCACTTCAGGTTTTAAGGTGATGGAAAGGTTGATGCAAGCAAGTGTGCTGTTGAGAGCCTGAGAAATGGGGTTTGAAGGGAGTACCCCTCACTTCCTGCTTACCTTCTTTGTGATGTTCCTCCAGACTTTGAGAAGAAATGGTTCCTAAAGCTACCTTACCTGACACTACACAAAGATTCTGTTTAAGAATTGCCGTATGCTGTGGTGATGGCTTTAAGATACTAACTTATCTTTAAGATACTACTTATTTAACTTAAGAAAGCACCATATAGCAGAAATTTAATAATCTGTTTTGTTTTGTTGGGTTTTTTTCATATCAAATAGCAGTCTTATTAAGGCTGCAACAGTGCCTTTCATCTCTCAAGTCACTCATTTCCAAATGACTGTGTGAGACATTTTGCTGTATCCCTGTCCAGAGCTGCTGAGCAAACTAACCTCTTAGGAATGCAGTGCCAACTCCATGGTTCCCAAAAGGAGACTCCTCGGTGTGAGATGCGGTGAAATTAAAGACAGAGAATACCTGCCACAGAGAAAAGCAGAACCTGTGTGACAGAGAGATGAGGGACTTGATGACAGCTACATTCCAGATCACTGCATGCAGCAGCAACTGCAAAGACAAGTGGCCACAGCATAATTTCCACTAATGTCACCGAGATCAGTCTACGTGTATGCAGCAAGTCAGCAGGTGGAGCACGGAAGTCAGACATGTGGAAAGAAATTAGCACAGGAATGGCCATTATGAGGGGGCCTAAAATCCACCTACCTCCCTATAGATGATGTAAGAGAAACAAAGTCTGGTGTCTTGAGGGAGATCCTAAGCACAGAGTGACACAGAGATAGTTATTAGGACATATTAGATACAACGGGCTGTTCAGACAGGTTCATTATTTAACATAGAAAACACAGTAAACTGCAGATAAGGAGCCATCTCCATGAACAGCAACTGTTGCCACCAGTACCTTGGGGAACTTTCAGCTGCCCTAAATAGCTAATATTTGTTTTAAATTAACATGTCCAGCTTTGTCTGCTATGCAAATGCACTCTTCCATAGGGATGAGTACAAATAACAAGGCCTAGCTCTTCTAACTCTCATGCAATGAACAGATGAAAAAAGAAATTCCCTGGTGTATATGTCAAAATCTGGGAAATTAATGGCTGAATGAAAAAAAAATTGAAAAAAATGTAAACACCTTGATCTACCATGGGTAAACAGCATGAGCCTGTAGAAAGCCAACAAGTTGCTGAGATAAGTTCTGGTAACATTTTCTAGCAATCTGCCCTACATTTATTCATCCTGGAGAAAGGTGAGATACAGCAGTCAGGAGAATCCATCTATTACAGACCATCAGTTATTCCAGCATTTTGGCCTTTCATGGTGTGACGAAGCTTTAATAAGAGACAGCTCCGAGTCTGCTGTGCAAAAACTTCCTGGGGAGGCAAACAAACAACCCCAGAGAGACTCAATTCATATTTACATTGGGGCCTATTTAAACCTCCCAATTAATGCAAAGAGAGTTAAATAGAAACGAGTGTCACCAGAGCCCTGTAAGCATTCACCCATTCTCTTTTGCTGTGTCACGCTGAGTGTCTGTAATAGCAGAACAACTAGGTGGAAGATGCCAAGGAGTCAGCCTGGCTTCTCCCATTTAAGGACACTGCACTCAGCGCTCTGGGGCTCAGTTGTGATTCCCACTTGCAGCTCTCTACACCACTCTGGTGGTTTAGAGGGACTTTGCCCTTCAAAGCTGCCTTCAGCGCTGCTGACATGTCTAAATGCCTCGCCGCACCATTATCCCTTGGCTGCCAGAGCAGTGCTGAGCATCCCAGTGTTGCTGGCTTCTCCAAGTGTTTGAATGTCTTCATCTGGAACTGGAAGGGCTCAGCCTGGCTGAAGAGGACCTCAGTGTTGCAAGACTGAGCTTATTTGTGTGCTGTTTCTAACTGTCATGTAGGTCTGCAGAAAGAGAAACAACAGTGTCCCATTCTCGGATGGATCCCATTTAAGGGAAGAATTCAGACTTTTGAGAACAACCACAGCTTGGACATGTGGCCAATTGAAATAAAGCCATTTTCCATTAGGGGAGGCCTGGACTACAAAAGATGAACATGTTTGTTTTTCATTTCATAGATACTTTATTAGGGATTTAATTTGACTACAGTACATGCTTAGGGCAGGCTGTAGATTTGAAGAATTTTTGTTGTTGATTTTTTAAATGTTCACAAATTAAGAGAGTGGCTGATTTCTGCCCCAGTTCATTAGAAGCAGAGTGACGGTTCCATCAGTGTGCTTCTACTTACTCTGCCCTGTCCTGGGAATGAGGATCTGGGTACAACCAGGCAACAACTACAAGGAAAATCCTCCATATTCTGGAGGTTAGAGGAAAACTCACATCCATAAGAACTGTTGCTCAGGATACTGTGCACATCACTAACATCTCTTCTTTCCAATAGCTGCTACCATGGTTTCCAAGCAGCACAAAGAACTCTGACCAGAGCCATAGACTCTGGCAGAGATATTTGAAAGGTGTGCAATGGGAACCTCTCCATAACACAACCAGCTCCACCTGCTTTGGCCAAAGCTTCTTGAAAGTGCAGCTGGAACATTTAGAGGCTTAATAAGCATTTCATCAGCTTCTCAAACCACTTGGAGGTTTTGGCTTTATTTTTAAAGCTTTTAAGTTTAAGTGATCCATCTAGCAAGAGTGCATCGCTATCTGTGCGAAGCTCAGGGCAGATACATGAAGAAACAGAAGGCAGATATGTGCTCCTCTTGTTGCCCAGTAGTTCCCACAGGCCTGAGTTGCCTCAGTGTTTCACCTTCGAAATTGTGAATGACTGTACAATAGTGTTGTGATGGCTGTGGTAATCCTACTGACTCAAACTTCATTTAACAAGGAATAAGAAGGTGGTAACAAAAAGTGAAGAGGCCCCGAGATGTGTCAGCTGCAACATGGGCCCATAGCAGGCTGACTGTTTTAGGATGTTCCTGGAGGGAATCTTTTTTCTATAAAACTTGAGAATGTGAACATCATTACCATCCACAACTGCAGGGACAAGGAAATTGGTTCTTCCCCCGACCTCGTCCCTTGTCTGAACATGGGAATAGTTTTGCCTGCTTTTGCTGAACAGATGTGGGCTGTTACCTCCATAGGGCTTGCACGGAACAGCAATAAAAGGTGCTGGAAATATAATCCGGTTCTGGATAATAACAAGCAAAAAGTTGTAAAGAAAGCAGGGATGCCTGCTTATCAACTGTACTGCTGTTTCTGAAAACAGAGCAAAAAATATTTTGGGGAGAAATTTGTGGTCTTGCCTTTGCAGGACAGCATTCTGGGCAAAGTCTCTATCAGCAGAATCTGTTGATGCATTTTAGTGGTCACGCAGTAGGTTGTGTTTTAAGGATATTTTCCTTCATATCAGCCTCTGCTGTAATGATATATTACGCACTTCCAAATGTCACGATGAAAAATTGTATGAGATCTGATGTGATAAAGATCTGATTATTTTTTTTATCCTGAGAAGGCTTAAAGCATGTTGTAGGTAGAATGTGAATGACTAGGCACATAAGCGCCTCTTTATGGAGCACATCTGAGAAAGTGCGAACACAGCTTGTTTTCAGCACGTTTTGAAGAAGTGGTGAAATTACATATTTTCTGTCCATCTTGAGAGAGACCCTAGACCACAGAACCGCCAACAGCTGGGAAGTCATGCTATAAGGCCTAACACTGCCATCCACAAAATCAAATTCAGCTCAAAAAGAAAGATGAACTTTGGAGCGGTATGCAGGAGAGCTGTAAACTACAGACTGTCTACAGTCACCTGAAACCAGGGCACATAGGTTGACTTAGGAAGGGCTGACTGAAATCTAAAAGGAGAAATTGGGACAAACTCTGTGAGAGTTTCCCTTTACACCAGGTCTAGAAATCTCCTCCAACTGTGTCAAGTAGAGCTTGATGCAGAAGGCAATGTCCTTAGACACTGAGAAGAATAAAGAACATTTTCTGTATGTTTAAACATCTCAACTTCTATATCTTCAATACTGATAGACTTCAGCAGGAGTTTGTGGGTGCTCAGCGGGTGCTCAGCTTTCAGGCTTTTGCCTTGTGTGTTTTATTATAAAAGAAGTGGAAGAGTTTTGTATATAGAAACAGCAGGTCACTCATATTACAATAACTTAGACCTAAAGATGTCTTAGTATAACTGACATCTGGGACACAATAGCTCTACCTCAGGCAGCTGACGTGAAAGGCCTTTGTTACTGAACAGCATCCTGACATCAGCTGGGGGAAAAGAAGAGAATTAGCTTGCCAGAAAATGGTGTAAACATCGAAATAAATGCAGTGCAAATAATAAGGAAATCTGGGAAACCTGCCAATATAATGCTGGTCAAATTGGCTAGCAAGAAGAGAGCTAATCCTTGGGACACTCTTCGGTGCCCAGAATTAGTTTGGATCTATGAAACCCTGAAATATTCATTGTTTCTGCTAAAGCTGTTTTATGGAATGATTACCTAGAGTCCCTGTAATCCACTAACACATTTACTTGTTATATGTTTTTATTACACTCCCCTGCAGATGTTGCTGTTTCCAATTAGAGATGTAACTCCTACCACTGGCTGTTAATAACTATTTTGCCTTGAGACATATCTTATTTGCTAACTGAAAAAGGCAGGTTAATGGTGTCTGCTCTATAGTATATTATTAGAAGTGAGTTTGTGAAGTAAACTCCCAGTGACTCTAATCTCAGGAATGCTGACTCCTCCTGAGGTCAGTAATTGGGTATTTTGGAATTTGCCATAGCAGCAGGCCTAAGCCTGTCTTCAGTCCCCTTTGAAATTTGGACCCTGAGGTCAGCAAAATAATTGGTTCATTTGAACAGAAAATCAGAAAGTGAAGGGTCCACTTTTCCCCTGGTGTCTAACTTCCAATTCACCAGATTTTGAGATGTTTCTCTCTCTTTTAGGTAACACAACAAAGTCATTCACTGTCCAGTTTCATTTCCACAGAGCTCCTTGCCACTTTGTGCACCCTGCCTGAAGCTACCAAGCCTTTGGCTTGTCATGAATCCCAGACAGCTAGTGGAGCGAGCGAGACATGGTTATTCTCTGTATGGGCACTAGAAGCAATTTTTGCTTTCACTGTTTGACCATTATGACACCACAAGATCTATTCCAGTCTCTTTTTTCTTCTTTTTTTGTTTTCTTTCCATTTTTCATCCATTTTGTACAGTCAAAAGCTCTTCCTGTTGCTCTCAGTAAAGCTTTGACTTCTTCAGGAGTTTACTTTTGAACGGTCCTACAGCTTTGGTCTCAAGATCTCTATTATGAATGAATTTAGCTATAATTATTGATCAGTAGTCATTCTGTTTCTCAAAATAGCATTTGAAATGAGACTTCCTTATCCATACTCACTGCCATATGCTCTTTGACATCTGTTACCAAGTAAATCTTTAGTAGTTTAGGGTTGATGATGTTAACAAAATAGTAGAACAAAGCCAGGGTAAGTGAAGACTTCAGTGTTTCCTTCATTAATAAAAGCACTAAATATAGCTGAGCTTGCTTTGAACATCACAACCTAAGTGAGCCATAATCATCTTATGTCTTGGACAGAACACACAGGATAAACACTGCAGAGTAAGAAACATACAGCAGTTTGGCTTCTATTTCTGCAAAACTAAAAATATGTGTTCTTCCCATCAGTAATTCAATGCATATGGTTGCTTTACAGTTTCAAACGTGTAACAGTTGAATGAAAAACATTGAGTATATGTGGTCCCTTTCAAAGGTACCTTCTAAGTGCTACATTTGATCTAGTTAGTATTCTGATTGTCAGCACTCTAGAGCAGAGATGCCCCCAATATGGCTCATGTTAAAAGTAGATGCCAGATCAGGTGGGTGGCTGTCCCCACCAACAGCCAAACTGTGCTTGAAATGTGTTGGAAAGGGTCAGGGATGAATTTAGGTCCTTGATCCCGAGGGTCAGCCTAGCACTGCCTTGGTATGAGGTAAACAGAACACTAGTTTATGCAACTTGTTTGGACTAATGTTAATAAAGTAATAATAATAATAGTTTAGTCTTGTAGGGACAAATTTTTAAATTCTGGCTTGATTTTTGCTCAGATCTCTTAGAGGAAAAAAAAAAATCTCCAATCCTGTTTTCCTTACCTGAATTATTTTCACCTTTCCCCCCACCCCCCTTTTTTTTTTTGCCTTAATGTGGTTTTCATTACTAATGTAATATTTGTAAACTATAAATGTTTCCCTGTTGAAAGGAATGAAAAATGGTTTTGCAAGTGGGAATGCCATGAGCAAGGACAGAGACTGGAATTTTTCCCATATTTTTCTCATTTGCCATTGTTTTTTGTTTGTTTTTTTCCCTGTGTTACTTACAGCCTAAACTTTCATTTTCCAAGAAGTTCTGAAAGTTTTTATCCCTACCAGATTCTGTTCTGGTTGACAATGGAGTCTGGATCAAGACTGGAGAGTCTCCACTGTCTTCACCACCCATATTTTATATGCTTTGTAATGATGACAATGTGTATTTTGAATTGTTAAACACCTCAGTTTATACAGGATACAAGGCTAAAGTTATGGAGTCTTTGCAAACTTCTCAGTTTATTTTAGGAAGGATATTAAAAACCAGCCTGTTCCTAAAAACAATTACGTTCTTCCAAGCATTACTGCTAATAAAGAAAGGTATTACAATGCATCTGTATTACCAATTGTTTTCTTTGTCTCTGAGATTCCTGGCTCCCTCTACTCTACTGTGCGTTTCTTCTTTGAAGCCTGGTAATTCAATCAAAAAAAAGGGAGCCAGATTGTGGATCTACGAAGAAGAAAGCAACCCCACAGCAGGTGGGGTTTTCACAGGAATGCCTATAAAATCCTCGCTACTGAAAGCAACAACAGGATACCCAAACTGCCCGGTGCTGGAGATTTGTTATGGCAGTCAGCTCTCTGTCAATGCAACAGGGATTCAGCTACGTAACAGAAACAAAGATCCAGAGGATGTTTGCTAGGCTTCCAATTTTCTGTCTCTACCATGGTAGTACCTGTGGGTTCTAAGGCTGAAACTGAATTGCATCTGGCACAGTTTGGGGGGCGGGGGCCAAGGGTGCCGTTACAAGATGTTGCTCCCACACCAGTACAGCAGCCAGGCTGGCTCACGCCACGCGGATTAACTGGAGGCTGATCGATTTTATGCTGGCTGACAACTTCCCAAGGGGCTGCTTTGACAGCCTGGGATTGCTGAGGAAGAACAGGGCCTGAAAATGCCCACATCTCCTAGACAAGTTCCCACTGTCGGTGGCTGGGTAGGAGCTGGTGTGGTGACAGTACCATGGAGGGAGCAAATCCTGGGGTCAGAGCTTGTGATTGTCTGCTGCTTTTTGTGCCTTGGGAGCTGCACAAATCAGCCAAACGGGATGTAGGACCTGCTGCGTGACCCACTGAGGAGTGACCACTGAAGATGGTCTGGGGAAAAAATGACTATGCCAAAAGCTTTCCACGTAAGAAGTAAAAAGAAAGCAGAAATGTACCCAGACCTGCTGATGACATTGATTGCCATCGCTCCTGACTACTGCAGTGTTAATGATTCCACAGACAATTTTTTTCCGTCTGGCCTTGGCTCCTTTTTGGAAATAAATCCTTTGTTCTTAACTCCTCTATTTCGGTGTTGGTTTGACTGAGGTTTCTGTGGGAAAGTTTGAGATTTTCTTTTATTTAACTGGCAATGTTTCACCTTTTCCCTTTCCCCCTCCTCATCTTTTTGGACAGATTTCATTTCCCAAACAGATGTCTCTCATTTCTGAAAGCAACATCCAGATACTCAAGATATCTTTCTTTTTCATTATTTTTCACCATTTTTTTCACTTCTTTCTTGCTTTCTTTCTTTCTAATCCAAGTCTCTGTGAATATTTCACAGCTCTGTTCTGAAAAACTACTTTAGTAATTATGATTTCTAATGTCTTTTCTACTGTTCCATGCCTGCAGACAAGCACACCAGAGCCCCCGAAGGGTGGATTTGCATGTAACATGGTAGTAACAGAGTTTCTACATAATCATCTGCACAGGCGATTAAGGGCATGTATGTATTCAGATGCCCAACAACAGGTGCAAAGGCATATTCCTTACACCCAGAGCCTGAGATTTTGGACTGTTCCAGTGAAAGGCTGGCAAGCTGCAAGGCCTGCTGCTGCTTGGAAAGCAGATGGCACAAGCTAAAAAAGCATACTTACGAGGAACACTGCTTCAGCATTTGGTACAGTGCAGCCTCTGAGCTGCCTTATGTAGGTATGTGACAGGCTGAGCTGGCTAGGCAGAAAAAACACAGCTTTTGTCATTGGATGTGCAGGTATATGGCTGCTGACAGTCCACACACAATGCACACAGCAGCCCATTTTTCTACCCCACAACCAGTTACCAGCTGTTTCCAAGAGAATGACTCCCTGTGACACACAGCCAGGAATGTAAGCGCCCATATTTTGACATATTCACATGTATGTTTCTTTGGGTTTTTTACTTAGAACAATTCCAGGTCAGATTTTCAAATCTGAACTTTGAGTATTGATCTCCTCTTCAATTCCTTCCCTTGGTGTCAGTAGGTCTTGGGTTTCTTGAGCTGTGCTGGGTGCCTAAGTAACCCTGAGGATCTGTAAAATAGCGAGGTCTTGCTTGTGCTCATATTTTGCATATGCCTCAGGAAAGCTAAGTCCTGGACTTCTATGGAGGAGCATGGCTAGAAGAGGCCTTTCTAGTCTGGCTTCCCCAAGGCTAAGGAAGTTGCACAAATATGTGCATTAAACTCATTAACAAATGATGGCAACCATATCTTTGAATGCTCCTGGGCTCTCCAGAGTCTCTAAGCGTGGATAGGTTGGCAAAGTAAGCAGTACTCCTTTGCAGGGAGCTCTGTGAAACGCATGGCAAGGAAGAGTCCTGTCCCACTCAGAGATTGGGATCTACATAAACATTTACAAAAAAACATCCACAGCCTTCCTTCTAACCTGTAGGTGCCACTGGCAAAAATGATGTGGGTCAGTTTCAGCCAGATGCTTAAAACCACTCCTTGTAGGCTCATAAGTGCCAGCACAGTGCCACAAAGATAAAGACATGCTCTGTGCATATCGGATTTGTAGGAAGCTGAATGTATTGTAGGAAGAAGCCTTTGATTACTCCAAGATAGATCATTTTCTGGTGCCAAACCTATTTTTGAGCTACTGAAGTCATGGCAGGCCTAAGGAGAAGAGTCATGTGTCTATCACCGAAGAAAACCAGTTCCATATGTCCCAACCAACCCCCTCGTTATGTGCCTGGCTTCCCACAGGCAGCACTGCCTTGGGATGTCAAGGGAACAAGGAAGGAGAAACAGAAATCTGCTTTTATTTAAATCTACTTAAAAGAAAGAATACATTTAGGTGACCTATTCTGAAGCTGTTTAACTTCATTCCCAGAGGTTGACTGCACAGCTCATGTAGAAAGCAGCTGCCAACTTTTCTTACTTGCCCCCACCCTGATAAAATTTTTTCATAATCTGTAGCCGGAGTGCAAGGATGGCACCTTGCACTGCTTTCAAGGCTTGTCCTTTGGATATTGAAAACAGCTGCCTGCCTCTGCCTGGGGAGCAGAGCAAAGCCTGCCCAGCAAATGGGAAAATCAAGCAAGAAGACCTCTGCGGAGCTGATAGCTGGAGCGAGACCGTGTGTTTTTAGCGTAGTAACAACCTCACCTTGGGTCCTCTTTTTTCCAGTCAGGCTCTTCTTCCATTGCACACAACAAAAATGAAGAGGAACTCTGTGCAGTGTGTTATAAAACAATTTGTTAGAGCAAATAAGGCAATTATTCTCTCGTCTTAGTTCTAGCATTTATTTCCCTGTTGTTCCTCTTGAGAGTCAAAATGTCAGCACAATGTCAGCAAAATTGTGCAACTGTGCGGGAAGGGGAGGAAAGCAGTGTGTCACTTCTTCCATTTTATGCAGTCTGCCAGCCCGAGCCAAGGTGCCTTGGAAAGGCACAAGAACACAAGTGGGCTTCAGCCCGCTGCAGGACTGGGCCGCAACACACCCCATAATTGTAGCTGCGTAAGCACATTTTGACCCTTTCTCAGACTTTAGATTAAATAATCTCGCATTCCTGTCAGTACTATTTTGTAAAATCAGCCTGCAATACTTCTGGTGGATTTTAACTAGCTATGTACAAACACAAAAGGATGAGCAAGTTTGCCTTGAATCGGTTTTAAAGAATTTCCATGGACAGAAGCATTATTTTTTTAAAATATAAACGAGGCTTGCTTTATTTTATCACTAGAATAACAAGCAGGGCTATAGAAGCATTTGTGTAAGATGGGAAATGAGAGTGCAATTTATTTCAAGTCAGATGTTGACCCCCAGCAGTTTGTCACTGTGGAACTGTGGGACACAGTTTTCTGTATAGCTGGAGAACACAAACATTGTACACCAGGGCAAGGTTTGGTTGACTCTAAGTAGTGCTTTAACTTTGTATAGCTTAACGTGGATGGAATTGACTATGTATGTGTAATTAAAAAACAAAAAATAATTGGGGGAAAAAAAAAATCAGTCAAAATGAAATATTTCAGCTCACTGGATTCTTTGGCTTATAGCAAGAAGAAAATGTTCCTGGAAACAGGGAGTCACTGTGATTCGCGGTTGTTCGTGACTTGGAAGGGCCTTCTGAAATACTGGGTACAGCCCAACGTGCAGCGCTTTCATGTGTCTAATGTATGAGCCCACATCTTTTCAAAGTTCATGCGGGACTCATAATGCTGTACATTAACATGTACAACAGCTTTCACAAAGACAAAAATAAAAAATATGTGTTGCTGTAATGCATCCCTCATCTTTTTCTTTTTCTTTTTTTTTTTTTTCCAGAAGAAAAAATACGGAGTTTGTGTCAGCTGTGTTCAGGTGGTGATCTCTAAAATAGATTTAAGTCACAAAAAAAAGTTCTGGACATCTTCTTCGTGCTGGATAAGAGTACTGCAGCTGCAGGCCCTCTGAGGAGCAAAAATCAGGGTGGGTCCTGAGGGTAGGAATGATGCATGCAATGGTGAGAACTGCATCCAACAGCATATTTACCAGAAAAAGGGAAAACATCGATATAGGAAGACAGGAAGAGGATTCAGTTGGCACAGCACTGTCAGGGGGGACTCTGTTGGTCTAATACATAACAGAGTTGTAAGCACAGGGCTCTCTCCCTCTTCATTTTTATTCAGAAAAGAAAAGATGCCTGTTGCCAGGATCATCAGGGATTGTTATTCTTCATTAAAGCCGTGAGACCTTGGAAAAACCTGCCCAGATCATTTTTTAAAAACAAAAACAAATAAGCCCTGCAAGTGCCTAAAGGGAGGATTGGGTTACTTATTGTTGCTTAAAATTCATTTGGTGCCACGTCAAAGCAGCAGTAGGTATATTTTAAAGTGACAGGTCTAAAAAATATTGTTCTTGCTCCCACCTGCCCCTGAACTCTCTCCACTCCAAAAGAAGCATTCTCCATTGGTCCCCAATTAGTGAGCTGCAGTATTTAAAATTCAAACAAGGACCTTCTTCTCCCTCTCATACTCATTAGCTCACTCCAGCCCTCCTTAGTCAAGGGATTTTCTAAAGAGTCCATTTAGGAGTGCTAATAATAGTAATTAGAGGTCGAGAAACCATCTTGAAACTTGACCCAAATTTTCACTCAAAACTTGAAATGAACACAAACCCTTTCTGAGTTTTGAAGGAGCTGGGAACCCCTTCAAAGAAGTTCGTGACTTGGAAATTTTCTTTTAAAAATGTTGTTTCATTCCTGCATACCAAGCCCTTGAAAAATTATCTCGGCAGAAAAGCTGCTTTTCAGGAAACTTCCAGAAGCGTTTGTTGTGATGTTCTTTTGCGCCTGCTCGAAATGCATGCAGTATTACTGAGCCTATTGTAAACCGTGGGCCTCTTTTCTCCCTCGGTCGCATTTATTCTATGCCAATGAGATGATATTAAATTACCTCCTGCACCTCCCAGGAGTCCAAGCTTTCTTTCCGCTACCTTTTTCATGTCACAGATTCCAGGCTGCCCCGGTCTCCCACGGATAGCCACGGCAGAGCGGTAACGGGTTTGATATACAGACTTTTCGTACAGCTCAGCACCCAGTCTGTAGCTCAAAAGAGTCAAAGCAGCAAG
Organism: Porphyrio hochstetteri; assembly: GCA_020800305.1. Classification (NCBI taxonomy): domain Eukaryota; kingdom Metazoa; phylum Chordata; class Aves; order Gruiformes; family Rallidae; genus Porphyrio; species Porphyrio hochstetteri. The sequence goes on along the minus strand of CM036938.1, from coordinate 46,291,204 downwards.
CGGCGCAGCCATTCCTCTTTCTTTCATGGTGGGACATTCAGCTGTGCATCGCCCGTGCTCAGCTAGGGTGGCTACTGCAGCCTCCATACACAGGAGGGAGGTGCAAACAGCCGTATCAGGAGCTAAATTCTGGTTCTGAGGATCCAGTGAAAGACATTCCTGGATAGGTCTAATGCTTCTAGTGATGGCTTTGCATCATCCACATCCATTTTTTCTCATCTATCCATCTCCCAGATAAACAGGGCTTCTGCAGCAAGAGAAAAAAAAGCCTGAACTGGGCAACGCATAGTCTTTTCAGCATTCAAAGAAAAGCTTGAGCCTTCTCTAACTGGATTTACATGAGAGTCATTTAGATTTGAACTACACACTGACCTTCTACAAATATTATTAACCTTTTTTAGCTGTAATGCAAGCATTGAGTTTCATTATGACCTTGCCGTGCCTGAATGGTTTGTCTTATAAATCTTCTTTTATGGCTGTTCCTTGAAGATTCTAGAAATGCATTATAGATTTTCAATTCTGGCAGACTGCATTGCAACAAAAGGATTCCATATCTTGCAAAGGACTTTTAAAGTCATTGGCAAGTTTTCCCTTGTAACTTGGATAAAATGAGAACGGTTTTGAACCTTCAGCTGCAGTTCAAACCTGAACCAAAGTGTCTTGGAGATTCATAACATCTTGAACAACTTTACATGTGGTTTATTATCAGAAGCAGACCTGGTCCAAAACTGGTATTTCTTACTGCAGGGATATTTTAATATTTGGTTTTGTTCTGAACTGAAACAAAACGTCAAAATGGCAAAACAACGTACAGAATGAAAAGTGGAGAAGAGATTGCTACAGAAATATCAAAACATTTCATTTTTAAAATGTCAGAAAAATTGTTCTGCAAATGTCTAAATGCTTCATTTAATATTTTTTCCCTCCAGATGGAACATTTCAGCATTCTTAAACCCAAATATTTCATTTCTGTCTGGGCTTACCTAGGCCTCTTTGTATCAAATCTGAATTATCAAATATGACCGCTCTACTTGCTGGAAAGAGAGCTGTTGCTTCTAAACGGTGCATGAACTATGTGTTGTTTTTAAAAGATCCTGTTTATACTCGGATTACGTGAACATATTTTCTTTCAATATCTAACCATGAAATGTTTCTGCTATGCAGATTGTCTGATAAGATGTGCCTCCTGCTAAAAAAGAGAAGGAAAATGGAATAATAAGCTATGTGAAAACTAAAAAAAAAAAAATAGCTGTAGCTAGTTTTGCTTTACTAGTGCATATTATTTAAGATGTGCTGGGATTACAGCATGTCACTGATTAAAGCTGATAAAATCTTAGAATGAGAACAGAAGAAGCTTTACAGAGAGCTATTCAGGTTTTATACAGGTTTTGCAAAGCATTTCTGAAAGTGTTATTCTTCAAAGCATAAAAAACACATAGATGTAGATGCACATGTACACAGTATAAACTCCCCCTGTGTGCTCTCAGTTCCCTTGCTGCTCTAAAACATTATTTGTGATGGGGTCAGATTACATTAAATCTCATTTATATTACATTTCTGTAGTATTGGGCCATGCTTGCATAAGTATTCTTTGAAGACAATGCCTTTTTCTCAGAGGCCATGAAGGGATGCTGACTTGAAGATCTTTTTGGACAATGGCCTTTTGATTAAATGTGCTTTTTCATTAAAAATGCTAATGTCTGTAAAAATCGTTCAACTCGGGCAATTTTTAATTACTGAGCAAGTTTTAATTTCTGGAATATCCATTGTACAGTCAATATGAGTACTGCTTTCCCTAGCACCAGATATTAGTGCTTTAAGTAATGAACTCCTAACTTGCAACAAGATTGATATTATTCCTCTAGTTTTTAGAGACAAAAGCAATACAGAGATTTAATTGATTGACTGATTTCTCTTTGCGATATCATTGCAAAAATCATACTTGAAATCTTCTAACCATGTAATGGATGACATGAATGTGAAGGGTGAGAAAGCTCAATATCAGTTGCACTTTGTGTTTTACACATAATTCCAATCGCAAATGAATAATATCCTGCCTTGATATATCACTTCCACTAAAACCAATGACATTGTTGGATTTTGTGAGGCCACACACCAGCAAAGAGTCAGGAAGATGTTCTATCTAAAAAAAAACCAACCTCAACAATAATTATTAATGGTAGATGATAGCATATTCATACTTTTCCTGGCATCTTGAAGTGCTGTTCTACAAAGATAGACAGAAAGCTTGGTTAATGCAATTTGTATGCAATTCTCAGGAAAATATGAGTGCTGGAAAGCCACTCCCCGTCTCCCACAATTGATTTTTCTTTCATTCCCATTGCAGCAAATTCAGCGCAGTGCCCCTGAACTCAACAACAGTAGGAGAACACAAGGTGAATCAGGCTGTGGGTGACCAATTCTTTGCAGTGTACGGAGCTCACAGACTTATAGCCACTTTGTAAGATTCATTAGACTTTGAGGGACAGACTACAGACAAACTAAGATTTGAGCATAAACCAGCATGCACTTGACCCACTGTGACTGCACTCAGTAGCACCTTTGCTGATGAGCTAGTCTCTGGCAGAACCACACAGCCATAGTCACACTGGCCAACAAAAAAAAAGATGTGATACTTTTTTCTCAGAGGATGAGTGCCCCTTACTGCCCTGGATAGCCCAAAAGGCTGGTGTATAAGCTTTTATAGCCTCATGTGGTCAGTCCAAATCAAGCCCACCATTATAAGATCAAAATCTTGAGTTCTTGTACTTTGTTCAGGATTATTTTTTTTTTTAATTGTGCCTTTATAACATCCAGTTTAGAGTAGTAGGATAAGGATGAAGAATGGGGCTCAAATGGTACCTGCCAGTGCCTGCTTGCTTCTACCAGTGCCCCGGAGCCTACTGGGTGCAGAAAGGTCTCTGATTTCAGGCACATAGCTACTGCAGTGGGCTAAATCACTGATGTCAGTATAGCAAACAAAAGACAAAGCACCTCCTGATTTTACACCTTTGCTCTCTTGCACAGCAGCTGTATTTGCACGTCCCCTGGTCTTTATCAGGGTTGTATAAACAGCAAACAGTAGTCATGGTTGCCAGTGGTGTGACCTGTGATCTTGAACCCTGGGGCTGGCACACACAGCTACCCCGTGGATTCCCCTGAGAGGAAGGGCAGATAAAGGCTGACTGTGATACAGTATTAGAAATCCTGCTATATATCCAAGCTCTATGGGTCTGACTAACAATGAGCAAATCGGGGTATTTATTCCAGCAGCTGAGGCGTAGACAATTTGGATGATATGGGAATGAATTGGCTGGGTAACTCTCAGCCTTACATCTTCACTCCTCCTGAGGTACCTACTCTCCCACTCTCCCTACCACACCTGCCCCAGACACAATTATGTTCTCGAAAGATTCATGAGGGCCTGCAAGCAGAAGTGACAGCAGAGAGGAAACGCTAACTACGCAAACATGAAGCCAGGGCAGTTTTGAACATTTTGAATATGTTAAGGCCAGCAGCATCCTCATTAAACTCTGATTAGCAAGTGGGCTTGATCCAGGCTAATTCATGGCTGAATGGGATTTTTCTTCTTCTTTTTTTTTTTTTTTTTTTTCCACTGCCAGTTTATCAGAGGTAGGCAATTAAGAGCTCACACACCTCCGGGTCTTGTAGGTTTTTTGAAGCAGGGATCTCATACCAGCCTTGCAATAAAGCCTTATTGTCCTTGGGACAATATTCCTCACTAATCTCACTTCTGGCAATTTACTTTTTCTTGCTGAGCAGATTTAGAAACAAAAAACCTTGAAAGGGCATGGGAGGAGGAATACTCCAGGGCTATCTAATCCCATCCCCGAAGTGGGAGTTTTCCATTCAGCCTCTCTTTTAATGAGCACTGGATAAATAAACTTTTACTGCAACACTACTTTGATTCAAGAGTCCTATGAAGACCCAATTATGCATCCAGTGGGAGTGGGGTGGCAGTCTGGTTTTCAAAGCAAATGTAATGTAGCAACACGGGCCCCTAGTAATTATGGCTTCCCTACAAATTTATAAACCCAGAGGTGAGCTTTGCTTTGGTTGATTGTTTAAATGCAATTATTACCTTTCTTTCACTTTCAACTTGCTAATAAAGCCTTCCCAAATGCAGTGGTGGAGTTATTCTTCCCGAGCCCTAGGATCCCAAAGGTTTATCTGGAAACCAATCGTCTGCTTAACTGAAAGGGACACAGTCAGGTCCGGTCAAAGATTAGCTGAAGAGCCAAAATGTTTGACAGACACACTGAGGGGGCCACATCCTATTTTCCACCTGAGAAAGCAAGAGGGAGAGGGAGAGAGGAAGAAGGAAGCTAAAGAAGAACTTGGAGATACAGAGAATAGAAAGGAAGGAGCACTAATCAAATAGCAGCCTGGCTTATGGGAAGCACCCTGTTTATGCCACTTGTTTTGTTTTGCTTCGCAGCTGTCAGTACTACACGGACAGTGCTAAGGTGTGCGATCCTCAAGTGCATGCAGATTTCTCTGCGACCCTAACCATGGTTTAAAGAAAAAATGAGGGGGGCACAGGCATACTCAGTGGCATGCTTTATAGTCCTAGTCTCCCAAAAGCCTGTGTTCCGTGGACTCCCCACTTCTAGGCTCCCCAGGTGGATGGGAACGGTGAAAAAAGTGTTGGTTTTGACATGTGAAGCGGAGGCATGGGAGGTGTTGCACTGCATGCACATGCAGCTCGAGGGAACCAGCACACTTACTTCAGCTCTCCGCCTTTCAATCACTTGCCAAAGTTTTTATGGATGCATATATATGTATGGGGATTTTATGCTTAAATGTATACCAATAATTTTATGTGCTTTACATATGAGATATATATATATATATACAGCCTCCATGTGCTGTAAGTACATCATATTATGCTTTACTTATTAAAGCTATATGAGATGATATATTCACAAGTAATGTGACATAGCCAGTTGCATATAATTCAAGAACATAAGCCTGACATATGTAAAGCTGAGTCAGAAAAATAATTTATTTGTTGAAAATATACTTTGGGAGCATGGCAACCATTCATGACTTAATTCTTGTGATGATTTGTGGGATTTGCACAAGTATACTTTTTCAATTGCTGTTGATTTTAATAGAGTTGCTGTCTATTTTAATGCCTCTATCAAGGAGCTTACAGTATACACTACATTGCTCCCAGAACAGATACAGTGGAGATCTGCTGGAGTTACAGAAAGACATGCTTAGCAAAAGAGGACAAGAAAGCACCCTTCGTCCTGTACAGAGAAAGGACTTTACAAAAGCAAAATCATGAAGCACAAGCTGAGCTAAAGCCAAGCGGTCTCACATAGTCATATAAGATGATGCCAGCAAGAAAAAAGGGATCAATAGGATCAGGGAATGGCTTTGCAGTGGAAACAGCAATGCAAGCAGGACAGGACAAATCATTGTTCAAAGAACATGACATGAGTTGTGCTGAGGTTTGACCCCATGGCAAGTACAATATATTTTAGAGCAGCAAGGGAACTGAAAAGAGAAGGGCAGGGGGACATTATATTGTGTGCACATGCATCTGCATCTATTTAACCCTGTGAAAAGTAATATTTTCAGAATTTGCCTCTGTGTGTGGGCATGTGTATTCATGGTTGTTGAAGTCTACTTTCTTTCAATCATAGAAACATAGAACCATATAATATTGAGTTGGAAAGGACCCATGAGGATCCTCAAGTCCAACTCCTGGCTCCACCCAGGGCCAGCCAAGTCAGAGCATAGGACTGAGTTCATCCTCCAGACGCTTCTGGAACTCAGTCAAGCTCGGGGCTGTGACCACTTCCCTGGGGAGCCTGTTCCAGTGCCCAACCACCCTCTCAGTAAAGAACCTCTTCCTAATACCTAACCTGAACCTCCCCTGTCAAAGCTTCATGCTGTTCCCTCAGGTTCTATCACTGGTCACCAAAGAGAGGAGATCGGTGCCTGCCCCTTCACTGCCCCCCATCAGGAAGCCACAGACTATTATGAGGTCTCCCCTTAAGTCTCCTTGTCTCCAGGCTGAACAAGCCAAGGAACTTCAGCTTCTGCTCATAGCACTTCCCCTGCAGACCTTTCCCCATTCTTGTTGTCCTCCTCTGGACACTCTCCAATATTTTTGTGTCCCTCTTGTCCTGTTGCACCCAAAACTGCACAGACTACCTGAGGTGAGGCCACCCCAGCACAGTGTAGAGCAGGACAATCCCCTCCCTGCACCAGCTGGCCATGCCGTGCTTGATGCACCCCAGGATACAGCTGGCCCTCCTGGCTGCCTGGGCACACTGCTGGCTCATGTCTAATTTGCTGTTTAACCAGGATCCCCAAATCCCTCTCAGCATGGCTGGCCTCCAGCGTCTGATCCCCCAGGCTGGATGTACAACCAAGGTTACCCCTTCCCAGGGGCAGAACCCAGCACTTGAGTCATCTAGAGTCCCAGAGCACATCAACTATGCTGAAGACAGAGGCAAAGAAGGTGCTGAATGTCTCTGCTTTGTCTATGTCCCTGTTGGTAATGTGACCATTCTCATCAATTAATGGGCCAATGTTCTCTCTGGTCCTCCTCTTGTTGCTAGTGTATTTGAAAAAACCCTTTTTATTGTCTGCCCCAGTATTGGCCAGCCTCAGCTCTAACTGAACATTGACTGAACAAATTTTCTCCTTACAAAGGCAAACAGTGTCTGTGCAATCCTCCCATGTTGCTTGACCTTGCTTCCACTGGCTGTACACTTTCTTTTTCCACCTAAGCTCTAGAAGAAGGTCCCTGTTAATCCAAGCTGGCCTCCTGCCCTGCCTACTTGATTTCCAACATTTTGGAATTGCCTGTTCCTGTGCTTTTAGAAGAGAGTACCTAAAAAGTGACCAGCATTGATGGACCCTAATGCCTTCAAATGCAGTTTCCCAGTGGACCTTGCCAACTAGCTTCCTGAGAAGCTCCAAATCTTCTTCCTCCAGAGAAGGAGGGAACTGTATGTATTTGTCAACCTCTTTTTTTGTGACTGCAATTAGAGACCACCCACATGGTCCTGGTTTGAAGTCCACTGACCATCCAAGTTTCCTTTGTGAATATAAAATAAGCTTTACAGTCTTTTTGCCATGTTGTTTTAAAAAATATCTAGTGTTGATGTGTTGGAGGTGGTTTTCCTCCTCTCACCAAAGATTTTAAATTCCACTACTCTGTGGTCACTATGTCCAAGACAGCCACCTACCTCCAACTGTCTCTCAAGGGTTAAACAGTATATAAAACACAATAGGGTACAACTGTAATGCAGTCAGAGTTTGAGGATTCAGCATCAATCTCAGGAAGACTGCAAGGTGGACTGTCAATCACAGATCCCAGGACATTATGCTATATCGTAGACTTCTGTCCCTAGGTGTATCTGTAGACACCCCAGCCTGGAGCTGCTCCAGGGCTCCCTGCAGACTCCAGGACCTTAAAGCATATGGCATGTAGCAGATCTGGAAGCAAAGCACAAAAGAGAGGTTATCTGAAAAAGAGCAGCATGTCTGGCTCTGCAGCACACCAGTTTATACTGAGTGACTTTGATCCTTCAGGAAAAAAAAAAAAAGAGGCAGAAAACCCACCCCCAGAAAAAGAATTTGGAAGTGATTTTTTAAAATCTCCAAAACATTTCAGTTTGGGGATTCATATGGAGACATGGATCAATGCTATAGTCACAACACTGCAAAAGGAAAACCACTCACTCTGCCCCCAGGAGGTGATTCAGATGCCTTCTCTCTGGTTTGCAAGCAATGCTTAACCTTCACGAATAAGCTGCAGTTTATCTTCATACCATACTTCTTACCCTCAGTAACTATATGGAAGATGTCCATCTCTCCTGGTAGGATCTCTAGCCACCAATGCCTGGCATCATTCTTTATTTCTCCTGCCCAATGATAACCCCAACATGGAATGTGCCTGACAGTACAGTGAGTTTCCTGCCCTTGTCACCTTTGGGTGAACACTGGAATAACAGCGATTTGTTTTCTAATGTGTTTCCTTTGCTTCTAACAGCAAGAGATAAAATCTCTCAAGAGCAGTTAACAGTCTGCAGTTAACAGCTATAAAAAGTAGAACAGGGACACAGGCATCCTTGTCAGAAGCTAAGGTTGGCTTCTAGATGAGTAAGACCCTGGATATGGATAAAACTCAAGGTGCTCACTGGCCCAGTCGAATGATAGGAAATTTTCACTGAGTTGCTATTGAAAGTTCAGGACAGTTGGCCAATTCCCTGTGTGACTGCTTGACTGTGGAAACCCCCCTGGGCTGAAAAACAACAGTTCCAAAATTCTGAGATGTCCCGTGGGCACCCATGTCAGAAGGACCCGACTCTTTTCTGAGGTTTTCCACTATAGTAAACTATACAACACCATTACCAGAGATTATAACCTGGGAAAGCCTCAGCTTTCCAAAATGCTGAGAGAGAAGGAGGGAACTGTATGTATTTGTCAACCTCTTTTTTTGTGACTGCAATTAGAGACCACCCACATGGTCCTGGTTTGAAGTCCACTGACCATCCAAGTTTTCTTTGTGAATATAAAATAAGCTTTACAGTTCTTTTGCCATGTTGTTTTAAAAAAATAAAAATAAAATAAAATCCAACAACTGCTTTGCACTGCATGAAACATTCCTTCAAGAATAAGATCTTCAAGGATTTGCCAAGTTCAGATTTTAATCAAGTGTAATGTGACAAACTAAGAACTACCAGATGAGAGCTGTTTCTCATATCTTCTCCTGCTAAAAAGAGTTCACAAGGATCAGCCATGGGCTTGGCAAGGAAGACAGTGACTGGAGCCAAACACACTCATTGTTTCTGACCTCTGGAGAATTCAGTGTGTGCAGTTGACCTCTCACTGCTTCCACTTAGGTGTCTCTCATTTGGGTATGTACCTAACAGCAGTGTGGTCATCTTGTTCCTGCCCACACTGGATTCCTGCAGGGGATCAGAGCTCAGCCCATAGCTCAGCTAGGATAAGTTCTCCAGTAGAATGATCTCTTTTTTCTAGTGGTGTCCTTTTAACTTCCAGAATCAGATTCTCTGATTCAACTGATCCTTGCACAAACCCGTATATGAGCTTGTGTTAAAAAGCCCATGAAGACGTCAGTAAAAGTGCCTATCTACAGACCAGTTAAATAGCATGTCAGTTAATACTTCCTACTTATTCCACTCAGGGCTTTCCCCTTTTTCACCACCTGAGTCATTGAATCACCACATAGAAAAGCATTACCTGCCAACATGCCCTCTTAACAATTTTAGTCCCTTTTAACATGAATGTCCAGCTTCTGTAGACAAGATGCAGGAAAGTAAAGGTGTGAATGTGCAGTAATACTGTGTGTGTTGTATTCACTCCTTTCACATGAGATCAGGTGTGATTAATTGTGAACTGGTCAGAAAGCTGTCACAAGGGGAGTAATTTACCTCAAGAAGCAACAATTACCATCCTATTTCAGTCAAACATCATCATCACTCCCTCCTAGGCTGGCAGTCCACGGCTACCTGTTCTCCTCCTCCCCTAAGGTACCACTTGCCACCTCTGGGTCCCTGTTCTCCTCCTCCCCTAAGGTACCACTTACCACCTCTGGGTTCCAGCTCCAGCAACAGCAGTGCTTCAGAGGAATTGCTTCAACCGTATCCATGCTGAGATCCCAGTGCTGTTAAAACAACTGTGTTTTGCAATTCCCAAATTAAACTGTGTTATCCAGGAACACCAGAAAGGGAAATAGTTCATGAAAGTTAAAACTAGCCTATTTTTAAGTGCTACTATCCATGACTAAAAAAATCTGAGCAACCAAAGATCCCTATGTTATTGAATTCCCTGTGGTTGGTATACACAGTCTAACTCCAGAAAGGACATTGAGGCTAAAACTTCATTCACTTTTGCAAAGAAAGAAAAATGAAAGCACCAAAGCAAATGAAATTTAAACTCTTTGTGGGGTTCTGATGGCACTGCAATGTAACCTAATGGGCCTGGAAGCCTATCAGCACATTCCCTAAACATGCAAAGTCAGTCTGATCATACAGAGAATTTCATCCATATTTGATATAGGTCACTTTTTTTTAGATGTGAGCAACCCTGATATAGTTGTGTTAGTTAAAAAGTTAACAGTTTTGCCAAATCATAGTAGATCAGGGTTATAATAGGAAAATTTTAAGTTTGAAAGGTACACATGCTCATTCTGCCTGTAATATCAAAGAGAAAACATACCCAAATAGAGATTTGCACAGAGAGGAAAGGTTGACTGTTTCCTAAACCAAGTTACATGAAAGGTTCATGAAGAGAAGGGTTCACCTTTGCTTTTGGAAAAATCAAAATCACATGTAGCTTTATGAAAATATTTTGGCCAGGTTACTGGAAATATCTTGAAATCACTTCTTTTTTTGCAAAGTCTCTACCATTTTTACTAACTGAAATCTTTCCAAATGCAGTATGCTTTCAAGAGCTAGAAGAACTTGAATATAAAACCTTTAAGAATGAGAACCTGATCAGTTTTGGGGGAGAGTTGGGGAAGAAGACAAATTACACTTCTTCCAATTTCCTGTAATAGTGCCAATATGTTGAGTTAAATTTCCAGATTTCAGCCATTGGCCTTTACTCTTCATATACAAAGGTGATGTGCCCCACGATAGCCCAGAGTAGTTAGATACTCTGATCATCAGTGAAATCAGCAAGCCTGGTCAGGTTTTCATAGCTGTGAAATGCATTCTTATGTTTTGCAGGCATTTGAAGGGGTATGTCCAGTTATAATTTCACCTAGCTCTAAAAAGAGTGTGAAAATTACATTTCCTCCCCAAAATAACACAAATGTTTCAAATTATTCAAACGAGCCAACCGTATAGAATCTAATTTACCTTTAGCTTGCTTTGCTGCATTTATTGTGTTTGCCTTTCAGCTGGGACCTAGTCATTAGCTAATTTTGGTTTGAGTTCAGTAATAACATAATCAGAAATAGTGCATGCAGCAGAGGAAAATCTGGACCCAGACCTTTTTTCTTTTTCTTTTTCTTTTTATTTTTATTTTTCCTTTTCTTTTTCCTTTTCCTTTTCTTTTTCCTTTTCCTTTTCCCTTTCCTTTTCCTTTCCTTTTCCTTTTCTTTTTCCTTTTCCTTTTCCTTTCCTTTTCCTTTCCTTTTCTTTTTCTTTTTCCTTTTCTTTTTCTTTTTCTTTTTCTTTTTCTTTTCTTTTTTTTCTTAATTTTTATTTTTCTACATCTGTTTTCATTGTATTTGGGAGAAGAAAGAATTCTGTTGCTCTTATACCATGTTATATTTTTTCCTGAGGTTTTAGTTTGGGAAGATTTCCCTTTCCTTTGAAATGGCAATGCAATGAAAACTCTGCCAGATCAAGCTCACAGCACCCTTCTTCTCTCTATCTTGTCAGGTCTTTTTATGTCCTAGGACAGGCCATGCATATCAAAAGATGTTGTAGGGAAAAAGGAGGCAGTGAACAGGAGTAAGCAGCCAAACCACACCTCAAAGGGCAGCTTGAGGTAAACAAGAACTAATGAAAATTAAAAAAGAACCCGGAGTTCCTTTCTGCAGCTTATTCTAGGATGTCTATTTTTTTCCTCATGTAATCATCCATTAGCTTCACACTGCAAAAAGAGGCAGCTGAAAAAACTACAATCAAAAGAAAAAACATGACAGAGAGTTTTGACAACCACAGAAAAACCGTTTAAAACAAGCTGAGTTTATACAGAGAATCCTTTAGTGTCTGTTCGCAGAGAGAGTGATGCTCCTTGAACATGGTGTTTCATAGAGTACTCTCCAATAAATATGTGGTGAGCATTGCAGTTTCCCATCAGTTGAAGTCTTCTGATCCTGAAGGCTGGAACAGTGCAGATTTTACTCAAAGAAGACATGGACACCAGAGCACACTGAAAACAACACAGTGTCAGAAGCAAACATGGATGCCTCTCTAAAATGAAGCATGGTTTGTAGGCAAAAATAATCATGTCTAGATTAATATTTCCTGCCTTCAACCAAATTCATAAGCACCCTCCATCTGCATCCTGTGACACAGTTTCAATTTCAAATTACTTTCCCAGGAGTGGAAAGACTTCCATATTTCAACATATTCTGAACCAAATTTTAGCTGGTGTAATAGATATCCATGAGTTTCTTGGTGCTTCGTTTGAACAGTTTTCTTCCTAGTGTTGCCAAGTGAGAGGCAACTGCAAGCTGGGTGCTTGTCATACAATTGACAATACTAGTGACCATGAAGGCTGGGCAGGAGGCAAGTCCTCCCAGTGGGGCTACCAGAATGTATTGTGTGTCAACAGCATGATGAGCCAAAGTTGCAGATCGCCTGCCTCAACTCAGGGTGACTCTGCTGAGCTCCACAGATACTTATTGGGAGGCCTCCAAATAGACTTCCAAAATGTCAGTACCATAGCTGCATCCTGCATGGCTGCCTTGTTAGGTGAGGTTTGTCTCCTCAGTCCTAGCATGGACCCGCTCTTGTGATTTCCACCTGCACTGCAGACCGGCTGGAGGCCATTCAAAACGGCAGTGCTGGTCTGAGCACCTGGAGCCATGCTTATCTACTATGCCAGCAAACACAACCCGAAGATGACCTGTTGGGGAGGGAGGTACTTTCTCTGTGCTTCACTCCTTGTGTGGATTCTCTTGTTAAATGCATTGGACGCTGCATCAAATATGTGACCCACCACCAAGAATTTATTAAACTTGAGCAGGCTTATAAAAGGACATTATGAAAGGGCATTGTGTAAAAGAGAAAGAAAGAGGAAGATTGTACAGATATATCTTTAAAGTATGTGTATATATAAATCCATATGCATACATACAGACCAGAATCCTAGCTCTGAAAATAACTACTAGAAGATGAGAACAAGGCAACAGCAGAGTAGCCCTTTCCTTGCCAAAATCCAGCTCCCAGCTTCCTGTCACTTAGGGAGTTACTATGTTGTATGCACATTATTATATTTTTAGACCCTGATGATTTTATTCCCCCAAGAAGCTGTCTGATCCCTCTTTGAATCCATTCATATTTCTAGCCTTTAAGACACCCTGTGACAACAAATTACACTGTTTAATAGTGTGTCATATGAAAAAAAAGTTGCTTTTTTTTGGTCTTCATTTTATTTCTGCCTGATAATTTAATCAGAAACCCTTTTTCCCAGCTCAGTCACAAACATGCTGTGTGATTTTGGACAGCACTTATAATCTACGCCTCAATTCCCCATCTGCAGAGCATGAATTAAAGCATTCCCTCAGGCAGACTCCCACTGAAATCAAATGACAGTAAATACCACTTTAGACAGATATATGCTGTCATTATTTTAGCATCCCAGCTTATCTGATAAAAAGATTTGCTAAAAAGGACTGTAATGTCTGTGGGAGTATGATCACATAAGGATGAATGAAGGCAGTGGAAGGACTTCAGAAGCTGAGATAAGAAACGCAGCAAGCAGTTGTGATTTTTAAAGAAAAGGAGGCGGCCACCTTTGACTCCAGAGAATAAAACACTTTTCTCCCGTTGTATGGGCCAGTAGACAGGGACAGCACAGGAAAACATTGCTTTTCATAGCCATGATAGGGTCATACAGGCCTGTGCGAGCCCTCCCTTGAGGTTTCAGCAAGAGGTGGACACCAAACTCCAGTCTGAGCTTCTGTAAGTGACATTTTAAAGAGAAGAAAAGCAAAGAGAAGGTGGCTTGGGACTTTGTTGCATTTGTCTCTATCTCCCTGACTTCCTTGAATCCTGAAGGCAAGACAGAGATGGCGGCATGTTGAAAGGGGAGCAGATGACCTTATTCCCATTCTCAGCCTCCCATTCATGTCTCTAACATATATGCCAAGAAGAGACTTTATCACAGACTCCTTAGGCAGCAAAACTGATGAGACAAATCCTTTTGGAAATTCTGTCTGTCTCTACCAAGGTGCCACAAAGTTGAGGGCTCCCTGGGGCCAGGGCATCCCCATGGGGGTCCATCAGGACAGACCCTGGCAGTCAGGGTACCTCACTGCCCCAGGCAGGAGCAGGACAGCTGGGAGACCCTGGGGCAGCCCCAGCCCCAGGCATCAGGCGCCTTCCTTGGCATGTGACAAGAATGGACCAAGACATGGGCCTGTGGGTGCATCTGCCTCAGTGAGGCAGGGTAAGGCCATGAGGAGCTGGAGAATAGCTCTGCTGTGGCATTGCTGGGGCACGGACTCTCTCCAGCCTATTAACATTTACTGAACTACAGGGTCTGGACACGGCTTTTTATTGTAGCTGCCCTGTATCAATATTTTTTGTGTTCCTAGGTGGCTTTGGTAGCAATATGTGTACAAATGAGAGATATAAAATACACTGGCAAGAGCATTAGGTGCTGAGGACACAATACTACAATCCCAAAACATATTTTTACAAAGAACAGCAATTGCAATGGAAGCTAATGATTTATGTAGCAATTCTGAACTTCATAAACAAGCAGAATCTTTCTTATTCAGCAGGTATCTCCTCAAAGACCCATGAAGTGGACATATGAAGAAGGCAAGGCTGCCTTCCTTACAATGGTTTCACCAGGCATGGAACCTGGTTGTGAACAGGCTCCTCTGATACTGATGGTAAAATTCCCACTGACTTTAAAAAGTTTGGAATTTACACTGAAAGAGGCACTTGCTCCCTTAAACTTCTAATAACGAGTGTCCATTCCTCCCTCAGTGAAAGGCTCAGCCCTCAGAACTCACTGCAGGAATTGCAGTTACTTGGTGCCATCTGCATGATCCAAACCAGGAAAACTTAATTCACCACAGGCTCACAAGTGGGCATGAGCAGCATCTGAGGCCAATCTGTCTGAAGCCATCCAAGGGCAAGGTGTTTTCAGCTTGTGGACACATAGTGCATTTTAACTTTGCTGACACTCTCTGTGTACAAAACACATATATATATATCTGTGTGCGTGCTGAAAACCAGACCCATTTTCAAAAGATCTGCAGGCTAAGGGTGACACAGAGAGAGTACACTGGCTCCCATATTACTGACCATGAGGACATCTGTTTTTCTCTTGTTAAAAGATGTATATACAAGTTACCACAGTCTTTAAAGCCATTTGACTGTAAGTGTATGGAAAGCACTGATATACGTGTCAGTAACGTAGCTGTAGACAAGGACCAGATCCACATCCAGAGCGGGTTTTTGACAGTTTCCAGGCTTTGCTATTGAAATACAAGTAGATGCAGAATGTGGGAAAGGCTAAAGCTATGCTGCTTGGCTCAGAGCCCAGGACTGAAAGATTTGGGTCCACTTTTCCAGCTGAAAAATGTAATGTACTTCCTCCCAGAATTTCAAGGGCTTACATACATACTCAGCTGGGGAGAACAAGGATAGCTCCAGTTAAGTTAGTGAAACTACAGGCACAAATTGTAACTCCCAATCTGATGTGTATTATCTCATTAAAGATGGGCCAGACACAACAATCACTAGCAAACAGAAGAAAATTCTTTTATTTCGTCTATTTTACATTACACTGCATCAAATAGCAAGCATACACCCTTAATACCAGCTCCCTCTGTGAACTGCATAGTGATAACCTCTCTGCTAGTGCACACATATTGTATAGGAAATGTATAGGAAATTTATGTAAATAAATTCTTGGTCTGGAAACTCTTCAATTAATTATCAAGAGATTCCTTTGTTCCTGCCTGCCTTGGATTTTTTCAGTTTACAAAGTCAACTTCTCAGTCAATATTTTCCAAAAGTATTACATTGAATGCAATATATTGAGCTAATGGGAAATTATCAGAATTTTACTACTAGAGCATAAAAAAACCCACATTTGTAATGTGCGTAGCTCAGTCCAGGCATTTTATTTTCACTAATGGCCACAGCCACGCAGAAGACAGGGGTGTTTCGATCAGGCACTTTGGTTAGCAGATCTGGAATTCTTTTATTTCTCTCTTTCCATCCTACATGCTCTTTGGACAAAAGTCAGGCCCCATTGCCCAGATATGCAGCCCCAGGGCAGTATGTGAATGGATCTGGTAGCTCAGGTTCTTCCACTAATCCAGGTCAGCATCCATCCCAGACACAGGCTTTATCCTGCAAGTCTCTGTGAGAACGTGCAGCAGGAAGTGACAAGTTATTATCCTCCTTTACAACCCTGAGTGAAATCTACAGAAGGATGCAATAAAGTTAATTACTAGGCGTTGTCTTTCACTTGGAGGTAAATCTGTGTCTTCTTGGGGTATGCTTCTTTACTCAAGGGGAAAAAAATGTAGTAGTATTATCACACACTAAGTATATCAAAACAGGGACTGGCATTCATGCAAGTGAGGACCTGAGCTATACAGAATCATAAAAGCACAGAATCATTTAGGTTTGAAAAGATCCTTAAGATCATTGAGTCCAACCGTCGACCTGACATTGCCAAGTAAGTGCCCCTTTTAGCTTTGTCTCCATGACTGGACAGGAGTAACTTGATAAGGAAGTAGAGTGACATGTTGCACTTAGGACAACAGTCTTCTGAACTTTCTGGTCAACTTATGCCTTTCTCATATGTATAGCAATTTGTAGGATCTTAACATAGTTTAGGTTGGATTGTCAGCTCCAAGCTCAAAGTAGGCATTGGAAGGCTTTTCTTGGGTCTCGTAAAGCCCCTCAAACCCTCTCCTTCCTTCTTTTCCCTTGTCCCTCTCTCTCCTTGCACTGACATTAGTTTTGTTGCAAGTCCTCCAGTCACACACTCCATGCCTCTCACTGTTCTGCCTGCCATCTTTTGTGTAGGCACGGGTCAAGCCAGAGGTGCTACCTCTGGATCAAGTCTGTGAAGTCTCCAAGGATCTGGATATTCTCCAAAGTGAGACTGATCAAAGACAACTGCTGAAGCAGGAGGACTTCCCTCAGTCCTGGCAAAGCATTAAGTGCCAACAAAGAGATATTTCTGTAGCATTAACAGCCTTGCCAGACTGTTACCATTTCTTACTGCAGTGTGTTTAACCAAAGGAGAAGAAAAGAACAGGTCTGGTGCACTCATCCTTCCCTCTCTCCCCTGCTGCCTAACAAGTCAGGTAAGGGCAAAAAGCTCACACAGATATTGCTTTGCAGGTGTCATGGATGGGAAGTCCAAGTCAAGAGAAAGTAGATGTGCAGCTTAGTCCTCACATGTGGAGCTAAAAAGGGGAAAAGTTAAAGGGGAAAGGGAAAGAGGAAAGGGGAAGCATGGGTTGTAAGAACTGCTCTTATCACTAACTGTGTGCAGGAGTCAGGTTCAGTAGCAAGATATCATACTCAGTAAGGCTTGGACCATGGACTGCATGCATCTCTTAAGGCACTGACTGCGAAGTCTTTTTCCTTTTGGCCATTTCAGACTCCCCTAGTTGCAACCACTGATGAGCAATTCTAAGATTTCTTGCGTTTTACCCAGAGAGGTGTTATAAAACACATTCCCAACACTGACAATTTGCCTATGTTGCTATTCAATAGTGTTTGAGGGTTCTTGAAAATGGTTTGCTCTACCTCATCTGGAAATCCCCCAGAAAAGTTTATCTTTCGATCCTTTATTTGGAAATTTCTCTGGACAACCATGGGAAGCATCTCCTTGAGGGTCCCTGCTGAAAATGTGCTAAGTGCATGACTTAGTTGGCCAAATTACCAGCTAATCTGCTTTGATTCCTTTTACAGTGGATGCAGAGAAAGAGACAACCTTGGAGAGAGAAAAGAGGCAACAAGTATCTGAGCCAAGCAAGTTAGTAGTGAACCTGTATGTTCACAAAACCAAAGTCAGGTCAGTAGCAATCGGTAATCATTGTCATGCTATGGCTGTTCAGTGATCTACATGAAATGAGGATAAGTAATGAGAAGTTATACTATAAAAATATCTTCCTGTTTGCCAGTTTAGTTTTTATGGACTCACAAAAAAGGCCAAAGACTGTCTAGACCTAAAACATCAATAGAATTCTATTGACTGTCTTGGGACTTTCTGTACTCATTGTGTTCCTTACAAAATGTAAGTGGCATAACTCTGGAGGAGGTGTATTGAAGGGAAGGAAGGAGCAGCAACTCTTCCACACTTGTTAGCTCTCTCCTGCCTAAAAGATGCAGGCACTCTTTGACTTTCACTTGAGGAGGACTTTGCGTAGATGTCTGCACCTGCCCTGGCATAGGAAGAGCTTTATTTACATACCTCATTTGCCTTAGAGAAAGAATTTATGCTGGTGTACAAGTTGGACTTCCACTCTTAACAAAGAAAAGTATTGCATTTTCACTGCTGAAAATAAAGTTGCTGTGAGAAGTATCACATTTAATAACACAAAGACTTACACACTGCTGTGCAATCCGTGGAACAGCCAGACAACAGATGGGCTGCAGATCCATAATTTTGTGCCATAGTTTGACTTGCCATTTACATGGCTCCTAACAAAAGACTACCTGATTTTTATTTTTTTTTATATTTTGTTCATTTTTCAGGCCAAAGAGATAGTGCTTCACAATCCACTTGATATCTTATAGGACCAGAGAGTGGAAGAGGGAGATTTGCTGGGGTTTTTGTCAATACCATTTCTTAACATTGTGAAAGGGAGATTTTGTGTGTGTGTGTGTGTGTGCACTAGCCCATAAGCCTGACAGAGCTGGTATGTGAAGAACATGTATAATAACCCACACATGACAAGTTCTCTATAACCATTACTTCAGCATTAGGTCATTCACTTCATCAAGTAGCAATTTTTATTAATAATTACCATAAAGCAACGTCTGCCATACATTCATTCCTGTATAATTGAATTCCCTATATTTGGAATAGGGAATAAAAATTATTTTCTGCCTTTATATTCACCATCTGCACATTCATTTCTTATTCAGCATGACAGATAAGCAACTATACTGTTATTTACTGTTTGATTGCTAGACCATAGTAATTTCTTTGAAAAATTAACTTAAAGTGTAATATTTTCAGAAATACAACACAAATCCAAATATTTATAAGTGTGACAATCACTCTTAGTATGGGCCTTCAAGTCAAACTTACTTCAATCTTTGTACAAGGATATTACTAAGATAAATTGTTTATTATCTTACCTCAGGGGACATAAATAAAATAGTCTGTTAAATGCTAACCTGAAGCATCCTTTTAACTATCACACCCACATTGTTCATGTTGATATGCTGAGCAGCCATGGATCAGAGCAATAGACTCTGGCACTTAATTATTAATTGTAAGTAATTTGAGATCAGTCAAAGAGCTCTATGTTTGTTCTGGGCAGATATAACACCTCATGAACTCTTCCCAGACAACCTGGTAGTGAGTCACAAACACTGAGCAACAGGTTAAAATAATATCTCAATTCTGATCTAACAAAACAAAACAAAAACAAACACACACACACCCCCATCAATATTGGTTAGTACAATCTGTCTCCTGTACATATGTGCCCCTAGATGATTTGCAATTTGCCTATGACTGACTATTCCTCTTTTTATTGTTGTTATTTTTTTGGCTGTAAAAAGTCACTAGCTGTTAGGCACCTCCAGCCCTGAAGCAATATGAGAAGGAGAGCTTTAGGCAGGACATATACACTCCTCCCATCAACAGGAAGACGTGAAGAGCTGCATTTCCTCTGTTCACCGGGAGGGTATTATTGGTAGGATCAGCAACAAAAAGCCAGAGTATTGTAACTTTAGCCACAGGAGGTACTAAATGCTTAAAAATGCAGCACTACAGGCTATCCACAAGACAAGAATAGTGACACAGGAAAAGAAAATATGACAAGAATGGCAGAGAAACAGAGGAACAACTTCATTCAGCTGCTACAGGAGGGGCTGAGAAACCAGAGATGGAGAACTGTCCCCATCTCTGTGGCCCCAGGCATGTAATTTAATCCCTCTGTCTGCTTACTGCTCCCTTGGATAGTTCACCCAGAAGGGGCCCAGAAAGTAGCATGGGTCTACACAGCAGCTATCACAAATGGCTCTGATTTCACCTGATGATCTTAAAAAAATCAAAATTGTTCATCCTCATGATGAACCAGCCCAGAGCTCGACACATTTCTTCCTGCCCATATGCCCAGGATGACTTTGAGATATGTTTTTGCATTTATAAAATTAGCTTAACTCTTACATCTCTTCTCAATGGTACATAGCATTTTCTGATATTGGTTCTCTTCTGGTTCTAACTTTTAATTCTAAATTTCTCTATATACTTCCCAGACCTTTAGAAGACTAAAAAATGAAAAGTCTCTACTGAAAAGCAAAAAAAAAAAAAAAAGGTGTGATTTTAGTTTTTTGAAACTACTTGTTAAAAATACTCCCTGTACTTTATAAGTTTCTTGTTTGTAAAATTCAAAGATTATTTGGATAAGGAGAACACAGAAGTGGATTTATCTGTGATTGTGATAATCTATTATTATCTTCCCCTGTGTAGCACATTAGGCGAACACTAAACGATAAGGATTTACATGTGCAGTTTCAGTCTAGTGAAAGATTGCTATTCCTTTAAGAAATCTGAATCCAAAAATCATGATATTGGCTTAAAGAATATGAGGTTTAAAGAAAGCAATACCTTTTTGCTGCTCTTTCACATTTTGTTTTTTCTAGGAAGTGCTCAGGTAACATTTTTAATCTTTTCTCTGAAACTGTAAAGACTAGAAAGCTACACTCAAAGGAGTGAAATATGAGCTTCTTGCCTCTTAAAACATCTCTGGGCTTTGGATTTTAAGAAACGCAGCAGTAGAGCAAAATACTTAGGACAAAACCATGAGAGTTTGCCAGGCTGCCTGCACTCAGCCAGCCTGTTTTTTTGTAGAAGTCATCTGGCAGAGTAAGCACTGCTGAAAGAGCTAAATAAAATAGTATGAGAACGCTGAAGGCATAAAGATGGAAACATGGGAATGTGGGGGGTGGGGTGTTTCTGAGTTAAGCACTTGCTAGAAGAGGCTAATGGGAAGTAATGAGAAGGAAAGTGGGGGAGTGGAGCAAAAGTTGTGGAATGAGTGAACCGATTCTTGTTAAGTTTATGGCCAATTAATGTTTGCCATACTTGGGAATCAAAAGTTTAGCAGGGGTTTCTCTATATTAAAGGCAGTTCTTTGAACAATAGAGCCCTTTTTCTGCAATTCACAGCTGTCAGAGATCATTTCACTCCCTATATAATTCAAAAACGTGATGCCTTTAATTGGCAGCATAAACACTGTTGGGCTAGTGTGTACTGAGCTTGATTTAGATGCTCAGTGTACGGCACAGTTTGCATCTGTCAGGATTTGTAAGGAAAAGCTGCATAAATAATTCTAGACTCACATTTGAAAACTGAGAGAGAAAAACAGGATTCCAAAACGTCACACACACTGGCTTTAAAATGACATGAGCCAGGAAAGCAAGAGTTAAAGGTGAAACTCTATCCGGAAGACCCTTTCACATAGTGCACACACAGCAGGGCTTGCAGAAGACAAAATGCACCCTAACCCTGCATTTCCTGCCATTTTTAATCTTTTTTTTTTTATCATTAGTATTTTAACACAGTCTAATTTGCTACTTACCCTGATGGTTTGCCTGATGATGTTGCAGATAAGAAGCACAAGCCTGTGTGTTACTCCTCCCATACTGTTTTGAATTGTATTTTTTAGTGTCACAGTGGAACTGGAGGTGTACCTGGACCATTCACTCCAGGAAGACTTCACAGCACAGGCACAAAAAACAGTTAGCAAGAGTACATGGGGTGATTGAACACAGTGCACCTGTAAATAGCCTCTACTCCAGGTGAAGTTCATTTGACGTCCAGCTACAACCCAAGGCTCTCTGAACTCCAAAACACCAAGGTTACTATGAAATCCCTGAGGAAAAAACCTAGGATTTACACAGGCTGAGTTTTGTTCATAAAACAAGCTGTAATTCAAATAGATGGTAGCGTTCAAAATTAGCAACGGCATTTAAGGAACAAGCACTTGCTGCTTACTCTGACTTTTCTGGTGCTGTGGGATTGTGTTACAAGTATTCCTCCTTCCTCCAGCACAGATCAATATGGCAAAGTAAAAATCCACTGAACAAAGACAGTGTGCCTCACAGGGAAATCTCATTCATTGATCCAACAACACTGTAGCTGCTTTTGTAAGAGATCAGTATGGTCTGTCAAAATCAAAATATTTAACAATGCTTCCACAACTTTGTCATTAAATCTCTGCAGTTTGCTCCTGAAATCGAGTCCTTCAACCTCCTTTGTCTCACTTCTTGTGAGGCATGATACACTAAGGGACACGTGGGAAAGTAATTTTTCACCTAACATCCTCATTTCTAAGGAGAAAACAGTGAGAAATTGTAATAAAAATCTGCTAATACTTAGATAAAACAGATGAGAACTCTAAGCCTCCTGGAAATGAGTTTTGTCCATGGAAATTTATGAGTGTTGATTTTGTTATCCCAAACTAGCATTTAGAGC
Organism: Porphyrio hochstetteri; assembly: GCA_020800305.1. NCBI lineage: Eukaryota > Metazoa > Chordata > Aves > Gruiformes > Rallidae > Porphyrio > Porphyrio hochstetteri. The sequence goes on along the minus strand of CM036938.1, from coordinate 46,268,812 downwards.
TGAAACACTGCATTTCTTTTCCACACAATGATTCCAGCTGCTCTACTAGCCTGTTTACTGAAGAAAATTTAGTTCCTGCCCCAAGAAGTCACAGTTCAGTGATAGATTGAGGTCATCAGTGAGCAGTGAAGGGATGGCCTGTATGAATCAATGACATTTCTGACAAGCATCAAAGGGTTTTAAGAGGCATCAAAACCGAATGAGTGGGGACTTCGTGTAAGCAAGGACTATGTTGAGGAAGGTTGCATGATCCATAAGAACAGCACAGAAGAAAGCATGGAGATGCTTGTTAAATAGGTGGGCCTGAGCAAAATAGGGATAAAAGGATGAGGGCAAGGGAGAGAATAAAGATGTATTACAAAGGACTGAGCAATGTGTCCTGGGAAAACATACTATGGTGGGAGTTTGGAAGACAGAAGGACTCAAAACTTGCATTACTAGAAAAATACAATCTTTTTAGTCACTTTGGAAGAGGGAGGGGAATTCAGCCTAATGGTATGGAAATTTTAGGCATTGGAAAGAGTAAAAGGAAAATCACAGGACAAACCTGCTGTGCAGAGGACAGAATGGCTCAAAACACTTCATATTTCTTGTGCCTCATAATTCTTGTGTCTCATGTGCCTTGTGTTCATTTAACCAGGATCCTGCACAGCAGGCACGCTGTCCACCACAGCACTGCTACATCCCACTCTGCCTCAATATATACACTCTCTTGGCCTGGAAAACCAAATTCGCACCATATGGAAAAGCCCCAATTATTCCCAGCCTAGGAGTTCCCCTTGAAGTAGCACCAAATAAAACCAAACATCAGTTTGTTTCTTGAAAAAAAAATGTTTGGGAAAAAAAATGTATCTCAGAAATCTCATCCAGGAAAGGCTGTCTGAATATGAAAAGGCTGTAATCATCTTAATATTTAAAAAGTACTTTCAGTATTTTATTTTAATTGTTATTTTATGTAACAACATTTGTTGGAATTTGGCATTGCAATTTGACAAATGTTTCCAGCTGAAGCAGTGACTTGAATTTAACCTGAAATAGGGATGTGAGTTGTCTCCTTTTTTATTTACCCTGATTTCACACTCGTTTCTGCAGACTCTCATATGTCTGTGATGTACATTGGCATGAAAGATCAGTCAGTAAGTGTTGAAGCAAGCCTGGAAGTATCAGTTGTGTGCACCTTTCATGCCATTTTAAAACAGATTCTGTACAGCAGAAGCAAGAGTAGTGAGGCATTAGTTGTTTACAGGCACATTCTTGACATTAGGCCACCAGACTTTTACAGGGAAGAATCAGGAATGTGCCCCGTGAGGGAGTAACAAGCCCCTTATGATTAGGAGCTTCTCTTTAAAAATAAAAAAATTTTTAAAATGCCTAAAGTGGTAGGGAAACATGGTGGATTTCTGTAGGTTTGCATGAAGTTCTAGCTCTTTATTAGCTGGAGAGAATTGTACCCTTTAAATCAATTGCTGTTTTTAAAGAGTTGCTCACCTAGATGAAGTGCACTGAACACTACAACCTTTGTCTGCCCAGAAGTGCAGTGTACAGTTACCTGAACCAGGAGCCTATTAACAGGGGTAAGAGATGCACGTCAGCTCAGTCTCCCCAGAGTGCTAAACACCTTCTGACAGATGTTCAATAACTTGTGCACGTTCAAAAGAGGTGTTCAGCATCTCACAGGGGCAAGTAGCAAGAATCCGGTCTTGATCCCCAGAAAGTAAAATGGAAAGTTCCCCTGGCATGAGTAGGTTCTGAAGTTAGTGTAAAAATATCAAAGTGCTGGTACTACCTTCTCCAAAGGAAGTCAGATAATTCAGCCCTAAAAGTATGAGGTGAAGCCAAGCTAACTGCACCTGCATAGTCCTCGCATAAGGGAATTCAGAACAATGCTGCTCTTGCAGTTGATTAACCTTCACTGTACCTCTGTCCTTGGGCGAAACTTGGAGAAGCTTTATTACTCCTTACAGACCCTGCTCTCAGTTACACTGAGGTCAGTTCATGACAATCCCACTGTTCTCAGTGATCGTAGCCCAGGTTGGCAAGGTTGAGATTGGGAGCAGCATGGGACCTATGCCTGAGGAAGTTTTATCATCTTACTGTTTTGTACTCTCTAGTGTCAAGAATGACAGAGGCAGATTCCTGGAATGATTGCACAGGTGGTGTTAAATAGCCATTAGCAGGCTACAGGAATGGCTTAAAAGTGATTACTTGTTCAAAGGAGTGGTTTCAAAATAAATAACTGTCAAGGAAGTATTACGCCTTGTGTGGAAAAGAGGAATGCAAGGGGGAAAATGCAGCCTTAGTATGTATCTCATTATAGCATGCATAAGGAGAATTAGCAATGCCATCACTGCACAGTTTTGCAGCTACAAGGGCCCTTAATTTTGGCACCCTAGTTCTCTTTCCCTTATTACCCACCAACAACAATCATAAAATGTTTAGCCATGTTTTTTGAACTTTCTGTCAAACACATCAATGAATTACCTGGATCCTGTGCTAAAGGACTACAGAAAGAGCCTTAGAGTCGCTTGGCAATGAAATCCAGGCAGAGGCCAAATCTCACAATTGCTATCACAGTGAAAAAAAAGACTTACGAAAATGCCTGACACCCTAACACCCCTCAGTCTCTCATCTGGCAGTTCTTATTCCCACACCCACTGTATCAAGCATGCTGAAGAGTATTTTTGCTTTGGTAGGGCTAAAGAAACCTTTCTCAGGACAATGAAGGCTTCCTAAACAAAGGATTAGGAGCAAGTGGAAAGGAAATGAAGTCTTGTGCTGCCACTCATTATTTCTGCCAGTGGAAAACAAGAGGGTTGGCTTACTTAGCTAAGCTTCTTGTTGCATGTAATTTTCTTAAATCTGATTAGGATCGTTTAGGCTTTTCTAATTATAGCAATCTCAGAAAGCCATGCCCACTACCTGTTTACCTAGGAGCTTTCCTCTCTCCTTTCCCCGCCTCCCCCACCCAAAACTGAAGTTCTTGTGTGGCTAAAAAAGGCAAAGGCAAATTTCACATCCATAAGAAATGTCAGTACAAGGTTGTATTTCAGAATCGTGTGAGCACCACACTGCCAGTTTTCAGAGAAGCTGCTGGAGCTGTACCCTCAGAGAAGACAAGCTGCTCATTAATCTCAAGTCTCAATCTCAGTGAATGGGCCTCCTAATGACAGTGATGCCACCAGAGCTAACCCGGGGCCTTTGGAATCCTAGGATGCCTTAGGCTTTGCTCAGACTTTCCAGCGTTGGGCTTTATGTGCTTTTGTCACTGGACAAGACGGTTCTTGTGGCATTACTTTGTTTTTATAATGCATTCCTGAACCAGCAGCCTCCAAATGTAACTTCATTTCACCTACAATCTCCAGCTTCAGGACGATCACTCTTTTCTGCTGTCAGGAGTTGGGCATGAAGCTCCCAAAATCTTTTCCTTCTTTAGGCGTACAAGTGTTAAAGATACATTTGCACCTTGGCACTCAAAGTAGGCACATAACTTGGGTAGTGATTCACTGAGAAACAATGAAATCCCATGTAAGGAGGAAGGAGATAGTGTACATCTTTGTTCATAAATCTGTTTTTAATCAAAGGATGGCTTACTCTTTCAGATCCTGTGTCCTCCTTCTCTGGAATTTGGGCTGGGAAGGAGGGGGAAGAATGAATTAAATAAGAAATTTAGCATTTAGACATACAAAATAATATTTTTTACAAAATTGTAGTCTGTTATGGATCAGAAATAGAATGTAATTTGAGGGATGTTTTAGCATTCTTCTCTCTCAATAAGCACTGGCATTTTTTTCAGGCATGGTACGGCACGAATCATTTTCTCCAGCTACAATTTACATCTAGGCTATTCATTGCAGTCAAAATGCTACTAAAATTAAACCACAAACTGCCCCCAGTGATAAAAAACATAAATAATTATGTCTGATAAATATTAAAAAGTAAGGGGGGGGGGGGTGTTATGGGTTTGTTTGGTTGGTTGGTTGGGGTTTTTTTTACAAAAAGGAGAATAGAAAACACCTCGTATCTTAATAGCTCTATCTTACACAATATGAGGACTATCAGAGCCATGGAATCTCTGCCACACTTAATCGTACCAAGGTGACTGAACAAGGGCAGTGAGCTGGCTGAGGTGACTGATGTGAAGGTGATGATGATAGGTTAGGTGATGTAGTCTTAATGCTTACTCACCAAGTCACATGGAGCAGCTGGGCACAGTCACCTCTGCTTTCCATGGTCAGTCATGAGGATGGAGCAAGGTCTCAAATTTGAGGATCTGGATAGGTTTTGTCTGAGTTGCTCTTTAAGACCCCCTGGTGTGCAAGATGCAGTAGGATAGAGCCCAAACATAGTAAAAGCTCCACCAGTGTTATCTGAGAGCTTGAAGAACGCAGGAGGTTTGATGGAGCTCAAGTGTTTCTGGAAGCCACAACTGGGACCAGTCAAAGGAGATAGATTTGAGCACCCTGGGACAAGTCATATTATACCTTTTCCTATGTACCAAGCAAGGATGGTTTTGCAGTCATGATAAAAGAGTATCTTCTACTTCCCAATAACTGATATTTGCTGATAAATGGATAGCTATGGTGTCATTTGCGAAAAGAAATCCTTTGTCCGTTGGCAACTTCTTTGTTATATCACAGCTGCCCACATATAGACATTCTTCTTGAGTGAAAGAGGTTTGCTTTCTCTCTTTTTCTCATCCAGCTTAGAGCCCTTGCTGTTGAGTAGTTTGTGGCCCAAATTTCCAAGAGGTTTTGCACCACAAACATTTTCCTGAAGTATTGTCTGGAATTGGCTGTCTCTGTGTGGTCAAAGGTCTTGTGACATAAATGCTTCTTTCTTCTCTCTTCCTACCATTCATGTTCAGAAATTGCAGGAAAGCCTCTTTCCAGTGATATCAGGTATCTCTCAGGTTTTTATTATTATCGTTATGGGTGTTAGCCTGACTTACTGAGTATCCCTTTGACATTCAGTTTTCAAGATTTGTTCAGGGCTCCTTCAGCACCACCATCACCATCACTGCAAATTCCTGATTCCTGAAGATGATTTGCTTAAACAGTTAAGTTACAGAACTTACCTTGAAATGACTCCTCTGACTTCTCTTACTGCTTCCTGAAATTCAGAGGTCGGTAAGGACAAGGAAGCTGAAAATACAAGTAACACCAGTTTGAGGGTGAGTCAGATATTCCCTTTGCTAAAATAATATAATGATAACAATATGTTCCTTCCTTACCACAAGGCAGAAGATTCCAACTGTGTAATGAACTCCTTGGTGGCTATCTGACCTCTTTTCCGTGCATGAGTTCCTCAGCTAAGGCGCAAGTATCAGATGTTTGCAGGAGGGCATGAGAATGTATCCTCTAGGAGAAGAAACATCCCAAGATACACTATCGTCCTTTTGCCCAGTTAAATAAGAGCATGCCTTTGATGTTGTCAGCTTTGGCTTCACCCTTTTAACCACTTCTGAAGACGATCCAGCTTCCTCTGGATTGCAATGTACGTGGATTTTGGACCTAACATTTGGACACCAAGACTGTTATTTAATTTGGAAGATATTAGACACCACTCTATGCAGCACTGGAGGAAAACAGAGTCCAAGAAAACTTTTCCGTATAGTTCTCAGTAACAGGGAATCCACAGAGGGAGGTCTGAGTGGGTTCCAGGACTTGTGTACAAGATCCAAACTACTTTTCTGTAGTATCTCCCCAAGACTCATCTCCTCTCAGAAATACCTACTGTACAACTCACCCTGTTGGCACACGTGTGCCAGCACACTCACGCTAGAACAATTCTGAATCCTAGACTTTCTTCCCCTAGCAGAGTGGGAGATAGCTAACAGCACAGATAAGATGTCCTGTGTTCTGTTAGAAAGCTCTGGACCTGCTGGAAGCCTTTCTAAGATTTGCACAGCTTTTCGGCCCTTGTTGCAAGTGACGTTTGGATCATGCAGGGACAGTTTAAGATCATAACCAGCTGAAATATGTTTTCAGTGGAATTTCAGTAAAATTGATAGGAATTTACAAGACACTAATACCAAAAACAAGATGCAAAAAATATTTGACAGACTGAATCTTCTCAGCTTTTGGACATTTGTAGTTATTTCCTCATAAAGGATTTTAACGTTATCAGTTTGCTCAAGTAAAATCTTGATTTGGGAAGCAGTTACAATACGTGTCTGTGAGGCTGGGTTAACTGATGAACATCCAGTGATTTCAGCAGCATTATACCGATGTGCTCCAGCTGAAATATCAACACAGGCTTTGGAAAGCTCACTAATATGACTATATATTAAACAAAAATAAGTCCAAGATACAAAGTTTGATCTCTTTTGTTGTTGCAACCTCCTTAAAATATAAATGTGTTTGGAGCTTGAAACTGGCTAACGCCATGATACAACTGTGGTCCAGCAGCAAACCTCAGATTTGTATTTCGGCTGTACTCACATGTTTTAGCTCTAGAATTTGGCTTCATCTTTCAATTTCAGTGTTTCTGTGTGCTCAGGTTGCACAGTGTGCAGGAGTCATATAAGAAAATCAGTAAAAAGCCTGAGCCATTTAAGTGCAACTACAACGTATTTAAAAGCAGCTTGGGACTGATTTTTCTCTCCCTTATCCTGGTTTTACACTGATGCTGTTCTCTTTAACTCCGTGTACCTCTTTTGGGGTTACATTTGTGTAACTGAGAGGAGAAAAGGACTAGTTTACTTAGCTACATACCATCCCAAAGGACACTTTAAAGTTTTAGCATGTATTCTTCTTCATCTTTTTTTCCTTTTAATCCTCCCTAAAGCTCAAAACATCCGAGAAGGATGAACAGAGAAAGTTTGTGTAATGGGTGATCTTTCTTTAGATAACTTATCACCAAGGCAGTGGGAGTTTTTTATTCCTTCCACCCTGTCAGTCGGAATTGGCTCCAAGATACGAGAGATTAGCTGGGCTTTAACAGCAAAGAAACACAAACAAAAAAGAATTAAAAGAAAACAAGAGCCTTTACTCAGATAACGTTGATGTTAATTTTCTCATTTCATTTTTGTTACAAACAAACTTTTTAAAAGCACATATTAAAGAGGCTGTTAAGTGGATCCAACTTGTTGTACAGTTAATTACTTTTCAATATTTGCTACTTATCATTAGCTCCACAAAAATTATTGAAAAAAACCACCAAACTGCCTTCTTGATAGCTAAAAGAAGATGTCGGTGATGTTTTGTTGCTGTTTTCCCCTCCGCTTTTTCAAGGATGAACCATGAGGTAACAGCAGAGGACTACAACTAGTCCTTGTTGTCAGCGAAGGCTCTTTGTAAGGATGCATTGAGTTAAAATTTACAATTATTGCTCAGTTAATTGGGCCATTGCGTTTGTACTCTCAGAGCTCAGGTAGCATTTCTGATCACCACGTAATTTCAATTACTGGGACACAGTAATTCTCACACCAGAACAATGCATCTGGAAGCACAGAAGCTCGGAACAGCTGCTGGGATGCCTCACTGAACTGCCATCTGACAGAAAGCAGCCAGACAGGTCTTAATACTCACCCTGGCAGGCAGCGGCTGCTCTGGGTAGCCATGGGACATGAGCTCAGAAAGCTTCCAGAAACATTAACTCAAATGCAGAAGTCACCTTGGATCTCCAGTGAGTGCCTTGTTCTTTGAAGGTCTCAAATATGCTACTGAACCATCCTGGGGTAGTGTTGGTGATGCCACCAAATCAAGGAATGCTTGTGGACCCTAAACACTTGAGTTGATAAACACAAATAACTCAAACAATTTAAATACCTTTGCCTAACTAGAAAATAGAGACATATCTTACGACATGAATATGTGGGACCGAGTGATCTCGGATCTTTAACACTGAAGGTACCCTAGCGTCAGTTTGTAAATCACAAGGACGTAAAGAATTATCCTTAGGAGTTACCGGGCAAGTAGTACAAAATAATAAATCATTTTAAAGACTCAGATTACATAAGTTTAAGTGCTCATTAATCAGCTCGGTATTGGTTGACCATTGCTTCCATCATTCCTCCTGACAAAAAATTCTTTCCTGACCATCGTCCAGCTCAGAAAGGGCATACAGGCTGTATGCCTTGTACAGCAGCATATAGTTGAGAATAGCCCTGAAACAGCCTTTCTAGACTAAATAGTAGCTTTCCTGGTGGAGGCAGGTTTTCCCCTGTGTGGACCTGGCACACAGAGTTTTTTGGAGCATTTGCACACCACCAAGACCAGATCACCCTCACACAAGTCATTATGCAAACTTCCAGTTGTTGATAAAGTAACTGACTCCCTTTAATGTCTGGCAAGACTCAGATTTGCCTGTCTAAGCCATTTTAGGGTGACTAGTGGGAAGGGTTAAATGGCAAGCTTATTTGAGTGGGTCAGCCTGAGCAACACAGAGAAAAAAAGTTTGGTGAATGCTCCATCTCTCATCAAACAAACACACTGATGGTCCTGTAGGGTCAGGATCTCCCAGCAAGCCATCTCAAGTCTTGAGAAGGATACCTATGGAGAAGCAAGGACGTGAGCAGGGGCACTGGTGAAACCCGAAGGCCATAAGTTTGGACAGGCTAACAGAAACTCCAGGAGCTACAGAAACCAGCCCTGGGGGTTGGTCAGGTTCATGGCCTCCTGAAGGTGCAGCTCATGGTCTTTCTCCAACAGCACTGTCCCACCAAGGCTCTGACGTGGCCTTTGGTGGACGGGGAGCTCCTATCCAAGTGTGGCCAAGAGTATGGCTGTGACTGAGGCTTACCATACCTGGCAAGGAATATTGTCACCAGATCTCTGAACACAGAGAATAGCTACTCTAGAGCTCAGAGGGAATATTTTCTTTACAGATGCTGCAGCAGGGAGAACCCAAAACTTAGTGCTGTTTTTCTGGGTCTTTTGTGTTAGGTAAGAAATGCCAGAAAGAAAACAATGTAAAATTACCTTCTGGAACATGTTGATGCATATCCAAAATCATAACAGCTTTTCCATTAAGCCAAGAAATACCTCCTCATAGTGGTGTGAGAGCATCAGCAGCCACTAGCAGGAAGGGGACCATCATGAGAGCCTTTCATCTTGTAGGGACAGCCTGGCATCATCACTTCCAGGGGCAGCCCAGCCCCTCTGAGCTCAGGACAGGAAGCTACAGGAAGGAAAACACCAAGGCAGTCTTGAAGAACACAGTATTTCACAAGCACATTCCCCCCACACTCCTGGGTGTCCCAACGATCAAGGCAGTTTGAGGTTAATCAGGATTGTAAGAAAGTACTATAATTGGATGCAAAAGTCTTAACACTCAAGGGATAAAAAACACTGTTCATTCCAGGAACATTTTAGCAACTGTTGACTGGTAGAAAGTAAACAGATTTCAAAAAGTGTCAGCATGCCATACCACTGCATGCCATTCCAAGATGAACATTGTTCCTAAATATATTTCCTGTGAGTGGAAGAGGAAAACAAGTCTAATTTTAAAGAAATAAAACCAAACCAGATGTGCACAAGAGTATGTTTTAAGCTGCTTTTTTTTTTTTTAAATAATTTTTTTTCCTTTACATTAGAGGTACCAAGTCAGTAAATGTACTCTGCAAGCTGGTATGGCATTCGTTGCCACCCTGCCTAGCACCCCTGCTGTCCTTGGGAGCTGCACCCATTTGCCAGTTTCTCAGAATGTGTCACTGAGAGCAGGAATGCAGCAAACGGTTAAAACAGATTCAGGCCCTTTGGAATTATCAAAACCACTTGTGCTTTCATGATTGTGCAAGGTGTGATGTTGAGCTTTGGCATATTATGAAAAATAGCTGACAGTACATGTAACTCATTAGACTATTGCCAAGAAACATATGCTAAATGACCTTTACATTGAAGGCGGCCTGTCTGCCCAGTTCACTGCTAGTAGGCACTTCTGGAGTGGTTTTGCTTGCAATTAAATCTCCTGATTGATGGATCTCCTGTTTGTTAATGGTCAGTGCTGTTATACATACCATATATCATATATAATATTGGAATATGAGTGACTCTAAGGCAGAAAGTATTATTGCTGGTCTCTGATTGGAAAACAAGGATTTCTGTTAAACAGGAAGAAGCTTTAGGTAAGTGTAAATGTTTGCTCGAATTCCTCCCCACCCCCAACCCCATAGGTGTGAATAAGCATGTCAGTTCTTGCTGGTTGCTTCTTTCCTAGTTACTTCCTCAAACTGAGACTTTGGGGGTAGGGCACTGGGACTCTGGGGGTGCTCATCCCAGGGGAGATTGTAATTGACTTTCAAATGCAAAAAAACTGGTCAAACCAAACCACATGACACCAAGAGGGAATTTCCAGATGCTAGCATGCAAACAGGTAAGGCAAGAAATGAAAGGCCACCACAGGAAAAAAAAAAAAAAAAAAAAAGGAAATGCAGAGAGTAATTCCCTTGCTGACCCCCTCATAACAGTTACACAATGCCTGTTTGTGATTTTTTACTCCCTTCCCACAAGACAGGTCATACACTTTCAATGTAGACATATGCTCGTGCACACACACACACACACACACACACATCATTACAGTTACCATGATCATACACCCAGTCTTAGCAATTGCCTGTACAAATGACTCTTTGTTCCAAAAGCCATCTGTGAATTGTAATTTTGCACACACTTACTGTAATTATGTGCAAATTACAGAAATGCACATTTATGAAGTCATGACTCTGTACATCCATTCAGGTTAGAGAGCAGGTGGGGAGAGCGGAACATGGACATTTAAGATACTCCTGCCCCTAGTAACAGCTAGAGAATGAGGAAGAAATGTTTCAGACAGTGTTATATTGGCATTCTGATTGATGTTATACAAAGAAGAAAGAAGGGGAATTTTTTACCATGATAGCACCGCAGCAGGCTGAGATGGGAATGCCAGACAAATGAACCCTGTTAGCACAAGTCTGTAATTTCTTTCAAGTGAGAAGAGTACTCCCTAATAAAGCACATGGCAACCATAAAGCTGCTGATACCATACTCATTAGCCAAAAGGTCAAGAATCCATTAGCAGCTGCCACTGCAGAAAGTCATAGGGCCAATAGCTGCAGGAGGCAGCAGCTGTAGAGAGCCCTGCAGATGACACAAAGCATCTGATAAGAATCAGGCTTTGCAACTTCTAATCCCATGTCCTGTGATGGATAACATAACCTTGCTATTGATTAATGCTTCCCAAGCCTTGGCTCATGTCAGGTGGCAATGGATCAATAGTTTTCTAGCTCTTAATGCAGCAGCTAAACCCCTCGTCAAGATTTGCACATGCAGCCACTAGAAACAAGTTCCTGTTCCTGTGCTCTTGTATTATTCCTTTTGACGGGTATGTTACCAAGTCCTGACCTCCATTGTGTCTTTAATTATAGATGGCAGGATACAATTCCTCTCAGTTAGACAGGCAGCATACTGTAGCTATTTAATGACCACTTTGCCCTGCCCAAGCATTTCTCTAGTGTACAAGTACCTACACTGAGCTAAAAGCTCATTTCTCTTTTTCCATCCCTTTCACTCTCCTTCTCCCTCCCACCAGATTGCACAATTCAAGGTGAGAAAGCAAACCAGTGTCCCTCCACGAACAAACAAATAACATTTAATTCAAGCCTGCAACTATTGATGATGGGAGACACTGGACACTAGCAACTTCCTTCACCTCTCTCACAAGTCAGCCTATGAGCAAGTGGAGAAACAACAATACCTTCCTTAAAAGGAAAACTATACAAAATGCTAACAAAGAGTTAAGCAAATTTGCATTACTGTACTTATGTGCAAGACTAGTGTGACTCCAGGCCGCCCCCGAGCTGTGCTTGGGTGGTCTTCTACAAATTCGTATGCAGCAATCTATTAGTGGTATCTAGCAGTGATTTATGCAGCTGTCAAGCTGCCTTCATCCCTACAAGTGAATTGTGGGCACCATCAACTAATGCAGACTCCTTCATAGTGTCTAAAGTAAACGAGGGCCAAATTAAAAGAAAAACAGCCCAAGGTACCACCCACTCATCTTCTCAGTTCTTTAATGACAAGTTCCCTCTACAGAAAAAACATACAGCTGCTCATATGAGACCACACTTACAGAGACCCCACTGTCTAATCACAGACAGCCTGTGAAAGTCAGCTTTCAGGGACTTGGTTGGAGCAAGGAGAACAGGAAAAGTTGGCAGACTTCCACCAAAAACTAAAACAGTATTGATGGCAAATGAAATTGACAGAGGACCAAATCAGTTAGTTTTCATAATAAATACTGATGCATTATTTTGTCAGGGAATAATATGAACCATCTGATGATGATATAATACACTTTTGTAGCATGTGTCTATGTCTTTGTTTTCAACAGGAACCAGCGATACGGTGTATCTTGGTCCAGCCACCAATGCTAGCCCTAACTAGTGGCTGATCCAACCCAACAACCTTGGTTTTGCTAGCATGGGTGTACAAACACACTGGTGCCTTCCAACCTGGGGCAGAACAGCATCCCTGAGTCACCCATGGGAAAAATGCCAGTCTTCATAGTCATTTTTTACTAGTTTATGTGAAAATGGAGTGAGAAATGCTTCTTGTCCAAAATACTCTCAATGAACAAATGTATCAGAAAAGCAGGCATATGCACACAAACACACTCGCCCTTTCTTTGAAAAGATGCTTATATTTGATTCTAAACTGAGGAAAAAATTGTTCCTGGCAAGACCAGAAACTTGATCACTCTAAGGCATAATTAATCGTCACTGACTTTGACATAAAAGAAACTAATACTTTCTGCATAAAATGACAGCCTTTCTTCATAATTAGAGATAAACTTACAAGAGTCTTGTGCTGTTTTGAGCCAGCAGAATGGAGGGAGTTTGTGGTAACAGGGTCTGGCTGGTTCCGCTTTACAGAGCATGTTTTTAATATTGCACTTACTAAGAGGGCAGAATGAGGGAATCACCTGTGGACACTGGCAGAGAAAAGAGCTGTCCATCAGTAAAATGTCTGTTAACAGCCTCATCCTGTGCAAAAGGATCGAACTCTAGACAATCTGGCCAAAGACTAATCTGTGCTTGATTGACAGAAGTGTATCCATCCCCAGCAGTTCCAGACAGACTTTCATCAGACTGTAGCAATTCCCAAACCACAGCCCCTTAAGGAGATGCCACTGACCTAGGATTCAAACAGGTGCTAAGTTGGTCTTGTCCTCAATCTTTTCCCAACACAGTCATCAGGGTGAGGATCAGCACGGGACACTGACATGAGGAAAATGGTGCTTGAGCCAAAGTTCTGTGCTAGACAAATGGACACAGTTGTCTTCATATCCATTTCAGCAGCACTGTCCTCCCAGAGCTGCCAAAGGAAGGAGACAGGAATTAAGAATTCTTTAGTTGCCTTAATACTTGTGCCATCATTTTAAGAGTTTCACTTCTATCACATTCAGAATCTGAGAACTTTTGCCATCAAGTACAAATGCCCTTAAAGGTCTGTACCCTGTTCTAATACTCTTTGGGACATTTTCTTTATCTCTGGTGCTGAACAGGGTGTGAACAGCTGCAGGGCCTGTAATAGTGATGGTGGCCAGCTTTCTCTTTTGTGATTCCCCTCCTTTTTTCATTATTGTTCAGTCTTGAATTACTGTGCTTTGTCCTAGCCTCAAAATTACAAGTAATTTCTTCTCTCCCTGACGGGCCTCAGACATAACAGCACAAAAGAAATCTCCAAGCCATCCTAATTTTAGAAGGCGCTCATTTGCTGGACAGTTCCCCAGTGACCCGACACAGAGAGTAAAAAGGAGCTAGCTGGAAAAGGCACTTGCTGCTGTTTAGAAGCAGGCAGAAGCACTGACGGCTTCTGTCTTAGTGCTTTTAGTGTGCTGCTAGAGAGGGTGGGGGACTGAGGCATATGCAAACACCAACAGCCAAAACACCCCAGAGTGAAGCCCACAATGGCCTTGTCCTCATTCCTGAAACTATGGGTAAGGCTGAGCAATGGCAACGGGCTTTTTTTTTTTTTTTTTGCCATTACACATCAAATTATTTCTTCCAGGAGGAGGAATTCTGATGGACAGACACTTCATTTTAGTGTTGGGTTTGCTTTATTTATTATCAGATGTGTTTATTATGACTCATGAACTGAAGATAGCACTCATCCTGCCACCATGAAGAGGATCTTAGGGTTGGCCTGATGTGAGTGGTTCCTACACCAAAGTAAGCGAGATCTTGCAGGGTGATAAGAACCCTGCCTCCAGACTGCAATTAAATACTTAGGAGCATAACCCTTTGACTAAGTAGTACTGGCAGTAGCAAAGACTGTCTAGTTAGTGGTGATAGATTCTTATTAAGACTGGTGTCTCGTGCTTCAATTCAGAAATCCAGAAAAAAATGAGACCCTCTCTGAATATCTTTTAGAAGGGAGAATACTAAACCACACTGGCAACCACAGGTATATCAAGGACAAATTAAAAGAGTAAAACATCCTTTCCCTTTGGCAAAAGCCTGTTTAAGTTCATTCTTGATGCTCTGGAGTAATTATACAGTAGCTAAATTACTTTCTACCTCATCATTTTCCCATTCTCCAGCCATTATTGTATTTGTAAATGCTTACTAAATAAGACTTCAAGAAGAGGAATGCTAGTGAAATCAGTCTGGTCTATGACTAAACTATTGCAGAAGTCATCTTGGGGGTGACAGAGGTGTTCACAGAACCCTACTATACCCGAGGGACATGTTCTGAGTAACACCATACCACTGCAGTGATTCCAGCCATCTATAATGAAGAAGGCGGCCATCATTAAAACCCACACAGTTTTACTGCTGTCTCTGGGGACATCATAATGGTCCTTTGCTGGAAGAGATGGAAGAATGTCAAGAATGTAGGTCACATGGTTGCCATAGTGCCACTTGTATGCATGTCTATTTAGATGGTTTGGCAAAAGCTGGTATGCCAGATATTCGGATTCATTGTTCATATCTACCAGATCTGAAATACAGCAGAAATTTAAGAACATACCCAATAAATATGACCCACATTATGGAGGATGAAGCCACATATTAACTTCATTTTACACTTCTTGGAGAGCTGCTGTGCTTGTCATGACTGTATTTATTCAGTTGCCTATTCCTCTCCATGAAAAAAACAAACAGTTGTTTTATGGGAATGCTACAAGTGCTATAAATTGCAATTTGGTGAGTTTTAAACATGCTAAGAAACATCTTGCCAGGTAAGTATTTTGAGAAACATAGATTCAAATTTTAATGGTAAGGTAAATCTCCTTGTAAACGAATGCAAAGATAAAACATGTGCACCTGCATCTACATGTGTGTGTCTCTGTGTGGAGAGGGTGCTGTAAGTCCACATTGCACAAAAGAGATCAGCACAGAAGTCTCTGAAGTACCACTGACTGTACTACGTCCCAGACCCAGGAAGAGCATAGTTCTGCCAGTATAGAGAACAGCTTGAGCTACCTAGCCATACTAGAGTGTAATACAATTTAGCCTGGACATCCAACTGTACTAAAGTAGCAATACTGCCTGAAAGACAGTACAAGGTTCAAGCCCCTTTGGAAGAAATTTGCAGATCTTCCCCATGACTGTGGACTGGGGTGGTGTGATGGCTCGGGTCAGTTAGATGACATTCACAGCAGCATGAATGAATATGTCCTAACCAAGAGTGTCCATATTAGGGCACAGAAGTTAGTAGAGACAGAGTGAAGCTGTGGGACCCCTTGAAATCTCACATGGAGTATTAAATAGTACTAATGTTCCAGAGGCAGATATGATCAGGGCTAAGGTAGTCACAAAAAAGTAGATGGCCTCAAATAGGGAGATGCACTGGAAGAAACTTAAACACATGGAGATGCCCAAAAGATAAAGATTTCCAAGAGATGTGCTAATTAAAATTAATTTTTTTATAAAGGAAAATCATTTAAAGCACAGAAGGAAAAGTTCTACTCTTGGAAAGGGAAGGCTTTGGTGATGAAAATAGATATAATGGCTGAAAGTGTAACTCAGCATGTTGAAGAGATTAAACTCAGCAGCAGCAAAAGAGGAAAGGAAGGAGAGGGAGGGCTGAATTCAGTATGAAGTATGAGAAAGATGCCTAATGAGAAAAGTAAGGCCAGAAAAGTTTGTCAAAGTTTCCACACCAAACAATTTGTTCAGCCAGCAGAACTGTAAATCAGAGACTATTTTATTTTTGGCACAGATATAAATGAAACCTTCTAGTCAGGAAAACATATTTCATTACGTGCTGTGTAACCTCCCATTCTTAGAGACACGTTGTATCCAGGACTTAAAAACCTGCCTAGAGAATGTTCTGTAAAACAGTCTGATTTTCCCCGCGATCTCCCAGCAGCTCTATCAATATCTCATCTTCCACAGATTCTCTTCCTCATGTTTGTTTCCCACAACACCATATCCAAAGGAGACAAGAGGTTCTGGCAGCTTTCAAGCAAATTAGGTCACAAAAATGTATTTTACATGATTTAGAAATGGTTTGGACTGTCCCACTAGAAGCAGGCCTACAGATAGATTATTTAATCTATTAAAAGGGCAGAAATAAGTTTAGAATTCTGAATCTACATCTGAATACAAAATACTTTCTTCTAAGACCTAGTTGTAGCTTGAAAGGCATATAAAATGAAAAGAGGCTCCTAAACATAACTGGTTTATGAGTGAATTCCCTAGCAGCAGCAGGATGAGAATACCAGAAACAGTCAGGGGTCCAAGTACTGCGTGATCAGCCTGAACAGTTGCAGGGGCTGATTCACACAGCTACTGGCAGGCCTTCTTTGGCCCCTCGTCATGATCTAAGGAAGAAATTATCTAAAAAATTGAAATTGTCAGCTCTTTTCAGCTCTTTGAAATGACAAAGAAGGTTAAGCCAGCCTGGATAGGGAAAGAAAAAAAGACTCATTGTGCAAGAGCTACTGGTTGTCTTACAGATTAGGTGGAAAAAAGAATCTCACTTGCAGTCGCTGGTGGGGAGAAGGCTGGTTTTATTTTTGGTGGTTTACCCCATTTATCTTTCAAAAATCACTTTCATTAACCAAAACCTTGAGATAGAAACTTGCTACTAAATTTCTAGAGTGAGTAACTGTAGAAGAGGTGTGTGACAGCAAAATCTAGCAAGGCTTGAGAGCAGTTTTGAAATGGGAGTCACCTTCTCAGCTAGGTCTCCAGCTCCATGATTGGGTGGTGTGATACTCCTCTGCCCTTGCAGTGGCTCATGTCCAGAGCTGAGTGCAGTAGAGCAGCTCATTACTGCCAGTTGGATCTCACACTCATCTGGGTAGGATGTTTAAAACTCCAGAAAGAAGAAGCAAACCTGAAATGTAATGAGATTCTTTTGAGCCTATTTTTCCCACGTGTCCAGGACATTCTTAATGGCACTACAACCATCTGGTTTGCCAATCACTCCTCCCAGTTGTGTATCATCTGCAAACTTCGTGAGGGTGCACTTTGTCCCAGTGTCCTAGTTCTTAAGAACAGTTTTAATCAGCAGTGGTTCCAGTATCAATGACTGGCATACACCATTAGGGACTAGCCTTCAACCAGGCTTCATGCCATTGATCACAATGCTTTAAGCCCAGAAGGTCAGACAGATTTCAATCCACTTCAGTGTTCGCTTATTTAGCCCACACTTCATCAACAATGCCATGCAAGACAGCATCAAAAGCCTCTCTGATGTCAAGACAAATGATGTCCACTAGTCTCCCCTCAATCCACTACGCTATTCATTTCATCATAGAAGACTACCCAGTTGGTCAGCAGTGATTCCCTTTCCTAATTCCATGCTGACTACTCCCAGTCATCTTTTTGTCCCTAATATATTTGCACACAGATAGTAGTCAAGTATGACTGATTGAAAGACAACCAGAAACTTGGCAAGACAATGAATTGTGTCAAAGAACTAAAATGGAAAGCAAATGATAAAGACATTTGTTAGATTGCTCAGAGAATTCAGGCACTTCCTCTGCCTAAGTTATTTTTACTACATGGTATATCAAGTCAATACGGTATGGCATGTTCAACTCAGTTTCTATAGCTAGTCACATGCTTTATTCTTTGTGCTTCTCATGGGCTTTCTCTCCTGGACCAATACATCCCAGACTACTTTCTAATTGCTCGGCTTCTGCTAGGATACTAGAGACTGCTTTTACAGTATTCCAGACTGTAATGGGGTTAGAAAAGCAATGCCTCCTTACTAACATTTCTTCAAAACCCTCAGGAAGAAAAAAAGCTATTTACTTTAAAGCCTCCCATCTCCTGGGGGAGTGATCCAGGCAGGTTATTATATAAAATGTAATGGACAGTGTTCCTTACGTCCCCATTTAACATTTACACATAATTATTTTAGTATAAAATCGTGTCTGCCACTGTTGTTCTTCCAAACTTCGTATGGGACAAGGATGGGTATTTTCTGCAGATGTTTAATGAAATTTTATTGGCATTTGGGAACCTTAGTGGGGACTTCATGCATGAGGAGTGGCCTTTGCTCTTTAGGCTGCAAGTTACTTAGCACCGTCATATCCGCAGTGTGTATTAATATTTACCATCACATTCTGTTGTGAACCATTGGCATCACAAAGAATCAAAGGAAAAGATTTTTAGGTATCTGCAAGATATGCTGTAGCAGCAGGAGGTTTCAGGGTTGCAGCTTGGCACCTTACAAGTTTAGACACCAAAGTCCATTTGGATATGGTCAGATGTTTTGCCTGTTCCTGTCAACATAGAAACACAATTGGATATACAAACTTGAATAGGTTGTACTTCTGCATTTCATTTACCAAAAGCCTTTTTTCCCTCACATACATTACATAAGAAGTGCTTGAGTAATGCAGGGTTCAAATGACTCATTAGAAAAACCTACAGTTACAACATGAAAGCCCTGTATCTGAAATAAAAGGTAATGCATGACACTAGACGTCCTTCCATATGTGTCAAAGGATCTGGGCCTGCTGCTAAGTACAGCAGTGGTCATATCCTTCATACAAAGGACATCATGCTCCTTGTGAGAGAACAGATCTGGTGATGGTAGTTCTTTGACTGTGACTAGGACAAGTGAATGCTCTGTTTCTTATCAGAGTGCTGGTATCTGTTCCTCCTTTCAGAGACTTCATCCAGCTGGCTTATGGCTCTCACAGCTCAGCCAAGAGGGTGGGGGGAAGGGGATTAGCCCAATAGTTTCAGTAAATTACACCCATTCATCAGCCCCTTGACTTTTACACTGAAGTTCTTGCCTTTTAAGGCAGACCCAGGAAAAATGATATAATGGTATGCCATACAGCATGTGTACATAGGGAACTGGGGACATATTTCATATATCTTTACAAGTCCTGTTTTGCAAAGTTTTCTAAAGGAGTTTTGAATTTATAGCCCGATAAGCAGTTTCACTACAGAGGATAACTGGATCTATGTGCTCAGAAAGAAAGCAAGCTATGTGCTCAGAAAGAAAGAAAGGTAGGTAGGTATGGGTTACTGAATGACACTCTCATCCATATGCAAGTATGTATGCACAGTCCATAAAATTCTGTTACTGACATCAGAAGCAAAATTCTCATTAAAGCTGGGATTTTACTCTGGGCCTGTGCTAAAAAATGAATTTGCATAGCTGTTATTGTTTAAAAAAAAAAAAAAAAGAGTGGTTTTTGAATGAAATGATAGTAGAAAGACACCATTGTCTTCATGTGCAGCGGGCTATTGTGAAAGAAACTTGCTAAATTAAATCCTTAGCATTGTTTCCAAATTTTAATATGAGTTTTGGGAGGGATGGGAGATTTCTCTTGGTACATTCCAACAAGTGTTGAGCTTTCTTTTGTGTTATGGAGCTCTGCTCATCTGGCTTTCTCCATAGGACTTCAGTGGAACATCTCCAATTTCTGCTAAATATGGATCTGGCCAAATAAAATTGCACAAAACATCAAATTGAGGACAATCATGCCTAAGTGTGTGGGCATTCGGGATTTCATCCAAATGAATCCAAAGAGGAAGTTGTGTGGGCCTGATTCTCACCTCACTCTTTGTCTATCACCAAATTATACTGTTATAAATCAACAACAGGTGGTTTATTTTCTCATTAAATCCTTTGCATAGATACTAGTAACTCAATGCATTAAGCACTGCCATTTGGTGCTTCATTTACCCAGGGAGCCCTAACCCTTACCACCACATCTTTAAAATTATTTTTTAGGAGAAGTAGAAGAAATGTAAGACTTATATTTTGTTTTGCCCTAACTTGATATGTCAGTTGGCTTCGACCCCATAGAGCAGTTTAAGTGGATGAAAAAGGAATGCAGTTGGGTTACCTGACTGCTACCAATAAATGCAAAAGTGCCAAGCCACGTAACGTAAGCCTCTCAAAAGGCATTAAGGGTGTACAACTGGTGAGTTACCAACATTTTTCACCACACCAATCATCCAAACGTAGTATTGGGCAACTTAGCTTTCTGAAACTAATTAACAAGAATTCGTGGCTGAAATTAGTGGTTCTCAAAAGTCTTTCCGACCATAATGTTCCATAATCTTCCTTCAAACTACACTATTCATTATGGATCGTATCCTGTGTAAGGTGAAGCTATGCAAACATCCATAGGACTACCGATTCTGAACCTTGCCTTGGCTTCACAACAGGATTGGGGTGAGGAGAAGCTGGATTTGTTCAAATCCTTACATTTCCACACTTTAGGACCTGCAAATCCATGTACTCTGTTTCTGACACAAAGCTGGTGAACTTGCTCTGGATAAAAATAAGAATGGCTATACAACGTTGCTTTTTCACCCTAGTAAATAAAATTACCTTTGTCTCTTCCACCCTCTGGAAGGTGGTGAAAAACATTGATTCATTTTAAGCCAGTCTGACTTAGAACAATCATCCCTCAGTAAATGAACCTGAATTTTTCCACTAGTACATTTTAGTCTGAGTTGATCAACTTCTAGAAATGCTGGATGGAAGGGACATCTGGAGGTTATTGAGTCCAGCCTTCACCTCAAAGAAGGATTATTGCCAGCACTAGAACATATCAGTCCCCTCCCTACTTTGCTGTTATTTTTTGGAAGTCAGATCAACCCACCATGGTATCTTACAACCACAAAATAAAATAGAAGGAGAGGAAAAGACTCACTGAAAACTCAAAGGCAGAATGGCCTGGTCTGGAATTTAAAAGGGTTACTTACTCTCTGTCTTCAAGAGTCTCTGTCTATTGACAGACAGTTAGGGAATGCACAGGTCAAACATGCTTTGTGAGGTTGCTGAGGGAACAGAGGTAAGTGTCCACCCTGGAGAAGAAAAATTAAAATAAAATCCAGTTAATGTATGTAAAAAGCTTTAGTTACTGGGTCAGCAGAAAAACAGCCCTCCTCAAAGATTTATATCCTGTATGAGTAGTTTACTGCTCTTTTGGAAGAAATTACCTAACCTAGCACAGAACAGCAAGAGTGAGTAAACCCTGGCAGAAATACATGGAATTATTTTTTTTAAAATATTAGAAAACATCCTAGATCATTTTTCCTTCAAGTGGTTTCATCTGATTTAAGGGCAGGTGAAGAATGCTCTGTTTAGAAATATGAAATTGTGGTGGGTAACACGTGAGATTGTGGCTTCCCTGCAAAAGGTTTCCTCAGAGACAGCTGTCAATACAGTACAGGCTGGTTCAGCTGTCCAGGCACTGGGGCATCTGCAGCTACGACCAGCAACACCCTGAAAGGTGAAAAAATCAGTCAAGCTTTCAAACTTGGTGGCAAGAAAAAACAAATCAGTTGTTCCAGAGGAGGCAGCAGGATGGTGATCAGCAGAGCTGCACAGAACTACCTTGGCCTCGAGCAGCCCCGTCCTGCTCCTCCTTCAGCAGCTGTTCCAGGTAGTTTTTGGGTGATCTCTGACCCATCCAGACCAGCTGTTACCACCTCACCTATCTCCCCACAGCAAGGCAGAATGGACTTTTATATACAAGTCAATCTGTTCCTGCCAGAAAGAACGTGGGTCTGTAGGGAGCCACTGGGGACAGCAATGGTGTCTGGAGAGCAGAACAGACCATCACTGGCAGGATCTTTTAGCTTTGATAGCTGCATGCAGAATTACTCAGATTTTAATCACTCAAAGGTAGCTTTGTCATTTTTTTTTTAGCCATAAATGATTGCTATAGACCCCCTGACAATATAACACAGGAAGAGCAAAACTGCAGGAAAGTTTAGGTATTTGCAGAGATCTGAAGATTTACTGTATTTTGGCCATGAAATCATAGCTCTGAATCCACAAGCACATAAATTCTACTCCATCACTCAATGTGTTTGCACCTAATGTATACACTGACCAATATAGAGCCTTGCAGAATACTTTCTCATCTGCCCCTCTGAAAGTGCTCACAGCACTTTATAGATGCATTTAGCTTCTCAGGATTAGTGTGGGTTACGTAGAGATGTTTTGTTGGGGGGGAGCTCCTGTGAGTTCAAGATGTTAAAGTTCACACTTTATGTGTGAAGCATGTGTATCCCAGTTTCGTCTGAGGACAGCAGCAGGACAAAGGGTTTGTCACACATGCTGAGTCGTTGGAAACATGATCACATGAGGTTAGAGTAGTCATCATAACTGATGTTAGGGTCATATCTTGTTTCTGATGAGTTTCAGCTGGTCCTGCTCAGGAAACACAGAGCAGCTGTTTTTATAAAGTTTTGTAAAATGCTGTATAGGCAACATAGATGGAATTCTAGAATAACTGTACCTAGGAGATCACAGAATCACAGAATCACAGAATTGTAGGGGTTGGAAGGGACCTCGAGAGATCATCGGGTCCAACCCCCCTGCCAAAGCAGGCTCCCTAGCTCATATTGCTCAGATAGGCGTCCAGGCAGGTCTTGAATATCTCCAGTGAAGGAGACTCCACCACCTCCCTGGGCAGCCTATTCCAGTGCTCAGTCACCCTCACTGTGAAAAAGTTCTTCCGCATGTTGGTGCGGAACTTCCTATGCTCCAACTTGCAGCCATTGCCCCTTGTCCTATCTCCACAGACCACTGAAAAGGGGCTGGCTGATTCCCCCTGCATCCCCTGCTTCAGATAATTATAAACTTTGATTAGGTCCCCCCTTAGTCTTCTCTTCTCAAGGCTGAACAGTCCCAGCTTACTCAGCCTTTCCTCATAGGGGAGATGCTCTAGGCCCTTAATCATCTTCGTAGCCCTTCTTTGGACTCTTTCCAGGAGATCTCTGTCCTTTTTATACCAAGGAGCCCAGAACTGGACACAATACTCCAGGTGGGGCCTGACCAGGGCAGAGTAGAGAGGGAGGATCACCTCCTTTGACCTGCTGGCTACACTCCTCCTGATGCATCCCAGGATCCCATTGGCTCTCTTGGCCACCGAGGCACATTGCTGGCTCATGGCCAACCTGTCATCTACCAGGACCCCCAGGTCCTTCTCCACTGAGCTCTTCTCCAGCAGGTCATCCCCCAGCCTGTACTGATACAAACAGTTGTTCCTTCCCAGGTGCAAGACTTTACACTTGCTTTTGTTGAACTTCATCTAGTTTCTCACTGCCCAGCTCTCCAGCCTGTCCAGGTCTCTCTGGATGGCAGCGCAGTGCTCCTGTGTGTCAGCCACTCCTCCCAGCTTTGTATCATCAGGTACTTGCTGAGGGTGGATGTTATTCCCTCATCAAGATCGTCAATGAAGATATTAAACAGGACTGGGCCCAACACCGAGCCCTGGGGAACACCGCTGGTAACAGGCCTCCAGTCAGATTCTACTCCACGAATCACAACCCTCTGGGTTCGGTCCGACAGCCAATTCTCAACCCACCTCACTGTCCACTCATCTATCCCATGCTTTCTCAGCTTTGCCATCAGGATGTCATGGGAGACAGTATCAAAGGCCTTGCTGAAGTCAAGGTAGATGACATCCACTGCTCTCCCTCCATCTACCCAGCCTGTCATGAGATCGTAGAAGGCTATGAGGTTGGTCGAGCACGATTTCCCCTTAGTGAATCCATGCTGACTACTCCTCATGACCTTTTAACTTCAAAATTAACCATAGATCCTCTTTAGCTATATTACTGCCATGTTCATGTGGCCAACAGAAAGAGCCAGATACCCAAAGGGAAAATTAGGATCATACAGCCTTGCCTTTTTCAAGCCAAGGAAACCTTGTCCAGTAACTTCTGCACCAAGATTATAGTTTCTCTTTTAGTTTTGTGCTTATCTTTTAGAATAAATATCCATTTATGACTTAAATGCATCAGGTGTGGGAAAATGCACCACATCCATACCCAAATCACTCCAAAGCTTAAGCAGTTTCCCTTTTAAAGATTTGTGCTTCATTTTTCATCTGCTTGTCCCATTCCAGCTTTCAACAACTTGATCTCAATACAATTTTTTCTGTTAAACCAGGGTCTTCCATATCTGAAGTATTGTTCCATGTAAGCATTTGTAGGCTGGAATTAGTTCACTTCTAAATCTTTTCTTGGATAAATAAAATAGACGAAGGTTCTTAAATCTTAATTTGCTAGGTATGTTTTATAGACCCTCAGCTGTGCTTATAAACCTTTCCTGAACACAGTCCAGTTTCTCAGGATCCTTTTTGAAGTAAGGACATGAAGTCTGTACTTTGGTAATGCTCTTACTTATATTTGAGACAGACATAGTACCCCTTTTCCTATTTTGATTGTCTCTTGCTTCTGCAATGAAGGATGGTATTCACAAGCTTAGCTGCTATGTTGCCATAACACTACAAGCTTCATGGGCTGCCTAAAAAGATGTTTATGTGTTTTTTATGTTTATTGTTCAGATTGATCCTCTGGGTCATATTTTAGAAGGATATTTTAAGTTCTGTGTTTTATAAGGATATTCTATCCTTATTGATTATCTAGTATTATGGTCCTGCACTGGTCTATTCACCAGCTGACTCTTATCAGTACATATCGTTGGTGTAACCATGCAATTACTTATCAATTCCACTTTTTGTATTCTTTCCCACTTTTCTAGCACTGGTTTTATAAGTTCTTCCCATAGACCAAAAAAGTCACTGAGCATCATTTGGCCAAAATCATATCTCTCAGAAGCATACTGGGAATGATCGTCTAGCACACTGTTTCTCCATTTGCATTTATTTTCAAGGAACCTTTAATATGTGTCTATGGTATTCTCTATTTTTAATACAATGCTAGGTCTGGAATGTGTTTCTTTTATCTGCATATCAAATAGGACTCATTCAAATACTCTATCAGTTCCCTTTGTCACTCATGCAACACCAATAAGGAAAAGCTCATGTAGACTCTGCAGCATCATAATGGTGCTTGTTGACTATACATCAAAAACGTTAACAGATCTGGTTCCACAGGACTTTGGTCAGTCTACTGGTAGCCATTGTTTTCTGCATCAAAGGACATGCTGATGTGCTACCAAACTGCTTAAATGGCTACTGCCAGTTCCCACGCATTGCACATAGAGATGTCATAGCAGCAGAGAGCAAACCCTAGGGCTGTTCTTGGGCAATGATAATGAAACGCAATCATGGTGGTGATGATAAGCTACCAGCTCTGTTATCTTTCTCAAACATCAAATTTCCTCAGAAAAGACACCAAGGTTATGCTACAAGGCCTGTTATCAAAAAGTTACCTTAAATGATTTGTTGTAACATTTCTGCAACTTCACTCAACACCTACGTGAGACTACCCAGTAATATACATACTGTGATTATCCTGTTTACCTTTTCAAGTATTGGCACTACTTCAGAATTTTCAATCCTCTGATACTCTCTGTGTGTTGATTTGTAAGAAAATCAATGTTAGCAGGTTAGTGCTCTCTTTCCAGTTAGACAGAGCTGTATGAAATTCTTCTGTTCTGTATATCTGAAGTGACCATTTCACCACAATAGGTTTTTTTTAATTCCTCCCTTTACCCCAACCCTACTGTCAGGGAATTTTGTTTTAACTAATACCTTTAGCCTTCCTTATCAGCTACCTCCATTTCTAAGTTCTGAATAACCATGAGCATCACATATGATTTCCATAATATTTTTGTTTGGACCGGGTTATCTTTTTATTGTTACTGTCCAATTGTTTGTTCCTTTTAGCTGCTATTTGCTCAGTGAATGGAGTCCTGGAGCCCCAGCAGAACACCTTCATCACCTGTACCACATCTTGAGGCTGGACAGTGAGGGAATGGTATGTCACTTGCTGTGTGTCACAGCATCAGAGAGAATGGGGGCTCTGGCACAGAGCATATCTTGTCACTCAGCAACATCCCTTCCTGCAGGCTCCACTCACATCAGCTGATCTGATCTCTTACCTGCCATAATCTAAGCTTCAGGGTTTCGATAAACACCCAGTGATCCAGGTGCTTACTTAACCCAGTTCACATGAATCAGTACCCCCAGCACTGTACAGAATGAACAGAGTGGCACAGATCCACACGTCCTCCAGCCACGTGAGAAACACCATCAAAGTGGGGTGTCAGACCTGCTTTTATTGTGCCCAGGCAGAAACTAGCAGCAGCAAGAGAAAACCACAAGAAACAAGGGGAAAGGCATAAGTACAGGTCCTGTGTTGCATGAACTAATTCTGTTCAAGGCACTTTGCTTATTTCTACCTCTTTACACTCTCTTGGTGTTTTACTTAATCCATTGACAATTAAAACCCAACTGTGCATTTGAATTATAGCTTCAGCTGAATCTTTGGAGTCAATGCCTCAAGTAACCTAGAAAGCAAGGGCAAAGGGCCACATTACAAACCTCATGCATGGTCTTGGAAAACTGCACAGCTTTATGAGTCAACATGCTATTCCATCATCCACAGAGTCTGTGAATCCCTTCAAAGATGGATGGTAGATCAAATGCGACAGAGGGTTAAGAGAAGTGAAGACTATCTTGGTAAACTGCACTTCTGAAATGCTTCAATTAATACAGTAGATGCTTTGTTTAGTTATTCTAGAGGAGATTATCTTACATAAATTCAATTTAAAAAGCAAGAATAAATTACCATAAAGGTAGTATAAATATTTAAGAAGTTACAACATAGTTTTATGGCATTGCATTATGTATAATATATTAAAAATTAGGAGCTCTATTTAGTAATATTGGCTTTAGCTAGAAGCATCAGATTAAGTTTAACACAAAAATTAACAGAGAAAAAAATTCAGTTTTACTGTACAGTTGATTAAAATTACTAATGTGTGATGTAATTGTACCTCTTCAACACAGACAAAATGGCAGTTGTTGAATAGTATCCATTACATTTTAAATTTTACAGAGGATGTGATTTCCTGAGTTTAGCGAACACATCTTCCCCATCTCACGTACATTAGTATCACAGAATCACAGAATTATCAAGGTTGGAAAAGACCTAGAAGATCATCCAGTCCAACCATTCACCTATTACTACTAGCTCCCACTAAACCATATCCCTCAATACAACATCCAGTCTTTCCTTGAACACCCCCAGGGTTGGTGACTCCACCACCTCCCTGGGCAGTGCATTCCAGTGCCTGACTACCCTTTCTGAGAAGTAGTGCTTCCTAATGTCGAGCCTGAATCTCCCCTGGCGCAGCTTGCTACCATTCCCTCTAGTTCTGTCACTGCCTACACGGGAGAAGAGGCCGACCCCCAGCTCACTACAACCTCCCTTCAGGAAGTTATAGAGAGCTATAAGGTCTCCCCTAAGCCTCCTCTTCTCCAGGCTGAACAATCCCAGCTTCCTCAGACGCTCCTCGTAAGGCCTGTGTTCCAGACCCCTCACCAGCTTAGTAGCCCTCCTCTGAACGCGTTCCAGAGCCTCAATGTCTTTCCTGTAGTGAGGGGCCCAAAACTGAACACAGTACTCGAGATGCGGCCTCACAAGTGCTGAGTACAGGGGGACAATTACCTCCCTGCTCCTACTAGTAACACTATTTTTGATGCAAGCCAGGATGCCGTTGGCCTTCTTGGCCACCCGCGCACACTGTCGGCTCATGTTCAGCCGTGCATCAATCAGTACCCCCAGGTCCATTTCCTCCACACAGTCCTCCAGCCACTCCGCCCCAAGCCTATAGCGCTGCCTGGGGTTGTTGTGGCCAAAGTACAGGACTCGGCATTTGCTCTTGTTGAACCTCATGCCATTGGCTTCAGCCCAGCTCTCCAGCCTGTCCAGATCCCTCTGTAGGGCCTCGCTACCCCCAGGCAGATCCACACTCCCAGCCAATTTAGTGTCATCTGCAAACTTACTGAGGGTGCACTCAATGCCCTCATCTAGGTCATCAATAAAGATATTGAAGAGGACAGGCCCCAGCACCGACCCCTGGGGAACACCACTCGTGACCGGTCGCCAGCTGGATTTAACTCCATTTACTACCACTCTCTGAGCCCGGCCCTCCAGCCAGCTCCTTACCCAGCCGAGGGTGTACCCATCCAAGCCACGGGCTGCCAGCTTCTGCAGGAGAATACTGTGGGAGACAGTGTCAAAGCCTTTGCTGAAGTCTAGGTAGACCACATCAACAGCCTTTCCCTCATCCAGCAGATGGGTCACTAGATCATAGAAGGAGATCAGGTTGGTCAAACAGGACCTGCCCTTCATGAACCCATGCTGGCTAGGCCTGATCCCCCGGCCATCCCGCACATACCGCATGATCTCCCTCAAGACTATCTGTTCCATAACCTTCCCTGGAACCGAGGTCAGGCTAACAGGCCTGTAGTTCCCCGGATCCTCCTTACAACCTTTCTTGTAAATGGGAGTCACATTGGCAAGCCTCCAGTCTTCTGGGACCTCACCAGTCAGCAAGGAGGACTGATAGATAATGGAAAGTGGCTCGGCTACCACCTCTGCCAGTTCCCTCAGCACTCTCGGGTGGATCTCATCCGGCCCCATGGACTTGTGGCAGTCCAGTTGGAGTAGGAAGTCTCTGACTGTTTCTTCCAGAATCACAGGGGAGTTAGCATGCTCCCCAGCTGAGACTACCAGGTCAGAGAGAGGGGTACCCTGAGGATCTGTTTGACCTTTAAAGACAGACGTAAAGAAGGCATTCAGAACCTCCGCCTTTTCCTTATCCTCAGTGATCACATTCCCAGCCTCATCCAGTAAAGAGTGGATATTCTCCTTTGTCCTCCTCTTACTGTTAATGTACTTATAAAAGAGTTTATTATTCTTTTTCACCCCAGCGGCCAGGTTAAATTCAAGCTGGGCTTTTGCCTTTCTGATTTCACCTCTACACATCCTGACAACTTCCTTGAATTCATTCTCAGTTACCCGTCCCTCCTTCCACAGGCGGTAGATTCTCTTTTTCTCACGGAGCCTCAAGAGTAACTCCCTATTCATCCACGCTGGTCTTCTTCCCCGCCAGCTCATTTTGCGGCTCAGGGGAACCGCCTGCTCCTGCGCCCTTAAGACTTCCTTCTTGAAGAGCAACCAGCTCTCTTGTACCCCTTTGTTCGCTAAGACTGAATGCCAAGGGACTCCCCCTACCAGTCTCTTGAACAAATCAAAGTCTGCCCTCTGAAAGTCCAAGGTAGCAGTTTTACTATTCCCCCTCCAAGCTCCACCATGAATTGAGAAATGTATCATTTCATGGTCACTCTGTCCAAGGCAGCCCCCAACCTTCACATCTCCTACCAGACCTTCCCTGTTCACGAACAGTAGGTCTAGCGGGGCAGTTCCTCTTGTGGGCTCTCTGACCAGCTGCATCAGGAATGCATCCTCTGTGCACTCCAAAAACCTCCTAGACTGCTTCTTCTGTGCTGTGCTGTACTCCCAGCATATGTCAGGGAAGTTGAAGTCCCCCATGAGCACAAGGGCTGATGACCGTGCAGCTCGTGCCAGCTGCTTGTAGAACACCTCATCTGTCTCTTCATCCTGGTTTGGCGGTCTATAACAGACGCCCACCAGGATGTCTGCCTTTTCAGCCCTTCCTCTGATCTTTACCCATAGGGATTCAATGTTATCATCCCTAGTCACAATCTCAGTGGCAGAAAAGGATTCCCTAACGTATAGAGCCACACCACCACCCCTCCTTCCTTGCCTGTCTCTCCTGAAGAGTTTGTAGCCATCCATTGCAGCACTCCAGTCATGGGAGCAATCCCACCATGTTTCTGTTATGGCAACCAGGTCATAGTTTGCCTGCCGCATTATGGCTTCCAACTCTTCTTGCTTGTTGCCCATGCTGCGTGCGTTAGTGTAGACGCACCTCAGCTGAGCCCCTTGCCTCTCCCCTAATCCCAATACCACTTCCCCAGGCCGATCTCTAGCAGACCTGGCTTTATCCCCTTCCCCCTTCCTATCTAGTTTAAAGCCCTTTCTACAAGTCCTGCCAGCTCCTGGGCAAGTATCCGTTTCCCTTTCGGAGACAGGCAATTCCTATCAGCTGTCCTCAGGCCAGGTGCCGAGTAGACTGCCCCATGATCAAAGAATCCGAAATTTTTGTGTTTGCACCAGCCTCTCAGCCATGCATTTATAAGATGGCCTTTTCTGCTTATCTCAGTGTTTGCCCCTGCCACCAAAGGAATACTGGCAAACACAACTTGTATGCCCGCTCCATCGACTAACTTCCCCAGCTTCCTAAAATCATTTTTTATAATCCTCAGGCTTCTATCAGCAAACCCATCACTGCCAGTCTGAACTACCAATAAAGGGTAGTAATCGGAGGGGCGGATAAGGCTGAGGAGTTTTCTAGAAATATCCCTGATCCGTGCCCCGGGAAGGCAACACACCTCCCTATGGGTAGGGTCAGGCCGACATATTGGGCCCTCTGTTCCTCTCAGAAGAGAGTCGCCCACAACTATCACCCTCCTTTCTTTCCTGGAGGAAGCAGTCTTCAAACGTGGAGCCGTCTGCCTTACCTTGGGCAAGCTTGACGGCAGCGCTCCCATGTCATCATCACTCACGTCTCCCTCTGGTTTCAGGGCTTCATACCTGTTACAGAGAGGGACTAGGGGAACCGAGGTATAATTCAGTACAGAGTGTGATTTCATGGTCTCTCTTTCTTCACATTGCCCTGGGTCCTGAGTGTGTTGGATTGACCCTGGTTGGAGGCCAGGTGCCCACCAAAGCCACACTGTCACTCCCCTCTTCAGCTGGACAGAGAAGAGAAAAATACAATGAAAGGCTTGTGGGTCAAAGTAAGGGCAGGGAGAGATCATTCAGCAATTACTGTCATGGCAAAACAGATTCATGTCAGGAAAATTAATTTATTACCAAGCAAATCATAATCAAGAAATGAGACATAAAACCCAATCTTAAAACCATCTTCCCCTTACCCCTCCCTTCTTCTTGGGCTTAATTTAACTCCCAATTTCTCTAATTTCTCTCTGAGTACCTCAGAGGGACAGGGAATGGAGGCTGTTGTCAGGTCACAGAATCACAGAATGACTAGGTTGGAAAAGACCTTTGAGATCATCGAGTACAACCATACCTGTCCTCTACTAGACCATATTCCTGAGCACCTCATCTACCCGTCTTTTAAATACATCCAGGGTTGGTGACTCAAGCACTTCCCTGGGCAGCCTGTTCCAGTGCCCAATAACCCTTTCATTGAAGAATTTTTTTCTTAATGCCTAATCTGAACCCGCCCCGGTGCGGCTTGAGGCCATTCCCCCTCATCCTATTACCTGTTGCTTAGGCAAAGAGACCATCACCTATCTCTCTATAACCTCCCTTCAGGTAGTTGTAGGCAGTGATAAGGTTCCCCCTCAGCCTCCTCTTCTCCAGGCTAAACAGCCCCAGCTCCCTCAGCTGCTCCTTGTAAGGTTTGCTCTCCAGCCCCTTCACCAGCCTGGTTGCCCTTCTCTGAACACAGTCCAGGACCTCAAAGTCTTCTTGTCTGCCACTCCTTCATCCTCACTCCCTTCCCCTTCAGTGTGGGTCTCATTTATGGGGTCACAAGTTCTGCCAGCAAACCTGCTCCAGCCTGGGCTCCTCTCTCCACAGGCTGCAGGTCCTGCCAGGAGCCTGCTCCAGCATGGGCTTTCCATGGGGACACAGCCTCCTGCAGCCACCTACCTGCTCCAGTGTGAGGTCTTCCATGAGCTGCAGGTGGGATATCTGCTCCACTATAATACTCCACCAGCTGCAGGGGAATCTCTGCTCTGACACCTGGGGCACTTCCTCCCATTCCTTCTTCTCTGACCTTGGTGTCTGCAGGGCTGTTTCTCTCACATCTTGTTTCCCCTCTCACTGGCTACCATTGCACCTCGTGTTTTTCCCCTCTTCTTAATTACATTATGCTGGAGGAACCACCACTGTCACTGATGGGCTTGGGCTTGACCTGGAGCAGTGGTGAGTCCGTCTTGGAGATGACTGGCACTGGCTCTACTGGACATCAGGGAAGCTTTCAGCGTGTTCTCACAGAAGCCCCCCTTGCAGCCCTCATTACCAAAACTTTGCCATGCAAAGTCAATACACTGCTTGGTGTTTATATTGTGTCTGGATATATATCACAGAATCACAGAATCACAAGGTTGGAAAAGACCTTTAAGATCATCAAGTCCAACCATTCACATACTGAACTAAACCGTATCCTTAAGTACCTCATCTACCCTTTTTTTGAACACATCCAGGGAAGGTGACACAACCCCCTCCCTGGGCAGCCTGTTCCAGGCCCTGACAACTCTTTCAGTATAAATTTTTTTCCTAACATCCAATCTAAACCTGCCCTGGCACAGCTTCATGCCATTCCCCCTTGTCCTATCACCTGTCACCTGGCTGAAGAGACCATCACCTATCTCTCTATAACCTCCCTTCAGGTAGTTGTAGGCAGTGATAAGGTCTCCCCTCAGCCTCCTCTTCTCCAGGCTAAACAGCCCCAGCTCCCTCAGCTGCTCCTCATAGGATTTGCCCTCCAGCCCCTTCACCAGCCTGGTTGCCCTTCTCTGGACTCGCTCCAGGACCTCCATGTCCTTCTTGTGGTGAGGAGCCCAGAACTGGACACAGTACTCGAGGTGTGGCCTCACCAATGCCGAGTACAGGGGCACAATCACTTCCCCAGACCTACTGGCCACACTGTTTTTGATACAAGCCAAGATGCCATTGGCCTTCTTGGCTGCCTGAGCACACTGCTGACTCATATTCAGCCTGCAGTCAACCAACACCCCCAGGTCCTTCTCTGCCTGACAGCTCTCCAGCCAGTCTCCCCCAAGCCTGTAGCGCTGCGTGGGGTTGTTATGTCCCAGGTGCAGCACTCTACACTTGGCCTTGTTAAACTTCATCCCATTGGACTCAGCCCATCGGTCCAGTCTGTTCAGATCCCTCTGAAGAGCCTCCCTAACCTCAGGCAGATCAACACTTCCTCCTAGTTTAGTGTCATCTGCAAACTTAGTGAGGGAGCATTCAATCCCTTCGTCGAGATCATTGATAAAGATGTTGAACAAGACTGGACCCAGGACTGAGCCCTGGGGGACGCCACTCGTGACCGGCCTCCAGCTGGATTTTGTTCCATTCACCACCACCCTCTGGGCTCGGCCATCCAGCCAGTTTTTAACCCAGCTGAGGGTCCACCTGTCCAGGCCAGTGGCAGCCAGTTTCTCAGTCAGAATGCTGTGAGAAACTGTGTCAAAGGCTTTACCAAAGTGCAGGTAGATCACATCCACAGCCTTCCCCTCGTCCATTAAGCAGGTCACCTTGTCATAGAAGGTGATCAGGTTAGTTTGACAGGATCTACCTTTTGTAAACCCATGTTGACTAGGCCTGATCCCCTGGCCATCGTGCATGTGCTGCATGATAGCTCCCAAGATGACCCTCTCCATGATCTTCCCCTGGACTGAGGTCAGACTGACAGGCCTGTAGTTCCCTGGATCCTCCTTCCGACCCTTCTTGTATCTGGGTGTAACATCTGCCAGCCTCCAGTCGAGTGCAACTTCCCCAGTCTGCCAGGATTGCTGATAGATGATGGAAAGGGGTTTGGCAAGCACATCTGACAGCTCCCTCAGCACCCTCGGGTGAATCCCGTCTGGCCCCATTGACTTGTGGGTATCTAACTGGCCAAGTAGGTCGCTAATCATTTCCTCCTGAAATGATGCAGAACTGGAAGGGTAATATGGTATGAACCATGAGTTTGACTTTCCAGGTGAAAAAGAGGTTCTTGTAAAAATCAAAAAGTAAAGTGAAATGGCTGCCACTCTGTGAAACCAACTGAACTAACTTTTTATTTTTAATAACTAGTTTCAGGCAATAGCTTCCTTTTTTTCCAAATACCAAGCTGATTACATGATTTTGCAAACATTGAATGGAACCAAAAATCAAAAGTTTCTCTTGGAAAAACTTACATAAAAGATTTCAGCATGTTGAACCAGGGAGAAATGTTTCGTTTGGAAGCAGTTTGACAACAAACTGTGGCCAAACCCTGTGGCTTTCAGAAAATTGTGTTTCAGTTGTATGAGCACTCTGCTCCCACATGGCAACTATATGACTGTGTTGCATTACCTATTATGCACTGTAATCTGACTGATCCCTCATGGTGTGTCATGGGGGGATTGTATCCATTATGCATCTCACCAAAATGTCCTGGCAGATGGGAGGGGGCATGTGGCAGCTGTACTACAATTTCCACAAAGCATCACAGCTATGAAGAATTTTTTTAATGTTCGATGGAGCAAAAAGGTAGTATTTCCCATTGGAGACTAGAAAAGAAATATCTTTCTTATTAAAAATCTTTTGATACTTCCAAATTGAAAGAGTTGGACCAATCCTCACGCCACCATCCCAGGCTCAAATTTTCACTTTCAGGACAAAAATTTTGCAGAAAGCAAACAATTTACTTGTTTTAATTAATCAAAGAACAACCTCTTTATTAAAAATGGAAAACAAGTTAATGAGGAGCAGCTGAGAGAACTGGAGGAGGCTCAGGGGAGACCTTATTGCTCTCTACAACTACTTGAAATGAGGTTATAGTGAGCTGGGGGTCAGGTTCTTCTCACAGTGAAGTAGTGATAGGACAAGATGGAACGGCTGCAAGTTGTGCTGAGGGAGCTTCAGCTTAGAGATTAGAAGAAATTTCTTCTCAGAAAGCATGGTTAGGCATTGGAATGGGTTGCCTAGGGAAGTGGTGGAGTCTCCATCCCTTGAGGTGTTTAAGGAAAGTTTGGATGAGGTACTTAGGAAGCAATATGGGTGGCATGGGGATGGTTGGACTAGATGATCTTGAGGTCTTTTCCAGCCTTAATGATTCTATGATTCTGTGTTTCAAAGACTGAAAAATCCTAGTTCTAGAGTAGATTTCACCTTCTAAGGCTCAATCTACATTTGTTTAAGTTGAAAAGGTTCCAAACACAATAAGGAATTACCCTATTCTAAAATGGGTCAGTGCAGTTTAGCAGTCAGTGTGGACTGATGGTTTGATACCATCAAGCCTGTTGTGTTCAGTCACTTTGTAACTATCTGTTCTGCACTAGTTCTAAATTACAGTGTAGTTGAATAGCTTCAGCATGTAGGTTTTGACCCAGTATGGATATAGGTTAATAGTTTTTTGGTGAGGTAAAAGCCCAAACATATTTTCAATATATACTAGTGTAATGCTGACATTAAAAATGCATTATCTACCTCCATAGTGTAAAAAAATTATGAAAAAAGCCAACATTTTTCTCATCCTTATGTAGATGTGAATTGACTGGGACAGTTTCCAATCACCAGAAATGGTTCACAAGCTGCATGTGAAGATTTCATTGCAATGCATCCAGGCGTTTTTTCAGATCTGCCAGGAAGGAAGAGTCTTCTTCTCCTGCCACATCATTCCCAGATCCTGCCAGGGTGCAACAGCAGATTTGGATCAGGGTCTGGACTGAGGGATACTGGTCCACAGCTATGCCACAGGTCTGGAGCATCCTGAATGATATGCAGCTCCCCCGGGATGGAGGGATAGGCCTTGCCCCCAGCCTCCCCACAATGACTCTTCTAAGCCAAAAAGCCTCAGCCTCAGAGGTGGGCTCAGACCCTGACACTGACCTCCACTCCCCAGACATGTCCACTGGACATCAGAGGCCTTAGCCAAGCCAGGATTTGTGGCAGTTTGGGTGCACTGTGCAGAGCTGCACTGTCAAAACTCAAATTAGGGATGACATGCATTACTGTGAGTATCAAAGCTGGGGAGAGAACAACTTGAATTATGACTATTTTATTTCATTTCTGAGTATAGTAAGCAGCCATGTAAATTCCTGTAGGGAGTTTATGGTAGACCAGTTTGGTTGATACAGCTGGTTTTCAGTTTGCTAAGACTGACCTGATGTTGTTTGCTGGCTAGAGATTTTATCAGAACAATCACCCACAGCACCACCCTTCAGAACCAGATCCTGAAGTTGCTATGGCAAAATAAAATAAAAAAAAAAAAAAAAAAAGACTATCCCTTCTTGGAAGCAGCTCAGAACAGCAGAGCAATACATTGGAAAAACCGTGTCCATCAATCACATGCATAAAGTGTGGGAAGAGATTTTCTGCTGCAGCAATCACTGAGCTCTAAATGCATTAAAATCAGGACTGCTGGGACTGGTTTGTTCCTATCTCACGACTCCTTTCTAAGACTGTTCTATGTCAGGGTCTCGGCTGGCTGCCTCTAGAGCCAGAGGAAAATTTCCTATTGGCTTCAATGTGAGCTGAATCAGAGCAAAGGGAAAAATGCAGCAGTGTCAGGAGCTACGTGATCATGATCTATACACAACTGCACCAGACCATCACCTTTTTTTTCTCAAAGTAGAAATGAGAGATGTCAGAAGTAATTCTCTTGCACCACATTAATCACCTATCTAGAGGGCATTAGTACTGCATAGGTAATCCTTCTTGTCTGTGTCTGTCTGGACACAGTCAAGCAGAACTGCTGTCTGTCCTCTAAACACTTGAGCACTCAGATTTAGAATTGTGCAGCCACACAGTTCTGCACCAAAACTCTGGATCGAGGCAGTCATCAGCCGAGCATCCACAGACTTTACCAGTTGCTTTTTCTGCTCCTTTCTGTACACAAAGACTTCCTATGCTAAGTTAGGTCCTCCAAACAAGTAAATGGGGAAGAGTGAGGTCTGTTTAGCTGCCAAGGCTCCTTTAATATTTTTAAAACATCTAGAACTCCTTATTGAAAAGAAAGTAGGCAGTGGAAGCTTTTCAGTTTTTTTACAAACCCTCATCATTTTTGCTCATATAAAAAGAAGAAAGAATGTAGAGATAGGCTCCTTTCTAATTGTTATGTAAACAGAACTAGATTTACCAAAAAGGGGATCAACAAGGGTTTTAGTCCTTCTCTCAGCGGTGTTAGTTCTTCTAGTGCAATTCTATAAGGCAATGAAATGTTTGGTGTGGAAGCACAGGCCATTCATGCAAGACCCCCTTTCTCTTTAGTGCAAATGTACATCTTCCTTCCAAAAATCTGGGGAAAGTCTGCAGTGTTGCAAAGCAGCAGAGTGTGCATGTGTGTCTCTGAGTGTGTATGTGAACACCTGTCCCACCACGTGGCCCTTCCTGCAGAGCATAACACACTCCGCAGCAGTGGGACGGTGACTTCCATTGATGCTGAGGCTTCATCTGACTTTGTGATAAAGAAATCAAAAGTTAATTAAATACTCTAATGTTTCCACTTACGTGACAGTGTAGTACCAACAGGCTCTATCCAAAGATTCCTTCCCTGTTGCAAAGTGTTGGTTTGGAACAAGATACATCCTAAGGGCTGAGAGAGAACACAAAGTGCATTATGTCAAGTTGAAATACTACCAAAAAATGTTGCTAAAATGACTGTTTGTTAAGTTATCTCTCTTTTCTGACATAACACATTGTGACTGAGGCTGGTCTGAGGCAAAGGATTGAAGGAAAGCAACGGCCATTTCAAACAGTGCTACAGGTGTTTCATGCTTAATGACAAGGACAGAGGATAGCAAAGAGACACCTCCCTGACAAGCAGACACACAAATCAGTGTGCAAGCTCTTCTGGTTAAAGCTGTCTTGAGTTTTATGCCTGAAGCCCTTCTCAGTGCAAAGACAGCAGATGTACTTAAAGCATTTTGATAATTCCAAAATTAGGTCTTCCAATTTTACTTCGGTTTTAGCCTTATATAATGGCACTGAAATTTTAAAGAAGGGGTCGAATGAAACATTTAATCCCACAAACAAAACACATGTATTTTTTCACATGTCCAACTTCAGGACAATCTTTTAAACAACTTTGGAGCTGGCAGGGAATGTTTTTGACATTTTTGATATAGTCAGGCACCAGTTATAGAGCAAATTGTGTGGGAAACATGCAACAGGAAAGAGCACCACTGAACAAGTAGAAAGGCCAGTTCTCCAGACCTTGAGTGTGAAAACTACACATTTTAAGTGCCAAGTGTGTCAACGTGGCATAATAAAATACCATGCAAAGACACTCAGGCTAGTTGAGAAGGAAGCGCAAATTCTGCCTGGGGGGAGGAGAGCAGGGATGGATAACATGAGATGATCCTGTACTGTTATGACCATATAGCTCCCATTCCCCAAAACAGCCAATTCAGAGCTAACTTGGACCCTGCGACATAAACCTGTGGCAGACCCTTAGTGATGAGAGGGGAGGAAACATGGTGACCTAGGGGAGGACAGCAAAGGCAGACTTAGTGTAATCAGAATGGCAGGAATGGAGGAAAGCCGCAGCATTGGCAAGAGCCTGTGCCCAGGAAGCTCTGCATAGGTGGGAGATCAGGAGGCAGAAGGGAGCACAGCAAGAGCAGGGGAATGCCCCAACAACCACATTGCCTGAGGAGAGAAAAAGAGAAAGATGTCTCTTCTAGTGTGAAGGAAGCTGCAAGAACTCAGGTGTAGCCCCAAGGACTTAGTAAAGCTACAAGTGAGACTACAAGCAAAGCAGAATATGGCATCAAGGTAACATTCAAGTCATGAACCCCAGTGGCAAAGAAATGGGTGGTGAATCAGTAACTGCAAAAGAAGGAGTGAGAGAAAAAGTGATAGCATGAGATCTCTGCAGACTCTATGACTCATCACAATCCTTAATCCAGTGACAGGGAAAGTGCACCATCCTGAGAGTCAAAAACCAGAGGAAACATAAACTGTTCACAGTAATCTGGGCAGGACTGTGCACGCAGTCAGCTCTTAATAGCTGCTCCCTATTTAATCCTGCAATTTATTAGAGGG
Source organism: Porphyrio hochstetteri (assembly GCA_020800305.1). NCBI lineage: Eukaryota > Metazoa > Chordata > Aves > Gruiformes > Rallidae > Porphyrio > Porphyrio hochstetteri. Next base: position 46,229,826 of record CM036938.1, on the reverse strand, counting down.
CCCATAAAACTGTGAAAAGATGCTAGTTATCTGGGTGTAAAAAAACCCTCTTGAAATCTTTGTGAGAAACTCCTCACCTTAAAAATACATGTATTTCTATGCCTATCTTTAAAAAGAAAATAGGGATAATTTGAAGACATTTAATTTCATGCAAAAATAAAGACTCAAGTAATCTCGGTACATGGAGTACTGCATCCAGGTCTGGGGCCCCCAGTATAAGAAAGATAATGGATCTGTCAGAGTGAGTCCAGAGGAGGGCCACGCAGATGATCAGATGGCTGGAGCACCTCTCCTGTGAAGACAGGCTGCAAGAGTTGGACTAGTTCAGCCTGGAGATGACAAGACTCCAGGGACATCTTATAGCAGCCTTCTAGCACCTAAAGGGGCCTATAAAAGAGCTGGAGAGGGGCTATTTACAAGGCCATTCAGTGATATGACAAAAGGTCATGGGTTTAAACTGAAAGAAGGTATTAGAAGATATTCTTCCCTGCGAGGGCATTGAGGCCCTGGCACAGGCTGCCCAGAGAAGCTGTGGCTGCCCCCTCCCTGGCAGTGCTCAAGGTCAGGCTGAACAGGGCTTTGGGCAACCTGGGCTAGTGGAGGATGTCCCTGCCTGTGTCAGGGGGGTTGGAACTAGGTGATCTTTAGTGTCCCTTCCAACCCAGATCAGTCTGTGTCTCTATGATATACAGCCTATAACAAAGGCAGTAACAAAAAAGACACCTGGCCCCACTAGGACTGATGGGTGTCCAAGTGTTCTGGGCAGGCCCAGAAATCCACACAGAATTGGGTGATGCTCAGACACGCGTGTTGTCCCAGTAACAACTTACACAGAGCTATTATGAAGTGCTAGAGACTTGCCATGTTGAATATGTAAAAACTGAAACCGTGTATTTTCTCAAAGTTTGCATTTGCATATTTTTAAACTTAGGTAAATGCATATGGCAATGAGTATGTATAGGGGTTTGAGATCACTGTCTGCTGTAGGAAACTGAAGGGTTGCTGGATTGGTAAATACACATTTCTTTGTCTTCTTTCCATCTTTTAACACCATTCTTCCTTTAACAGTGCCCTTCCATCAAAATTCTGACAGAAAGTTTTCCAAATATTTCAGTCCATAATACCTTTACAGCATTATTTCAGACAGCTCTAGCCAAAATGATGAAATTTTACACCTTTAAATCCCTGGCCAGTCATCTAACCATGAAGGAGTTAATTCCAGACCTGTTTCTGTTTCTTAATTCCATTTCAGAGAAAATGTTAATCTTTTAATTATATAGCATGTTCAACTGACAAAATTACTTTCCTATTGTTGAAAAGCATCTTGTTATACTGAAGGCTTTTGATAAAACCTGGCCACAGGAAAAAAAAATGATAGATTTGCTATTGAGATTATTTTTTTAATATAAAAATTCAAGGGAACATGCAATCCTCTTTAAGGGGGCTATTATGTAGCCACAGTGGTTTCCCACTATGCAAAGCTAACTTCCTCTCTTCCTGGAACTGTAAAGCCTTATGGTAGGCTAGCTCTGCTCTCAGAGCTACAACAGGGAATTTTTCAATTATGTGCAAGGAATTCAGCTTTTTGTCCCTCGTGCATCTCTTAGGAAATTACATCCTCCCTCCTGATAGTAAGGTTGCAGGGGGCTTCCAAAAGAGGAACGCGTCCACCTGAGGATGGATGTCAGGGAAGCAGATGGCAGACAGCATTGCATGCATCTTGCTGAAATTCTGATCGCAAAACAGCAAGTCTGAGATAACGATGGCAAACAGTAAATATCAGATCACTTGGAGAACTAATGGATGGCAAAAATTTCATGTTACCACTCCAGGGTTTCAGGAATAGTTAGAAGAAGTCATTGAACATTTTTTTGTTCATTACAAAGGGCTACAGATGAGAACAGCTGGTGACATGAAATACGGTCTCCAGCAGAAACAGAACTTACATGCTCATCATTTCTTAATCCCGTATGCAGGATAATCAGATCAGAACTCTCCTATCCCAGGATCTTACCGAGTCTTGCTCAGTAACATCCAACCATCCGAGCTTTATTATCCTTTTAAAGCTAAGAGCCCAGATATGTATGGAGCAGCACAGGAAATATTTATTTGCAACTGGTCAGCTTCATGGAAAAATAATAATGAATTTCCTACAGTATGTGAACAGATACTAAGTTTCCAGTCTGTTAGCTCTCATTGTATGTTGTAACTGGTGGAAAATTAATTAAAAATTAGCACTGGGCTAAGCTCCTACTGCCTAATCTTATTACATAGGGTTGATTCTGTTACACACTAATAAGTTAAGAGGTTAGGACATTAATCTACTGTAAATTAAATGCTCCTATGAAATGTGAAAGAAGAGATGATAAAGAACTTGGTTTACTGCACTGCAGCTGACTTGTATCACACACAGTGCTTGTTAACGAAGACTGTTACAGACTATGTTACCTATGCTTTTAAAATTTCTGTTCATGCTCTCTGAGTTTTCCTTCAAAATTTAGGGACTTACCCCTAAGAATAACAACAACGCAGTCAAATAACAATAACACTTGCAACACCTTCGTGATATGGTTCAAGTTCATGACCTATCAGTGGGACACATCTTGATCTCTGACAGAGATGGAGAGTGAATAATGGTGACAGGAAAGAGTGAATTGCTGGCAGCATGAATTTCTGATTGCTGCTGAATTATATATCAGACCTGGTATTGCATTAGGTCTGAATTCATTAGTTAGACGCAGATGTGAGCTGTGCAAACACAAGCTGTGCTTTCCCCTCTGACTCAAAACCAGTACCTTTGATTTCAGGCTTTTTGGGATAAATAGGTGATTGCCTCATGGGTAAACTGAGCAGGAACATTAGGATGCAGTTCTTCACAGACTTGAGAACAACTTTACTGGAATTAGCTCATCTAGATGTTGCTTAGGAAAACAGTGCTGGGAAGCCAAAATAATGCTGGCAAAGCTCGTTGAGCTCTTTGGATTGACAGTCGCTCTGCAGGTGCATAATACTACTGTTGATCCCATCTAAAATAATTTTAATAACTACAAATCTCTATAATATCATTCTGAAGGATAATCATAGGATTTAAATGACAGGTGCAATGAAAATAATGTATTATTTATTGTTCTTAATTTTCTGGTGATTAATTACTCATCAGAAAGGTTTTGTGTTATCAATGCATAGCTCATGTAAGCGAACTGTGCCACCATTTAAAATAACAAGGTCCTTCATCCCTGTACATAATGCAATGAGAGGTATATTGGACGTGATTCAAATTGAATGAGGTCACAGAAAAAACTAGAAATTAGGCTAGTGCTTCTTGTTCTTAAAAACAACAATTCCCCATGTGGATGTTAAATACAGTCCCAAGTAATGGGCCAAAATTGACTCTCCAGATGTCACAGCAGTACGTTGCGTAACTTGGTCCATACCAAAGAGCCAGAGCCACGGCCCTTCTGAGGTTTTCTCTTCATCAGGCTCCAGGGAGAAAAGAGAAATTAAAGCTGATGTCCAGAGGGACCTTTTCTGCAGAAAAAATAAAGCAGAGTTCCTCAGCAAAGCACAGCTTTCCATCATCTGCTTGCCATTTCCTGCAAGGGCAGGGAGCTGCTGGGGGAGAAGTTGGAGCCCAGGTTGAGAACACGTGTGGAGTGCTAGGGGGGAAAGAGCTGTCCTGGGGACGGGACCCTGCTAGCAGATGCAAAACAGAGAGGGCAGAGAAGGGTCTTATGTGAGCAAAGGGTTTGCCTCAGCCTCTGCTCAGGTGATGGGTTAGCGGGGGTATAAAGGCAGCATTGTTTTCCCAGCTGGCCATAGCATCCAGACCAGAGCACATTGGTACACACTCAGTACGGTTGTTTACACGTTTTGACACTACAAATTAATGCTCAGGCCCATTGGAAGAACATGTTCTGATGCTCGTCAGTAACATGCATTGGGACAAAGAGAAATAAAGATTTCACAGCCAGGAGGGAAAAAAATTCCAATCTTTTGACTTCTGCCTGGAAATCCTATCCACCAACATTTTTCAGCATGACAGGGGAGCAGGCACTCAGATTCCAACTGGTTCATGTGGTTATATCTGCCTGCTACAGCCTGACGTTGAAAACATGTAAACCTCTTCTTGCTACATAGGTAAGCAAACGGTGGCTGGCATTACTTGGGGTGAAGGGAAGGGAAGGGAAGGGAACGGCTTGCTGGCTGGGCTGAGCACGAAACCACAACCCTGCGGTTCAGAGCAAACAATCTCCGTGGTCGGGGCCCTCCAGTCAGCTCGCCGATGGACAAGCAACTCTTAAAAGGTAATTCCCATCTCAGAATAACCCTCACTTATACTCTTACGAGTTCATAAACTGCTGCGGCTTGGGAGCTGTGGTGAGAGGCGCAGCCGGCAGCCTTCGCGGCGGCGGCACCCCGGTAACGGGGCGTGCGCTTCCTGCCACCTAGAGGAACCCCAGCAGGTTCCCGGTGGATGGAAAAGCCCTGGCGCCAGGATTTCTGCTCTGAATCCACCCGCGCCATTTCTGCCCTGCAAAAGGGCACCTCGGCTGCCGGGGCAAAAAAAACCCACCCACTTGTGCCACCATCAGCCCCAGGGTCCCGGCCGGTGGGACACAAACCGCTGAGCAGAAGTTTCCCAGGCACCAGAGAATTTCTGACCTCAGCAGCAGTGCCAGGAAATAGACCCTAATCCCAGGCAATTAAGTTTACAAGAAGTGCACAGTCCATGGGGGGACATTTAAGTGCGGCCAGAAAAGTTTGTGTGGAGATTCATTCACGCTCCTCACTGCCCCAGCTCCAGAGAGGTCTGCAATGCAAAATGAGCTGTGTAGCTTCTAAATCTGGGTGCTGGGTGGAAATCACCTCTTCTGTGTGCCACCAGACTAACCCGGCTGTTCACAAAAAGGAAGATAAACAGGGCCGGTTTCACAAGGCACCTAGACAGGGTTCTGGGAAGGACCCCAAGTTCATGGTTCCTGTTTGGCAGCAGTTGTACAAGAAGGTGGCTAGAGGAGCCAGGGGACAGATTTATCTTTAGTTAATAGGGACATTAGCTCCAGGACCTCTGCAACATTTCTCTTGACATGCACCCAGATCTAGATGCAAATTCATCATGGTGGAAGGCATGTCAGGGCCTCCTCCCTTCTAGCTAGGAGGTGGTGACAAGAAGGATTTAAACCCATCCATCACTGCTTGCAGAAAGAAGAGCCTCTGCAGAAAGGGTGTGCTCATCTGCAATTATAATGGCCAGCCATAATTCATTGCTGCATGTAATTAAAATGCCAACTGAGTCCTGGCATGTCAAGTGCAGGGGTGTTTCAAATGAGCTTACCAGGTAGCAGCTGGCAGTGGGCATGGACACTGCAAGCCAGAGTGGGAAGTGGGTGGTGTTTGGCCATGTGGGCTGTCATGGGACATCAACCAGAGGTCCAAAAAAGAGTGAGGGGACTCAGGACGGCAGTGAGGGGTGTGGAGCTAGAACTATGGAGGCATGGAGAATGTGGCATAAAGATTTTGGGAAGCCAGTGAGGGCTGGGACTGAGACAGGGGCTGGGCAGGGCCAGTAGTGCGATGTGTGTGAGCAGAGGTGTACCAATGAAGACTAAAGAAAACAGGGCAGAGAAACAACTCATGGACAGAGTGAATGCAAGCTCCTCTCAGGGACCCTCCCTTTCCCACAGCAGCAGGTTCCACAGGCTCCTCCAGCTGCTGCTGAACCTCCTCTGCTGGCAAACTTTCCGGGGATAAAGGTTAGCAGAAATAAAAGGAGGGCATGAACCCAAGGGGAGACAGAGCTGCAGAGGGTGTGCACTCTAGCTTCAGAGCCCAAAGAATAACCCCGTGTCTTCTTGTCCCACTGTTCGTCTTCTCTCAGCTGGATTTCATCCTCCTCCAGCATGGGCTTCACATGGGAAAAGATAACCTGCCACTGCTATCAGTTACCTCATTAACCAAATTTGCAGATATTTTTGAGCACTTAGGGGCATGGGTCTTTTAACCAGGAGTTTTTTAGCTTCATAACAGAGCTCTGTGGTCTGCTGTTACAGGCTTCTGCAGGTTAATACCTGATTTCTTAACACTCAAAGTGAGTGCTATCTGGAGGAGTTTTGAAGCAGAAGGTGAAGCTAGTTTTAATCTAGTCTTAAGTAACACACAGGAACTAATTCAGCTAAGAATAGGACCCATGCCACTAACAGAAGCTATTATAGTTAGGTTTGACTCCCAGGAAAGTACTAGGAAAGAAGAAATATTTTATAAACAGGAGACTTTGCTAAAAGGTCAAGGTTAGTTACAAAGAGCTGATAACTTAAAAGGAGTAAAAACTCAAAAAGTAGTTTAGATATGAAAGATGACTACTGAGACTAAGAAAATATGTTCACTTCCAAGTAAGAAAAGAAATCAGAGGGGCAAGAGACTTCTCAGTTTAACTAGATACCAGTAAGGTTATTTGGAGAAAAGAGAAAGTCTTCAGAATTTAGAAATTTGACACAGATGAAGTCAATAAACAGGAACATAAATTAGAGTAGGATATAGGAAAGAAAAGGATTAAGCTGGATTTTGCATGGCAAATAGCATAAGACTTAAACCAAACACTACCAGATCACTCAGGTGTACTTGAATCAGCAAATCTGTGAAAGAAGTGGGAGAAGTCTGATGACTAGACATGCTATAAAGGGTAATTAAGGAGGAGGAAGATATTAATGAGAAGCTGTGCAATTTCTTTGTGTAAATCTTCACTGCTAAAGATACTGCCATGGCTCTTAACTAGTAATAACAACAAAATATCTGCAAAGGTGGAGGTGTCAGAAGAAAACATGTGGAAGTAAATTTATCATCTGTACAGTCTAGATGACATACATCTGAAGTTTATGATGGAGATCAGAAATAAATTAGTCAAACAAGTAACAAAATCAGCAGTCACTGTCCAATAGGTTGCAGAGCAAATAATGTATCTGTACTTAGGCCATAAATAATAAAGCATCTTAATCCATTTTATCACTGCTAGCATGCTTAGAGATGGTTTGCTTCTTTTTTTTCTGTGCATTTGGAAGCCCCAGGTTGGTTTCATCTCAGTGCAGACATAATTCTGATTTATGAGCATGACGTAATGACTTCACAGAGGTAAGCCTTCCTAGAGGGGAGAAGGACCCTCCTCCGGCTGCAAATTCCTAGAGCCCATCACTTTGGGTCATTGATGGAGACTCAACTTTGAGTCTCTTCTTCCTCCTACTGAAAGGGAAAAGAAAGGCATTCTACCTTAAAAATTATCAGAGAGAGAAAACTTGTAAAAAAGTGTCTCCTGTAGCTTTGGACTCCATTATTTCTGTATTACACTTTTTTCCCTCTCTCACCACTCTCAGTTTTTATCTAACTCTTGTAGGTTTTATTTACTAATATTTGATTTATTTATTATTTACATCATGTTTTATTTTCAACTTTCTGATCATCTCTATTTTCTCTTTCTGTCTTTCTTTCTCCCCGTGCTAGTCTGGGCAAAACACAGTATGACCTAACTTTGGGGGAGGTGGTGATGGTGGTGGTGTCTATGTTCATTTTGGTATGCCAGGGATCATATTTAAAACCTGGAATATCAGCACAATCGTGCTCATTGTATGGTACAGAACAGTTCTAAGATTAATAAAACACTTTGACATACAATTACATCACAATATATTCAGTTTTCTTTTTGTCTATGCAGCAATACTGCTCTAAATTCTTGTTTATTTTACATGTTTTATTTGAGGTTTTAAATCCGAAGTAAATTCTTTTTTGTCGTGAAAGAAGAAGATGGAGACTACTCTTTCTATGTGGTTAAGGAAGTTTAAAGCAAACAAATTTCAAACCTAAAAATCAGGGAAGCCTGGTCCACTGTGATTGAATTCTACTCTTTTTTCCATCTACAGTCAGCTGACAGCATTTTTTGTTTCTTCTTTTGCAAACAATAGTATTGACAAACAATCTCAGATATGAAATTCCTCATTTGGTGAGTGAGCCTCACCCCAAATCCCCTAGCTCACTTTTTTATGGTATTAAATTGAGGTTCAGCTGGACCAGAAAACATTCCCATAACCAAGATGTATCTTTTCTTTCTCTTTGCAATGTTTGATATAGAAGTGAATAGATAATTGATAAAATGTCCTGCTCACACTGTCCTTCCCTGGACTCACGATGTGTTCCAGCACAAACATCACTCAGGCAGAGGTCCCTGGAGCCACGCTCGTCCTTCCTTGCCCTTTGCTGCACAACCCTCCCCAGGATGTTCCAAGCCAGGTTCTCAGCCATGCGATCCCCAAATCTCACCCCAATTCCTGTCTTTCTTTCATCTCAGCTAAACTATTATGTGTCCTTCTGGCCTTGCAATCTCCCTGCTCTCTCCATCTCTTGAATACTGCTGTCAGTAGGGCTCTTTCAAAACCAATCCTCCCAGACCAGCATTCGTAAATGGTTTGGAGCCAGATTTAATTTACGCTACAGCTCATTGCAAGCCAGAAGCAGCACGCTTTTGTGCAAGCAGTAATGCAGCTGTACAGATTCGCTCTGTGCTAATGTGCTTATCTGCGTGGGCCTCACGCATCCTGTGGGAGACTCTTGGCTGGGCAGCGGCCAGCAATGGCAGTGGCAATTCCATGTAGGCAGGGGGGTGGCAGTGGAAGTGGGCTGAAGCACCTCCCTCTCTGCCTCCGCTTCAAGTGCAACCTGTTAGGGGAGCCTGGGCACAAATTAATCCTTCCAGTGCATACCAGGGCTCGCTCTGCTTGCCTGCAGCCATGTTTCTGAGGAGCGATCCTTCTCTGGTAGCCTGCATTGAAACCCGTGACTTGGTTCTGCGGGTTTTAGGGGGATTTGTCATCACACCCACATAAAAATCCCAAAATGTCAGAGGAACAAAAGGATGCAAACAGCATGAGCGTTCTCATGCCTCCGTTCCAAGCATGCAGTTCCCATTGACAGCTCTGGATCTGAAAGCTCCCTGGCAAACATCCTTTTCACATTTTACACCCACTGATTATGGGTGTGGGCGTGTGTCTCTGTGTGTGTGTGTGTGTGTTACTGCTAATACCCAGCGAGAGCCCATTTTTGTTGGATGAGAGAAGCCTGCTGAACTGATACTTTGGAAGCCGTCATGTGATGTTAGCCAAATGCTAACATTATTTTTCTTCACCCACATACTGCTGGGAGCCAGAAAATGAGGCAGCTGCCTGCTGCTGCTGCTGCTGCTGCTGCTGCTGTGACTTCGCCAGGCTGGCACCGCAGCGCTCACAGCCTGCCATCAGCTCTGACCGGCTCACAGGTAGCAATGAACACATACAACTCACCTTTATGTCTCGGGACAAATTGAGCCTAGCAATTTTGAGGCCTTCAGCAAAATTCCCTTGTGGCCCTTGGTTTATTTGCTGAATTAGAAATATACCTGAAGGAAGAGCATTATCTTAGCATGAAACCTGTAAGAAACACCAAGGTCTTTGTGTGCTATGTATTTCAGGGTAAAAAACCTCCATCAAAATTGCAATACCACCGAATGGCTCTGATGGGATACCAACTTAATTCTTAATGTATTTTTCTTTTCTACTTTTAATTCAGCCAGGTATACTTTGGGTTGTCAAGGTTGTACAGGGTTTTGTGTCCTTGACATGGTTATATTTCCAAAGTGAGTGATTTACTCAGGGCATCTAGAGATTCCAGCTTTTGTTTTCTCTTCTTCTTACCTAACAAAATGTTTGAATAACAAACAAACTAAGCCATTTTCCACGCAATTGCTGATGCATGTGGCTCACCTGGTGTTTGTGTTCCTGGCCCGATTCTATTGTGTCTCTTCTGGGCAGGATATTTTCAGAAATTAGGCTAGAGGAAGCAATTTAGTGAGGTTTCTCCCCAGAGCTCAAAGATTGGAACACAGCTTTTTAATGGCTTTAAAAAGAGAATTTCTACATATCAATCATGCTGACATCTCTTTCTAGCAGAGAGTTGTAATAGTCCATAAGGTTCCAATTTGCCATTTTGGGTTTTTTTTAAACACTTCTTTAGAAAACAAACTTAGCTAATTTGGAAATAGTTGTGGGTAGTACTAAACAACTTTCCAAGAGAACATCGTACCTAAGACAACCAACTGAAACTATGGACAGAAGAAGAAGTTATTTCAATCTTCAGTTCCTTAATAGCACATTTTGTAAAGCAGAAAAGAATTACTCCTAACTGCTGTCACTAATAGATGGGGTATGAAACAGCTGGACAGCATATTTTGGGACAGATTTGTCTGCACACTTTTGCAGCCATGGGCCAAGCTCTGAGCAGACACAGCCAAACAGATCCTCCACTCACATAAATCATCCTGGTTCCAGCCAAATCACCAGAGCTGTCCCATGACACCCAAGAAGAGATCGGGTTCCTCATAAACATGCATTTCAAGTATGAGATTATTGTGCGCTCTGAGTTTGGCAGGACGGGGAGGAATATTTGGGGGCTGGGGAAAGAACTTGTCGAATAGAAACATCTTCCAAATTCTCCATTTTAAGAGTCCTTCCTTCAGGTTATACTTCCACATCTCGCATCTGTCCCATGCAACTGCAGTGGAGGTGGCTGTGTCAGGCCTCCTACTGTAAAACCCTGGGGCCACTTTGCTGCCCCTGCATGATGGATTATGACAAGAGGGTGAGCTGTCCTCTGAAACATTGTCCTGTAGTAACAGCAACAGAACTCCACTGTCTTTCAAGGAGCTACGTCAGGTTTACACAGGTGACAGGGAAAGATAAAAAGAATAGTCTCTTTTCTTTAAATTAAGCCATTTCTGTATCCAGGGACTGCTCCAAGGCAAAGTGTCTATAAACGTTATTGAGTCTATCTTCAGGGCATGCACGTTCAGAGTGGGAAGCGAAGCAGATCCTTGGACACATGCACACATGGACCTGCACCTGAGGACTGCATTTCCTCCCCACATATTGCAGCCAAGAGCTGAAGGAGCACAGTGTCTGTCAGATTTGTTCCCAGGGATTTAAAAATCAAGGCAAAACCCAGCAACTACGTTTCTTGGTCTAAGTGACAAATGCATGTTCATAGCTTTCCTTTAACAAAATGAGCTTTTAACTAAATTTTACATTTCTGTTTAGATATTGATCTCAGTGACTTGGAGAGGCTGCCATTGGCTTGGCTAAGGGTTGGACATGCCTTTAACAATGCACCAGGGAAGAAAAAATTTGGGGGAAAAGAAAGCAGAGGCAGAGATGGAAATAATTTCAAGTTTTGTTGGGTTTTCCCTTCCAGCTTTGAATCTAAAAAAAAGATAATCTTCAAGAGCAGATAATTTTTTCCATTTTCAAAGCTGGGGTTTGGCATGTGCTTGGAGAAGGGAGCAATGGGGGATGGTGATGGCAACGCTGATGCCATGGCTCCCACACTTGTGATGCTGCACTTTGAAATCCTTCTTCAACCAACTGGACACCAAGGGACACTCTTGTGTTTCTTGTTTGGGTGACCATTGGTAAAAACAGGATGTTGTGACTGGACAATGATGCATAGATTCATAAAGTCATGGAATAATTTAGGTTGGAAATGACCTTTAAGATCATCGAGTCCAACCATAAAACTAGTACTGCCAAGTTCATCAGTAAGCCATGTCCCTAAGCACCGCATCTACATGTGTTTCAAATACCCCCAGGCATGGTGACTCAACCACTTCCCTGGGCAGCCTGTTCCAGTGCTTGTCAAAACTTTGAGTGACAAATGTTCCTAATATCCAATCTAAACCTATCCTGGTGCAACTTAAGTGAATATACATGAAAGACATAGTGAGAAATTAAAACTTGTAATGGTAGAGAGCTGGAAGATGCTATTCATCCACCGACCCTACTCCTTCAGCACCCGTGTGTCTAGTCAGGCACATTCTCCTTTGAAAAAATGGTCCAACAGAAGTTTGAGTATGACCCATTTTCTTTTCCCAGTGCAGGCAAGATACATGACTTCATATATCCTTTAACCCAGATCTCAGAGCACTGAGATACTTTGGGGCAAGTTAGCTGCTTGATCTTCCCGTCCATCGGACAATGATGTCACCTCTGAAGCAGTGTGGGTCAGCACCTTGGTATAATCACAGCATGGGCTCAAAGGATACCACATCCAGCCTTAACAAGGGAAGCATGAAAGGCAGTCATATGGCTCGTCAGGGCTCGGTGTTGGGTCCAGTCCTGTTTAATATCTTCATCGACAACCTTGATAAGGGAATAGCATCCACCCTCAGCAAGTACCTGATGATACAAAGCTGGGAGGGGTGGCTGACACGCAGGAACACTGCGCTGCCATCCAGCCAGACCTGGACAGGCTGGAGAGCTGGGCAGGGAGAAACCAGATGAGGTTTAATAAAAGCAAGTGTAAAGTCTTGCACCGGGGAGGACTAACCATCTGTATCAGTACAGGCTGTGGTATGACCTGCTGGAGAAGAGCTCTGTGGAGAAGGACCTGGGGGTCCTGGTGGGTGACAGGTTGTCTATGAGCCAGCAGTGTGCCCTGGTGGCTAAGAGGGCCAATGGGATCCTGGGATGCATCAGGAAGAGTGTGGCCAGCAGGTCTAAGGAGGTGATCCTCCCCCTCTACTCTGCCCTGGTCAGGCCCCACCTGGAGTATTGTGTCCAGTTCTGGGCTCCCTGGTATAAAAGGGACAGGGATCTCCTGGAGAGAGTCCAGAGAAGGGCTACGAAGATGATTAAGGGCCTGGAACATCTCCCGTATGAGGAAAGGCTGAGTGAGCTGGGGCTGTTCAGCCTGGAGAAAAGAAGACTGAGGGGGGACCTAATTAATGTTTATAAATATCTTAAGTATGGGATGCAGGGGGAAATGGCCAGCCCCTTTTCAGTGGTCTGTGGAGACAGGACAAGGGGCAATGGCTGTAAATTGGAGCACAGGAAGTTCCATACCAACATGGGGAAGAACTTTTACACAGTGAGGGTGACAGAGCACTGGCACAGGCTGCCCAGGGGGTTGGTGGAGTCTCCTTCTCTGGAGATATTCAAGACTCGTCTGGACGCCTATCTGTGCAATATGTGCTAGGGAGCTGCTTTGGCAGGGGGGTTGGACCCGATGATCTCTCGAGGTCCCTTCCAACCCCTACGATTCTGTGATTCTGTGATTCTGTGATATGGACCTCAGGCTCAGAGAAGCTATCAGCACTCACTGTTCTGCAATATTTGTTTTTACAGGATGAACAGAAAGCCTGAGTGCCTGAGTATGATCTACTGATTACTGACCTGTTAAGTATCTCTTTGGTAGGGTACATATCCATTGTGGTCTTCACAGAATGGAAATGCCCTGTTGGTAAAAGCTGAAAAATAATCACCTTTGTACTATTCATAATACAAGGAATGCTGTAGTTTCTAAATCTATTTAACCACCTAAGTAATATTCTTTAACTCGAGAATCCAACTCATTTTCCACTTTAATAGGTACATGCAGTGAAAATTTGAGACATGGCAGCAGGCATTGCATTTGCAGCTAATTAAGGAAAACTGGATTGAGCCCAGATGTGGATTATGCAAAGTGATTACTGGTGCTCTTTAGAAGCTGATAATTTTGAAAGCATTTCCTTGTGTTTGTTCACTTTTTCCAGTAAACCAAGATAAAAAAAAGTTTCTGAAGGGAAGAAAATAAGTTTCTACAAAGTAAAACTGTCAATGGCAATTATTTCCATCATTTCAAATTGACATGTATGGTAGTTAACGATTGGGTCACAGCCATTCTTTCAATCAAATCTTCCTGTTTAGTTGTAATCCAATGTAAGAACTGCAAATACGTTTCAAGCATGGACTGACATTAAATGTGGAACTCCACACAGTAATTCCCACTAGAAAAATCTGTAAAGCAGTGATATTTCATTTTTGTTGGGGAAAAACAGGCAATATAACAAGCACTAATTGTTAAAGGTAAGATGCGTGCTACGTTTAATTCCACTGAGCTGCTGAAGTGAATAAAGCTGTTTGTCAACCTGAAGCCAGTCAACCTGAGAAGAGGAGACAGAATCAAGCTTCCTAGAAGAAAGAGAATGCCAGTGCTATTCCAGGACTTCTGACACACCATCAAAAAATACAAAAGCTATGTGGTGAAAACAAGCAACAAAATACTTTTAAATGGCCTTTCAAAGAATATTTATTTTAGGATTTTTTGATAGGTAATTGATTTGACATCAGAATATTGGGGTAGAAACTGTCAAAAAATGTAAGCAAGTTGGAAAGGTATTTGTACTGCTTTTGTGGTGGGAAATTTGCCCATGTGCTTGGTTATACAAAGCTGAAAAGTGGTTTGGCAGTATTCATAACAGCTTCTGTTTTCTCTCTTTTTCTCTCACTCTTTTTTTTAAAGTCTACTGATCTTATTGTTAAATACTAGCAATTCAGCATAACTTAGCTTTAGAACTGAGTAAGAAACTTTCCAAACAGAAATATTGCCCTTCTGGAATCATTACAAATTAATATGATTTTTAAAAACAGTATGTGCCTCCTGGGTTTTTATAATCAGTTGTTGAATTACACCTCTATATTTGTTGCAATTATGTTGACAAATATTGCCATGTAAGCATAAAACAAATTTTGGTGGTGAAGCAGAGCAGATGGAATTTTCCACTCCCACTCTGCCAGAGTGAACTGAATTGGACTCTCTTACACGTTCTGTTTCTGTTCCTAATGACATTTCAGATGATTACTGTCCTCTGAACAAAAGGCAGTTATCACACCCTGTGACTTTCTCAGGCTACCGTCCCTTAGCAAAGCCCAGATGGGCACTAACAATTCTCATTCCCACCTGTCTCCTCCAGCCCACGAAAGCCTCAGGACACCCCTGCAGCTTTGCACCTGTGCCAGCCTCTGCGATCACTGCAAAGGGAGGGCACAACCGGGTACATGTCAGGTGGGTGCCCAGCACAGAGGCACAGTCCCATGTGCCTGGTGGTGTGAAGACAAACGAGATGCTGGAGTGGACATCCATGAGGTGGTTGATGCTCCTTCACAGCTTGTTTCAGTGGGGACACTGTTGTCCAAGCAGCCTCTGCCTTAAAGTGTTTGCAGCCAGGGAAAGTAGTGAGAAGCGGATGCAGACAGACCACGCATGCACGGCAGCAATCCACTGCTAGCAGTCTGAACATCCCCAAAGCTCAACTGCTGTCTGCTTCTTGGAGGCACCAGGGAAAAGGGTGCAGTCAAAAGGAAACAGCACTCTTTTGGGGATGTTTCCCACAGGCTCTTGTTGAACGAGAGAACAGCATCATGACAGACATGGCAAAGGCAGTTGTTTTTTCACTTAGGGAAGTGGTGAAAACCCAGTCATCTGGGAGATTTTCAGATAATTCTGGACAAGATGAATGTGTGGTCAGACTTGATCTTGGGGAAGCAGGTTGGTGGATCACTGTGCCTACTTTCTTTATTACTTTTATGAAGAGGAACAACAGCAGGTGTGAATAATGAGAGCTGCACACACTGTGTGCTAAAATACAGAGCAGAATTATATTGCATTAGAGGCTTTTTTAGCAGAAGAGACTTTATCTTTTCACCTAAAGGCAAAACATAGGCATTTTGGAAGAAAAGAAAAAAAAGTAGTGAAGAGCAATAAATAATTATCACAACAGGACTGACCTGTGCTTAATCAAAGTGAGTGTGGATGGAAAAACCAAAAAACAGAGCCATAATTAACTATATTTAATTTCTAAGCATAACTATTGACCCCACTTTGCTGCCCTCACAGAACTGCACGTACAAAATATCATTAGAGAAAACAGGGAAACTATACTCAGTATTCATTTGGCTGTTAAGGAGCTCTTACCTTACACACAGACATACGCTGTTTTTCCATGTACTCAGAAACCATCTGCTCTGCACTTTGCTTAAATTTTGGCCTCAGAAAAAACCCAGCTTTTATTTCCTCAGTTAAATATCCCCAAACATAGCAATTTATGTGGGAGAATATATTGGCATCTACGAGTATGAGATCATGAAATAAACCTGTCTATAAAGGTAATATTCCACTCCAGCCATATTGTTAAAACCTTGTCTAGGTTATTTTCACTGCTTGCAGTGACAGAAATTTTAAAAGGAATTAGAAAGAGAGAAAGGTAAAGGTGAAGTTGATTTTAGAACCTTTCCATTCCAATGACTTACAGTAGTATTAGTTCAGCTAAACATATTTCTAGGAACACACAAGGAAAAATTCTGCTCTGATATCCATCCTTGCAATACCAGAATTGAGCTCATAGTTTTTACTTTGGCAGCATCTCTACAGACTGAGGTTTCAGTGTAAGCAAGTGACTCTCTGCTGTGTACAGCTCTTTAAAAAGTGCATACCTCTTGATGCTAATTTCCAGCGTGTTATTGCGGCACAGTGAAGCAAATATTCTTAACTGGAAGTAGCTTTTCCAAAGATTTCTGTGTGCGTGGCTCCATCACAGGTGCTAAAATATTTCTTCACAGTCTTTCATTTCCTTAGTCAGAGAGACCCCTGTAAGGAAAATAAAGCTGTGCTTCCCTGTGGCTGCAATGATACCCACGTAAAACCTACAAGGTCCAACATAATGGTGGATACAGTCCTGAAATATTTGGGGTCTCTTAACCTTTATTCTTAGGCTTGTGCTGGGATTACATTAAAAGGCATAGCAAGGTGACCTCTGAGGGGTGTGCTTTCCAGGATCTCCCATGCTAGATGTGAGCCACACAACTTTCACACAGCTATCCTGAGTAGAGACCTCTACACTGGGAAACCACCAATGTTGTGCTTCTCTTCAGACCCCCAAAGCCCTAGCCAATGCACTTGCCCCCCTCCCACTAGCTGGGCACCACAGCCTGCCGTCCCATCCACCTGCCTGTCCACAGCAAGTCCCCCTCAAAGCATCAGCAGGATCAGGTCCCAAGGCTTCTTCTGAGACCTTGCCAGACTGCTAATTCTGGATGGTTTCAACTCAAAACCAGGAATCTGACCAGATTTGCTTGAAAACGGGCCCAGTTTCATTCAAACCGTGTTACAAACTTCAACAAACAGAGTCTGGGTTTTGACTTTCTTGTGAAACTTGAAACCACATGTGTTCCACATGGTTTAAGTTTTTGTTGTGAATATCTTACACAGCTCTATGGGAACAGCCTTTTCTTGTGGGCTTTTAGCATTTCCTATCCCAGCCAGAACCATAAAAAGCAAAGGCTGGAAAATATGAAAACTACAATTATGTGGGAAAAAGGGGGACTTAACTTTTTAAACTTCAGACAATGTTTGTGTTCATTTCGAGCACAGAGTGAAGTTTTGAATTAATTCATGTTTTATTTTAATGTTAGCTTTGATTGGGTGCATTCAGGAGAAATAACTTCCCCCAATATAAAGTCATGGAGCTCATGACACATGGAAATTATAAACACTTTGGAGTGACTTGAGAGATGGGTGTTGGCTTTGCAGCAGCAGAAGAGCAAATATTTACAGTACATTAGGCTTCACTTCACTTCTAAATTATTATCTTCCCCTTTGGAATAATCTATTTTCCGAAGACAGATTGCTACTAATACTAGTGCCCTCCTCATTCGTTTTGTCGCAGGCGATTATTTTTCTTTCATTTCTATATTGAAATTTCTTGCCCTAGCTTTCCACAGAGTCAAATAAAAACTGAGGAAATCCTTAATTTAATGTCTCTTTTGTCCCCAAATCACACTGTGGCCTCTGGCAAATTACTGAATTTCTCTGAGATTCAACCCTCTTTTTTGTCAAAACAAAAATACCGATACTTAACTTCCCAACTGAGGTGTTAATTAATTCATATCCATAAGAGGACTTTAAAATAGAAATTGATATAAAATGTTAATTAGCGGTATTATAATTGCTCATTCTGAAATCCCAAAGAAACTGTTACTTTACAGATTACTTAAATTAGTGCTAAAATATTCCCATCTTTGGTCTCACAGGGCTCGGTTATGGGAAGTTAAATACAACGAAAGTAACACTATGACATTAAGGGGAAGAAATATTTACATATGCCATTTTTATTCCCCTGATATAACGTCTGCCATGCATGATGTGCTATTAGTTCTTGCAGTAAAAGTACAGCAACCTGGCTTTGCGCTTACAATAGCTAAAACCATCTGCGTACGTGTAAAACCTTTGCTGGCAGGTTTCCATGTGTGGTTCATGCATTCCTTTCCCTGTGCAATTTGAAGCTGTCAAAAACTAATTAAATAATTATGTGGTTGTTACTGCAGCTGTGTGTATTCTTCATTACGTTATAAGGCTGCGGTTTGAGGCACTCTCCTGCTCTAGGTTTCAAAATATTAGTAATGGAAGGTGTGTTGTCGGTGCACGTTCTGCTCCTGCCAGAAAAAGCAGAGAGGGAAGGGAACTATCTTTAATGTCAGTCTGTCATTGCACTTTATACTGTATATTCCCTGTGTACAGCAGAGAGCTGAAAATACAAATAGACTTCTTGCAGCCTGCTCATGCTGTGCTGAATTCAGAGTGGCCTATCCTGAGTACAGGACAGAGAAGAGTCCCCGCAGTACCTCTGCGGTGGATGGGTGTCAGTGGCTTTGTAGTGCCTCTAACCCTGGGCAGGGAACTTGGAGGGTAACACAGAAGGAGAAGAGTGAGGCTGTGGGAAGACCACTCTCCTCACCAGCCAAGAAGGAGACTGCTGTCAGTCCTGCTCTTGACTCCTGTTCCCTGACCCCAAGGAAATCATGCCCTGGGCTTACCTGCCCTATCAGTAAATCACAGGTAACAGTGTATTATCTCTTTCAAGAATAGATCAGGTTGCTAATGAAAGTAATTCAACTTGATCTTTGACTGAGGGCACTACCCAGATGCAGCACAGTAATTAAGGTATTCTGTCATTGGCAATGATGCCAAGCTACCACATCACCACTGGCATAAGATTTACGGTTGAAAAACAAGGACTGCTGTCACTACAGTAAAATAATCCCTGGTCATTCCCCCACACACTCCTGGTGGAAATCACTCTTGTAGACAGAAAAAACAGAGCTGCATTTACTTTGACTGAAATAGTGTGCGTGGGCACCAGGAGTCAGCCCTATGGACCAACCCATCCAGGTTGGATGGGGCCCTGGTCAACCTAGTGTAGATCCAGGCCTGAGGTTGGTGGCCCTGCCTGTGGCAGGGGGGGTTGGAGCTCTGTGATCCTTGGGGTCCCTTCCAACTCATACCATTCTATGATTCTATGATTCTAACCCTCACGTCTCCCGACTACAGTGTAAGATGCAGAGAAGGATAGCAGTCCCAAAGGAGAAGACCTCACACCTCTTTGCTGAGGAAGACATGTTCATGTTCAGGACTGCTTGATGAGGCCACTGAAGTAGCCTAAATCCAGGTAGTCCTGCTCTTTCCAAACCAAACCAGCCTATATCAGAGATGTTTTTCACTGCTGCAAAAGAAATGTCCTGGTTGCATATGCAATGTAAGCTTTAGGGACACCACAGCTATTGGAAGAACAGTGAGAGCAAAGCTGCATAATGCAGAGTGTCTCCAATTTATTACATTTATGGAGCAACTATACTTTTAATAAGGTTTTCCTCTATTTTATAGAACTGTCTTATCACACTGGCAGTTGTCTGCTTGGCTACTGGTTCAAAAACACTAATAAAAGCAAAACATCCCATGACGATTTTCTTTAGTATTTTTTCTTCTGTGCACCCAGATGAGCCTAGATGCCTTCCTCAGAAAGTCTTCATGCGATCTGTGACTATCAATCTACATGCCACACATACAGCCTGCCTCGGTGCGCTGGGCAACCATGACAAAGGTTTTTTTAAATCGTGTTATCTAAAGCAGCCTTTTTTGTGGGAGCCTTTCTCAGCCTTTCCCTGAGAAAGCTCACAGTAAAATTCCTGAGAACTAGAGCTAGAAGGAAACTTTGTGAAAACCCGAGTGGGAAGCTGACGATCCTCTGAGTTCACGGGGACGAGTAGAAAGCAATGCAGGCCTTTGGGTCCCTCTCGTGGTCTGGCAGCAGCAAGCGCCCATCATCAACATACCCTCCCGTGATCCCAAACACACCAACCAGCACACGGGGAGACATACGTGTTCCCAGAGAACATGGACAGATCCGGCACAGGCAAAGGAGGGATAAAGGTGCTGGTAATCTTCGTAAGAGCTGGTCCTCGTTATTACTGCAGCTTTTGAAATTCCAGGGAAGTACTATATAAAGCTAAATAGTGCTACTTCATGGGGACATCTTATTGCAGCCTTCCAGTACCTAAGAGGCCTACAGGAAAGATGGAGAGGGCCATTTTATAAGGACATGTAGTCATAGGACAAGGGATAATGGGTTTAAACTGAAAGAAGGTATTAGAAGAAATTCTTCCCTGTGAGGGTGGTGAGGCCCTGGCACAGGCTGCCCAGAGAAGCTGTGGCTACCCCCTTCCTGGCAGTGTTCAGGGCCAGGTTGGATGGGGCTTTAGGCAACCTGGGCTAGTGGAGGGTGTCCCTGCCCATGGCAGGGGGTTGGAACTAGGTGAGCTTCCAACCCAAACCAGTCTGTGATTGTATGATTTTATGATTTTTGTGTTGAAACCTGCTTTATTCAGGGTAAATGCTATGAATCTACTATGCCTTACAACCCAACATGCATAAAGGGGATCAGGACATGACATGACTGTGTTTCACATAACTTCCATCTACATATCCAAGAGTGTCTATTTAAGAATTTGGATACATGTATACTCAAGATTTCATATATTCAAATTTTGTATATCGTATACTTGTATATTCAATATTTTGAAGGCGCTTTTCTTCTTAAACATATGCTTTGGGATTACTGCAAAGCAAAGTTTGTTTGGGGCAGTGCAAATCCATTTTGGGGATTATTCTTATTAATGACTGATATATGATAGATAACCTTGTCCACTGTCTCTGAGCTCGAGTTTGTTTGCAAGCCAACAACCTCAGGAATGACTTCAGACAAATAGGCAGTTGCTTGACATTGCAAATTTTGGAAAGATGAAAGGGACATGAAGTAGTGGGGAAAATATCCTTAAAAATGGGTGGCTCTGGCCTAAACAACAACCTCATTTTGATACCAATCTTCATGCAAACCCCAAGAGATGGCACAAGAAAGGCATGTGCTATCAAGTCCTGTGGGCAGCACCACGTGTTTCAGAGGAGCCTAAGCAGTGCCTGCCTCCTCTGTTCAGCTGCTCCCACTACTAATGAAGATCCTCAGCAGGCATGAAAGGGTCAAAGGGACATGGAGTAACAGCTGGGCAAAGAGACCTATGCAACATCTGAAACCATAAAGAACAGGGCGTTGGTTTGGAGGAGTGTGTTAATAAGGGAGGCTCACCCCAGACAAAAAGGATTCTTTTTGCAGCCCCATCTTCTCCATCACCCAGCTGCCTGCACTGGCTGTGGCCACACTCACCTTTGCTAACTAAAGGAGATTGTGACAACTTCATGTCCTTCCTACTCCCTGGGTGCCTGTCAGTGCAAGGCCTCAAAGACCTCATAGTTACCTCCCCCAGATATAACTATGCAGCTTTGGCCATGTTCCTCAAAATATTTTCCTGAAATGCCACTGGTCCCTCCTGCAACAGCGCCCTCCAACAGCTGCCTGAAACTGCTGGGGACTCCTCTGAGACCCTTTCTCCCCACAGATGTTTTCCCCCACCTGCATCCTCCTCACACCCAGCACCAGCTCTACCACTACCACAAAACCACACATTTCTGCTCCCAAAGAACTACCTTGCGCTCACCCATAGGCAAGCAAAATTCAATATTGCCCGTGCTGCAGAGAAGCCTTAAACCACTCTGAGTTTATTTATGATGTCAGCTCACTATCACTTGTCATAAAGGAGCTGTTGAAGGCAGAACTGCTTTGCTCCAGACCAAGGGCAAATGTACAATAATTTTTAAAAAGGCAGTGTTGTGTGTAACAACTCGCACCTCTGATTTTGGCTCCCAAACTGCCTACAGACCTTACTGGAAACTATAAATAACAACATGTATCCGTATGTCCAGGCAAAACCTCATCGTTTCTTTCCAAATAATTCTCTAATGCACATATCTAATGACCCAACATCCAAAATGCAGTCTTTTGCCTTAAGACTGTCCACTTCCCTAGTTTCTCCATTTGTCTAAAATATTTCTGTCTTCCTACATTCCCCTTATACTCAAGGGACTTCTAAAACTTTCCTGAATACAAATACCTTGATGCATATGAGAAGGTAATACAATATATTTCTAACACTGGATATTCCATGAGGTGTATTTTGATAGGACCACAAAAAAACACAGTAGAATTTGTTTGTCTTTTACACATGATTGTTGTCCTGCTTCCTTTAGGAGGAAAGCAGACATTTCCACATAGAGAGAATGCGTCTCCACTGCTTGGAAAACCACCCCATAATGATGCTAACAATTCCCTAAATGCCAGCACTGTGTAGCTAAAGCTGACTGGAGCTAAACCCATGGTTCATCATTTCAGCTGCCTTCTTAAGTATACTTAGACTTGCAAGGGAAAACTATTCCCAAAAAAAGCAACCTTTCAGTAGTTCTCTTTATTCCTTTTTGTTGCCTCCAAACAGACCTGTTCTTTGATTTCCTCTTTTCATGACCGAAATCTCTTCTGGGGAGATTTTAGGGACTTTGGGTATTTACATTAGATCTTCAGGCATCCAACAGCCTCAGTAGAGAGAAAGTGCTTGTTCCCAATGGACAGCTGAAAACCCTTCATGTGCCTCTCAGGCACAAACTGGGCATCAAGCATCCAGCATCCAACACACTCTCAGTGGAAATCCTGGCCTTCCCTGTTTATCCAGAGCTGTCAGAGGCACGAGCTGCAGCTGCAGGGGTACAGAGGGCCCGCTGTCCCATCACAGGAGCCAGTGCAACAGGACAAAATGCACAAGTCCTCACGTGAGTCCCTGGGGGACCACTTACAGCACAGGTCTGTTCACCTACACCTGTGCTGTGCTGCAACATGACACACAAGATACTGTTCAGACCAGAATAATTTTCTGTGTCTTGTCCTGCCATGTAACTGTAGATTGCCACTGCTCCAAAAGTGAGTTTTGGAGGAACAACATGGGAAACTGACCCAAAAGTGAACAGTACAACAAAGTCTTATTCCTCTTCATCTGCCTGTAGCTTCTCACTCATAGCAACCCATAATACCAAAGCACAGTAAACAAACTTTTTCCATTTAAATACCTAAAGATAACACATGGCTCTTGCATAGCCAGCCTGATTTTTAGAGGTCCCAAGCAGCACCACCGAATGCAGGAAGAACTGAATCAGAGGAAGATCAGGACTTGTGGCTACACACAGTGCACATCTTTGAATTTTACAGCCCACTGGTTACAGGCAATCATCTTGAGAAAATCTTGGCATAAGGATCTGTGGTCTGTACTGTTTTCTGAAATGTAGTTATTTCCTTTTTTGAAGAAGACAAAATACAGAAATAGATCGAATAAACTGAGCAGCTGACCCCTAGTATTTACATATTCACATAGGCACACATATGTGTATGTTTACCTGTGTGTACCTAGGCTGTATTTAATGAAAGTATTTAATTCTTTTTACAAAGTAATGCTTCTTATAAACAGTAACTTGGGGAATTCAATACTATCTACATACTTTTTACAACAAGAAATTCTCACAATGAGCAACTTGTCATGTTCTGTACCTCTAATTTATTATAATGTTAAAAAAATCTGTTAACCTGGGAACTAAAAAACATGTGGGGGTTGTAAAACTATCCACTATAATAAAATACTTGCAACATTTTTAGCCAGCTGAAGAACTGGGAATTGGCTTGATGGAAGGGATTATTGCTTAATATTTTTCCATAACATCAGCAATCTTGTCAAAATCCCCTCGTTGCTCTGAAAGTAGGAGACATCTGTTTTATGGAGTGAGCACATATCCTGGAATGTGTGCCACAAGACGGCATCACAACCAGCCTTCATTATCCCTTCACACTTTAAGCCTGGCTTACACTCCACAGTGCCATGGAAAACTCACACCTTCTGCTTATGCCAGCAAAAGCCTTGTTGTAGACACAGTGCTACAGATCAGACAGTCCCCTTTCCAGTATCATGTAGCCCATGTGGGCAATGGCTGCCAGCACCAGCATGTGAACCACTTTGCAATTTACACTGCACCACAGGTTTGCCATGTAAGCTTCTGCTAGAAAGATGTGTCTGTGTAGGCACCCCTCACTTTCTAGCTTTCAGGTTGTGATCAGTGGCACAAAGTCCAGTTGGAGGCCAGTTCTCAGTTGTGTGCTCCAAGGACTGATATTGGGACCGCTACTGTTTAACACTGTCACGAGTGACCCAGATGCTGGTACAGAGTGCACCATCACCAAGTCTGCAGACAGTACAAAAGTGTGGGGAGAAGCTGATACACCAGAGGGTCCTGGACAGGCTGGCAAAATTGTCCCAGAGAAACCTCATGAAGGTCAACAAGTGGAAGTGAAAAGTCCTGTCCCCAGGCAGTAACAACCCCAGGCATGAGTACATGCATCTCCATCTTTCAAGAGACTCAAGACTCAACTGGACATGGTCCTAGGTAACTTGCTCCATATGTCCCTACTTGAGAGAGGTGGGTAGATAAGATGATCTCAAGAGGTGCCTTCCAACCTCAGCCATTCTGTGATTCTATGACAATAGCGTTGACAAACCTTTGGGAACTGGAATAAAGTTTACAGACCTGTGTCCCTGGACAGATATCTATGCCAGCAGAAGGTGTTACCCTTTCCATTTACTAATTGTTTCCTCAGGCCCTTCATTTCTCAAGTTACCAATTTCGTAACAGGTATAGGCATGTTTTATGTCCAAGACAACTGAATCTGTTCTCAAGACTGGATATGGTGGCCATCTAGAGCTTTCTAAGATAATGATGATAGCTAAATGCATTGCACTTTCCTCTCTTTCACAGTCTCTGTGCTTCTGGGCAAAGAAGTGAAAGTATATTCAAATAAGAAAGTTTTCCACAGGGTGGAAACCTAAAATATTCTCGCAGGGTGCTACTGATACAGAGAACGGCCCCTTGGGTGTACGTGGTGCAGGGAGACACAGGCTTGCTAGCTTTAACCTAGTGAGCCTGGGAAATGGCAGAAACCCCACCTTGGGAGGGCAGGCAAAGCACAGTGATGAGGCTGAAACTTATGCTGCCATTTCCCCCAGCCTGTTGCCCTTACCCAGACTAGATAATATTTTTTTCTACATTTTACTATCATACCTTTATTTCACTGTGTAAGCATGTAACCCTTTTTTCATGAGCTGTCCTAGTTACCGTTTTCAGCAATTCTTTTGAATCTGCTGCCATCTCGTGAGCAAAACCATGCTCAACTGCAGGAGGGCTTTGTGGCCAGCAGTGTTTTTTAGCTTCTACAACATGCAGGATTTTGTTCCACTCTCCATCCACGTCAAGCTGCAGCTTATGGTAGGGTTT
This sequence comes from Porphyrio hochstetteri, assembly GCA_020800305.1. NCBI lineage: Eukaryota > Metazoa > Chordata > Aves > Gruiformes > Rallidae > Porphyrio > Porphyrio hochstetteri. Next base: position 46,204,416 of record CM036938.1, on the reverse strand, counting down.
GCATGCACTTCCCCAGCAGGGTCTCAGATATAAAGAGCTAACTGGCAGAAGGCATCCTCTGCCTTATATCTTACAATCCTTCTGGCTAATTCTAAATGGAGATTTTCATTCGATTGCTCTCCACCGATAAATCCAAATTTAAACATCTCAATCACAAAGTTGTGAACATCCAGGATTTTGACTGGAGGTACTGGTTTTGGCTGGGATAGAATTAATGTTCTTCATAGTAGCTAATATGGGGCTGTGTTTTGGATTTATACTTGAATATAAACAATATGTATTGTTTAACATCTTGTGGGTGACATGGACAGTGGGAGCAAGCGCATCCTCAGCAAACTTGCCAACCATACCCAGCTGTGTGGTGCAGTTGCCACCGTGGAGGGTAGGGATGCCACGCAAAGGGACCTAGACAGGCTTGAGAGGCAGGCCTGTGCAAACAACATGAAATTCAACACGGCCAAGTGCAAGGGCCTACACGTGATGGGTTGGGGCAATCTCAAGCACAACTACAGGCTGGGAGGAAAATGCATTGAGAGCAGTCCTGAGGAGAAGGACTCGGGATTGTCAGTGGACAAGAAATTCAAAATGAGCTTGCAGTGTGCAGTTAGGAGTCAAGAAGGCAGCTGGTGAAGAGCTAAGACAAGGACAGGGAGAGATCATCCTGTAATCAACGACATGGGCAAAACAGACTGAGTGAATGAAAGAAAACTCTCTCACTTATTACACTGCACACACACACAGTGAAACCAGAGTCGGGTAATGAGAAGCGCAACCAGATCTTAAAGCGCCTTCCCCCACCCCTCCCTTATTAGCAGACTTCCCTTTAGTTATGATCTTGCTCCCTTCTTCCCCTCAATTGTGGCATGGGGCAGGGGGGGGACAGGGACTGGGGAAGTGGTGTTCTCGGTCAATTGTTCATGAGCTCTTTTCCTTTTCCAGATCTTCAGACACCTCTACCTCCCTCCTACCCCTCCCTCTTAGCAGACTTCACCCTAGTCGTGATTTCACTCCCTTCTTCCCGCCCATTGTGGCACAGGGAGGGGCAGTGAGAAAATGGGGGCTTCGGTCATTTCTTTGCAAGTTTGTTTCCTTCTTGGCTGGGGGGGGAGGCATTCATTCTACACACCCTCCCTCTGCTGCACCGTGGGGTCCCACCCACAGGTGACAGTGCAACACAAACTTGTTCAACATGAGTCCTTTCCTACAGGGCTTTACCTCTTCATCAGCTGCCCTGCTGTGGATCACTGCTGTGGCAGGCAGTCATAAATCACAATGTCTCTCAGTCCCAGCCCTCCACAGGGTCACAAGCCTCCCCCCAGCAAACCTGTTCCGCTGCAAATCTCTCTCTTGCTCATCTCTCTGCCTCTGTCTCTCTCCACGGGCTGCAAGTGCTGGCAGGGGCTTGCTCCAACACAGGTCACAGCATCTTCTCTATGTCTCCAGTGTGGAGCCTCTCCACAGGCTGCAGGTGGGGTCTCGGCCTTTTCCATGGGCTGTGGGGGGACACCCGCTCCACCATGGGTTTCTCCAAGGGCTGCAGAGGCATCTTTCTCTCCAGCACCTGGTGCACTTCCTCCCTCCCCTCCCCAGCCTTGGTGCCTGCACAGCTCCTTACATCTTCTCACTCCCTTCTCTGGTGGAAAAATGCAGCTGCTTGCAGGGTTTTTTTCTCCTATATGTGGTTTCCAGAGGCGCTGTGACCATCACAGATTGGCTCGGCTTTGGTCAGCAGCAACTCTGGCCTTGAATTGGCCAATGTTTACAGTCTGGGGTCTCCATAGAATTCTAGCTGCTCCTTACAGCAGCCATTTTCTGCAGCCCGCAGTCTCTCCCACCACCCAGCTACACAAAACTGCGGCAGGCGCTGAAGCCCCAACAGAAAGAACTCACAGAGAAGTTTGTGGAGGACTGTCTCCTGTGGGTGGGAGCCCATGGTGGAGCAAGGGAAGAGTGTGAGGAATGCGTCCCCCTAGCTAAGAAGGAAAATAACTTACGAGGCACTGGCCAAAACCCCCATTCCCCCATTCTCTGCCCTCCTGTGCCACAGTGGAGGGGAAGAAGGGAGCGAAATCGTGACTAAAGTGAAGTCTGGTAAGAAGGGAGTGGTGGGGGGAGGTGCTTTATGATCTGGTCACACTTCTCATTACCCTACTCTGGTTTCACTGGATGTGTAGTGTAGTGTAATAAATCAGAGAGTTTCTTTCCTTTATTCTGTGTTGAGTCTGTTTTGCCCATGACGCTGATTGCAGAATGACCTCTCCCTGTCCTTATCTTGACTCCTAAGCCTCTCAATACATATTTTCTCCTCTGTCCAGCTCAAATGGGGAGCGATAGAGCGGCTTTGGTGGGCATCTGGCCTCCAGCCAGGGTCAAACCACCACAGTGTTATAAGTAATTGTGGGAAACCTCTATTATTTAACTTGTATACTTGTGCACATTTTACTAAAGAATTCTGGATTGGAACAGAAAATAAGACCCTGGTAATTAGGGGCCTGTCAGTCTCACCTCAGTGCCTGGTATAACTATGGAGAAATTAATGCTGGGAATTATTGAAAAACACCTAAAGGACAATGCAGTCGTTGGTCACAGCCAACATGGGTTCAGGAGAGGAAGGCCCTGTCTATCCAATCTGATTTCCTTTTAAGACAAGGTCACCCAGCTGGCTGACCAAGGTGTCCTTGTTCTGGCCAGGCCAGGGTTAACCTCCCCAGTCAGCCAACACAGGTGAGCTGAGTCAGCCCAGGTTTGCTGAGTTAGCCAGGGCTGTTTTCCACACCACGTGACACCACTTCCCCATAAAAGCAGCTGGTTGGGGAAGGGTATGGGCTGTTTGCCTCCAGGACAGTTGGAGTGTGGCCAGGATGCCTGGTTGGTCATTCCTTGCTGGCGGGCAGCCTTCTGTAATTGTTGGCTCAGTAAGGTACTCTGTGTTAGCACTGGGTGTGAGTGTAACTAGCCATTATTGTTCTGTGTTCATGGTGATTTTGGGCAGTAAACTGTCCTTATCCCAAGCCATGGAGGCTCTGCCTGTTTCTCCTCTTGGAGTGAGTGAGTGGCTTTGGTGGGCATTTGGCCTCTAGCCAGGGCCAAGCCACCACACCAGGGACCCCAGTTAATGTTATTGGTTTGGCTTTCAGCAAGGCTTTTGATACTGTGTCTCACAGCATCTTGCTGGACAAAAGGTCCAGCACACAACTAGACAAAGCCATAATGTGTTGGGTGGGCACCCCAGAGGGTGACAGTAAATGGGGTTACATCTGGCTGGTGGCCAGACACTACTGGGGTTCCCCAGGGCTTCATTTTAGGGCCAGTTCTTTTTAACACTTTCATAAATGACCTGGACAGAGGACTAGAGGGTGTCTTAAGTAAATCTGCAGATGATATCAAATTGGGAGGAGCTGTTGACTCCATTGAGGGTGGAGAGGCTTTGCTGAGAGACCTGGACAGATCAGAGAGCTGAGCAATCACCTGCTGCATGGAGTTTAACGAAGGCAAGTGCTGGGTTCTGCCCCTGGGAAGGGGCAACCCTGGCTGCACATCCAGCCTGGGGGATCAGATGCTGGAGGCCAGCAATGCTGAGAGGGATTTGGGGGTCCTGGTGAACAGCAAATTAGACATGAGCAAGCAGTATTCCCAGGCAGCCAGGAGGGCCAACCATAGAACTGGCTGGTGGACCAGGCTCAGAGGGTCGTGATCAGTGGAGCAGAATCTGACTGGAGGCCTGTGACTAGCGGTGTTCCCCAGGGCTCGGTGTTGGGTCCAGTCCTGTTTAATATCTTCACTGACAACCTTGATGAGGGAATAGTATCCACCCTCAGCAAGTACCCGATGATACAAAGCTGGGAGGGGTGGCTGACTGTGGTGGTTTAGCCTTGGCTGGAGGCCAGACACCCACCAAAATCAGTCTATTGCTCCTCTTAATTGGATAGGGGAGAAAATATATATCAAGAGGATTAGGAGTCCAGATAAGGGCAAGGAGAGATTATTTTATCAGCAACGAGACGAGCAAAACAGACTCAACACAGAATGAAGAAAGAAACTACTCTAATTTATTGCACTACACTAAAAAGAACAGAGAAAACTGGAGTCAGGAACACAATCAAATCTTAAAACAAATGCAACCAGATCTTAAACACACGTTCCCCCCGCCCCACTCCTTTCTTAGCAGACTTTAGTCAGGGTTTATTTGCTCCCTTCTTCCCTCCCGTTCGCAGGACGGGGGGGGGCAGGGATTGGGGAAAATGGGGTTCTCAGTAGCACCTTCCCCCCACCCCTCCATTCTAAGCAGACTTCCCTTTATCCATCATTTTACTCCCTTCTTCCCTCCCTGCTCACAGCACAGGGAGAGGCAGGGACTAGGAAAAAATACTGGGGTTCCCGGTTACTTCTTCATGAGCTGTTTCCTTTCCCAGATCTTAAAACACCTCTACCTCCCCCCCTCACTCCCTTCTTAGCAGACTTCACTCTAGTCATGATTTCACTCCCTTCCTCCCCCCCGATCACAGCACAGTGGGGCAGGGACTGGGAGATGGGGGCTTCAGTCAGTTCCTTGGAAGTTGGTTTCCTTCTTGGCTGGGGAGGGGGGGGAGTGTGCCATTCATTCATTACACACACACACCCCCTCCCCCTGCTGCACCGTGGGTCCCACCCATGGGAGACAGTCCTCCACGAACTTTCTCCAACGTGAGTCTCTGCCCCCAGGTCTGTATCTCTTAATCAGCTGCTCCGCCTGGATCACTGCTATGGCGGGTAGCCATAAATCACAATGTCTCTCAGTGCCAGTCCTCCATGGGGTCACCAGCCTTCCCCCAGCAAACCTGTTCCAGTGCAAAACTCTCTCTTGCTCATCTCTGTGTCCCTGTTTCTCTTCATGGGCTGCAAGTGCTGGCAGGGGGTCACAACGTAGGGTCACAGCATCTTCTCTGTGTCTCCACCTGCTCCATCCAGCATGGAGCCCCTCCACGGGCTACAGGTGGGGTGTCGGCCTTTTCCATGGGGGTGGTTTCTCCACGGGCTGCGGGGGGGCATCTTTTTCTCTGGCACCTGGGGCGCCTCCTCCCCTGTCCTCCCTGGCCATGGTGTCTGCACAGCTCGTTACATCTCTTCGCTCCCTTCTCTGGTGGCAAAATGCAGCTGCTTCCAGGTTGTTTTCTCCTATATGTGATTCTCAGAGGCGCTATGACTATCTCTCATTGGCTTGGTCCTGGTCAACAATGATTCTGGTCTTGAATTGTTTATACTGAGGAGCTCTGGAGAATTCCAGCAGCTTCTCGCAGCAGCCATTTTCTGCACCCCTGTTCTTTTCCAGCACCCAGCTACACAAAAACTGCAACACTGACACACAGGAACACTGCGCTGCCATCCAGCAAGACCTGGACAGGCTGGAAAGCTGGGCAGGGAGAAACCTAATGAAATTCAACAAAAGCAAGTGTAAAGTCTTGCACCTGGGGAGGAATAACCATCTGTATCAGTACAGGCTGGGGGGATGACCTGCTGGAGAAGAGCTCTGTGGAGAAGGATCTGGGGGTCCTGGTTGATGACAGGTTGGCTATGAGCCAGCAGTGTGCCCTATGTTTATAAATATCTTAAGTATGGGATGCAGGGGGAAATGGCCAGCCCCTTTTCAGTGGTCTGTGGAGACAGGACAAGGGGCAATGGCTGCAAATTGGAGCACAGGAAGTTCTGCACCAACATGTGGAAGAACTTTTACACAGTGAGGGTGACAGAGCCCTGGGACAGGCTGCCTAGGGGGGTGGTGGATTCTCCTTCTCTGGAGATATTCAAGACCCATCTGGACGCCTATCTGTGCAATATGAGCTAGGGAGCTGCTTTGGCAGTGGGGTTGGACCCAATGATCTCTGGAGGTCCCTTCCAACCCCTATGATTCTGTGATTCTGCTGTGATTCTGTGATATCCTGGGGTGCATCAAACATGACATGGCCAGCTGGTCCAGGTAGGGGATTGTCCCACTGTACACTCCACTGGAGTGGCCTCACCTTGAGTACCGTGTGCAGTTTTGGGTGCCACAGGCCAAGAGGGACACAAAACTACTGCAGAGTGTCCAAAGGAGGACAGCAAGGATGGGGTAGGTTCTGGAGGCAAATCTTAGGAGGAGAGACTAAAGTCCCTTAGTTTGTTCAGCCTGGAGACAAGGAGACTTGATGGGAGACCTCATAACGGTCTGTGGCTTCCTGACGGGGGGGGGGGGGGGGGGGGGAGTGGGGGGAGGGGGGGGGTGAGTAAAGGGGCAGGCACCAATCTCCTCTCTTTGGTGACCAGTGATAGAACCTGAGGGAACAGCATGAAGTTGTGACAGGGGAGGTTTAGGCTGGATGTTTTGAAGAAGTTCTTTACTGAGAGGGTTGTCAGGCACTGGAACAGGCTCCCCAGGGAAGTGGTCACAGCACTGAGCTTGACTGAGTTCCAGAAGTGTCTGGAGGATGCACTCAGTCCCATGCTCTGACCTGGCTGGTTCTGTGTGGAGCCACGAGTTGGACTTGATGATCCTCATGGGTCCCTTCCAACTCAGGAGATTCTAGAATTCTAGATGCATTCTCATAAGGACTATCTCATGACATGGAGGAAGAGCACCTCCTCTCCATAAATATGAATGGAAAAGAGCTGTGGGAAGAGACCCTCTTGAAACAGGCAGTATTATGAACAGGGCACACAAAAACAGCAGGAAGCTGTCAGAGGTAGAGGCTAGGCATGTGCAAGCAATATCCACAAAGTACACAGGTCAGTTCAGGGAGAAGGGTAATTTAGTGCTAAGTTTTTTGTTTGCAGGTAACCCAGTGTGCCCACGTACCCACCTGCTCCAAGTTTTCCCACTCCCCGTAATTCGTGTTTCTGTTCCCGCGTGTGTGACTCGCTCTGCACATCAGCGGCTTGCTCTGGGGTGGGCAGTGTGACGGGACGCAGGGCCTGCACGGCACCGGGCTCGGCACGCAGCGGCACGGCGAGGAGGGGCTCAGCTCTCCAGCGGGTACGTAAACAAGCTCCGCATTCAGGGATTACTCCGCAGTAGCGCCGCTCCTGTGACTGCTCACGCCCATCCAGCTATACACCACTGCGTTTCCGAGAGGATGACGGCCGTGCACACGTCACACCTCTTTAATTTAGCTGGCTTCCACCGAACGCTAATTGCCGGGTTCTCCCCTTCTCTGCGGGGAAGAGCCTGCCACTCCCGCTGGCGGGCCCTGTGCTGTCAGGGCCGGCCATGGCATAACACCCTCCCCCACCGGGCGCCCCACGCCGCGCACCGCCCCCGCCCGTTCCGCGGTGGGCGGGAGGCCCAGGGGCGGGGCCGAGGGGCAGCCCCAGCGGCGGCTCGCAGGACGCTCCCGAACACAGCCGGGACCGAGGCGCACCTCGAACTCCCAGCTCACTCACAAGGGCCCAGCGTCTCCCGGCCGTAGCCACGCCCCGGTGGCCGGCGGAGGGTGGGGCCGCGCTACCAGAAGACTATCGCGGGACGGACGCGCGGACGGGACTGGTGGTTCTTCCGGCACGGCACAATGGCAGGGCGGCGGTAGGAGGCCGGCCGTCAGCGGCAGGTGAGTGCCCTTCTCTCGGCAGCCGGATGAGGCGTTCGCCGGCAGCGGGCGGTGTTCCCCGATGTTCTCTTGGAGTCGCACGCTGCTGCGCCATCCCGGGCCTGGGCCGAGGCCCGCCGGCCCCTCGGCCGAGGCCCGCCGGCCCCTCCGCCCATGGGCGGCTCGGCTCAGGCGGCGGGGCAAGGCCGAGGTGGGCGGAGGACCGCTGCGCCAGAGTCCCCGCCGCTGCCCTGTACCGACTGCCTGGCTGTGTCTCTCCCGCCCGGGCTAGGCCTCTCTCTCGGAGGGAGGCGAGGGAGGCCTTTGCCAGCCCGTGGAAGGGGGGGGCTGAGGGCCGCCGCATGGGAGTGAGGGAGTCGCTGAGCACCTAGCTTGCTTGCTGCGTGGTCCTGGCAGAAGCCGGTATCTTAACAACGCCATCTGTGTCCCATCGGCAAGTTGGCCGGCGCTGCTTGCTGCTTCTGGGCCCGGAGGGCCAGCAGCCGCGCAGCCGGGGACGGCGTTTCCCTGCGGGGTCACTCGCCACCTCCACGTCAGACCAGCACCTCATGTCGTGATTGGGAGCCAGAAGCGAGTGTAAACTTTGACTCCTTTCCAGTGCAGGGTGTGTGTCGTCATCCAGGCTGGTGGCTCGCTGTGGGTGTTGCTTCTGGGGATGACTCTAAAACAAGCTGATCTTAGGTCATTCGAAATTCAGGTTTGACAGCAGTTTCTTTCCTAAAATAGGAAACAAATTAGTTTTGTGCATGTCGAACTCTTCTTGTGGCTCTTGGCTGGAATAAGCTGCGTCTCTGTAGCTGTACGTAGCTGGCTATGGATTCTGGCCTGTAGGATAGGAATCCTACTGGTTTTGTGACTTGTGTAAGATCCAAAAAACCCATCTTCTGCTTAAGAGGGGGATAAACACCGAAAACCTGAAGCCTCTAGGAAGCAGATGCTGAAGGGTGCCTTTGGGATCTGCAGAAATTAAAATAATTTTTAAAAAAAGAAAAAGAAAATCAGGTAGTCTAGTCCCATATTAGAGGCACCAGAAGGGCATTTCCTGCTGTTTAAGTGCTCATAAATGCCCCACAGCCCTCCCTGCATCCTTAAGCGCATACGTGTCTTCTGAAAGAGGAAAGCTTTTTTGTGTGATTGTATATGGCTGTTCTTAAATCATACAGTAGTCAGTGTTGATGTGACCACTGCTGTTTATGTGTGTTTAGTCAGTCTCCTCCAGGTAACTCCCTCTTTCACAATCAGCAAGGGGTTTATGCTGACATCAGAGTAGTAGCTCCCTGGAAATCTTTTGCAACAAGAACATGTACTCAGTGCTGGTGAGCCTCCTCTTTGAGTACTGTGTTCCATTTTGGGCACCTTGCTACAGAAAAGGCATCAAGGTGTGTCCAAAGAAGGGTGATGAGGCTGGTGAAGTAGAGGTGTTTTAAGATCTAGAAAAGGAAATCAGTTCATGAAGAATTGACTGAGAACCCTACTTCCCCAGTCCCTAGCCACCCCTCCACCCCCTGCCCCATGCCACAATTTGGGGGAAGAAGGGAGCAAAATCATGACTAAAGGGAAGTCTGCTAAGAAGGGAGGGGTGGGGGAAGGCGCTTTAAGATCTGGTTGCGCTTCTCATTACCCGACTCTGGTTTCACTGTGTGTGTGTGCAGTGTAATAAGTGAGAGAGTTTTCTTTCATTCACTCAGTCTGTTTTGCCCATGTCATTGATTACAGGATGATCTCTCCCTGTCCTTGTCTTAGCTCTTCACCAGCTGCCTTCTTGACTCCATAACCTCTCAATATATATATTCTCCCCTGTCCAACTGAAAAGGAGAGTAACAGACCGACTTTGATGGGCATCTGGCCTCTGGCCAGGGCTAAACCACCACACTGAGGGACATGGGTTAGTGGTGGTTAGTAGGTTAGGGTGATGGTTGAACTTTATGATCTGAAGGGTCCCTTAGAACCAAGACAGTTGTATGATTCTATGGATGTGACCAAGTGGGCAGGGAGAGCAAACTGGTAGCCCAGATATTTTAGAGAATACTAACTTCATATGAAATACCAGTGCTCAATAGGAGATGTCAGAATGCTTGTCTAGGTAACATGCAGAGTGCAGTAGGAGGTGCCACATTGTTTCTTAATCATATCATATTTGCTGGACAGATAGGGCTGTAGAAATTGAGTAGCACTCTATCTCCTGTAATGACAATTCTCATTCTTAGTAAGGTGAGGTGAGCCAGTGTCTACTGTGGGGAATAATCAGGTGATACAGAGTGGCTTTGGGGCCATCCTTATTAGGGTATCGCACATTATTCTGCATGTTAGGGAGTTCCTTCAGTCATTCTTTCAAAGCTTTCCTGTACTGTGCGTGAGACCTTGATGTGGACTCTTAATCTGTCCTGAAGGTGTCTATACCTCAGTGTCTGAAAAGGCATAGGCTTTCTCTGCATTTTGTGAACCACCCATAGGTGGTTAGATGTTTTAAGAGCACAAACCTAGCTGGGTTTTGAACTGCCTTTTGTTTGGATGGTGCTAAATCTGCTTGCCACCAATACTTTTGTGGCTTGATGGTATTACAGAGCCAGTACTTTGATTGAGATTTCTGTAACAGATAATAACCAGTCTTTATCACTCTACTTTTTAAGTACAATTTTGAACTTTTTCATTTCTAGGTGGGAGTCGCTGATTTGAACAGCAGTAATGATGGGAGATGCTGCAAAACCTTGCATTGCCAAACAAAATAAGGAGCAGGGAATTTTACATCAAGAAGAATTAAGAAGAAGTCCCTTGCGGAAAGATTACAGAGTCATTGATGAATATGGAAATGGCCATAGCAATAAAATAGATACCAGCCTTCAAAAGAAACAGCGAATACCTGGTCACTACACAAGCAGTCCCAGGCGAGGGCCACGTAGTGGTTTGAGTAGCCCAAATTTGCTTAAAAACACAACTTACAGTCATGGGTCAAAGTTAAATGATAACCAAAGAGACCAACTGAAGAAGTGGGTATCTGATGACTACCATGGTATTTCTGACAGCTGGAGGGATTTCAGATCTGTTGCCTGGGTTCCTGGGCATGGCAGGACAAGGAAGGACTCTCTTCATGATATTGAAGCTGCTGGAAACAGAAGTGTAAGACGACAACTTCAGGAAGACTTAATGAGTGAAGACGGGCCAGACATGCAGAAAGGAAATTATGGTAACCAATATGATTGTTTTTACATAGCTATCCACTAAAGTAGCTTTCTCTGTGTGTTACTGCAAAGAAAAAGCTTGAGTTAAATCAGAAAATTATTTTTCTCCTGTCATACATTGCAAACTGGCAACTGTATTGCAGCACTTTCAACAAATTGTTACAGAGAATGATACAGAACTTGTCTGATGAATTGTGTTGTGTTTGTAAGTCCTAGGAGTAAGTACATTGTAACATCTGTATAGTATCACTGCTTGTGGTTTCCCAGGTACAACGTCATTGAATCCCTTAAGACTGATAAGTAATGTTCTAGTTAATTTGATACAGGGTAAGATTTTGGATCTTCCCATTAAGTCTGTAACAATGTACGTTAATGTATATTGAAAACATCATAGGTGTTGTGAGAACTTAATATTAGTGACAGTAATACAGCCATAATGCAGAACTAATTCTCTGTTTTTGAGGTTTAATAAAAGCAAGTGTAGAGTCTTGCACCTGGGAAGGAATAACCGCTTGAATCAGTACAGGCTGGGGGATGACCTGCTGGAGAAGAGCTCTGTGGAGAAGGACCTGGGGGTCCTGGTTGATGACAGGTTGGCCATGAGCCAGCAGTGTGCCCTGGTGGCTAAGAGGGCCAATGGGATCCTGGGATGCATCAGGAAGAGTGTGGCCAGCAGGTTGAAGGAGGTGATCCTCCCCCTCTACTCTGCCCTGCTCAGGCCCCACCTGGAGTATTGTGTCCAGTTCTGGGCTCCCTGGTATAAAAAAGACAGGAACCTCCAGGAGAGAGTCCAGAGAAGGGCTACGAAGATGATTAAGGGCCTGGAACATCTCCCGTATGAGAAAAGGCTAAGTGAGCTGGGGCTGTTCAGCCTGGAGAAAAGAAGACTGAGGGGGGACCTAATTAATGTTTATAAATATCTTAAGTATGGGATGCAGGGGGAATTGGCCAGCCCCTTTTCAGTGGTCTGTGGAGACAGGACAAGGGGCAATGGCTGCAAATTGGAGCACAGGAAGTTCCGCACCAACATGCAGAAGAACTTTTACACAGTGAGGGTGACAGAGCCCTGGGACAGGCTGCCCAGGGGGGTGGTGGATTCTCCTTCTCTGGAGATATTCAAGACCCGTCTGGACACCTATCTGTGCAATATGAGCTAGGGAGCTGCTTTGGCAGGGGGGTTGGACCCGATGATCTCTCGAGGTCCCTTCCAGCCCCTATGATTCTATGCATATTGAACTTCCCTGTGGGCAGTTGGCACTAATAATGAGCATACAAGCCCCAGGTATTGAAATGCAAGGAAGAACAGGCTATGGTGAAGTGATTGATAGTATGAGGTATTTCTTGAATGAGAGTACCAGTAAGTAGATCAAAGCAGAAAGAGGAAGCTTTAAGGAAGATAATCATATAAAATAAGAAAGTCTAGGGCACAGGTGAGGTGCTGTTAATAAAGAACAACTGCCTGTTAATAAGAAATCTGTCTTGTTTTAATTAAGACTGGGGTCCAAAGACAATTGATCTGCACACCTGCTGTGAGGGAAAGTTATTGCTGGATCATACCAGGAAGTACAAGAATTAAATGTCCTTTCTCTTGATACCAGTTGTCACTGAAAAGATAATCTGTGAGCAGGGACTCAGTCTCTCTCATTGTTAGCAGTAAATTGCACACCTAAACTCAACCTCAGATGAGGAGAGAGTTTCACAAGTTTGTTCTTGAATTTCCTGGCTCTGATGAACTTTTTTGTGAAACTTCAGGAACTCACTGAAGTAGATTTTTGGAACTAATGGCAATCATACCCGAGAATTTATATGCCAGTAACTCACTTCTCCTGAATATAGGAAAGGGCAAGCATCTCTTAAAAGAGAATTTTAAAAATGGTATGCAACTTTAATGTTGGGAATCTGTTCTGTAACAGATCATGTAATGTGCTAGAAGTATTTGAAAGGTAACAGATAGCTAACAGTTAATGTGGCTTTGTCAAGGAAAACCTGTGGCGAGTCTTTCTAATTTATTTCTTCAAAATGGGGATAATTCCCCCATGGATACGGGAGAAGTAGTGAATAGATACTGCTAGTATCAGTGCCATAGTACTTTAGGTGCTCTTATATAACAGTACTGTAAGTAAGCTAGAGGGAAAATCTGTAGATTAAATTAATACAAGGGACTTTCAGTGCTAATTAGATAACTACTCAGAAAGTACTTACTGAAGTGGGTGGGGTTTTTTGTCAGAATGATAGAATGGTCAACTAGAATAACTGCAGAATTGGAGAAGTCACCAAATAGAGGATGAAATACCAAAGAAGTGCAAGTGCTACTGTTTAAGTAAGAATGTCAACTATACAAATAAAGGGGGAAAAGTTGTTTTAAAATAGTATTTTTTTCAGCAAAAAATCTGAAATTGTAGTGAATCAGAAGATGATCATGAGTAGCCAATATTGTAGTGTTGTGAGGCATGGAAACAGACTTGCAGCCAGAAGTACTCCCTTTTTTGTGAGTCATTAAACTCATTTGCAGTATTCTGTCCAGCTTGGGCACCCCACTTGAATGAAGTGAAAGCAGTCCGAAGAAGAAGAAGAATGCCAGAGCACAAAGAAAACAGAAACTTTACAAACTGTTACCATTCCCCAAACTTTCTACAAAAGGAAGGGGTAGAAAGGCATGATAAGTCTTCAGCTATCTAGAATCTAAAGTGTTAAAAAAAATTATATATTAATCTGTATGATAGATAGGACACAAAACAATGGTCTACAACTGAGCAAGAAAGACACAGATAAAGTGCAATTTTCTAATTGTAGAGCTAGTGAAGTACTGCAGAGGTTGTCTGGATAGCTCATGGAGTATGTACCCAAAGGCCTTTAAGAACAGGTTAGGTGAGCATTGCTCGGGATTGACAAAATTGATTTCATGCTGCTGCAATGCACAGGCATGGCATAGCTCACCTCTTGACATCCCTTCAAAAGCTCTAATTCTATGTCAAGAAGAAAACAATTAAAGATTGTTCTTTTAGCATAATGCTTTTACTTTGAGTGTTTTATGCAGCTGTCCCTTTCCTTTATGTCTTTTTACTGTACCTATGAAATCCAAAGCACTGATTTTTCTGCAGGAGCTTTAACTTTCATTTCACCTTAGTAATTTATTTAGTCATTAACCTATAATTTGATTGTTACTACTGTAACTACCAAATATTAGAAATACTTATTTACTTTGCAATTGCTTAAAGTTACTTAGTGATGACAGAAATAATTGGTAGGTAGGTAGTTGTCACATGCTTTCCTGCAAAGACATTAATTTAATACAGATTTTTCTCCAAGTTCTGTCTACTCTGATCCGTAAAAAAGTTGTGAAACAACCGTGGCAGGCCTCAGGAGTTTGAGCAGGAAAGTCATCGTGGGAAAGGGAGCCTAAAGCTCAGAGACAGAGACTTCTGTTTCTTCTCCTTGGGGCTTCATTTGGAGTACTGTCCGTGCAACCTATTCAGGCTTAATTCTCTTTATTCACACACAGAATCACACACACACAGAATCACAAGGTTGGAAAAAACCTTTGAAGAGCATCAAGTCCAACCATTCTCATCCTAAGCTAAACCATATTCCTAAGTACCTCATCTACCCTTTTTTTGAACACATCCAGGGAAGGTGACTCAACCCCCTCCCTGGGCAGCCTGTTCCAGGCCCTGACAACTCTTTCAGTAAAAAATTTTTTTCTAACATCCAATCTAAACCTGCCCTGGCACAGCTTCATGCCATTCCCCCTTGTCCTATCACCTGTCACCTGGCTGAAGAGACCAACCTCCCTTCAGGTAGTTGTAGGTGGTGATAAGGTCTCTCCTCAGCCTCCTCTTCTCCAGGCTAAACAGCCCCAGCTCCCTCAGCTGCTCCTCATAGGATTTGCCCTCCAGCCCCTTCACCAGCCTGGTTGCCCTTCTCTGGACTCGCTCCAGGACCTCCATGTCCTTCTTGTGGTGAGGAGCCCAGAACTGGACACAGTACTCGAGGTGTGGCCTCACCAATGCCGAGTACAGGGGCACAATCACCTCCCCAGACCTACTGGCCACACTTTTTGATACAAGCCAAGATGCCATTGGCCTTCTTGGCTGCCTGAGCACACTGCTGACTCATATTCAGCCTGCAGTCAACCAACACCCCCAGGTCCTTCTCTGCCTGACAGCTCTCCAGCCAGTCTCCCCCAAGCCTGTAGCACTGCATGGGGTTAGTATGTCCCATGTGCAGCACTCTACACTTGGCCTTGTTAAACTTCATCCCATTGGTCTCAGCCCATCGTTCCAGTCTGTTCAGATCCCTCTGAAGAGCCTCCCTACCCTCAGGCAGATCAACACTTCCTCCTAGTTTAGTGTCATCTGCAAACTTAGTGAGGGAGCATTCAATCCCTTTGTCAAGATCATTGATAAAGATGTTGAACAAGACTGGACCCAGGACTGAGCCCTGGGGGATGCCACTCGTGACCGGCCTCCAGCTGGATTTTGTTCCATTCACCACCACCCTCTGGGCTCGGCCATACAGCCAGTTTTTAACCCAGCTGAGGGTCCACCTGTCCAGGCCAGTGGCAGCCAGTTTCTCAGTCAGAATGCTGTGAGAAACTGTGTCAAAGGCTTTACCAAAGTGCAGGTAGATCACATCCACAGCCTTCCCCTCGTCCATTCAGTGGGTCACCTTGTCATAGAAGGTGATCAGGTTAGTTTGACAGGATCTACCTTTTGTAAACCCATGTTGACTAGGCCTGATCCCCTGGCCATCGTGCATGTGCTGCATGATAGCTCCCAAGATGACCGTCTCCATGATCTTCCCTGGGACTGAGGTCAGACTGACAGGCCTGTAGTTCCCTGGATCCTCCTTCCGACCCTTCTTGTATATGGGTGTAACATCTGCCAGCCTCCAGTCGAGTGCAACTTCCCCAGTCTGCCAGGATTGCTGATAGATGATGGAAAGGGGTTTGGCAAGCACATCTGACAGCTCCCTCAGCACCCTCGGGTGAATCCCATCTGGCCCCATTGACTTGTGGGTATCTAACTGGCCAAGTAGGTCGCTAATCATTTCCTCCTGAACCATGGGAACTTTGTTACTCTTCCCCTCCCTGTCAGCCATTTCCTGAGGATGAGTACTCAGGGAATATCCTTCTTTACTGTTAAAGACTGAGGCAAAGAAGGAATTAAGGACCTCAGCCTTGTCCTCATCCCTTGTCACTAATGTGCCATCAGCCATTGACACGCACTAATTCTGTGAGCTTTCACTTTCTAGCCTGTTGGTTTACCTAAGCCTGACCAGGCACCCTGAGATCTTTGGATGTATTCTACCTTTTCATTACAATGGCATACAAATATGTTTCAACTAGGCAGTTAAATCTAATGCATGTAGTTTTATTTCTTGTCAGTTTCATCAAAGCTATCTAAATAAGGTCAGTGACTTCAGTGGGAGAAGGTAATGCTTTTTAGTAGCTTGGACTAGAAATCTTCCAGCTTATGACATAAATATACACTCTTGCTATTATCAGACTTGCACAGAACAGGTTATAAAACCATACAATGCAGATGATTTATGTCTTTGACTCACACTTAGGTAGAATGGTAATTTACGAAAAACAGTAATAAAGTGTTGTGTGGTACTCTGAAGTTATTTGACTTATTTGCTCTCATAACTCTTTATAAGAAATTAAAAAGCTTAGGAAACTGAGAAGATCAAGAAGATCTAGAAAAGATGAGTATGATCAAGATGAAGTGGATGGTCCAGTCATAGATGAATCTGTGCTGTCGGCAAAGGAACTCCTCGGGTTGCAGCAAGCTGAAGAACGATTGAAGCAAGACTGCATTTATAGACTGAAAAAGGTGCCGCTGTCTTTACCTGTATAGTTCTCCTTTTCTTTGTCTGTAAATACAATACAGAGGGTACACTTTGAGCTAGTAACTGTAACTAGAGGCTCCAGTTATAGTATTGATACAATGTGCAAAAAGAGTGCTGTTAACCTGCTTTCTCTTGAGAACTCATTATCCTTTGGGGTTTTTACTATAATAAATCTTGGTTGGCAGCAATTTATGCACAAAAAAAAGGCTGCTTCTTTAGTTCATGAGTGAAGGTAAGATACTAGATGGTGGGGCAGCGAATCAAGAAAGCTTTGTTGTATGTTTGTTCAGTTAATATATTCTTCCAAGGGCAATTGGTATTTTCCACTGTCAGTGTTGAGGTGTTGGGGTGATTGACCTGGTACCATCATTCTTCTGGAAATATATCTGATATACAAACTTTTTGACTGTAAACAGTGAGCTAGTAAAGCTAAAGTAGAGTGTTTCTGTGTTACAGTGTTTCAGTTATGTAGCAAGAGTATTGAATGAAATGAAGGTAATGTCTTTCTGTATTTTAGGGTTTTTTACTATCTTTATTTTAGCAACCTCGAAGCTACCCATCAGCAAAATATACCTGCAAACTGTGTGATGTTTTGATTGAGTCTGTGGCTTTTGCCCATAAGCATATTAAAGAGAAAAGACACAAGAAAAGCCTAAAGGTGAGTTAAGGACAACAAGTATGAAATAAAGATAATGTGAAATGGTCCTCGCCCTACCAATGACAATGAAACCGCACTGCTTCTAAAATCACTCTGCACTTATTTTTTGTCACATTTAAATCTTGTTAAAAACTATTTCTTAGTGATACTGGTATAAAGAATAAATGTGAGACCTGAGCTTTGCTTCTGCCCTCAGGTTTGGAACTTAGTTTGTACTTTTTCATGCCTGTTATTAAAAGACGTCTTCATTTAAAGTATAATTCATTAATATTTTATTACTGGTGATCAAAATATAATAAAAAAGCAGTGCCACTTGACTCTTCTGTTTGCTATTCTATAATTCTTGTAGACTAATTATGTGTATTCTTCTTAGTGTACATTACAGTGTGTGTGTGTGTGTGTGTGTACACAGTATGAACTGTGTCGTATTTCAACAATGTAGAGTTTTGATCAAGTCCAGAGCAATGAGGAGTAGCAGAATGCAAATATAGCTGGTAGGGCAGAATTAGAAATTGTAACTGATATGTCATGGTGAGGATTTCAATTCAGAAATACTGTAAAAATTAAGAACTTGTGGAGTTATTACAGACTTGCTTCTATGTAGAGAAATAGGTTGGTTTTGAACATAAGTATTAAAATAACTTCCAGCTTAACCTCAATTTTACTTTCTATATTTTAATGAAGTATCTTCTGTTCCTTCTACTTTCTCAGCTTGAAGTGGACAAAACTATATCTTCGGGTTTTCTATTTCTTCCTCTTTAACTCCTGCCTTTCCCCACTTCATAGGCAATGAAAGAATCAGTGACTTGTTTTTTAGTGTTCCAAATACATGTGTATATTTCTGCACATCAGCATAGCCTCCTGGAACATCTAATCCTCTGTACCTGTCCCAGTTTCTCTCTTGAAGTTCTTGCTTCCAGTTACCTCCATTATCTGGAAAACCTGTGGTGCTGTTACTTGGGATGAGTTGCAGGCATTCGTTCTAGATCATCAAGCAACTCAAGAAAATCATTAAAACATCAGTCGTCTTATCTTTAAAGGAAAAGCAAGAAGAACAGATGCTGACTGCTCTGCCTCCTCCAACGCCTTCCCAGATTCAAGCTATTGGTGTTGCTATTGAAAATGTAGTGCAGGAGTTTGGCTTAAATGATGAAGATGTAGAAGAAAGGCTCAACATTAAAACAATGATGGAAAACTTACTGTGTCCAAAACTGCCAGGTATTATTTGCAACTTGTTTTAAACACTGGATATACCAATTTAAAAGAAAAAAAGAACAAAGTTAACAGCTCATAAAGCAAAAACTTAATTAAAAGCCCTGGCTAGCTAAATTGTAAAACAGTATTTTTAGTTCTTAGTCTGTTGAACTCCATGATGTGGCAGTATAACCCTGTATCAGAATCAAATTATAACTGTGCTCATGACCCAAACAGGCCTGTAGTAAAAAGCAAAGATGAACAGGACATGGGGAGCATTTGACTGTCACGATAAGTTTTTACTAGCAATAGTACAGAAGGTGGCAGGATTTACTAACAGTTCTGTGCTTTTGGAAAACCCTTTTTCATTTCCTGTGAGAAATGAGATGTAGGTTTAAAATCTATTGACAACACCATAAAGTAGCTACAGACTCAAAAATAGGTGTAAATACAGTATAATTATTCTTGTTGCAGAGTGCTCATTAAGATTGTATGGCTCCTCCTATAGCAGATTTGGTTTCAAAACTTCGGATTTAAACATAGATATCCAGTTTCCTGACAACGTAAGTAAGACTGGTTTATTTAGTGGTTTTGAATGTTTGCACCTTTATGTAGATTATAGTTCAAATACAACTTGCAGTGTGGGGTAAAACAGAACTATCATATTAAAATGGTCTTAAAATAACATGCCTTGCTTCATACACCAGTAATGGTTTGGCCATATAATATGACTTCGTGGTTTTTTGAATCATCCTTCTGAAAAACTGAAAAAAACTTAAGACATCTGTACTCCTTTCAGTCCTATGAGACAGATTACTATTTATCTTCTTTTACAGCTGGATTAAATGGCACACTCCATGATCCAGTTTCTGCACTAATACTTACAGATGGGAGTTTTTG
Organism: Porphyrio hochstetteri; assembly: GCA_020800305.1. Classification (NCBI taxonomy): domain Eukaryota; kingdom Metazoa; phylum Chordata; class Aves; order Gruiformes; family Rallidae; genus Porphyrio; species Porphyrio hochstetteri. The sequence continues at coordinate 46,185,076 of CM036938.1, read as the reverse complement.
ATTGCTAGGGGTTTCTTGAGTTTCTTATATATGAAGTAATTTAAAGTCTTAAGTTTGTCATGCTAGTTTTTATGCATGCTCCTGAAATTTGAAAAGAAATTAAGGCATGTGAAAAGCTTTTGTTACCATACTTAAACTTTTTTTTTCTGCTGTAGTTGATTTAACTATGTAGTCTCATAGTTAAAATATAGCATTTGCTCTAGGAAATAGATGGAAACATAGGGAAAAAGAATGATACAGATTCATGAAGTGCATATAATAAAAAAAGCTGTGATTCCAGTCTTTGATGTGAGGTAGATTCACTATGTCTCACTGTGGCAGTCATATTTTATCACCCGGAGATAGTATTCTTGGTGGATGGGGGCGGGGGGTGGGTTCCACAACCAAGTCTTTATGATAAAGGTAAAAAGAGCTTTCCTTACAATTCCTCTAGGATTGTTTTGGGGTTTTTTAATTCAAAATACTTGGTACAATTTAGCAATGGCCAAGGACCAAGAAGTTTTTTCTCAGCGCTTGTTATTTTTGTTTCCTTTTTGCGGCCCTCTCTGGAAGAAAAAAAGTGGCCTAGGGACAATGCTCTAAAATTTTTCAGAGTTATGGGAAATCACCTTTTTGACAGATATGAAAACAGCTTTATTACTTTCATTGACAGATGACTCAACCTGATGTTCTCTTACTTGTGCAAGAAAGTCTCCAGAACTGTGGTAAGAAGAAAAAAAAAATTGTTGCTTTCTCAATCCATTAAATTATTGCTGCTTAATATTGTTGAATTCCACCTCTGAATAGGTAGAGCAGATGCATTTTTTTTTAAGATGTGAGACTGAATAATACTGCAGGAAATAATTCATTGGCAGAGCTGACTTTAGCTTGGTGCTCAGTTTTACAACTATTGAAGCCCATTATTTACGTTACCATGAGAAATTCCTAGTGAGAGGGTTTTTTCTACATTATAAGTGAATGTCATTATACTTATGGTAGACTATGCAGCATCTCTTTCCCCAGACTGCTCTATTGGCCATGTAGATAGAGTACAGAAAGTAGACCAAGCTCTTCTGATGTGATGAGAAACTTGGTAACATACTTTCAGCGTGTGGTCTCTTTTCCTATAATTATATGCACATGCCTGTTAGTGCAGTGAGGTCATGTACAAATGACTGCATACAGACACGTGTTTTTTTTCAGGTATTGAATACATCTCTATGCACTAATACAGGCAAGTAAAGTTTAAGATCTTAAAAAAAAAGTGCTTACTCAAACCAATTTGAGCATATGCAGGCAAAGAAATTAAAAGCTGGGAAAGAAACTGACCTTTTAAACACAGATTGCAAAAAGTAGCTTTACTACTTTCTTGCCATGTTTTATCAGACCGCATGATTCCAAACATGTATTGAACATGTATATATTTAGATTTTTGTCATTGCCACCTCCATTGTATGTGCATCTTCTTGTCTGGTCAGATGACCATTACAGTCTTTGAGAATGGGATTACTGTTCAATAAAACTGGAGGAACAAAGACCCAGATACCAAAGTAGTTAGGATCTCTAATGTGTTTTGAAAGCAGGCAATATTTGTATTAATATCTTGTGCAAAGCTTTTTTCTGTGAGTCAGAAGGTTCCAGGACAGAGCATTAAGTATTTGAGGTAGATGAACGGCAAAAGCAACATTTTAAATTTATTTTTTTCAGTTAGGTGTCCATATGCTATGGAACATCAAGAAAGCCTTGTCACTTCAGAATTTCTGTGTTGGGTATCTAAAATTGTTTCAGTTTCCTCTCTGCCTAACCCAGTGAAACAGGCATCAAAAAACAAGGACAGTGTAGACCAATGAACACCACTTGGAGAAAGAACTGTAGTGGCTTCTGTACTTTTTTAGTGTTCAGAAACATAGCTGAATCTTGTTTGGAAACCTGTATAAAGAATAATGAGGGGGGGTAGTGGGGCAAAGCAAGAAGACATACCGTGTCAGTTCACCTGTTCTATACTTACCTAGAACATTTCTAGACTACCAGGGGAAAAAAAACTTCAGTATTTTCTTTGTGCCCAGTACTGACATAATGCTCTTTATCCCATCTTTCACACTAACATTGTTTTGCAGATGTCAATGTTCTGTTTGTATGCCTGGATTACTGAAGTCAGCACTTAACCAAAATATACCTGTTTGATTAAACCTACTGTGCATATAAATTTTGATAAGTTCCTTTTTTTTTCTTAGTTTCTTCACCATGCTTGCCATAGAATATAGACCATACTCTTCCCATCACATGTGAAAAACTTGCTTTAAGAGTGACCCGATTCATCTATTAGCTGTACTGAATTATTTGTCTCAGAATTAGTAATTTTATTAAGAAGTTAAGGTTCTAGCTGTACTCTTCTAGTTGCATGCAGTTCAACATACTTTTTTTTTTTTTTGTTACCATGATGCTTAATGTTGCTTCTCCTTTTTCTCCCCACCCCTAGAATCTTTTACGGAAGTTGATGCAGATTTCCATGCTAGAATACCAGTGGTGGTGTGCAGAGAAAAGCAAAGGTCTCGGTTGTCACTTTGTGTGTTCTAATAGTATATAGCAATGTAAATTATATGTACCAACATCTGAAAAATGACGTTTCTGTACTAAATTATTACAGTTCCATGGATCTTGAAACACAAACTAACACTCATGGGCAAGTCATTCCTAGCCTAGAATAAGAGGGTAAGGGTTGTTCTGTCCTCAGCTGTGTATTTCCCAATCCCTTCAAACCATTATGGCACCCGGCATGTACCCTTACCCTTTCATTTGGGATAACTGCTTATGCAGAAACTTTCCTTCCTTATAGGTAATAGAGATACCGTATTAAACTACAGATTTCTATAATGGCAAGATCATCTGGCTTAGCTTCACTAGTGTTCTGAGAACAAGTGAAAGACATTTTATTTTGCCCATTTAATGGATATCACTTAAGATTCATGAAACATTCCAAAAACAGCTACTGACACAGAACTACTATGAGTTATTTGCTGCTACATTGATCTTTCACTGTTTGAAAAATGTTTAGAGCACAATAAACAGCATAGAAACTGTTTTCTGATGGGTTGATGTGGGTAGATGTTTTTGATGAAGAAAATTCATATTGTAACTTCATTTTAGTTCGGTGAATTGATGTCATTAAAAACAAATACTTGAATTTGAATTGTACTTGAAAAAACACTGTTCAGAAAATTATAATGCATGCATCTTGAACTTACCCATAATCAAATTGGTTTTCTGTGCTTCTTTTAGTGTAGATACTGTATCACTGAGAGGCTGTTAAGTTTTTCCTTACAGCCTTCTGCTACACTGTTTTGTGAGATGTCATCTGAACTAGGGCTGTTATAAAATCTCCAAGATCTTTTGCTTTGTTTCTTTTTGGGTTTTAGTGGCCTTATTTGTAAAGTGAGTGCCGGGAATGAGAATGCTTGTCTGACAACAAACCATTTGGCTACACTTGGAAAACTGGAACCTACTGTAGTACCTTTAGTGATTGCCTTCAGGTACTGGGCAAAGGTAAGAGTCATTTGTATTCCCCCATCTGTGAATAAATACTGAATTGACACTGATATTATGCTGGTAATGCTGTAGATATGGTTTAGAAAAGTTGTTTAAAACTCTCCTTGGAAAAAGAGTTGGGAAAAGAATATTTATTTTTTTATAAATTGTAAATTGATTTAAATGATAGTTATACCTTTTGTGTATTACTCTGTTCCACTAATTTTCAAAAGTGGAATTTTAAGCTTCAGCCAGCAGCATGCAGACTGTAAGTACCCTTCTCTTTTACCAAAGAGGTCAGAGGAATGTATATGAAAATCAATTGTCAGTTTCCAGTAAACTTAATGCATCTTGGGGGGATGAGGGGAGAAAAAAGCTGTTTGTTTACATATGTGATGAAAAATTTCCCATGAATTAAAATAATTTGCTCCAAAATTGTGCTGCAGTGAAAATATCATTTGAGAGAAACATTTAAAAACTTTAGCATTGTATTATATCTGTGTAAAATGTGTCATCATCTTTGCCAACGTGATGCATGCTGTCTGTTTTGCCAGTCTGTAACCTATGGCTCTTAGACTGAAAGTATTATGGCAATAACATGACTGCAGTAAATATGCTGGCCTTGAGAACAAAGTCTATCTCGGAGCTCAAAGGTGTCTGAGTTCCTGTCAGTATTTAAAGTGACAGACTTCTGAACAGTAATTTGAATTATGTTTTTCACTGTACCACTTGAAACTTTAATGACTGCACAATTTATTTTTACAGTTGTGCTGTGTTGATCGTCCTGAAGAAGGTGGCTTGACACCTTATGTGTTCGCTTTAATGGTTATTTTCTTTCTACAACAAAGAAAAGAGCCTTTTCTACCTGTCTATTTGGGATCATGGGTATGTGTACTAACACACTGGATACACATTCTCACACAGAACGGTAGGAGTTGGAAGGGACCTCTGGAAAAGAGTTGGTCTGGTCCACCCCCCCAGCTAAAGCAGGATCATCTAGAGCAGCTTGCACAGGATCACGTCCAGGAGGGTTTTGAGTATCTCCAGAGATGGAGACTCCACAGCCTCCCTGGGCAGCCTGTTCCTGTGCTGTGTCACCCTCAGAGTAAAGAAGCTTTTCCTTGTGCTCAATACCATGTTCCTGTTTGTGCCTGTTGCCCCTTGGCCTGTTGCTGGGCACCACTGAAAAGTCTGGTCTCATCTTCTTGATACCCACCCTTTAGATATTTATAAGCATTGATGAGATCCCTCTCAGTCTTCTCCATGGTAAACAGACCCAGTTCTCTCAGCTTTGCTTCATACAAGAGATGCTCCAGTCCCCTCAACTCCGGCTCCTTCATCTGGACTCTCTCCAGTAGTTCCCTGTCTTTTTTAAACTGGGAAGCCGAGAACTGGACACAGATGTGACCTCACCAGGGCAGAGCAGAGAGAGAGTAGGACCTCCCTTGACCCGCTGGCCACACTTTTCTTAATGCACCCTAGGATACTGTTGGCTGCCTTGGGCATGAGGGCACACTGCTGGCTCATGGAGAGCTGCTTCCCAGCAGGTCTCCCAGGTCCTCTGCAGAGCTGCTTCCCAGCAGGTCAACCCCTATTCTGTAACTGAGTTAGACACTTGTGGTATGTAACCTGTCAGGTTCTTGCTATTATGAGCAAGCCATATACCACCTATTTCTCCAGGAATTCAGAAAAAATGTGAATTCAACCAGACTTTACCTAACCTTTGTATGCTTGACTGTTAAGGATGCCATTCACAATCTGAATCATTAAATGCTGTATTGCCCCTTTTGTGAGTAAGGAGAAATGGGCACAGAAGAATGCACTTCCTTACAATCTACTTCCTCATTTCTTCAGCCTTTCTTTCAGATTCATGAGAACTCTGAATTTACATAGATACATCCCAAAACAACAACTTGGACTTTGATGTCTAATTCTGTAAAATGAGGACCACAGCTGGGGAGCACACAGGTGTGCTATCTGCCTGAGGGATCAGACTAGGGCTTTAGAGCATATATTTCTTGGGTTTAGAAGCTGAAATGTATCTTAATGCAAGGAGTGGTATCATGGACACAAATCCAGACTCTGATTCTCCAGGTCGCTGTTCAGGTGTTATATTCTTGGCACCCATTTTTCTTGTTATAGTCACCTCTTATATTCAGTGAGCAAGTTCCTGTTTCCATAACCAATTACATGGGCCTTGCAGTTAACAATTCCCTTCAATACATGACTGACTCATTCTCAAAGCCTCTCCACTCTCTGTGCTGAAAGAAACATGCTATAGTATGTGACCATACATACACAAGCATAAATATGTATAAGCACTGAGTTCTTGAGAGTTTTTTGTAGAAAAGTATAAAGAGAAGAGTGATGCAGGTTGGGACATGTTCTAGGTCTTGAACTGCTATTTTTAAATTTTGTTCTTTAATTTGTCTTACTACTGAGGGGTGAAAGATTTATAGTTCACATGGTATTTAGTTGTACGCTGCTTTTTCTGTTTCCTTTAGATTGGAGGATTCTCATTAAACAAATTAACTCACTTTCATCTGAAAGAAGTCGAGAATGATGCTGTGGTTTGGGAGTATAACCATAGTGATGATTCTGATTTGCCACCAGAAACATCCCCTAGAAGGGGCAAGGTCTGATCCATTTAATTTACTTTTATTCTAGTCTAGGAGTCATTGCTCTTCTTGGAAAAAAAGAGAACTGTCTTCTAATTTTGTGAGGTGTTTATGTTGTAAAACCACAGTCTGAACTGCAAGCATGACTGCTTCCTATACTTGGTGCTAAGAAGTTATCAGGGAAACTAGTTATTTCAAACACTTGATAAGACCCTGGGTTTTAATCTGTTGGGGGAGTTAGTTTGTAGAGTTGAAGTAATTTTATCTCAGAATTAGGTTAAGCATATGAAAAATATTTATCTTATCTTTGAACTGTTCTTAGATTACTTATTTTGTAATAGCTTTGGAAGAAGCATTTTAGTATACGACAGTTGACTGTATGGCTTAGGCTGTGCTGTAAATAGGCTTGATAATCTATTCTGTCCAATTAGATTAGATGTGATATTTTCTTGGAAACATAAACTATGGCAGAAACACTTAAATAGACAATTGTTATTAGTGCTATTCTTTACTATTGCTGCAGTCTTTAATGAAGTTTTATAATCTGAGTTTATACTCTTTTCCAATTTTGTAATTGCAAATGCAGGAGTCTAGAAGCAGCTACAAATTTTTGTAGAATTACAGAAAACTACAAGTAAGTGTAACAGCTAAACACCTGTGCATTGAATATTATTTAAGCTTTTCTTCTGTGATTGACAGGTGCCCTTAGTGTTTGACTCAGGACAGCAGTGTTCGGTACCTGCTGGTCAGCTCTGGGTAGAACTGCTTCGTTTCTATGCCTTGGAGTTCAACATGACTGATTTTGTGATTAGCATACGACTCAGAGAAGCCGTGTCTCGTGACTCGAAGGACTGGCCTAAAAAGCGCATTGCTGTGGAAGGTATCGCACAACTGCTGCTGTGGCTTTCTGGGATACCGTCTTGGCTCTCGGCGCTGCCTGCAATAACTTGCATTTTTTCAGTCTTAGACTGTGATTTCCAATAATACAGTAGTAGATGTTTTGAAAAATATCAATATAAGTAGTATTTCTCTTGGGTATTTTTTTTTCCAGCATTATCAAAAGTAATTAAGTAGACTTAAAAATTGTTTTCAGCACTATTCATAGATCTTATGTCCCTACACAATGCTACAAGTATTGTAGTGTATTCAAATTTTGTATCAGTAGTGTATTCAAATTTTGTAAAGATGTAAGTGTATTCTATTTCTTTAATTAACTCCTGCACTACTGGCTCACTTCTTCTTTCTGCTAGACCCATATTCAGTCAAAAGGAATGTGGCAAGGACTCTGAACAGCCAGCTAGTGTATGAATATATTCTTCACTGCCTGAGAGCAACTTACAAGTATTTTGCTTTGCCTCACAAAAAAACTACAAAATTAAGCAAAGAATCCTCCCCAAATGCCAATGAGGAGAAATCCCAACTGCCAGACCATGGAAAAGACGCTATAAAGGATGAAAGTTCTGAGTTGCAGAACCTGGATGGTAGCACAAAGACAGTAGTATTGGACGATGGCATAATGGAGACCACAGGTATGCCCCAAGCATGTGCAATTGATCCTTTGAAACTGTATGATGGCTCAGAAAGTTTCACAGAAGAAGAACTGGCTGATGATATAAGTCATTTGGGAATTGGCCATGAAGATTCAGACTGTATAATTGAGGAAGTTATTTCTGGAGATAATGAGGATTTTAAACCGAGCTGTGAAGAGACAGAGAGTGGAAATGAAGATGAAGAAGAGGAGGAGGAAGAGGAAGAACATGAAGAACAAAAAAGAAAATGGACTAATATCTTGACTACTGAGCGGGAAATAGATGAAGATAGTGATAGTGGAGATCTCCTTGGTACAGTGAGTGAGCATGATACAGAGATATGTAGTACTTCAGACTTGGAAGGCTTTCAAAATGCTGCACTTACAGAGAGTGATGAGTTTGGCTTAGAGTGTAGTGGTATAATGGATGACAAGATTGACATCGATGAGGAGAGCACTGAAGGCACTGATGAACTGGATGAATTCCCCCAAAAATTCCTGTTGTCAGCAAAGAGTCAAATATCCCAAATTATTAATTCAGATGATGAGGAGGAAGAACCGAGTCTTCTAAACCAGAGTGGGCAGGCTGTTATAAGAGCTGAAGATGAAACATATAACACATATACTGGATCAGGAGATGATGATGCACTCTCAGAAGAAGAAGATTTTTCTATCCCAAATAAATACGAGAACAAACATTCTGAAGAAAGTGTGAATGGACCTCTGAGGATCAGCTCGAGTCAAGAGGATCTTACTGAGAAGGGAAGCCTGTCTGAAGAGAGCGCAGCAATGGAACAGTGTTTAGAGTCTGAACTTTCTTATGAATTCAGTAAAACAGCTTTTACGAAGGGCAAGGTAAGCATGCTGAATTTGAGCAATATGTTTATGTTCTGATACATTAAAGTATTATAGGGGTTTTTTTAAACCAATCTTATTTTCTTTTAATGCAGTCTCCTACAGTAGTATGTAGCTTGTGCAAACGGGAAGGTCACTTAAAGAAGGATTGTCCAGAAGACTTCAAGAAAATTGAGCTTGACCCACTGCCAGTGTTGACACCCAAATTTTCAGTTATTCTAGATCAAGTCTGTGTCCAATGTTACTGTAAGTTTTTTTCCTTTGACTATTGTTGAGCAGTAGAAAAAGAATTACAGAAAATAATGAAATAACCACAGGATAATGGTGTTATAAAGAGGGAAGTTTCATTTGCCACACTGCATCCAACTCTTATATACAAATCTGGGATTTGTTTGGGCTTGATTAGAAGTACCGAGTAGTTTATATCTAGAGAAATATAAAATTATTAGTTTTATCTTCCGCACAGTCTGCCTGATCACTTATTTTGACATCTTGATGTTGAGTTTAATTTTTTTATGGGTGTTTTAACCGATGCTCTTACATTTATGTCTACTTTGAATTTCATTACTGTTCCTTAACTTGTGGCTTTTATTAAACAAAGACTTTGGTGTTCTAGGAGAAAATGGAGTCAAAATACTGTTTTGTAACACTTTTCCACTCTTGTTCTTTTCAGAGTGACCCAGGTTTCCTCCTCTCTCTCTTGCTATTTCTGACCAGACAAAATGCATTGTTTGTCTAATTAATGTTTTTATTTGAACAGGTATTTCTCTTCTCCTTCATCCTTGCTTTCTTTCCTTCACATGTGAATCTTCGCTTGCTTTTTTTTCACCACCCCCACTCCCTGCTGTAGACCTCTCACTTTTTTCATTTGAATCTTTGCTGTTGACCCTTTCTACAGATGTTTGCCTAATTTTTTTATTTTTTGTTTAAGATGATTTTGCTCCAAGCATCGTAGAGGATCAGGCTCGGGAATATATAAGACAAAATTTGGAAAACTTCATTAGGCAGGATTTCCCAGGTAATTAGTTCTAGCTTTATATCTGTACTTCAATATGTTCATACTTGCGAGTTTTCAAAAAAAACATGTCAGCATAATAAACACTCTGGTTTTCAACATTTCCCATCTATTGTTGCTCAGCATTGCTATTCTGCTTTATATGAATTTCTGTTTCAAGTCTTTTAAGATTGTGATTTAAGTCTTTGTTGACTTAGCCATATATACAACACATTATTAGAAAGGAACAGTGGCAAGTTAAGGGTAAGACAATCAAAGCACTAGTAGGACAATTTTATAATTGTTATTTTAGCCTTATTCATTAGCCAGACTTCATGTTATATCTGGTTTTGCCAAAAAAAACGATTTTTGCTGTCCTTCCTACTGAAGCTTACTGGCTTTGGACTATTTTAAAAAAACAGGCACATCATCTGATCTACCTGCAGAACCTAGTTATTTGACTTCTTTGTATCTTTTTTGTTGTTGGGCAGGGTTTTTTGCTTATTTCTGAGTTTTTACCTGTTACATCTGGACATCAATTTGCAGTCTTTTTTTTTAATTTTTTTTTTTTGTCTGGAGCCTGGTATGTGGACAGATACCTCCCTGATTCTGAAGATGTCTGTAGAGAGCAGTCTGGCTTTTTTAAAATCAGATTTCAGCTCAGATCTACATGCTGATGACTTAATTATTGGAAAACCTAACATTTCTGGATCTGTCAGACTGCTCATTTGAACCAATAAAAACAGATTCTTTCCTCATCAGCAAAGTTGATAAGAAAATATGTTTTGATATAGCACAGAAAGATAGTTATGTTTTCATTGCCTCTATTAAGACATGCAGATGTTTTAAGCGATAGAAATTTGAGATTCTGTCTCAATATGTGTCTATAACCCACCACATCTCTTACAGGAACCAAGCTGACTTTGTTTGGGTCATCAAAAAATGGCTTTGGGTTTAAACAAAGTGACCTTGACATCTGTATGACAATGGATGGGCTGGAAACTGCTGAGGTAGTTTTAAAATATTTTTTTAACCATGTAAAATGTTTTGGTTATGCTGTACATACAGTGTAAAAAATTTATTATTTTATACAAGCTTTGCCAATTAGAAGAAATCATAAATAGATGCTACAAGGAGATTATTTTAGGGAGTTTTGTTGTTGGTCTAGGCATGAATTTAATTACACACAGTAGTGTGTCATTTCTTCTGAATTCTGCATTACTATTAGTTCCAGCATTAACTCTTCAGGTAAATAACACGCCGTGTGGCATAAACAACTAGGAATGGGAATCGGTGGAAAAGGGCATCGGTCTCCTTTTATGCCTAATATAAACATTTTAAAAGCCTGTTTAAGAGAGTATCTAGTGTTGACAAGTGCTTGCTATGTTAAACCGTGTTAAGATACTATCTAGTGTTGACAAGTGTTTACAAGTGCTATTTTGAAACATTTTCTGGTATTCACAAAAATCTGTGTATTATGAAGCTCTCATAGGGTATTAAGTTTAATGGCAAGTAACAAAAGGTTTGCCCAAAATACTTACAGCACTTACAACTTGTTTTTTCTGAATGTCTTAGGGACTTGATTGCATCAGAATCATTGAAGATTTAGCAAAAGTTCTCAAGAAACAGTCAGGTAACTTTCTCAAATTATATTAAGTGGTTCTGTTTATGTGACTTCGGTTGCTGTAGGGAGAATGATCTGTAGATGAAAGCCATTAAACTACACTGAAGAGCGTAATCTTAGTAACGTTCTATGTTTGGTTTTATTGATTTATTTTTATTTACATAGGTAGGACTGAGATTATGATGTTACAGGCTCAGACCTGAACGGGATAGATAGTATAAGAGTAACCTACACACAGAAGAACAAACCTTAAGTTAAAGCCTGAGTAGTTATGTTCTATGCTCAGTGACTAGTAAGTTAATAGTGAAAGGTAGGCTGGTACAAGTTTGCAATGGGAATTCTGACTTCTATAAGAAATGACAATTTCATAGTGCTTGCTTTGGTGTATCTCACATTAATTTAATGTACTAAAATTTTATTGTATAGTCTTTATAACAGTTTTGAGTTAATTTTAGGACATTTGATACTAATATGATTGTATTGCAGTAATTCAGTAATTAAATATTTCATCCTAGGTTTAAGAAATGTCTTACCTATAACAACTGCTAAAGTCCCAATCGTCAAATTTTTCCATGTTAGAAGTGGTCTTGAAGTAGACATCAGTTTATATAATACTCTGGTAAGGTTTTCTCCTTTTTTAATTAAGAGAAGAATGCTTCTTGAGGTTGAAATGATTGTTTTGTTGAGGTTCAATGAAGAACTGTTTCCAGTTGCCTATTTCATTCTTAGATATCTGAACACACGTGAGGGTCAGTTGATAACACTCACCTTTGGGGCTGAAATGTTTTAATTCAAGAATTTAACCTTCTACCAAATACTTTGAAAAAGCAGAAGTAGATTAATGCTTCCATTTTTGTGAAGTACTGTTCCGTGACTTCTGCTCTGTACCACTTCTGTGCAGATTAAGGATTTTGATAAGTCTTACCAGAGCAGGTGATAAGCCTGTTGTTGAACGCTTCCTTTCTCAAGATGCATTCTACTACGCAGGGCATCTCATCTGCATTTGTTGAGCGCACAAGTGTTTTTTGTGTTTCCAGCTTATTCCCTTTTTTTTGAGCTCCTGTATTTTTTATATGACTTTCTTGTTTTTATAGGCCTTGCATAACACAAGACTCCTGTCATCATATGCAGCCATTGATCCTAGAGTAAAATATCTGTGTTACACAATGAAAGTCTTTACAAAGGTAAGTTCTTTTCACACATTCTAGTAGTAGTGCCTGCAGCAGGAGATTATAACCATAAAAGATACATACAGTGTTTCTTTTTTCTAGGTATGTGACATTGGAGATGCATCTCGAGGTAGCCTTTCCTCTTATGCATATACTCTTATGGTACTTTATTTTCTCCAACAGAGAAATCCACCTGTCATCCCTGTTCTTCAAGAGGTACAGTATATCAAGACTGAAACGAGTCTCTTTACACTGTACTTACCAGAAGAATGTCAGTGCTGAATCTGAGGGCCCTTCTAATGAGTTAAATATTATGCTTTCAGATCTACAAAGAATCAAAAAAGCCTGAGATTTTAGTTGATGGCTGGAACGTTTATTTCTTTGATAAGATAGAGGAGTTGGTAAGTAAATCAGGTTAATTTGAAATGGCATTGCCTGTACCTTTGCAAATGAAAAAATAATTCCTTTTAAGAACATCGACCTGAAATGTGGTGGTTGATTCTAGAAATGGACTTAGAACAGCTATTGCTTCAAAAATCCCAATCCTATACTGTGAAGCTTTTAGAATACACTTGGTTTTAATTCTTCTGGAAATAAAAAAACCCAAACCTACAAAATCTGGAAAAAACAGGTTTTAAAAAAATTAAGATGTTAATGGTGATTAGTTGCTCTGCCACATTACTGAGTAGTCACCAGCTGCATATCTAGTCATAGCTGGTTAGTACTGTTGAATAATTTTATATTAAATGGGCATAAAAAGTGAATTCATAAATTCTTCATCATATGCAAAATCTAATGTTACAAGTTCTATTAATTCTCTACTTTTGTTAATTTTTTTTAAATACCACTTTAAAATCAGTATTTGACTATTTATACCAGTTATGAAAGGAAGGGAAACATTCTGGTTTAACTTGGCTGTGTTTCTTTATAAAAATAAGGCCAATGTTGTTTGAGTTTCCAAGTTATGAAAATTGTTCTGTTTAATATAAGTACTGGAAGTAAAAATATTTCTGTCACTTCCAGTCAGTTCATTGGCCAGACTGTGGCAAAAACACTGAATCTGTTGGGCAACTCTGGCTTGGACTTCTCCGTTTCTACACAGAAGAATTTGATTTTAAAGAACATGTCATCTGCATTAGGAGGAAAAATCTGCTTACGACTTTCAAGAAGCAGTGGACCTCCAAATACATTGTAATTGAAGGTAAAAGCAACTGAAGTACATAAGTATGTGGAATTTCTTTAATGCCCACATGAAAAATCTGGTCTTTCCACAAGGCTTATTTATTTTTTTATTACCAAATAAGTTATTTTTTCATGTTTTGAACTCATTGCAGAATTGCCACTGAGTTGCCATAGTGCCAAAAATTATTCATGGGGGTGGTTCTCTAATGAAAAGAAGCTGCAAAGAAGACTTTGTATATTAAGATGACAGTAACTTACAGCAAAATAAATTTAAATAAATCCTTTTGAAAACAATTTAGCTGTAATGCAGCTGAAACTTTCTCACAAATACTTGTTTAGCTGAATCCATATTTACATGACCAATTTAACCCTGTGTGTGATTACACTGCTAAGTAAGATCAACACAGTGACACGTTTTAGCAATGTTCTGTAAACAACTTTGTGGCCCATATGACTTTCATGGAAAGATTCTTCTACTCTTTTTTTTTATAATCTTCAGTCAGTTCAGAGCTGGACAGCTGTGATCCTTTATCTACAGAGTTAATTTTATTAAATTTGCAAACAGTTCAATTTCAGTATATTCATAATTCTGTATCGGGAATACCTGCCTCCAACTCTTCCTGTGTATGTATACATTGCTAATCTTGCCCTAGATTAAGTAATACATACAATGCTTTTTATACAGATCCCTTTGACTTGAACCACAACCTTGGAGCTGGGTTGTCAAGAAAAAGTGAGTATCCTGTTAATCTGGGTATGAAGCAAAGATGCTATCTTAGATCTTGATTTGTTGGCTTGTTTGATGCTTGGATGATGATGTTGGTATTTTTTTTTTCTTCACAGTGACAAATTTTATAATGAAGGCATTTATCAATGGCAGAAGGGTATTTGGTACCCCTGTGAAAGTATTTCCTAAAGACTATCCATCAAAAATGGTAAGCTTTTTCTAAGAGCAGAATGTACGTGCTCGTAGGTGTATAACTTACCATTTCCAGGAGTATGGTTATGCTCTCTTTAAGTTCTCAAATTTCAACAGCACTCCAACAATCTTTATGTGGAATTACTACTGAGTACTGGTTTTTTGTTGCTTGTGTGTAAAATGATCAGTATTCCGCACACCAGCACAAGTTAGCCCTTTGTTGTACAGGCTTATGTATTAGTCCCTATCAAACCACCTTACCATTTCTTTTTAAAAACTGCTATTTTAAGAGCTTGTAGACCTGGTGATATCAGCAGGTGGACTATAAAGAGGAGGCCACTGGGCAGTTAATCTCAACAGGTCTTTCAGGTGTTCAGCTACACACAGAAGGCTTGTTGTTTGTAACTCTTACTGCTGTTTAACGTTTGCTTATCTGTCTTGATTCCCAAGTGTATGGATATTCCTTTTAAAGGCATGATTTCTTCTTCAGGAGTACTTTTTTGATCCAGAGGTACTAACGGAAGGAGAACTGGCACCAAATGATAGATGCTGCAGGATTTGTGGTAAAATTGGACATTTCATGAAAGATTGTCCCATGAGAAGAAAGTGAGTATAGTTTTGGCACATGTGTGGAACCTTTCCTCAGGTTTGTTTAGAAGTAAGCTTACGATACTAATACCAAAGCAGAACTTGTACATGCTGCAGATTATTTCCTTTACTGACCCAGCTGAAGGACCTTGCACTTGGCTTTGTTGACCTTTGTGAGATTCAGAAGGCTCACAGTGGCCCATCCCTCCAGCCTGTCAAGGTCCTTCTGGATGGCATCCCTTCCCATCAAGTGGTATCAACCACACCACTCAGTTTGGTGTCACCTGCAAACTTGATGAGGGTGTACTCAGTCCCACCATACAAGTCCTCAGCAAAGTTACTAAGTAACAGCAGTGCCAATACTGACCTCTTAGTTAGTGGTGTCTGTGTGGATGTCCAGCTGTTGACTGCAACTCTTTGAGTGTTACCATCCAGCCTGTTCCTTATCAACAGAGTGGTCCGCCTGTCAAATCCATGTGTCTCCAATTTAGAAACAAGGATACTGTGCAGGACAGTGTCCCCATTGACTTTCAACAAGTCCAAGTAGATAATATCAGTTAGTCTTCCCGTATACACCAGCACTGTAACCTCATTGTAGAAGGCCCCAAACTTGTTCAGGCATGATTTGCCCTTAGTGAAGCCTTGCTGGCTGTCAGCAGTCACCTCCTTGTTTTCCATATGCTTGAGTATAGTTTCCAAGAGGACAGGCTGGGCACAGAAGTGAGACTGACCAACTGGTCTGTAGGTCCCTGGGTCTCCTTTTGTTTTTTTCCCCCCTTTTTAAAAAAGGAAGCTCACCTTGAAGGTCATCTGTCATTCTTACCCCATTCATGCAGTTTCTGAAGTGTTCTCGAGTTGCTTGCTGTTAGCACTGCTGCTGACTGACCAAAGGAGCCTTGTATCATCTTCAGTCTTGGAGGTTTCACTGATGTCTTCTAGGTCATGTACAAAGAAGTTAGATAAAACCAGTCTGTCAGTTGCAGCTGCTTCCCCGCTGCTAGATCTGTAAGCCATGAAGATGTTAGATGTAAGAGAGACTTCTGGAGATACTGTGAATATATGCAGTTTGAGAAAGTAAGTTCTAGTTAAATTGTACAAGTAGAAAACAAACAGAACTCTAGCCCTATTTTCTGTACTTAGGTAGCATTTTGCTCATTGTTTTCTTCCACCATTTTTTTGCAAATCCAGCACCCAAATTTTCTGCTGTGATTATTTTTGAGATGCAATTATTAGAATTTAGGGCTGTATGGTAATCTAATTGTAAAGTTAAAATATTAATTAAGTATCAGGACAGCATTGTTTGGTTGGAGAGTTAAAGGGACAGGTGTACTTGAATTCACTTAATCCAGTGAAGAAGTATATCAGATAAATCTATTGCTGGTAGATAGCACTTGGGTTTGGTTCTTTCCACTCTGTATGTATGTAATGCCTATGAACTCTGCAGCATTTTTATGTTCCTGCAGACTAAGACGGCGTCGTGATTACGAAGATGTGAAAAGCCAGAGATACACAGAAAGCAAGGAGAAGAGAAGCAAAGAGGACAAAGAAACTCAGAATAAAATGACAGAAAAGGAGAGCTCAATCAAGGAGGGGAAGTTGCATCTATGTACACCTCAGAAGAGGAAAGTAGCAAGGGTAATAGTGGAAATGGGAAGAGAAAAGATTCCCAGGCAATCGATGGAGAAGTGGAAGCGCATGGAAGACAGAGACTTAAGGGAAAAACGTTGTTTTACCTGTGGAAGAGAAGGTCATATTAAAAAGGAGTGCCCACAGTATAAAGTTGCTGCAGGTATGAAACTGATCAAGCTGAGTAGTTGAAACAGAGTTTTTGGTGTTTCTGTCAAGGCTGAGTAACAGGTAAGGTTTTTGGTTTGAATGGCACCATGTAAATGCAATCTTTTTTTGGTTTAAATGTAGTCAGTTTTCCCTTCATCCCTGCATACCTTTCAGAACTTTGCTATGTCCCAGGATAGTTGACATAGTTTCTCTTAGCAGGTAAGATGTTTGTGACAGAAAGAATATGAGTGTCTATTATGTTGAAACTGCTTCCATTGTCCTTGAGTTTGCTAACACTTCAAATTGCAGCTTCTTTTACAGTACAGCGTATCTGTAGCAAAAGCTGGCCTAACAGCTCTTCACATCACCTAAACAGAATTATTCCCCAGGACCCTAAAGTCACGACAAAGTGTACAGATTGCTCAGATAGAATACGGTAGATGAAATAAAATAGAGAATGTTCCTGCAGACTCAGCAGTTGGAGGTATACAGCAATTTCTCCTATTTTTCATGCAGTTCACTTTGCAACTTTAGCTTAAACTACAAAAATGCCTCCAAATCCAGGTCCTGACTGACAGACCTGAATGAAACAACAAAATACTTGCTTAGCCATGTCTGAGTCATCCTTCAGATAAGACAGATCTCCATCATCTGTGTTATAAAGGAAAATCATTCTAAGATAAAACTGAGCCTCCTGAAGACAATGAATGATACTTATAGTTATCTTCCAAAGAAACACAGTATTCTTGTTTCCCAACCTAAGAATGTTTAAATTCATGCTGGAAAAATTTGCTTGACAGATTAATCCTTCTTCAAATCCCTTCTATAAACATAATTTCAAACCAGCTCTTCTCTACAAACAAACATATTCTGTCTGGCTTAGATCAGGAGACTCTTCTTAATCAGATGTAATTAAAGGGGGCATAAGACTGTGCTGAAAGTACTGGAAGTGGGAGGAAAATGGGGCAAATACATGCAGAACTTCCAAGGTATTAAGAAGTGTTCTTCGTTCAGTAGACCACTAGAAGTGTTGAGTGGAGAGAAAAGGTTATTAAAAATTGAAGCCACATTTTATTCAGCTTCTCACCTTTTGAAGGTGTATGTCAGGTGTAAATTTAACTTCAGAGTTCCCTTACCATTGAGTGCTTCTTTCTGCCATGCCATTTGCCACGGCACTGAGTTTGCAGAGGTGCAGAGGAGTATGCCTGAGTTTTGTAGTCAGTGACACTGTTGTATTTTATAACACTCACTGTATGAGAACTATGCTGAGGCTGTGCAGCACGTGTCTCAAATGATGAATTCTGGAATAGGCATTTTTGTCTTATTTGTATTCTGGGAATGACGATGTTTGAATTTGAAGGGAATTGCTGTAGGTTGGGCTTCGTCTTGTTTTGCTTGAAGTGTTATCTCTGAATAGAGGACTATGAACAACTGGACCTAAGAGATCAGACTTTGTTCTCTGCTGTAATTATCCATAGTCTTAGAAAATGTAGCACCTTACCATCATTATCTTCATTCATTCTCTGAAGTTCCCTGTCTCTCTCTGGTTCTGGAGGAGGATACAGAGCTTAATTTATTGTGCATTCCTAACTTAGATGCTTGATCATAGATGCGTTTTACCTCATTGTGCCAGTTTTCCACATTATAGAATTGAGGAAAGTGTCTTAACCTTTTACATACTGTTTAGGCAGACTGAAAAGATCTTGGTGTTTTTCTATCTTACAATACCTGAAATGGAACCTAGTTTCAAATTAGCAAATCTCTGTTACCTTACGATCTTTTCAGGTGGTTCAAAATCCGAAGTGTTTTGCGGATCCCCTTTTTTACTGCCCAGCAGTGCCAGACATGCTGGTAGATTAAATCAGGTAAATACCAAGTGTCCCTTTTCTTTGATCTTTTGCTCTTTACATGTTCTGAAGTCTGTATGAAGTAATTAAATACAGCTTTTCTTGAGCTTTCAAGGAGAACCTGTTATTTTTTTATTGTAAATGACGTAATGAAATTCCATTGGTTCATCAGTGTGTATATGTCGTTCATAGGGAGTGGGTTTACATGAAGAAAAGAAGAAACAAAAAGGAAAAATATTTTTGAGCCCCCCAGTCAGGTTTGTATAGCTTCATTGCCATTCGGAAACTCTGACTAGCAGCATCTACTTTTAACTTGATTTCTCCATCAGCCTTTATCGGACCTTTACCTAATTTGCTGAACACAGCAGCAGCCTCAACAAGTTGCTAGATAGGTTCTGAAGCAAATCCACATCTTTTCACTGAAAAAGTGCACCATTTTTCAGTTCTGCATTTGAAACCAAAACTGAGGCATGTCAGCTCGTGTGAATTTTGTCTTTAATTCTGGCAGATGTATTTTGCAGAAGGATATAGTGAGGTTTTATCGGTCTCTCTCCTCCCTCCTGTTTCACCATACCTGGGGTTTAGTGTTTCTTCAGGCATGACAGGTGGAGTGCTTTTCCTGTGAGGCTTCCTCTTGAGTAATTGTCTAGAATTCCATGTGATCTTTCACATGATCAACTTAAGAGTCTATCAAAGTCCATCCTTGCTCTGAGCTGGAAGTTAAATGGAGTTGCAAGTAGCAGTCTGATGATAACAGATATCTTCATGTACTCCCCCTGGATCAGAGATGCTTTGTGTCAGATGCATGGTTGCAAATGCAGTTTCCTCGCAGTAATTTCACACATCCGTTAAAAAGTACAGTGCAGATGTTTAAAACTACTGCTTAAAAAAAAAAAAAACAACAACTTTAAAATTCTAGTGAAGCTCTGCAGACTTTAGCATTGGGTTTTTTCAGTAAAATATATAAATCTCTTCTGGGGCAGCTGAAGGGAGATTAAGCAGTCTTTACAAACTTTGGAAAACTAAACTGCAGTGAAGTGTCTCAAATGAAATTCTCAGTCCTGTTGGGAAGACAGGCATTTTTCTTTTCACTGCATGGCTTTTTCAACTCAAAAAAACACAATGTGGGGATTTGAAACACAAAGTGTTTTGCCATCAGATCAGCTCTTTAGTCAAAGAAAAAAACACCAGTATTTTAATATTTCCCACTGTCTTCCAGCAGGTAATGATCTAAACTTAATCTCCCTATGCTTTCACTACGGTTTGACTTAACAGTGATTTTCTTATGTTTGATTGTTTCAGGTTTATTTTCTTTTTCAAAACCTTTAAAATGTGACGCTTTCTTCCTCTTAATTCTAGGCACCCTTTCCAATAAATACATGACTCAGGGAAAAGCCTCACAGAAGAGGACCCAACAAGAATCATGAGGGATATTAAGCACTGTTTAATTGCAATACAGGCCCTTCATTCATCTAAAGAAATTTCTTTAGCTAAAGCATCTGGATTCACAGGACAGCAGCATAGACAACCCTAGTTTAAAGTATAATGAAATATGAGTGATTTATTATAGATTGCTAGTACAACCATGTGTGGATTTTAATACCCAACCCTGCACTTAAATAGATTGTTTAAAGCACAGAACATAGAAAGCCATGATGTTTTGTATTTGTTTACTAGGTAAATTGTATAGAAAAGGGCAGGTACTAAAAATGGACTGTTTTTAAGGTTTTATTGTCCCACCTGACCATTTTAAAATGCACTAAAATTATGTGCAAGCCAAATACATTATATTTTCTTCAAAAATCAATTTTTGAAGGAGCAAATAGTATTTATTAATGTTGATTGTTTACTGAATCCTTGTGTAAAAGTGTTTTAAATGTTTTTAGACTGCTATGTTTTTATTTTCCTGTAGAGAACAAAATGCAGACACTAGTAAATGTATGTATAAGTCTCTGGATAAGCAGCGCCATTGAGATATCTTGGTTTATTTTTTCTGTTCTGTGATTTAATGGGAGTTCATTTGCTGCTGTGCTTGTGTACAAGAAGAATGAAAGATTAAGAAACAGGTTGGTCCTGTTTGCTGCTGCTAAGAATCTTTTTCAAGGCCTTGGGGATACAGACAAAAGTGCTTTAAGAAATAGAGGTATTATATTTGGCAACTGGGGAAAATACATGTCCATTTTAATAAAACGTGAAGAAGATACTTGTACCAGCCAAGAATTTAATTAGTGGTATGAACTTGAGTTTTACTTGAAGTCCTTCCAGAGCTGGTAATGTACCAATTTGTTCAGGAAAGGATTAGTTACATGGTAAAATTAAAACCACTGTTATTTATGACTTTGAAATAAATTTTGAAAATAATAGACTTAAGTTTCTTTATTTCTTCTTAGGTTGCAGTTTTCAGTATTCCTGAACTAAATGTAGAGCTGATGATACATTAAAAGAATAATCAGGTTTTAGAAATGTCGTGTTTAATTTTTTTCCTTACCCATCTCTTTATTTATTAAAGTTGAAAGCTAGAATTGCTGAAGTGGTCTTAGGGAACTGGGATCTTAACTCCTGTTTTGGTTTTCAGCTGTCTGTAAACTTCCTGTGCACAGCTTTTACAACACATTTCTTTTATACTGTTTCTTCAACATACTTTGAAGGAAACACTGGCCCGCAACAAACATAAAATAATTCCTATAGCATATTTCATCATATGAAATTACCTTTTCTCTCAAAAATAAACTCATCCTTGTAGTTTTTCATTCATATCCCCCACAAAAGAAAGGCTGATATGACTTCTGTATGCCTTAATGAGCTTTCTACTGGCAGTTACTTTCAATTTTGCTGATGGCAATGAAGTCTGCAAGTCCTGAAGGGACAAGTTACTTAAAGCGCATACTTACATATACCATTGTCTTTCACTTGTGATACTTCACAGTTTAGCAGTGATGTCTTCACTGCCCTCACAGGGAAGAGTATTTTCCTTCTATCTGATCTAAACTTTTTTTTACTTTAAAACCATGACCCCTTCTCCTATGGCTACACTGCCTACCTTCTCCGTATTTCCTGTAGCTCCCCTTTAGGTACTGGAAGGCTGCAGTAAGGTGTCCCCAGAGCCTCTTCTTTGGGCTGAACAACCCCAACTCTCTCAGCCTGTACTGGGGACCCCAGGGCTGGATGCAGTACTCCAGGTGGAGTCTCACAAGAGCGGAGCAGAGGGGCAGAATACCTGACCTGCTGCCCACACTGTTTTGTGATGCAGCCCAGGATTTTCTGGCATTCTGGGCTGCAAGTGCACATTGCTGTCTCACATTGGGTTTTTCATCGATCAACAGCCCAAGTCCCTCTCCTGGAGGCTGCCCTGAACCCATTCTCCACCCACCCTGTGGTTACACTTGGGATTGTGCTGGCCCACGCGTGTAATGTTTGTAAAAGGAAAACATCTGTGCATGTACTATCAAGCTGCTCACAACAGCTAAGGCCAGTATCGTCTGTCCAGAGTAGTTGTGATGAGATGCTCACATGTTGCTTGTGTTTGGACCTTGCAGATAAGGGGTTAAAGTATGACACAGCGTGTTTATGGATGCTGTCAGAAGAAATGAAAAGTGGGCGCTGCTCCCTTTCCTCCTGGCACTGCCATCGTTTAATTTAAAGCGATGGGACTAGTCCCCCGTGCCGAGGCTGTACAGGTTTCTTTCAAGCACCCAGCCGTACCGCCGGCGGGCCACTGTGCACTGGGAGGGCGTGGAGACGAGCAGCTGGGCTCCCACCGACGCGCCGCCCTCCCGCAGCCCGGGGGGCTTCACTGGAGGGTGAGGAGGCGGCGGGCAGCCTTTGCGGGGCGCGGTCGGTGGCGCGCCCGGACCGTCTCCGCGCTCTGCAGGCTCCGCCGAGGGACTCGCCTCCACCGCGACGCTCCGCTGCTGGGCTTCCCCAGCGCTCCCCGCTGAGCAGCCTTATGCAGGGTGTTCAGGGTGCTCCTGGAGCACCGGGAAGTGCCCGTGCGCTTCGGCACTACGCGCTGATCGGCCTCCCAGTACCCACAGGCAGCTGCTTCCCTCCGCCTCGCAGGGCCCGAAGGAAGGGACCCTGGGCCGAGTCAGCCGCTTATCTCAGCGCACAGCCCTCCTCTGTCCTACGCCCTGCCTGCCCGGCGCCAGCAGCGCGACGCGGCCCGTGACAGGGCCGCTTTCCCTGCCGTCACCGCCCGGCGGCGGCTCCTGCAGGAACCCGTGGCGCAGTTCCACCCGCTCCGGGCGGGGAAAAGGGCGGGCCCGGGCCCGCCTCTGCCTGCCGATCATATCCCGTTGCCCAATAGGAACGAGCGTCGGAAGTAAGCCGTGCGCCGTGGCGTCACGGCGTAACGTCGGTGATGCCGATGGCAGAGGGTAGAGGAGGGGGCAGAGGGGGGCGATGGCCTCGTCGGTGGTGAGGGCTACGGTGCGCGCCGTCAGCAAGCGGAAGATCCAGGCTACGCGCGCCGCCCTCACCCTGGTCAGTGCCGCGCCGCCGCGGGCGGGGAGCGCTGCGCCGCCGCGTCCCGTCCCTCCCCGCGGGGCCGAGAACTGCGCCACGGGCCGGGCCGGGCTGCCAGGCCTCGCCCTGCCCTTCCGCCCGTCCGGCGGCAGGCGGTGCGCAGCCGCCCCTGGGCCGCGGGTGACAGAGGGGCGGGACGAGACGAGGTCGCGCTGACCAGCCTGGCTTGCGCGTTCGGCGGCTGTGCCCGTTCGGACTGGGCTGTGCCGGGGGTGGCTGGGGTGGGGCTGGCCTGCGGCAGTGTCGCGGCTTGCGGCCGGCGCCGTTAACCCCGGGCGGGTGCTAGCGGTGTGCTGCGGCCAGGCCGGGCTCGGCTCACCAGGAGGCTGCAGGGGTCTCTGCCTCCCCGTGAGCGTGCTGCGTTGGGGAGCTGCGGTTCTGTGCCAGGCCCGCTGGGGAGGAGGCCCCGGGCCTCTCCCCTTAGCAGGCAGCGGGGAAGGGAGAGTACCGGTGCGGGCGCTTCACGCGGGGCCCGTTTTTCTCAGTCTCCCGTAGAACTGTATGTTCTTAAAGAGTAAAAAACCCGAAAAAAACATTTATTTACAGGCGCTGACGAGTAGGTTGTTTCCGAGGAGGCTTCGTGTCCCTTTGTTGATGGCGTTTGCTACTGGTGGCAGTATTGGGGAGGCTGTAGTGTCCCGGGGGTACCGCCTGGGAGAGGAGAGCCGGGCCCCTGTAGTGACGGGAGGAATAAGTGCGTGTAGCTCGGCCACTTCTGTTAGAGCGGGTAATTCCCTCTCGGCAGTGATACTTTAGTAACGTAAACATCAATAGCAGTAGCTTGAGAAGGTTTTATCTCTAAGCTGCACTTGCAGTTTGCATGTGGCAGCCTGTGCATGGTAGGAACTTCCCATTGCCGGTGCCTTTGCTTCTCTCGGTGCAGCAGAAGCTTGTATGTTCGTGTTGTGTTCCTGTCCTCTGTTCACTGCATGAACAGTGAATTTATCTGCTCTGAAGCCGTGGTTTCTCACTAGGGTAGTGGGAAGGAACAAGTAGGCCGTAAGCATTTGTGTGCCTGATTTTTGCCTGTAACACGTATGTGACCAAAGTTTCACAGGAGCAGAACTACTTAATTGGATTGTGGTAGTGTTTTTTTGTGGGGGCGTGGGGAGAAACCCACTGCACCCTGGTATTAAGGACTGAAATTTTCGAGCTGTCAGTGTGAGCAAGGAGAGGAGTGAAACGGTGTTGTGTTCCGCCTGGATTAGATACAGCAATCATCTGTTCTGCAGCAGAGTGCGTCTCTTCAGATCAGACATTGGTTTCAAGTCGAGCACAGGCTAGTCAATACTGACAGCTGGCTGGTGGAGAAGGTGGACTTTGCAGATAGGAGATAAACATTGACTGGGAAAATTTGAGCGTGCAGAGTTGGAACAGAAGGGGTTTTTTATAGTGCAGCTATGTACGGTGCACACTTCAATGTGTGCAAGCACTGTCTGCAAATAAACATACACAACCCCCAGCATTTCACATCGATGTACCTGTTTTTGTTTTTCAGACCCCATCAGCTGTTCAGAAGATTAAACAGCTTCTTAAAGATAAACCTGAGCATGTGAGTATAAACAGGGCCAACCTGTGGCTCGTGCTGCGGTATTAGTACAGCTCATGATTGCAAAGCATTTCTGGTGAACTCAGAAGTTTGAAATAGACACTGAGGTGTTTATTAGAGGCACTGGCACCCCCTTTTGGAGGGGAACGCATTAGCTTCGTTGCATTTCTCTATAGGATGAAATGCAGGAAATAACTGACAGTAATGGCATTTCCTTACACAGTTACTTCCAAGATGTACAAAAGTGAAAAAAAAATTAAAGTTCAAGATACTATTTAGCTATATTTAAATTAAGTCTTTCAGTATGGCCTAACAGTGACTTCTGGTAGGAAAATAAATCTTGAGATTAGGATGCTATTAATTAAGGAGTTCTCACTGAGAAGTATGTAATAACGAAGTTAGATTTATCCACATTGGAAAACATTAATCCCAAAGCATCTTGAGAGACAGTGGGATTTTTTGGTGGGGTTTTTTTGTAAGCAGTCAGCATTTTTCCAAATAAGTAACTGAGCTTGTCATCTTTTCTTGGCAAAATGTACAGAGTCTTGCTTTCTAACCATTGCAAAAAATGGCATTACATTTTCTTCTTTACAGTAACTGCTATTTCAAGAATAATATTTCTCTTTCATACAAGACCCATTGTCTCTTTTGCTTCCTGCACATCTGCAGCTGTCTAGACTCTTTGTTCTAATGTTTTAAACCATCCTAAGGAAACCCTAAGCCTACAGCTTAGCTGGTCAGTGATCCCCTTCCTGTAAAGGGTGTTTGTGTTTCCCAGCCCATTATTTGCAGCAGTTCCCGTAGAGAAAAGGATAAATCAGTCTGAAAATCAAACACTGTTTGAGATCCCACCTGATGACAAGTGATGTGCTTTAATACATTTTTATCAGGACCTTGTCTTGAAAGTTTACATTATCTCTGATAGACAACGTAGTCTACCCTTCATGAAGCATTGGTGTGTGGAAAGTGGCAGTCTACTTCTGGAAGATTGTCCTGTGTATCCTGCTTCCATGTAACTTCTTCTCAGTTCTTTACTTGCAAAGATGCTCTTTTTACCATACCTGTTGGATACTGTAAATGCTACAGTCATTGACTAGGTTGGCTTTTAAGGTTGTCTGAGAAATAAATCAAAAAAACATACTTGATTTAAGGAGAGGATTGCTTTCTGAGACTGGCAATAGAGGTAATGAAGAAAATAAAGAATATTTTTCAAAACTTAGGTTTGATGTGAGTTTTCTGATGATGTCATTACAAGAGTTCTGTGAAAATCTAGCAGCTGCCCTTGTCTTGGCCCTCACTGCTTCATAATTACAGTACTGTCGATAACCTTAAGGTAACACCTGAAGTAGCATCTGAATAGATTTTAATTTGAAGTCACAGAAATATACCAGTCTTTTAAATTTGGCTGTCTCTATGAGACCAGACACCTACAGGAGTGCCAACAGTTCATTACTTCAAACCTTTAACATGTGCTAGAGCTCGATCTGTGTCAGCAAACACCTAATGTTTGCTTTTACCTTGGCAGTCAATTTTGTGAAAGGAAAAAAAATATTGCCCCTTAATCCATTAAGTAATTCACTTCTGCCTTGAGGCAGCGGAGAGTAAAACATGTCAGCCCTTTATTGTTCTGCTTACTTTTTATCTTGGTGTTCCAGAATAGGTTTTTAAAAGCCCTGAATGTGGGGTTGACTTTTCTGTTGTTTTTTATCTTTTTAGGTGGGTGTGAAAGTGGGTGTTCGCACGAGGGGATGCAATGGGCTATCTTACACACTAGAATATACAAAATCGAAAGGAGACTCCGATGAAGAGGTTGTTCAAGACGGTGAGTTTCTGATACAGCAGAGCAAACTTCTGTGGTCTTGGGGAAGAATAACCTATTACAGGTTTGCCAAGGTACAGGTTAGAACTTACTTGAAGTAACAAGTTACAGCAAGAGGCCCTACTCCTGTTACGGGAGTTGTTGTCACGTTGGTTTCTGTTTTGAAGGAACAGCTTAGTTAAAATCTGCAGTGTTGTGGTCTCTGCATCAGAGACTACTCCACCAGAATAGTCTAGTCCATTGTTCATGTGTTTGGAGGTGTCTAATAGCAGATACATAGACCAAAGCATATATAAAAGAATACTTTATAAGCATACCTAAACCAAGGCTTGGCAAAGTAAAGATTTTATTTACAGTGGATTTTTTCAATTATCTTCTCTAATTAGTCTTATTCTTCATTGATTTGTAATTTGGTTTTAACCTTTTCATGCTTTTAACATTTACGTAGCTTTGTAACAACAGTTTCTATGATTTTAATTTAAGAGAATTTTTTAAATTGTTTTGTATGCTGGTATTTAAGCTTTCTGCCTGATAATTTCATTTAGCATCCCATGGTAGCTTTATTGCTAAAGTTCCTGTCATGGTTTAACTCCCACTGGCAGCTAAGCCCCACACAGCCACTTGCTCATCGTGTCCCATCATTGTCCACCACCACCCCGATGGGAGAATCACAAGGGTAGAAGTGAGGGAACTCCCGGGCTGAGCTAGAGGCAGTGTAACAGGCAGAGCCAGACAAGGAATTCATTGCCCACTTCCCATGGGCAGGCAGCTGCTAAGCTGTCCCCAGGACAGCGGCGCTCCGTCACACGCAGCAGTTACAGCACCACTTTGAACATGGCCCACCCCACCCCCCTCCCCTTTCTTCTTCCCCCAGCTTTATGTGCTGAGCATGAGGTCATGCAGTATGCAATATCCCTTTGGTCAGTTGAGGTCAGCTGTGCCCCCTCCCAACTCCTTGTGCACCCCCGGTCTCCTTGCTGGTGGAATGGGGTGAGAGAGAGAAGACACCTTGGCTCTGTGTAAGCATTTCTCAGCAGTATGAAAACATCCCTGTGCTATTAATGTTACTCCAGCACAAGTCTAAAACACAGCCCCATACCAGCTGCTGTGAAGGATGTCAACTTTATTCCAGCCAAAACCAGCAGAGTTAGAGACTTTTTTACAGTTTTTATAAAAAAAAGTAGGATATTGCAATTTTTTTCTTGCAGAAGCCCAGCTTCTAGCTGCCTTCAGAATGCCTCTAGCCAACTCATACACTCTAATCTCTTAAACAGAGAATTAGAACTTCAGCAAATTATTAAATTGAACCAGAATATGAGATAAGGACTGCCACCTAATTCTGGAGGTGCCTTCTAATTTCAAATTCATAGAATCATAGAATGGTATGAGTTGGAAGCGACCCCAAGGATCACAGAGCTCCAACCCCCCTGCCACAGACAGGGCCACCAACTTCAGGCCTGGATCTACACTAGGTTGCCCAGGGCCCCATCCAACCTGGCCCTGAACACTTCCAGGGACGGGGCATCCACTACCTCTCTGGGCAGCCTGTTCCAGCACCTCACCACTCTTTCTGTAAAAAACTTCCCCCTAATATCAAATCTAAACCTTCCTTGCTTTAGTTTTAATCCATTCCCCCTTGTCCAGTCATTGTCTATCCTTTTAAAAAGTTGAATCCCCTCCTCACTTCTGGAGTTGCCTCTGATTAACTCAGAGCTGCCATAGGTTTACAGGGCTGGAAACGCCTTTTTCAGAAGCCGTTTCCTGGTTTGGGTCTCTAGGGGTAAAGCAGCTCCCCTTAGGTCAGAGGCCTTTAAGGTCTGAAGCTGGGCAGCATTTTAGGTGGGCCTGTGTGCTTTCTGGCTTGTTTTGGATGTTTCTAGGTAGATTTCCAGTGCAGGCTCTGACTTTTATGTAGCTCTCTGCTCAATGAGCTGGTGGCTTTGGATCCCCACACAAATTTTCTGGCAGCTTCTGGTGTCAGGTCCATGAGCTCTTTCCTCAGGTTTAGCCTTCACTGCCAGATAACTGTCCAAATTGACACCCAAAATTAGTAGATCCAAATGAGTTGTCCACACCTGAATTGTGTTGGTAATGTGCTCTCTCAATGTCTGCTGTGATGGAACAGCTTTTCAGCAGCCTCTTTTATAACTTAAGGAGTTCTTGTTGTTATTTGCTGATCACAGTTTTACATTTTGATTTTTACTGTTTCCTAGCCTGTCCACTTGCACTTTTATATTGGATTTGCAGTTTCAAAGTTGAGTAACTTTCCAGAGAGGTAGCTACTGTATGCTTCAGAAAAGAGAGCTCTTAGCAGTTCAAACAGTGGTGGAGGTGCCCCATGGGAGGTGTGGGAAGCCAGGATATATGGGTAGTGATCATTATTAGCTTTTTTTTTAAATCACTGGTTGATAGGTAATTTTGCTGTATGTAATTTTTTTGTCTTTGTTCTGTTCAAGGGGTTAGAGTGTTTATTGAGAAGAAGGCACAGCTGACGCTCTTAGGAACTGAAATGGACTATGTAGAAGACAAACTGTCCAGTGAATTTGTCTTCAATAATCCAAACATCAAAGGAACATGTGGCTGTGGAGAAAGCTTTAACATCTGAAATCGCAGGACTACTACTTTGACTTTCATCACCCCAAAACACTTCCCTTTATGGCTTTCGGAAGCAAATGCATTTTCTTCAGGTTCGTAGGCTGTGTAAAGTGTGGATGCCATTAAGAAAAATAAAGTAAAATCAATTTGAAAATGCAAATTGTGTGTTAAATTACACCACTAATATAGTTATGTTGTAATTTGTGCTGAGTTGGGATCCAAAAGGTAAGAACACTAAGTGCTGTAGTAACATCTATGTACTTTCACATGCCAAGGAAATAAAATCTCACTGTCTTCTCCTTTTGTCTTTGTCCACTCTATTCACACTTCCCCATCCAAAACCCATTTAAAAGAATATACTGCCTCTGTGTTATGCTTGATTTGGTGGGGAAGGGGGGAGCAGGGAAAGCCAAACATGAAAAGCCCCAACCACTTATGTCTGTTTGTTTATAAAGATTTATACACACAGGCAAATGGTCATCAGCTTCAGCCTATGCTACGGTTACGTCTGTGGTTGCTTTGTTTTTGTAGTTTTCAGATGCTTTCATCAGGTGTGGGTTTTCTGGTGGTGCATTTTCCCATAAATCTAGGGAAGTCCAAAAAGAAGATGATGTGTTCATAGTGGTAGGCTGCCACAGCTTGTAGGAATACCATAGCTGGTAGAAATACTTCAAAATGGGCCAAGCCAGTTGTGATTCTGTCCCTTCCCTTGTTGAAGGCACAGTCACTGCTGTACTTGGTCTTTTTCAAGAGCATGACATGCATTCAGGCTCTGGAGTACTAAAGCAGGATACTCAGGCCTAGTTTCTCACATCAGTCACTTACCTTTCTTGAGTTAAATTGCAAATTTGGTGAAACTGTCTCCAGATTCTGATTCCCTGTGCACAGTGAATGCACTGCCTGTGCACCAAAAGCTACAAACACTTTTTTTGAGAGAGAGAAATCTTAACACTTGTCATTACTTACTTTGTAGTCATGTCTGGTGCTAGTTTTGTCACAGCTTGAGTTCTGTTTGTAGTTGTGTAGCTACTAGGGTTTTCCACTAAAGCTTAAGGTAACATATTTCCTGTCTCGAAGTTAACTTGCTAACAGGAGAAAAAGCATGATTTAAAAAAACCCCAAACACCTGGTATTTCATAGTAGTTTTAAAATGCTCTAGACTGTAATTAAAATATGGTTATAGAATTTTAACATTCTCCTAATCAGAGCTTCACTTTTGTAAACCAGTGTATTTCAAGCCTGTAAAGCCTTCAGCACTGCTTCCACTGCTGTGCAGGGGGAAGCATAACTGTCTCTCCAGCCTCCCCAGAAGCCAGAAAGGGAGGAGTGCTGTTTCATCCTTGTATCTTCCGGGTTTCCTTGGCTGTCCAGAGACGACATTGTGCAGCTACACTGCTCCCTTGTGCAGAAGAGAAGATAGCCCATCAGCCTGGGTAACAGATGAGAGCAACTGTGGAAAAGGGTGTAAAATAAAAAGCAGGGGAGAAAAGGGGTGGGGATCTTGTGGTCAAGGACAAGGTGGTGTTGAGATGGGAGTGAACTGAGAGCATTGAGGCTGCGTGTTCAAAGTCCTGAGTTCACATTGATCCAGACAGTTGTTGCCCACGTGTCTGTGAACAGCTTTGGAATAGTAATGTGCTGGAGAGGAAGGATCACACCTAAGGTTTTGTTCTTCCCTCTACACCCTTTCCCAGACCATTTGGGGAAAGGGGTGGAGGAAAGAATAGAACATAAAGAAATATTTTTTTTGTTCTGTGTAGTATACAGGAAGAGAAGGTCAGAATTTCTACACCTACAGTTAGTGTTAAATACCTGAATTTTGGTTGTATTACTATATGACCTTTTGATGTAAAAAATGTAATTGCCTTCAACAGCCAACTGTTGCACACAATTCGTACTGTAATTTAGGAATCACTGGTAATAGACTGGCCAGGTGTGCTTGCAGGGCTGTAATTCAGCCCTGCCAAACAGAGAACACAGTTAATGTGATACAGCAGCACCAGGAAGTGCTGGACCTGTGGGCATTTCTGCAGGTTGTGTTTCTCTGCTGCTTGCTAGCGGGCAGGACTTGGAATGTGGTAGCACTGGTGGCTACTAAGAGTGCTAGCGTGCTTTCATGTAACTTGCTTTGGTGTGCTTTGGTGTTCCAGGCATCAGTCTGGGTTGGTGGCTTGGGTTTTTTGTTTTTTTAGATCTGTGTCATGTACAGCAATCCTTTCCAAGTGTTCTCTGTACAGGCCTTGAGTGGAAGTTTGCACCAGTTCTGTACTCCTGTGAAGTAATGCTCTAAACTGTCACTTTACTAAGACACCTAACGCACAAAGTGTTAAACCTCTGCTAAAAGTGCTATTTACAGTTGTATAGAAACATGGTTTTGTTGACTGGTGTGTTACAATTTTGTGCAATACTGTATGTAGAGTTCTCCAGTTACAGTAATAAATATTGCCTGTTGTTAAACATGAAACGTGCCTATCTTGAATGATTCTGTTTACAATAATAAACAAGCACTGGGGGAAGGAATAGGTTTGTATGCCAGCATGACAATATAGATACAATATTCCTGTTACCCGAGTTAATATTTCTCAGAAATATTAAGCATTTCCAGATATTAACAGCATTGGAGCAGCATAGAAATGTATGGCACACACACACAAAAAAAGGCAAATTAAAAAAAACTACATACAGAAAGGTATTTGTCCATACTGGAAGGGTGGGCTCCTAATTCATAGGCTTGTAAGAAACTCCATGGCATACCATTCTCAGGGAAAGCATTCTAACAGACAAGATGCTTGCTTTGAAGGCTTCTGCGCACCAGAAAGTGGTTGTGGTATGTTTTAGTGCAGGGTAATGATTGTGCTCAAAGCAACTGGTGACACAAAAGGGTTTTAATTGGCTACGTAATTTGAGGGTGAGAGTCGATGGGTGTTCCTGGCCTTCCTGCTTCAGTGCTGTGTAATGGCAGCAACATGCTGCAGTGTGCTAGGTTTGTGACATACTTGGGGTTTCCTCTTAGATACAATCTTTGCACCTCTAAAGCTGAGATCCCTTTTCCTGTTATGGGAATTTTCTGCATGGTAAGTGATGAAGTAATAAACTCTGGGAAAACGCCAGAGGTTGTTGTACTGTTGCACATTCGTGGTGCTGGAGAGAGAGAACCGAATCCTCCACAGGGCCGGGAGCCGGGAAGCACAACAGTGACAGTTCTGCTGCAGTTCTTAGGGAACTTGTGAAAAAGCACTTGCTTGTACCAGCAAGTTGGTCATCCTGAGGTAATACTTTCTATAGCTGTCTTTGAAAGGCTCATGAAGAGCAGTGGTTCAACATGCAAGTCATCCTGACATCCAGGACAAAATGAACTTGAACTCCAAAGTAAAAAATGAGATGCAGGTAATGGGACTGTGAAATCTGGTGTCTAGGAAACACACCTTTTTTTTGTAAATCTTACCTGCCATAGGTAGCTTTACCTGCCGTGGGTGGATTCTATTTTTATTATTATTAATATTGTTGTTTTTATCATTGTTCCCATTTATTTAAATCGGCACCTTCACTAGTGGGAAGATTCTCCCCCCATGCCACCGTTGTGCTTACGCTGCCTGCCCGGCCACTTACAAGGTTTATATTTTTCTTGGTGCTGCTAGACTTCTGCTGCCGCTTCTGAGAGAAGAATTCGGTAGCTGCCTAACGTGGCAGAGCGTGCACCTCTGTGTGTGTCCCAGAAGAACCCTCGGAAGAGTCCTGGGGAAATCACTGCCTGCCACGGCCAGCCCGGCTCCCTGCGGCTGGAGCGATGTGCAGCCCGGGACGGTGGGACAGGCGCCTGCTGCCGCTGGATGGCAGCAAGTCTCCAGTCGCGAAGGGCCTCTTCCAAAAATCGCCTTTTTTAATTGGTTTAGAAGCACGTTCTGGAGTTTCCCGCTGCACGTCCCGAATACCGGCGAGGTTTGGATGACGCTGATGAAAGCTGTCGTTCCGCCGTGCTGTTTGCCCGCCCTGTATCCCGCAATGTGCCATTTTACCTGTGCGGGGAGGGTGGCAGGTGACTGCAGAGCACAAAGAGCTCGAAGCCGGCAGAGGTTCTGGCACGAAGAGAAGCAGCAGAGCAGAGCTTTCTGACCAGCTTCGGCTGTTGAAGTACTGTGGGTTTTGCTCACTTTTCCTCCCCTGGCTACTGTTCTGCTGGTGTACCTTGCTAATGCTGTGCCCAGCTCCAGAAGTTACCACGGATTTGTTTCTGATGGCAAGCTTTAACCTCGAGGGTAACGGAAGGTCCTTGTGGGGATGGCACAGTCGCGGGACAAAGAATCCCACAAAAAAGTACCGTCTCCATTCACAGCAGAAATACTCTTATCCCCTTAGTTACCTGTGTGTCTTTTACTGACTTCGTAATGATTTTACTGCACGTGGTCCTGGTGAAATACACCTTCTGTAGCTTGTTGAAGCTAACAGAATTAGCAGAAGTGAATACATACAGAGGATTTTCACCCAGGCGCTTCCTTTTTTCAACCACATGTTTTAATCTTTAATCTGCTGATGGTGAGTCGTTCACATAGTGAATTCCTAGAGTCATAGATTCATGGAGTCATTCCTAATCACTCTAGTTGTTCTAATTAAATACTCAATAGTTGTATGGAGTCTGTGTTTAAATTAGATTCCTTTGCTCTTAATTCTTTTATTTCCTTCCTTAAGCTTGTTTCACATAAGGATCTTAAATGCAAGCAAGTATTCAAATAAGGAGCAAAGGCAAGATACTAATGAACATAATGTCATGAGATCTTATGAAGCAGGGAGGTGGTACAGAAGAGGAACTGGTCCCTCCTGTCAAGCTCTCTTTTCACAGATTTGCAGAGTGCAGTCCTCCTGTTGGCAGATGAACTGTATAGTCAAGGTCCCGTTCTAGTGCATATCTGAGGAATAATGAATTGCTTCAACAAGGCGCAGCGCTGGGTCCTACACTTGGGTCACACCACCCCATGCAATGCTACAGGCTTGGGGAAGACAGCGCTTGGTAGAAAAGGACCTGGAGATCCTGGTCGACAGTCAGCTGAACATGAGCCAGCAGTGTCCCCAGCAGGACTAGGGAAGCATTTGTCCCCCTGTACTCAGAACTGGTGAGGCTGCACCTCAAGTCCTGTGTTCAGTATTGGGCACCTCACTACAAGGACACTGAGGTGCTGGAGTGTGTCCAGAGAGGGGCAGTGAAGCTGGTGAAGGGTTTAGAGCACAGGTCTTAGGAGGAGCAGCTGAGAGAACTGGGGTTGTTCAGGCTGACAAAGAGGAGGCTGAGGGGACACCTTATCACTCTCTACAACTACCTGGAAGAATGTTGTAGCCAGGTGGGTGTTGGTCTCTATTCCCAAGTAACAAGTGATGAGACAGGAGGGAATGGCCTCAAATTGCACTGAAGGCAGTTTAGATTGGAAATTAAGAAAAAATTCTTCACCAAAAGGTTTGTCAATCACTGGAACAGGCTGCCCAGGGAAGTGGTAGAGTCATCATCCTTGTAGGTATTTAAAGGAGGTGCAGGTGTGGTGCTTAGAGGCATGGTTTATTGGTGGGCTTTGCAGTGCTAGGTTAACAATTGGACTCAATGATCTTGAAGTTCTTACCCAACCCAAACGATTCCATGGTTCTATGATAGTACTACTGCCCAAAAATAAATAAATAGAAAATCCACTACTTCAGCAGGGAAAGAAAGTGCTGTTTGGAAACTTTGCTGAGAAGCGAAATCCTATTGGTTCTTCTGAATTTCTGCATTTATTATTTAACATATGAACTGATACTCAACTCAACAAACACTGGTGAATCCTGCTGCAGTGGTTTTAGGAAGCTTCTGTGTAGTTGTCCCCTCTGCTTGAGGCTGCCACTCCTATGGCAGATTTGTGAAACAAGTGCATGAGCCTCAACTGTTGACAATGATTATGTTGATGTGTTGTTCTGAGAGCACTTAGTTGCTCCATGAAAGGAACCTTTTTATTCTTGCTGACATGTGGGAAAACTCTAGCAAAGCTATAAATATATAGTGAGTACAGTTTACTTAAACTACCCTGTTCAGAAGGACTATCAATCACCAGCCTATGTCTTAGGGAGACTGATACACTTGCTGCAAGGATATTGTAAGTTGTCTCCCACAACGTTCTTTTCATGAAGAATCTCTGCCTCTCTTCTGCCTCCAGGTAGGAAAGAATTCTTGCAAAAGGAAGACCCTCCCTTGGTTCAGGAATATCAGGTTAGAGAACATCTAAGCAAACTTGACATCCACAGATCCATGGGCCCTGATGGGATGCACCCATGAGAGCTTAGTAAGCTGGCAAATGTTATTGCTAGACCACTCTCAATCATCTTTGAGAGGTCATGGAGAACAGGAAAGGTGCCTGAGGATTGGAGGAAAGCCAATGTCACTCTGGACCTCAAAAAGGCAAAGAAGGAAGACCCAGGAAACTACAGACCAGTCTGGCTCACCTCCATCCTTGGAAAGGTGAGAGAACGACTCATTCTGAGCACCACCAGTAAGCATGTGGAAGAGAATAAGGTTACTGGGAATGGTCAACATGGATTCACAAAATGGAAATCAGGACTGTCCAATCTGACAGCCTTCTGTGATGGCATGACCAGCTGGGTGGATGAGCAGAGAGCAGTGGATGTTGTCTACCTTGACTTCAGCAAGGCTTTTGACAATGTCTCTTGTAGCATCCTTCTTAAAAAAATTAGGAAGTGTGTGTTGGATCACTGGACAGTGAGGGGGGTTGAGAACTGGCTGAATGGCAGAGCCCAGAGGGTTGTAGCAAGTGGGGCAAAGTCAGTTGGAGGCCTGTAGCCAGTGGTGTGCCCCAGAGGTCAGTGCTCGGTCTGGTCTCATTAATATTCAAAGCACCTTTACGTCATTACTCATTTTCTGGGGTGGACAGGAAGAGTTTCTTTGATTTCTACATGCTTTGGAGCAGGTTTCCTAGGAAACAGTTTCAGCCACCCTGACATAGGTCAGCTTTCACAATCATCGAATCACCTGGTTTGGAAGAGACCCTTAAGATCATCGAATCCAACCACAGCCTAACCCTGCCTAGTCCACCTCTAGATCATGTCCTTAACCACTTAATCTACACACCTTTTAAATACCCCCAGGGATGGTGACTCCACCATCTCCCTGGGCAGCCTGTTCTAATGCTTGACAGCCCCTTTCAGTAAAGAAATTCTTCCTGATATCTAACCTAAATCTCCCCTGGTGCAATTTTAAGTTATTTCCTCTCATCCCATCTCGTCACCTGAGAGAAGAGACCAACACCCACCATCTCTGTGACCCCTTGCAGGTAGTGGTAGAGAATGATAAGGTCTCCCCTCAGCCTCCTTTTCTAAAGACTAAAACGCCCCAGCTCTCTCAGCTCCTTCTCACAGGACTTGTGCTCCAGACCCTTCATTAGCTTTGATGCCCTCCTCTGCACACTCCAGTATCTCAATATCCTTCCTGTAGTGAGGGGCCCAAAGCTGAAAACTCGAGGGACGGCCTTAGCAGAGCTGAGTACAGGGGAAGGATCACTTCCCTACTCCTGCTAGTTACAGTATTCCTAATACAGACCAGGATCCTGTCAGCCTCCTGGGTACACTGCCGGCCTACGTTCAGCCAACTGTCAACTAACATCCCCAGGTCCTTTTCCTCCAGGGAGCTCTCCAGCCACTCTGCCCCAAGCCTGTAACATTGCCTGGGGTTATTGTGACCAAAGTGCAGGACCCAGCACCTGGCCTCGTGGAACACCATAGAGCTGGCCTCTGCCCATCGATCCAGCCTGTCCAGGTCCCTCTGCAGAGCCTTCCTGCCTTCCAGCAGATCAGCACTCCCACACAACTTGGTGTCACCTGCATACTTACCGAGGGTGCACCCAATCCCCTTGTCCAGATCATTAATGGTAAGATGTTAAACAGGACCGGTCCCAGCACTGAGCCCTGGGGAACACCACTTGTGACCTGCCGTCTGGACAAAGGGACATAGAGCACCCTCAGCAAATTCACTAATGATACAAAACTGGGAAGAGTGACTGACACACCAGAAGGCTGTGATGACATTTGACCTGGACACACTAGAGAGTTGGGCAGAGAGGAATGAAATGAAGCTCAACAAGGGCAAGTGTAGGGTCCTGAACCTAGAGAGGGATAACCCCAGGCACCAGCACTGGTTAGGGGTTGACCTGCTGGGAAGCAGCTCTGTGGAGAAGGACCTAGAGTCCTGGTGGACAACAAGCTCTCCATGAGCCAGCAGTGTGCCCTCATGGCCAAGAAGGCCAATGGTATCCTGGGGTGAATTAAGAGGAGTGTGGCCAGCAGGTCAAGGGAGGTCCTATTCTCCCTCTACTCTGCCTCAGTGAGGCCACATCTGGAGTGCTGTGTCCAGTTCTGGGCTCCCCAGTTCAAGAAAGACAAGGAACTACTGGAGAGAACCCAGCCAAGGCCTGATGATGATGATGAGGGGACTGGAGCATCTCTTGTGTGAGGAAAGGCTAAGAGAGCTGAGTCTGCTGAGCCTGGAAAAGACTGACTGGGCATCTAATCAACATTTGTAAATATCTAAAGGGCAGGTGTCAAGAGGATGAGGCCAGACTCTGTTCAGTGCCCAGCAACAAGACAAGGAACAATGAACACAAATGGGAACACAGGATGTTCCATTTGAACATGAGGAAAAACTTTGAGGGTGGCAGAGCACCTGCCCAGAGAGGTTGTGGCATCTCCTTCTTTGGATATATTCAAGACCCATCTGGACGTCATCCTGTGCAACCTGCTGTAGGTGATCCTGCTTTAGCAGGGGGGTAGGACTAGATGATCTTTTGGGGTCCCTTCCAACCCCTGCCATTCTGTATGGTTCTGTGATTCTATAAAAAAATTTGAACACTAAAATTTTCTGGCAACCCTTAAACCCAAGCTTGTTAATCATGTAATGTAGAGTTTTGCCATTGCCATTTGATGGACATGTCCCACTGCAGAAATGTGAAGCCGTGTAAAGAGCCCCAGAAAAATGGTTTGGAACTCCAGGTTTGGATTCATTCAAAGAAAACCATTCACGTTAGATAATACATGCATTTGCCATCCTGTGTCTTACTGAAGTTTGTTCTGCCAGAGCTGAACTGAAACTGGTTAAAACAGCCCTGCGTTATAATCAGGACCAGATGTTGCAATAAAAAGGCTTTTGCACACACTCAGTTCTAAAAATGGAAGCCTTGGTTTATTAATTTAAAAAATATTTCCTGGAAAACAGCACTCTGGTGGGAACACGCTGGCACCAAGTTCTGCACGGGAGAACACTCTGGCGCACTGCAAAGGCCGTGGCTTTGCTTCTGCCTGGCTTGATCCCTTTGGCCCTGCTAGATCAAGCAGCCTCCTTTGGAGTCACCCGCTGCCTAAAGCAAGTCCACCACAGACCAGGGTACACCCGGACCAAGAGAGCGTCCTTTAGTGTGGGAGGTGAGAGGAGAGTGAAAACTGGCGGAAACCAGGGCATTTTTCACCCAGGCTCAAGTAGTTGGTAGCACATTTAGCCAGATAAATTCAACATTTCTGTGGGAATCACAAAGCATGGTGCTTGTCTGCATGCTGACATGACCGGCCATTTACTGACGCCCACTTTCATGGCCCGGAGGACCACGGAGTTACCGTGTGGCAGACAGCAACCTTCCCCTCCAGCTGTACCCACTAAACCTGAGCGAGGGACTGCAGTCCCACAATGGGTTTCCCCTCCCTTTTGGGTGCAACAGGGGCACCAAGCCTCCCCCTTCCCTCCCACAGGGGAGCCAAACAGGTTGGGGAGGGGACACTGGCCATTCCCTGTGTGGCTCCTGCACAGCCCTGGGCGTGCGGGCCCATGGCAAGCAGGGTGGGCCCAGGTCGTTGCTGAGATGTCCACAACCCATGAGCACCCTGTTGAGCGCAGCCCTTTGGGGGTCCACTCTGCTCACCTCTGCCTTCCTGTGAGGGCGGAGGATGAGTTTGGGGGAGGTTGTAGCAGCACTGGGAAGGCTGCTTGGGATCTGACAAAAGCTTGCTGGAAAGGCACCGCTGTGCCTTGATAAGGTGTGGGCAAGGGAGGGGAAAAGGCTGGTGTACCAGGATCCGTAGGCAGCAAGTAAGTGGGGGAAGGGTCTGTGGCAGGGAAAGGGAAAGCAGGGGGATTGAAAGTGAGTACTGTAACAATATAAAAGCAGTTTGTAAGTTTTCTGTGTCATCTAATTTAATTTATCCTTTATTTCTTGTTTTGTTTTGTTAATGGATCAATTGGCTAGGTAGCTCTACAGTGCAAAATATTTGTTAAAAATTCTCTTCAGTATGAATAGTGGCACTGTCAAGAATGTACATATATTCTAGGCTAAGAGTCACAAACACGTTTGTACTGATTTTTTGTAATGGAAAAAAAAATTATACCAGAATTTATAGCAGTTTAATATTTCAAGTTCAGTATTTATAAGCATAGAATTTCAGTCACTACCATTTCCTCCTATTCCAGAAAAATGTATGCACCTGTCTTATCTTCATGGTGTAAATCAAAAGATGATTTTGTTTCCCAGTAGTGCTGTATGTATTAGTACACTTGTTCAGAAGAGCATCAGTAAAGATGCAGGTGTCTGATTCTGCTCTGTCCCTTGGATTACATGGCCTTAAACAGTCATTTATCTCTGAAAACATCTCACTTGCTTTCTTTCATAAACTTTGAGTAGTCTTTGAGTAAACCAAAGAGCCACTGCAACACCAACAATAGGCATTCAGCCCAGGCTAGTTTCTAGTCTAAGCAATGCTGCTTACATTTATATAGACGTGGCCAATTTCTCATGGGTTTTCATAAAAACAAAATTGGTTTTGGTGTATAATACTTGAATCTGGTTTTTAATAGTATACAACAGCAAATAGCAGCACATCCTTCTCACGGTGTGGTGCATCATCTTTACAACTTCATCGTAAGAGATTGGCGGGCACTAGGTGCTGAACACAAGCTAGGTGGATGTATACACATGTTAAAGCTTCTTTAGGTTCACTTTCTCCCTCCTAGTGATCTGTTTTATACATATGTCCTTACATATTGTTCCAGACAAATGACATTTTTAAACTGGTTTTGCACAATTTTATTTATCAAGGCATGATGTGGAAAATTAGACAGATTTTTTTTATGGAGCAGTTGACATCTATAGTCTGTTATAAATGTTACAAAATACATGCAAAATATTAAAATCAATCTGAAGGGAACATATTCTGTCATTATTGTGGAGTGCTGGGAACATGGCTCATCATCTCTTACGTGATAGTTTTGCTTTTATGTCCATACCTAGTCCTTGATGACTTTTTATACTAGATCATAAGATTTTTGTGGCAAAAATTATGTTTTTATGATATGAAAATCAATGGCTACAAAAAAAGTTACTCTTGTAAAACCATCAAAATAATAATAATATTTTTATTATTAATTATTATTATCTTTATAAAAACAAACCAACTTTGTAGTTATCCATATAATTTACCTTCACAGCCCTGTGACATTAATTTGAAAAATTTCCTATATTCTTTTCAGGTATGAGAATTGTTGTCATCCCTCTCAAACATTAAACAAGAGCAGCAAAAGAAGCTGTCACTTTTGGAGCAAGTACACATCTCTCTCTTCTGTACTGTACAGTCAGAAGTAAGATATGAGAGCTGGGATGCTGCAGCATGTAACAAACACAGCTTTCTTTCTAATGAGTCTATTAGTAGAAGTTTTTCAGAAATAGATGTTGCAAAGGAAAACGCTGGATCACCAAGAACAGGAATGAGAATCCCAGACAGTTTCATATCTGAAGATGTCCAAAAAATTGCTGGAGCTGGAGCTGATGTTTGTGACCCACTGTAAAAGCTTACACTCCCTTATGTATTTAGATCAAATATTGCCTCCCTGCACCAATTTCTTTGACAAATGTGTCAGTGGGGAGATGCTATGAAAGATACAACAGTTCAGGAAAGTGAAAAGGCTCTGCCTGACATTCGAGACTTCCTCCATGTCTGCATTACACGCTTCTGATGGTGAGCAGTCTGTACTGATAATTATTTATGCATGACTCAGAATAGCACCAATGGGATTAGCCAGGAACAACAGAACGAAAATTAGAAGGAAAAAAAATTGAGCCTGAATTTCAAGAGACAGTTCCTGAATATAAGAAATGAGGTACTACACTCTGGAATAATTTCCACATAACAGAAACGTGAATATATGGGTCATGGGAAAAGATGTTTGTCTAGGCACAAGTCGGCAAACAACCTGCTACATTTATTTACACTAAACATGTATTTTTCCACAAAACCCTGCAAGAAATATCACAAACACATACACAACCACAACAGGCATTGGGGAACTCTCTCAGATCCATGATGTGTTACATTTGAACCTTATGTAGACAGGTTGTTAATTCCTGAAAGTTTCTTAGTTGCTCCTGAGATTGAATTCCATGGGAAACCTGGCTTGGCTTTCAGTGGGACTTTGATTCATGTAAACAATTTTCTCCCCATTTGAGCAAAGCATTGGATTCTCAAACACATTGGGTTTTTTTAACTCTGCAGCTGCTCTGGACTGTATTAACAGACTTTTTTATGGATCTGCTGCAGCTAATCGCTTGAATGTACTGTGACTATTCTGTGTGGAGAGGCTACCACACCAGGGTATCTTTGATCCCACTTCAACAACAGAGGGGAAGATCTGTGCTAAAGCAAGACGTGAGATATTTATTTCTCCTCTCCTCCCAATCGTCATGACTTCAAAGTACTTTAGGGCTTTGTATCAATTTTTCATACATTTCTCTCTGTGTGTGTTTGTGTGTGCCCATACATTTTAAGAAAAACACCAGTTAATGTCTCTGAGTGGCCTTCCTGCATAGCTGGGAAAAAAAAAAATTAAACAATTTGCATAGCATCTGGATTCTCAGATGTAACATCAAATATCTGTGGAATAGTTTGGTGGAGACTATGTTTTTCACTGTTAACAATACTTTTGGGTAGGTGAATCTGCACTGCCATAGCATCTGCTTTCTTACAGCCCTCAAGAAGCCAACAACTGTTTAGGCAGCTAGTTTCAATTGTTTCTTACACTGTCTCCGTGAAGATGCTCCTCAGATGCTGACAGTGACAAAATCTGTGCTTTAACATGGGGACAGAATGAAAGAAGACAAAATATGATCTGTTTTTTACTTCGAAGAGCAGATGCAACACAGGCAACATCAATACAAACCTGTCTTCTCTAGTCTGGCAGAAACCCACATCTGTGAGACTGTGCAGTTCTTAAGTGGTGACTTCCAGTCATTTTTTGATGTAGTGACTGAGGCTGGCCATGTGAGTGCCAAACAGGGATGATGATATGCAAAATATTTTTCTTCTTGACTTTGCAATCACTAAAAATCTCTCTACCCATTTAAGTGGAAGCAGGTTGAGGCCTTCTTTTCTTATTCTTTAAAAAAATCCCAAAACCAGTGACAAACAATGTAGGCATTTATCAGTGTAGTTACCTCACTGCAGGAGCTGGGTACCAAACATCAGTTTAAATTGTGGCACACAGAGGTCAGTGTTCTCCTCTGTTACAGTGTACACCCACTTATTTTAGAGAAAAACTTGTACTGCAGATGTGTTAACATAGTACATACTTTTTTTGCCAGTGACAGAAATACTGTATGTGACCTTCCACAATCTGAGGGCACCACAATAGCAATTGCATAAAGGCACTATGAACAGGAAAGAGACGTTCCAAAATTTTTTGAGAGAAGCAAATTACAGATCCTTCAAGATACTAGAGGGAACAACTCAGAAGGCACACTGTTTCTTCCTTGTGATCTTTAAGGATTCAATAGTTTTCTCTGCTTATCCTGTATATCCTGTTCTGCATCATGAATTTAAACAGGAATGACTGCAGTTCAGCAGAGAAAGCAAATAAAACTCTAAGTGATGTAGGCAATTGAAAAGTTATCATTTTTAATTATTCTTCAGACTTTAGTAGTAGCTTGAAATTGATCCTGGAGCATGACCTGTCTGCAAACACAGCAGAACAAAATGACTCTTTCCCCCAAAAGTTTTACCGTTCCTCAGATGTGGAACAGCTGGAGGGAAACATAAGCCTTCAGACAAACAACGTACATGTATTTCTTTGTCTCTGTAGGAGCATAGTGAGCTGCTGTTCATATAGTAAGTACTGCATCTTTCTCTATTCAGTGTCATTCCCAGTCTAGAGGGCTTGGCTTAGTTAACTGCTGTCTGAGATATGGCCGGTCAGATGTGATCCCGAGAGTGGGCATGTTCTAGATTAATCAGTCCACTTACCCAACAAGGTTGTGCCCTGCCTAGACTAAGGCACTCAAGTCTGTCCTTCCTCCTCTCTCATCCTTCTATTTCTCTCTCTTCTTGCTTTTTGAACATCCATCTGTTTAGATGTATATCTCCATTATCTCTTTCCAAACAATAGCTTGTAGGGTTGGGTTTTTTTAAATCACCTTTTCTCTCAGAATCTGCTCTCATGAGTCATGAATTAGTCTTTGCTTCCCAGTGAACAGGTCCTCTTTCAGTTTGTTTTGTCTCAGGGATAAATTGCTCAGTTCTATTCCTCCCTCCCCTTCCATCCCCTTTGACCCATCAGACTGCTGTTATAATGACAAGACTCCCCCCATCCTGCAGACCCCACAGCCTTGTCTCCAGGTGTTAGCAACATCTTTGCCTTGCCTGGTTGCTGTTGTGAATCACTTAGTACAGTGGCACTGCCTTGACAAAAAGACTTTTCTCTTTCTAAATGTGCCCAGAACAACAGCAACCACTCTCTTCAAGCCTCCACTGCTGGTGGCTGTCTGGTAACTGTGCACTTTTTTCTGCCTTCACCATGCAAATAAGTTATTCCCTGGAGGTATGTGTGACTGTTAAACACCTCGGGTGAAAAAAGAGATTTTTTTTCAAAGGATGAGACACAAAGCATGGGTGCAGCCCTGCTGCACCAGATGGTATTTATAAAGATACCTGAGGGGGGAAAAAAAGCCAAAGCTGCTTTAGCTACCCACCAGTAGTTACTGTATCAGAACTCCCACAGACTGAGAACTATGTGAGAATTTTAGATTTACTCTAAAGCATCAAACCGTTCTTCTCATACAGATAAGGGGTATGGGAAGGAGCAGAGTGAAAGCCTCAGCTGGGTTCTGCTCTGCTCAGCTTTAATTGTATCCTTAACCAGAGACTGGCAGATAGGTGGTGGAGTACTACTTTGTGGTTTGTTGGTTGCTTTTTGTTTTGTTTTTTTTTTCTTTAAATGATCTGAAACCCACCAAAATTAGTGAACACCACTCCCCCAGGCTTCAGTGAACTTTGGATTAGGACCATAAAGTGTGAAATGGATTTCACAGAATCACAGAATCATA
The DNA here is from genome assembly GCA_020800305.1 of Porphyrio hochstetteri. NCBI lineage: Eukaryota > Metazoa > Chordata > Aves > Gruiformes > Rallidae > Porphyrio > Porphyrio hochstetteri. The sequence goes on along the minus strand of CM036938.1, from coordinate 46,140,608 downwards.
GGGGTTGGAAGGGACCTCGAGAGATCATCAGGTCCAACCCCCCTGCCAAAGCAGCTCCCTAGCTCATATTGCACAGAGAGGCGTCCAGACAGGTCTTGAATATCTCCAGAGAAGGAGACTCCACCACCCCCCTGGGCAGCCTGTCCCAGGGCTCTGTCACCCTCACTGTGTAAAAGTTCTTCCACATGTTGGTGCGGAACTTCCTGTGCTCCAATTTGCAGCCACTGCCCCTTGTCCTGTCTCCACAGACCACTGAAAAGGGGCTGGCCATTTCCCCCTGCATCCCATACTTAAGATATTTATAAACATTAATTAGGTCCCCCCTCAGTCTTCTTTTCTCCAGGCTGAACAGCCCCAGCTCACTCAGCCTTTCCTCATACGGGAGATGCTCCAGGCCCTTAATCATTTTCGTAGCCTTATCATAATTGTTTGCTGCCTGTAATTTCCAGAAAAGACAGACTTCCTAGTGAAAAAACAAAGATTGTGTAATGCCCAGGAGGTCAGATTAGGCTATCTTTATTTATGAAGCTTAAAATTCACAGATGAGCAATACCAAGTAAAATTGCTTTAAGAATCTTTGGAGAAATCCGTGGAGGGAAAGCAAATAATGAGGAAGGCTCTCTAACCTGTGTTTTGTATCAATGTTTTTATTGATGTAGCAGTTTTTACAGCGAAGAATTTAATACAAATTATCCCAGCATCATTGCTGAAACTGAGTAACTGAAGCTATATATAGGAGAAATATATTCTTATTTTTCAAAGCTTTCAGTACCTCGTATGCCTTTTCAGAAGTAATTGGAGCTATTTCCCCTCATCTCTAGTTACCTGTATTAAAAGATGTGAGAGTCTAACTTCCAGTGGTCGTTGTGATGTTGGATGTTTAACTCTGAAGTGTTTTATTCTACACAGGGTGTTGGAGCTGGGTCACCCCAGTCTGCCTGCACATTGCTAGAAGAGTCTTGCTCTCTAACGTGGGTCTTCGAATCCTGCTATGCAGCAAGATGATTAGAAGTGACATCTTTAAAGCTGATCTTAAACCCTTCCCCTCTCTTTCCTTTTTACCCCTAATTTGCTCTAGCCAAGATTTCTTTGTCTGACATTTCAGATTTATAAATACAATGCAGGTTCTCATGCAACAAACAGAGTATTTAAAATGGAAAGGTTTGGGGGTCTTTTGTCTGCCTCTGTCTCTGATCCAATAACATGACAACACTGGTTTTCTTTGCCTGAATATTGAGGAACTGCTGTGTGACAGAGGGTTGGCTTTTCTCACACGTGAAGCACGGCTTTACCATATAATTATTCACCAATTTACAGAATGGTAGAGGTTGGAAGGCACCCCAAAAGATCATCTAGTCATGATCTAAAGCAGGATCACCTAGAGCAGGTTGCACAGGATTGTGTCCAGGCAGGTTTGAGTATCTCCAAAGAAGGAGACTTCACAGGCTTCCTGGGCAGCCTGTCCCAGGGCTCTGCTACCCTCAGAGTAAAGAAGCTTTTCCTCATGTTCAGATGGAACTTCCCACTTGTGCCTGATGCCCCTTGTCCTGTTGCTGGGCACTGAAAGGAGCCTGGCCTCATCCTCTTGGCACTTGCCCTTTAGATATTTATAAATGTTATTAGATGCCCAGTCAGTCTTCTCTTCTCCAGGGTAAACAGACCCAGGTCTCTCAGCCTTTCCTCATACAGTCCCCTCATCTCTGGATCCCTGGGCTGGACTCTCTCCAGTAGTTCCTTGTCTTTCTTGAACTGGGAAGCCCAGAACTGGACACAGCACTCCAGATGTGGCCTCACCAGGGCAGAGTAGAGGAGAGTAGGACCTCCCTTGACCTGCTGGCCATGCAGGTACCCCAGGATACCTTTGGCTTTCTTGGCCATGAGGGCACACTGCTTGCTCACGGAGAGCTTGTTGTCCACCAGGACTCTAGGTCCTTCTCTGCAACAATCAACCCCTAACTGGTGCTGGTGCCTGGGGTTATTCCTCTTTAGGTACAGGATCCTACACTTGCTCTTGGGGAACTTCATTCGCCACAGAAGGAACATTTCCTACATTGGAAAGAGTGTTCCATCCCCACCAGAAGTTTATAATCCCCAGTGAAATCTTGCTTTATCACTACATTTTAACACTAACATGAAGCAGTGGCATGGTGCATCGGAGTAGCTATTTGCCTTGTACAGAACTGCTATCATATCTAACAGGTTACAGTATGCAATGATATGTTCTAACATGCATCAGGCTTCCACTGTTAATTCAGGTGATTGTTTTTTAAGTAATGCTTGACAGTGACAGTGTTCTCCTGCAGTCATGCACCCACTTAGAAATCTCAGTTGGGATTTCACTGTCTGTCTCAGAAAAGGGCACTTGGTGACCCAAACTGTGAGCATGAACAAGAGAGTGCAAAAGAAATTTTCAAAAATTTTCCAAGGTAGTATCCTGTTTTGCTGTTGGTTTTCCAGTGTACCAGTAAATGTTCATGTCTTATTAATTTTATCTTGTTAATGTACTTGCTTTGCATGACATTACAGCTCAACATTTGTGTTGTGTTATATGCATGGTGCATGTACATGCACTGGACAGCTACTGACCTCACCAGCTAAAAATCATTAGAGCCTCTGTAGGGAACGAACACATGTACAGAAATTTAAATATAGAATCTGCTCTCCCAAGGTCACACAGACACCATTTACACAGCTGGAAATAATATTCAAGAGTTGTTGTCTTTAGACTCTTTTATTATGCCTTGTAAATCATATAGTTCCCCACAGCAGATATAAATTTTGCCTCTTTTGATTGCAAAGGTCCCCATGCATTGCCAGAATAGCGTGAACAGGGCTACACTAACAGTTATAAATTATACATAATGCAGGTGCAAGGCCTTGCCTGTGGTTTCTTGAGGGACTGCAGAGATTAGAGTAAGAGGGTGCAGGGTTTGTTGTTTTGGTTTTTTTTTGAGGGGAGTGTGGGGAGGGAAGAAAGAGGGGAAAAAAAAAGCCAGAGCTTGAAGCATGGTAAAAGCTGGAGATGTGGTACATATCACAGCAGAGATTCACAAAAGGACAGCTGCTAGGCTCTTCTTCCATTGCTTCACAGGGTTGCCATCTGTACAGAGAAAGGGGGTGATTAAATTTGAATGGAAACTCCTAAATACAGTTGGATCCTCTTTCCCACCTGAAATGGCAATCCCTCATAAAGCAGACATAGGAAAGTATTACAGGCCTAGCTAGAAAACCCCTGCTTTCTTTAATGTTTGGGGGTTGGTTTGGTTTTATTTTTGTTGATTTTGTGCTTTTTTTTTCCCTCGTGACAAGGCTGGTTTTTATAAGAGAACATTTTGAAAAGTTCCTTCTTTGTGAGAGAGCAATGTTATCACAGTGAATGGCTCATGGTTCATGCCCAGCAACAGGTGTGCAGACTTGGAGAACTGCTGAGCAGCCCTTGGAAAAGAAGTGAGGACATGTTTGCATTCTCCCTGTATCCCAGGGTATTCTGGGGCAGCCATAGCTTGGGAGATGGTTCTCAGGCCTGTAATTGCTCACATGTGCAGCTGATCCCAGACTCTTGGTGTTCATGTTCATACGAATCAGGGAATAAATGCTCACTGCAATTATTGCCTCCTTTCTGCTGCTCAGGCACCAAGAGAGACAGTCTGTGCTGACCTATGCTCCAGTGGGCTGTCACATTCTTCCTTCAGATATACTATTTCAAATGCATTATTTTTAGAGCCTTCAAGTCTATAAAGGCATATGGATGTTGGGTCAGTGCCAGCTCTGACTGCACTTCTAAAAGGGGTGGCCACAAAGAGCTATTCAGGGTAGCGCAGCGGATGACATGCAGATCTGATGAGCTCCTGGACTATTTTTGGCCAGCTGTGTGCTTTTATGTGCTGCAAGGCAGATAGATCACAAAAGGTGCCTATGTGCACTTTATTTTTGGACCTAAGGCAGTCCACAACTGTCCAACTGACTTCAGGAGTTAGCCTTAGTGTGCCACAGGCAGGCAAAAGGTATCACAGCCCCTGCACGTACTTGTGTTTCAACTGTTGCACTGCTTCCTCTTCCAAGATACAGCAGCAGGATCACACCTCTGTGATATTCAGGATATGCTTGTCACTGCTGCTCCAAATAGGGTTTTGTGGGCTGTTTCCTGTACAAATTTAATGATAGTACTGCTAGCATTAAACTTTCCACCACTGCTTCTGTGTGTATCAGTAGTGCTCATGAAATACTCTGATCTGCTGGGATGGGAACATGGTAACAAACAAAACCTCTCCTTGATGGGAACTGCAGGCACTGGTGAAGAGAGGAAGACAGGTGCAGATATGCCCTAATTTCTGTCATGAAAAAGAAAGTGGTAGAAGCAGGAGCAGTGAATTATCTGTAATAAAGCCCATATCTTCCCAATTTCCACTACTACGGTCATATTTAAAAAAAAAGTAATCCAGGCAGAGCATTATTTAATGTTGAGGCTCTGATGGGCCCTTGTAATGGAAAATACATATTTCCACAACAGCTCCACTGGCTGCCACTACAATATCAAGGGAAGAGGTAGAAATGAGACCCAAGAGGGTATGAGAACCAAAAAGAACTTGGAGACTGTCAATTTGCAGAAATTGACCCCTAAGTATAGAAACTAAAACTGTTGGGTTTGCATAGTTTACAAGAAAATGATCCAGAATTACATCTCATGGTTCTGATGCAAAATATCAATCTTTTAGAGACATGGGTCACTTGGCAAGAAAAGTAACATTGCCATCCTTTGTGCAGAGCTGTCAGAGATATGAACTCTTAAAAATCTAGCATCTTCTTTCCTGTCAACATCTCAGCTCTTAAACCAGGAAGCTCTAGATCCAAAATAACAATAATTATTTAATAGTAATTAACAGTGTTTTTGCCACCTGATGTTGATAACCCATGCAGATGTAAGCTTTTCACTTCATCTGGAAATAAAGGATGGAGGAAGCGCCACTCTCCCTTATCCATACACTCAGTTTTGGAAATCCTTGTTTCTTAAATGTTACATTGTTCTGATGTCTGGGGAGATTGTGGCTATAGAAGCCTGATACATCCCTGTAGCTGTGTAAATTAAGGTCAGTAGACATATAACAAGCTATGGTATTTGATTAGGAGTTGTGTATTTGTTTTTCCGTGGGACAGGACAGATATTTATGTTTGCTTACAACAGTCTGGAGACCCCAGTCTCACTCTTGCTTTGGTGAGCAGATGGTATTAGCATAGAGTAGCAGATGAATATCCTGAAAAAGGTTCTTCCATTGCACACTATTTACTTTTACAGCCTTTATCCAGAAGCTATCAGGGAAAATAGTTCAGTAAGCACTAGAGGCTTCCTAAAGTTAGATTAAAAATCAAATTTGATGATTCAACAAGCAGTTCACTGAAGGCTGTCAACCATATTGCTGATTTTTTGCAGACACCCTAATTTTGTCACACCTGTTTGTCAGAAGGAACATAAAAGATATGCTCTGTTAACAGAGTAAAGTGGCTGTGGAGGGTGTTTCTCCTTGGTGTTTTTTGATGTAGGAGAGTTTGAGCAGTTGTTCACAATTTATGTAGGTTTTTTTACACCTCAACCTGTCGAACTCACATGTATAAACAACACATGCATGAGTGCTTACGGGTTTAAGAAATCTAGTATAATTGAGAAAATTCAACAGATACCCATGCTGTATGGTTGCTATGATCTGGCAGCTAACTCCATACACTGCATTTTTACCTGCTAATTATCTCTGTCCCTTCAAATGACAAAAAATTAATGGATTTTTTTTTAAGTGCAGGTTGTGCAGTATCAGTTCTTGCAGGTTTGCAGAAGTAACAGGCTGTCACAGAGGCTGTGACCCATCTGAACCTTCAACTTTACTGCTTTACCCATATTTTTACAATGTCATAGCTGGAAATGCTTTTGACATGACTCATTCCAAAAGTGATGTACTCGTACTTTTGCTTCCACGTTGGGAGTGTAGAAACACCATTTGCTCAACAGTGGCATCCCATACATACCATCTTTAAACTGCTGGCAGCCAAAGGAGATTTGACTTGTGTGGCCACTGAGTTAATTTTGGCAGCAGTGTCAGTCTGAGTGCAGACAATTAGCCAGCAGCCCCTACAGAAACACAGTGCCTTGTCTTGGTGCTAAATCACTGGTAAGGCTGTCATTCTTTATTAGCTCCCTGTCATGACCCATGAGGTGGCAAATCAGGCTCATGCACAGGCACTTGTGCCTCATGGGTACCATTCCCAGAAAACACAGCATTGCTTTTGCATAAACAAGCACTACTGTATGAAGCTTGTGCTCTGAACCTCTGCAAATTCAACAGAAAATGCATTCCCACCTCCCTGCTCCCCCTAGCTGCTGCTCTAATATTTGTAGATAGACTGTCGGTGGGTAATCCTCGGTTTCCCACCTCCATTTCCAAAGTACTTCTAGGACTTCGGCATTGTACTTCTGTACTTGGCATTGGTGAGGCCACACCTCGAGTACTGTGTCCAGTTCTGCGCTCCTCACCACCAGAAGGACATGGAGGTCCTGGAGCGAGTCCAGGGAAGGGCAACCAGGCTGGTGAAGGGGCTGGAGGGCAAATCCTATGAGGAGCAGCTGAGGGAGCTGGGGCTGTTTACCTTGGAGAAGAGGAGGCTGAGGGGAGACCTTATCACCACCTACAACTACCTGAAGGGAGGTTATAGAGAGATAGGTGATGGTCTCTTCAGCCAGGTGACAGGAGATAGGACAAGGGGGAATGGCATGAAGCTGTGCCAGGGCAGGTTTAGATTGGATGTTAGGAAAAAATTTTTTACTGAAAGAGTTGTCAGGGCCTGGAACAGGCTGCCCAGGGAGGGGGTTGAGTCACCTTCCCTGGATGTGTTCAAAAAAAGGGTAGATGAAGTACTTAGGGATACGGTTTAGTTTAGTATGTGAATGGTTGGACTTGATGATCTTAAAGGTCTTTTCCAACCTTATTATTCTGTGATTCTGTGTGACTTCCCACCTGACCTCTATCATTGGTTCTCTTTTTGTCCTATACCCACATATGCAGGATATATATTGTGTACAAGGTAGTGCAAAATTCACGTAAGGAGTTGTAAATCAGCACGTGCATTATAAACACCAGACCCCCTGTACCCCCTGTCACCAACGACAGAACGATCTGTACATGTTCTAGCTTCCTATAAGCTGAAGTGAGGCAAGGTAACCAAAATTTACTTCAGTTACCACGTGGGTTACCACTGCCCTTCCCTGCAGCTTTGTGTCCTGAAATACAGACCGTGACCATTGTTTCCTGGGTGAAGACCTGGAGAGTACTTTTGTAACCTTTACCTTGTTCTATGTATTTGGATTAGTCATGTGCTGCCCCTAATAAATTAATCCTCTCAGTGACATCATTAGGTGGACAAAACACTATTGTTCTGACTTACTGAGGTGTAGAGAAGATTGACTTGTACTTCAGCTGCGCACAGCAGAGGCCAGGCTAGAAGCTGCACTTCCCGAATTTCAGCCAGAGGGTTAAGTATTCACAGAATCACAGAATCACAGAATTGTAGGGGTTGGAAGGGACCTCCAAAGATCATTGGGTCCAACCCCCCTGCCAAAGCAGCTCCCTAGCTCATATTGCACAGATAGGCGTCCAGATGGGTCTTGAATATCTCCAGAGAAGGAGACTCCACCACCCCCCTGGGCAGCCTGTGCCAGGGCTCTGTCACCCTCACTGTGTAAAAGTTCTTCCCCATGTTGGTGCGGAACTTCCTGTGCTCCAATTTGCAGCCATTGCCCCTTGTCCTGTCTCCACAGACCACTGAAAAGGGGTTGGCCATTTCCCCCTGCATCCCATACTTAAGATATTTATAAACATTAATTAGGTCCCCCCTCAGTCTTCTTTTCTCCAGGCTGAACAGCCCCAGCTCACTCAGCCTTTCCTCATACGGGAGATGTTCCAGGCCCTTAATCATCTTCGTAGCCCTTCTCTGGACTCTCTCCAGGAGGTTCCTGTCTTTTTTATACTAGGGAGCCCAGGTCCTGGGAAATAGAGGTTCAGCCCATGACCCATGTGTGTGGCTGTACTCATATGCACAACGCTGCAGCAAATACCTGCAAATCTGGCATCCTTTACTGCAGATGCAACTGGCACCACAAGAAGCAGCTGGCCATCAGTATAGCACCCATATAAACAGAAAGCGTGTTGCATTCCTCTTGCTGGCTTACACGTATGGAAGCTAAAAAGAATGAAAAGAGACTCTATCTTTTATATACTGTTTTGGAAGATAAGAGAATTACTTAATTCAGGCTACATAGGATATCCAAATGAAGCATGGAGAGTGAAAACAGCTGCTGTCTGCAGGTACAGCTTTTCCCAAGCAAATGGCAGCAACCCATACTAAAGAGTAAGATTAATCAATGAACCTTCTGACATCAATCAATTAACCTTCTGGAGCAACCTTCAGAGAGATCCTGTAAATGAAAAGCTTATATCCCAGAGCAGGACAAGGGAGGTGTCAACATACCAAAACCACAGAAATGAGGTGAACAGAAAAAAGTCATGCAGTGCTGCTGACAGATAATCTGGTAAGGATCCTGGACAGAGATATCCAGGCCTCTGAGCCAAGGTGTTCTTTGCTAAGGTGGCTTTTTACTGCCTTTCAGGTGGTTAAGCAGATAGTGATTTTGTTCTAGTGAGGCCAGCTTGCTTAACTGTAACTCTTAGGGCTTAACCTGGATTTCCCATAGACCTGTACATTCTCATGTCAGAGCACATCGAGCATTTTCTCCAAACAAGACTGCACACTTAGGCAAGGAAGATGATACTCTGCAGCAAGCTCTAGGGAGCTGAAGAAGCCAGAATGATGTTCTCATTTACAGAAACACTGCCCAGACTGGCAGCCAGGGCTACTCTGAGTGTACCAAAGCTGGCAAAGGCAGAGAAAAACCCTTACCATTAATCTGTGATAACATGTCTGTGCTTTGGTAATGCAAGACTGCAGTCAGCTTTCAGCTGATAGTTCTTCTGAGAAGAAATGCAGTGGCAAATGAACTGTTCCCTGCTTCCTATTTATTGCTTGTCCTCTTTGTGAATGCCTTGCTTTTAACACAACAAAGCAATTACCTACATAGAAGTCTTCTATCTCTGCGAATGCACAGATGAGTTGGAAACCCGATGAAGCTCTCAGAAGGATTTATTTTAAAATGAAAGTGGAAAATACCACCTAATACTAATTCCTATACAAGCACATAATTTCTCCCATTTCCAATTAGCAACCGATGCCAGATCAACAGAAAACACTATCTAAACATCCAGTTCTAAAGATTAAGGGAATGAAAATATACAAAGCATGTTGCTTGACCTAAGTAGTGAATAATAATGTCAATTTTTTGCAGTATGTATGTTTGAAATTTCTAACTTTGTAAGTGAAAGTAAAAGCTTACATAGATCTGTTGGATTGTGAAAAGGTTACTTTTTTATTCAGTGTTTCAACCCATTTTAGTTGAAGATTCATTGAATATATATTTTCAAGGACAAACAACACCATCAGGTCATACATCCTATAAAATGCAGGCCACAGAATCACATCCCATGACTATACAGCCCATAAGCTTTAGATAAAAGACCAGACCCTGAATGTGCATGTAAGTCAGTATGCATTTACAAAAAATAAACGCATGTGTTGTGCAGGAGAAAAGCTATAGTTTGTATTACTTTTTGTCTGCCTTTGAGGAATGTTGTCTTTCATATTCTGTTTGTAAATGTTGCCTTTCATATTCTGTAATATGCTCAGCACCTCTGAAGCACGTAACGTGGATTTAAGATGCCCTCCCTGGAGAGCAGGAGGCAAGAGAGGACATCAATCTCCCAGCAGCTGCCTTCAGCGTGTCAGGCCTCTCTGGTTTTCGTACATAGCTCTGACTTAATGAGTATTTTAAAAAATGAGACTCTCTTGTGTTTTCATCATGTTAATTCTTCTTGGAAATTTTATAAACATTTTGGATGCTTAAAGCACAAAACATCATTTCTTCAGGTGAGATCAGATGCTCATGAGAATCACACCTTCAAATGTAGGCTACTGAAACTCCACAATGCATGATACAGCATGGATGAGACTTGTCAGGAGTACAGAGGTATGTCTGGCAATTGAAGTTAATGGTAAATGGGCTAAACCTTTAGCTTCACAGGAGGTTATGGGGACTCCTGTTGCTTGGGATCTTTAGGAGTAACAGCACAGTAAAGCAGTTGGCCTTACTCTCACTGATACATGATTCCTCTCTCAGGGAGCTTGAACTTTTGTGTCTCTGATGGCTGATAGTGATCTTCACAGAATCACACCAAATGGCAGGTGTTACAAGGGACCTCTGGAGATCATTTAATACAACACCTCCCACCCTCCCACCTCACCCCACCAGAGCAGGATCACCTAGATCAGGTTGCACAGGATCACATCCAGGTGGGTTTTGGTTGTATCTAGGGGTACTGGGGATTGCCAAAACTCTCTCTACACCAACTCATTTCTCCAGCTATGAGAGAGATTTTCAGACCTAAGATTTTAAATTACTTGCCTGGGGCTGCACAGAAACAAATGGCAAGGACAGGATTTAATCAAAGTTCTTAAAATGTATTCACTCTCTGCTAGACTGATGCTTTCTGGACTGGGCAATGTGGATGAACAAATCTTTTAATATATTTTAAAGATGAAGAGGGGGTGTTTCTGCTGTATTGGAGAGGTGACAATAGAGGTGGATGGGGAAATTTGGTTACACTGGTTACATATGACCTGTACTTCGGTGCTTTTGCTTGCCTCCACATCTCTCACACCTGTTTAAACAATGTAGATCACAGAAGAGATCAACTGCTTGCATGTCCAACAGATCTTACTATCACAGTTACAGACTTGAGAATTCAGATTGCATTTTTGTATTTGAGATGTACCCTATGTCTAAGCCACAGAGACAAAACATCTTAACTAACAAGCAAACTTTCAGAAGGGTCCGAACTATCAAGCAGGACTTATTCAGCAGGGCTTGACCTATCCCTTTTTAATAGTCGCAACATGGCACTTTAAAATGCTATAGCTTCCTCCCCATATGTTAGAAAGGTGAATAGCATCCTTGTACTTCAGTTAATGAAGAAAGCACAGTGCAAAATTAGATTTTTTTTTTCTAAAGTAGAAAAAAAAGAAAGATATTGGGGGATTTCACATTAGTTTTGTTCATTCACAGTATCAGGAACACCACATACAGCACAAAGATGTGACATGGGTGGTAACATCTAAGAACTGTTAATTCTACATGTGAAGCAATTACGTGCCCTGGGAAACATAGTATGTCGACGCTTCAGAAGAGTCTTTCACATGGATTAACTATCCTGATTTATTTGTCCAGGAATTCAAGAAAAAAAAAATCCAAACAGATGTGGTGTTTCCATAGCATAAACTGCAATGTACTTTGTACATAAGTGGCCACCTTCTTTGGGGCATTTTAATATCTATCAAAACCTACTGCTTATAATGAGGTTTCTGTGCAGACTCCTAGCAACGTGACAACAGCTATTTAATAAAGGTGTCTGCTGAATACTGTTATCTTCCATGGGATAACACTCAACGTTAAAAAAATGTACACCACTAACAGTTTTAATATTTCTGACACAGATAAAACATTTTTTTCCTTTACTGTTGACTAATTTGCTGACTTTCATTTTTTTGCATGCATCCTGGTCTCAGTGCTATACCTGCTATATGTAAGTCAATGATCACATGTCTATTGTGGCATCTCCAGTTTATCTAATGCTAAATAAACATTATTATACAGATCTGGGTGCTTTTAATCCCTCTTTCTCAAAGAACATCTGATACTCTTACTTCAGCTTAAACAATAGTTTTTACTTTCACAAACATCTCTGGAACAGTGTATTGGGTTTGCTTAGCAAGGTTTTAGTGGGGGTGGGGCTACAGGGGTGGCTTTTGTGACAACCTGCTAAAGCCCATCAGCAACAGTGGTAGCAGCTCTGGGATAACATAGTTCAGAAGGGGAAACAAAATCCAGCAGCATTTTCAGGCTGAGAGAGGAGCGAGCAGATGTGACAGAATCAGCACCGCAGACACCCAGGTCAGTGAAGAGGCAAGGAGGAAGTGTTTCAGGCACTGAAGGACAGATTCTCCTGTGGCCCTTAGAGAAGACTGTGGTGAAGCAGTCTGTCCCCCTGCAGCCCAAGGAGGATGAAGGTGGAACAGATATCCAACTGCAGTTCATGGATGACCCCATTCTGGAGGAGGTGGAGACACTAGAAGGAGGCTGTGATCCTGTGGGATGCCCATGCTGGAGCAAGCTCCTTGCAAGAGCTGTGGCCCCATGGAGAGAGAAGCCTGTCCTGGAGCAGGTTTGCTGGCAGGACTGGTGACCCCATGAGGGACCCATGCTGGAGCAGTCTGTTCCTGAAGGTCTGCAGCCTGTGGAAGGGACTCACTTTGGAGAAGTTGGTGGTGGACAAGTGTTCAGATCTTACCCAAGGGGGTCCCGATGGGGAGGAAGAGAGGCTCAGCCCATCAGCTGGTCCCAGGGATCAGGGTGATGTGCAAGGGTGTCTTCCCTGACACAGTGGTCTCTTCCCTGACACATCTCAGATTTTGGGCTGATTTCATGTCATTTCTTATCTTTCAGGTGGAGCTTGAGGCACTCTGGTCATACACACCTTTGTTGTGATTGGTGTGAAATTCTCTCACCTTGTGTTTAAAGGTGCAGATTAATGAAACTCAGAGTGCATGCTCAGTGGGGGGTGGTCACACCTTGGAGGTGGGTAGCTGTTGAGATGGAGGTGTGTTTTGGTATTATAATGACTTTATAATGAGCATAAGTCACCAAAAGGACCGCATTTTGTCAAATACATGACAGGTTGTGGGCCAGGGACAGCAGGGATGCAACTTAGTTCCATCATAACCCTCAAGTTCCATGTTATTGCAGAGTTTGACCATGATGTCTCCACTTCACTCCATTTAGCTGTTTCAGGCTTAATATGTGCCCTGGAACTTACTATGAAGGAGGACATTTAGGAACTTTATGCCTGTCATCTCAGCTGCTTATACCCTGGAATGTTCTACAAATGCTGAGCCTTTGGAAATAGGGTTTAACTTTTAAGTTGCCATTAACTCCAGTCATCATCCCACATTATCCACCCCGTGACTATAGTCACTCAAGCTTCACGGTGTTTAAAATACACTGGGTATATCATGTGTACCTTCATGATGGGAATTATCAAGTATATACATATCTTGTGGGAATATTGGTTAAGTGTTTCATAATCATCCAAAATTTAACATACAAAGTGTCTGTTAGTATCAGGCACAATACAGTAAGCACCAGTAAGACCACAATGGGATGAAGCATTTTGTTGAAAATTCCTGTCACTCTTGGTGACCATCCAAAAAGGCTGTCCCACCACTGATGTTCTCCCTCCTTTTTGACTCTTTCCAATACCTGATGTATTTTCTCTACGTCGTGGTGGACAGTAATCAGAGTTTTTTGTCCATTCTCCTGGACTTGTTTCAGAAACCGATTCAGGTCTTCATGTTTTAGCAGTGTCTTTATCAGGGTAATATTCATTGCTACAGGGGCAGGCAGCAGATCCTGAACTAGAGTATAATCAGTACACATCAGTTGGTGAGTTGTCACAGGAGCAGTGAAATCAAAATCACATCCCACAACTTTGGTAAAATTACAAACACAAATATTTGAATAATTGATTGTGTCTACAGTGACATTATCTACTAACAAAAGACTGCAAAGAGTGCCCATGCAAACACCTCCCCTCCCAGTGTATACAAGTACAGTTTCAGGAGTTTCATCAGGGTGCATTTCAAAATGACAGACATTCTGTTCAGTGTCAAGACAAACGTCTTGAGCTCTGATGGTGTTACTTTCACCTTACTGACTCCGTGTTGTTCTCATACTGCACATGTATCAACATTAATGGTTTGCCACTTGCCTTTATGGTATTGGGCCCATACTCCGTGTTCAGTAGGATAGAGCATGGTCCCATGGTGATTTAACCCTACTGCAGTGATTGGGTATATAGTATATACTGAAGCATTGTATATGGTTAAAACAAAAGCTGTAATTTTGCTGTCAGTGGGGTTATAGGTGAAATTAACTGGATACCACCAGGATTGGAATTTCTTCTCAAATTCAGTTGCGTTGCCCCAAATTGCCTTGCAAATTTCAGTGGATAGGGTGCCTTCCTCACCTTCCCATATGATTCCAGCTACTATGGATTGCATCCACAGTTGAGCCTGGATACAACTAAGAGCCAGAGAGGTATTACCTTGGGTAGCACCAAGCGCATCTGCAATCAACTGGTGGTCTCTATCATTTGTCTTTCCCACTGGGGCACTATGTCTGACAAAAGCCATTGATTGGTTCCCAGGGCAGTAAGAGAAGATTGTAAGGAGTGTTTCAATGCTGGTCATGGTGGTCAGTTTATTAGTGAGTATTGTGGTGTCAACGCCCTTCAAGACTCCCAACCCTGTCCCTCAGAAACCAAGTACTTTTCTCTTAGATCACGTTAAGGGGATGAGAGTCCATGTATGTAATCACGTCAACCACCTGGTGTAAGATGTACTCAAGAAGGGTGAACAGACTGGTTTAATCATAGAAATATTTGTCTGCATTATTAATTCCACTTGCTTGAGGGACTATGATGGGTTAAATAATACTTATTTCTGACCAGTATTCTTGATTATGTATGGGCCTGCATTGAAGAGGAAGGGAGTTAAACAAGTGGGAGGCTGAGTCAGTGCATTTTTAGGCATCAGTGGGGCTCGAGGCTTCTTATCTTTCATCACTGGCACAGATGCCGCCGTATTAGTTATAATCTTGAATTTAAAGGGCAGTCCAATGCTATCATGGGCCCAGAGGCAAACTACAAAGACTGGCTGAGCCAAGGTAAAATTATACCAATAGTCCAATTTTTCTATGACACAGGCTTTTTCCTGTTTCTTTGTTGTTTCTACTTCTGTTACAGTGATTTGGGTTGCTGGATGGTGAGTGAATTCATCAATTACCCTGCACCCTACTTTTATTTCTTGCCTCACTGTCCCCAGCAGCTGTGCAAGTTTGTCTGTGTCATCCCAGCTCCACTCATTCCCTAAGTACATTTCTGTCCTGTGCATAACCACAGTGGCCAAATGTAAATTTCTTTTGAGGGGATGTATTCCCATACTACCAGTGTGTCCAATGTATGCGTGGGACCAAGACCATCCTGAGCTCCTTTGGCCACACATCAAAGGGAGTTGTAATAGGATTAGAGTGAAGCACTGCATCATTTATATAGTTGCTCTATGTTGATTCTGCAGTTATCCACTTCAGTTGGGGTTTTTCTTTCTTCAGGATTCCTGTGAACATAAAAAAGGAATAGATGTGTTCAGTTGTATTTTAACTGTCAGGGTTAAAAAGAGGGTGATATCCTCTGGGTACTGATCGAGTATACTTTTCCTGAGCCATCTTTAGCTTTCCAAGCATAGGGGTTTTGGGGAGAAGTTAGTACCATTGCCACTGTTCCAATCTGTGGCATCTTTACAAATACAGGTTGCCCAGGGTAAAACCTGGTGGGATATTCCCCTGTTTTAGAGTGGATTTTTGGGGCAATTGTAGTAGCAGAGGCACAGAAGCTTTCACTTTGGGACAACCATCTCCACTCCATCTGTTTTTCAGTTGGTAGATGGCATCATACAGTCATAGATGCCATCGTGGTTTGTGGGTTTTAGCAAGACACTTAACTAGTCCATTGGTATGTTCAACAATGCTGTTAGCCTGAGGATAGTAGGGGGTGTGGAATACCCATCTGATTCCCTCCTCTTTGGCCCATTCCTGCACCACTGCAGCTGTAAAGTGTGAACCATTATCACTCTGGATCTCCTCAGGTAGGGGAAGGGTATTAAACCATTCCTTCAGGCCTTTCATTGTATTTTCCCCAGTAGCCAATATAAAATCAGCAGCCATGGTGAGACCAGATATAACCTCCACTCCCACCAGGATGTATTTCTTCCCCCTTGAAGGTCACAATGGGCTGAGGTAATCAGTTTGCCAGGAGTGCCACAAAGTCTTGCTGTCCTGAATGTGCACAGGGGTCACCTTACTTGGGTGGTCTCTGCTAAGCCTCAAACGACACTGTGAACAGGCATCACTGCTTGCTCACAGAGTTTCACTGACACAGGCCATTCCTGGGCTATGCCTTCTTGGTATAAGACATCTCATCCAGTGTGACCGTGTTTAGCATGTAGCCATTCGAACAAGCACTCCCATTTTTGTTCATTACCTACGACACCGACTGGACGTAGCCAGGTAAGACTACCTACCTGTTGGTTACACTGAGCAGTAATTGAATTTGAGTGATTGTGGCCTTTTACCCTGCCAATATACAGTGTCCTTTGTTGCCCAATTTTTAACAGTCGTTTCCAGCTGTCAGCTTGCCAGATTGGGACTCTGTTCACCCACCAATAGTTTGCTGCCCAATGGCCTATCCATTCAGTGGCTCCTTTAAAGACAACATATGAATCAGTGTAAATGTGGCCAGCACCATGTTGTGTGGCTAAAAGGGCTGCTGTAAGCTCCCCAGCCTGGGCACTGCCTTCCCCTGTTTCAATCATTTTTCTCCTGATGCCACTTCCAGTGCTACAGCTTTGTATTTCCACTGGTTATATTCCCCATGGGATGATGCATCAGTGAACCATACTCTTGTAAGATCACTGTCTTTCTTTAAAGGGGGTGCTTCCTGAATCAGAGAAGGTTTATTTGGCAGAGACTGAAATAAGAGAGTAGTATCTATGCCCCTTTGCAGTTTAGATGTTTTAATATTACCCTCTGTAATAGGCATAATTTAGTTGATGCCCTCCAGATGCACATACCACTTATGGACTGTAGGTTTCTGGGCAATGCCAGCAGGTGGTATGGTTCCCTTATGAACTACATCCAGGAGGTGAAAAGGTCCCCATATGACTATGCTTTGTCCTCTCCTTTGATCTGCTTGTTTTACTGCCTGCACTAGGGACAGTAAGCCCTTCTTGAGATCTGAATATCTACTTTCAGTGTTGCTAAAGGAATGGGATGTAAATTCCAGTGGACTTTCCAGTCCCTCTGGTCCCTTTTGCCATAGATTACAGTGGGAACCATATTCACTGAATCCCCATTTTACATGGATTGAGTACATTGGGTGTATGGGACCAAGTTGTTGGAATAACCTTAGTTCTTTTACCAACAATTCCAGCGTGCTTGTATGCTGTTCAGTCCATTCCCAGGATCTTCCTTTCCTGAGCAAATTATATAAGGGACATGCAATAACAGTGAAAGCTGGAATGTGTTTACACCAATAACCTAGGGCTCCTAAAATCTGCTGTAATTCCTAAACAGTAGATGGCCTCTGTCCCTGTTCTATTTTCTTTAGGGTGTCCTGAGGAATGGATGCAGCTCCATTAACCCACCAGACTCCCAGGCATGTAGCCTCCTGTGCAGGTCCTTGGCACTTTGAGTCTGGGATCTCCAATCCTAGATCAAGCAGTGTTTCACGGATGTTTTCCATTGTGCCCTTTACACTTTCCTGGCTCTTATCCCCCTATCAGGATACTGATATATCATACTGTCGGTTGAAACAGGAATTTCTGCTAAGACTTTGGCCAAGGTATTATGAGAAATTGTGGGGTAATGCTTGTACCCTTTTGGCAACCTGTTAAAAGTGTACTGGATTCCTTTCCATGTACAAGCGAATTGTGCTTTATCCTGTTGCAGGAGAGGAATCATGAAAAACATGTCTTTCACATCTAGAGCAGCCATCCATGGGTGGGCAGCACCTTGTATCAGCATCACTATTTCTGATATATTCAGTGCTGTGGCAGTCAGTGATGCAGTATTAACATTTTGCTGTCTGTAATCCACCATAAAACACCATTGCCCAGTTGGTTTCTTTACTGGCCATACAGGTGAATTGTAAGGTCAGTGGGTTATTTTTATAATGCCTCTTTCCTTTGTTACCACCCTGTCAATCCCCCTAAGCATGGCTGTAGGCAGTGGATATTGCCAGAAGTTAGTGATTTTAGAGGGGGTAAGGGTATAGATGTTCGTAACAGACTCAATTTCACTTGAGTCTGTGAATCCTTTCTATTTGTGGCAAAACTCCACACAGTTCCATCAGGGAAAACACTAATATGTAGTGTTTTCAAGGACAAATCTGTCTTCCATCTCAAGGCCAGCTCTGTCCTGGGTTGAGGGTCACACTGCTTATGAAGCCCACAGAAACAATCCCTTGTCATGTGCATTTCTTCGAGCACTGATCCCAACAGATCTTACTGAGATCTTCAGTGTTTCTGCAGTTCAGCCTATGTAGATGTGTGTTACTGTTGGATTCAAAGCAGTGGCAGAACATAGTTCTGAAAGACCATGGTAGGATTGTAACTGTGTAGCAAACAGGAAACCACACTGAGTGGTCTGGCTGCTATGTGCCATCGTTTTCATTCTTCTACACCGAGCCATTTTCTTTCAAGAATTCTTTGCTTCAACACAGTTATGTTTAAAGACAAAACTTGCATTTTCTGTTGGTACTCTGTTAAAATACACCACAAATTTTAAAAAATAAAGATATGTATTTACTAATGTTGAATGTTCTAATAGTTTTGTGGAAGATTAATTACGGTTGTAGCTTAAAGTATTAATTAGTAGAGATATAAATGATGACTATGAAGAGTAAGTAAAGCAGCCTGGGGTTTTTTTCCTGCAAACAATTCCTCTACAGCATCTGAGATTTTCATAACTTTCTCAGTATCCATTACTGGTATTTTCCTAAATGCTTTGTGTTGGTTTTGTCTGGAGTAGAGTTAGCTTACTTCATAGTAGCTGGTACGTGGCTGTGGTTTGGATTGGTGCTGAAAACAGCAGGGGTAATACGGAGATGTTTCGTTACTGCTGAGTGGTGCTTGCACAGAGCCAGGGCCTTTCCTGCCTCTCACCCCACCCCACCAGCGAGGAGGCTGGGGGTGCACAGAGAGCTGGGTGGGGACACAGCCAGGACAGCTGACCCTAGCTGGCCAAAGGGATAATCCATACTGCATGACCTCATGCTGAGCACGCAAAGCTGGGGAAGAAGCAGGAAGGGGGGACATTGGGAGTGATGGCATTTGTCTTCCCTAGGCACTGTTAGACGTTACACAGCCCCACTGTCCTGGGGACGGCTGAGCAGCTGCCTGCCCATCGGAAGTGGGGAATGAATTCCTTGTTTTGCTCTGCCTGCGTGCTCGGCTTTTGCTTTGCCTGTAACACTGCCTCTAGCTCAGCCCGGCAGCTCCCTCACTTTCACTCTTTCAATTCACTCCCTTATCCTGCTGGGGAGAGAGTGAGTGACAGGCTGCGTGGGGCTTCGCTGCCGGCTGGGGCAAAACCGTGACGCGCTCGTAAGCGATGACTGCTAAGGAACATTTTGAACTAGTTACATCACCGCCAGTGCATGTGAACGCTCTGCAAACTGCTTTTTGCAAACTGCATAGTGCTGCAGTTCTGAAATGCAACTATTTTCTTTCCGTTGGATCCAGACTACTGGCAGTGCTGGACTTAATAAAACCTTCACTCTCCGTATTAGAGACAGGCTTTATAGTCAGTAAGGTTTGGAGCCTTGTCAGTTATTTCTGTGTTTAAATGATTACCCACACCACTCTTCTGCACAGAACTGACTCTCTTCGAGACAACTTCATAAGGCAGGGAAAATAATGGGGTTACACCTTCAGAATTTTTATCTGCCTCAGGCAAGCAGGACAAAATTAGTCAATCAGTGGTCCCAGCTGCAGATTGTCCTATTTTTTTCATGCTTGCACGGTTATTCCTAATGAATATTTATACTAGGGTTTATTTTTAACATCTTCTTGTCTTACCAACAAAGACAAATGAGTTATTTTCTGAATCTTATTGAGTTTTTATGAACCTCAACAAGCAGTTCAGTTCCCTAAATGTGTGAAACCCTTTTTTAGTCAAATTATAACTCTAGACTTTGGCTGTGCTGGGATGCTAAAGAAGGATCCACTTTTCTTTGAAGGGAGAAAAAAGAAAAAAAGCTCCCACGAGGGAAATGATGCATCTCCTTAAATAGAATAATGTGATCCAAAATGGCTTTGTACTTCTGAGATTTTCTTTTTTTTTTTTCCTGAGCTAGACAAAGCCATTCTGTAGATTACTTATGAAAAACGAATCTGTACCCTCCCATGGAAAAGCTACAACGCAGGTCTTACGCCGATCGATTTTTAAATGGCCTTCAAGGAGCAGGAGAGGACTTCACGTGTATGGCGTCATCATCGGACACGCGGCAGGTCGTTTTTGATAAATCCGTGCTCTTTGTTCAGTTATAAGTTTTATTATTTTGCCTTAAAGCTACCATGTCGTTAAGGAAATCGATCTCCAAATAACAACTTCTACCGGAGATGGACACGTTCTTTTGTGCCTTCCATAGCCCGCAACTGCTGCTGCAGCGGGTTTTATTCTCTTCCACTCTGATTACCTCACACTTGCAAAAGCAAGCGGGCAGGAGCAACGTGCCATCATCTCCAGGCGCTGGGAGCATCCGGCCGGGTTAATAACCATGAAGGAAACACGTTACTTTTGCTTTTTTCCTTTGAAATTTTCGAACAAAGGAAACACCTGCTTCATCCATTTGGCTGTCACAAACGCACCGCATACTCAGGCGGCTTTCCCGAGCTTTTTATTTCTCCCGTCTCCGGTTTCGGGGACTCAGCTTTTCCCACACGTCCCTTTCCAGAAACTCAGGCGCCTGTGGCGGTCGGGACTGGAAATTCGGACCTCGGCTAACCCGCTGGCGAAGGGCTCTGCCTGAGCCAGCCGGACGGAACGCGCAGGCTGGAGGCGAGGGCGGGAGATGCTGCTGCCCGGCGGCTTACCGCAGGCCGGCGTGGACGCAGGGGTCTGCCGCCGCCCCGGCCCCGCTGCAGAGCCCGGGCGCCCCTCGGGCGGGGGCGCCGGCGGGACGGGGCGCAGGCGGCAACGGCCGCCGGGAGATCCCCGCCCGAGCCGCGGGACGGCCCCGGCCCTGCGGTGCCACAGACGAGGGGCGCCGGGAGGTGGTGGCGGGCCGGGGCGGGGCTGGGCGGGGGCTGCCCGGGAGCGCTCACTGCCCCTGCGGTCGCCAGACTTCCTCCGCACCCAGCACTTCCTGCCCGGCGCTGCCCTCCTCTCTCTCCTGCCCACCGTGCCTTCTGCCGCCGGCGCCCGCGGCGAGGCAGAGCGGCGGCGGCTGCGGGAGACGCGGCATCGGCCGCCACCTTCCTGCTCGGCGGGGGGCGCCGCCAGCGGCACGGCGAGGTGAGGCGAGGGGCCGCGGCCCCGCCGCAGCCCGCGGAGCTGGGCTGGGGGCTGGTGTAGCCGGGCCTGCCGGGAATCCTGTCCCCCGGCACAGCAGCCTCTGCGGCGGCTGAGGTAGACGGACGGCGGAGGCGGGTCGCCCGGCCCGGGCGGGGGTGGGCGGCGCAGCGTGAGGGACCCCGAGCCGCGGCCTGCTGACCCTTGGCTGTGTCTGCCCCGCCGGGCTCATCTCGGCCGGCTGGACGGCGGTGGAAGGCGAGCTGCGCCTCCGACGTGGGGGATGCGTGTGTTTTGGGAGGGGGGGGGGAGGCGGCAGCCGTTGCCCTTGGCGGGGGGCGGGCGGCGAGGCCCGCTGAGCAGGCGATAAGGTGCGGCCCGGGCGGGCTCCGTCCCGCGGGAATTTCGCGCTCTCTGCGGGTCGATGCCTGCGGAGGTGCCGGGGCGATTCGCCTGGCTCTGGCTTGCATGCGAACCTGGCGCTGAACGGCGTCCCATTGTGTTACTTTCTTCTCCAGCTCGTTTGCACAGAGACGAGCGCGCCGAGTCCAAAGCAAGCCCGGGTGTGCACAGCAGAGGGAGAAGTAATGACGGTATTAGCAATCAGAGAGGTCCATAACAGTGCAGGGTGTGAGGCAATTTCATGCAGGCCCCCTTCCCAGGAAAGGTCAGACCAGGTGGTCTTTCGAAGGCCCTTTCCAGGCAGGGCTGTGCCCTGGAAGCATTCACTGCTGCCCTGGAGCCAGCCCTGCTGCTTTCCCTCCCTGCAGGCTGAGCTGCGGGCGCCTCTCTGCCCTCACCCTCGCTGGGGTGGCCAACACCTTTTTGCAAGATTATGCTTCCAGAAACCTCCCCAGCTCTACTTAACAAAGCATTTCCCCCACCTCCTCAGCTGTTGGGTGCACAGTAAACACAGGGTTTATTTCCTGCACCGGGAAGGTGCACCTGGCTTTGCTTAATTGGATTCCTTAAAGACAGGAGTAATTGATCAGGCTTTAATTAACCTCGGGCTTCGCTTGAGTCTTTTTAAATCATAGAATCATAGAATGCTCTGGTTGGGGAGGGACCTCGAAGATCATCTAGTTCCAACCTGCCTTCATTTGAATGGTTCTTCATGTTACACCCTAGCAGCACTTTCCTAGCTTGAGGAACTACTTGCAGTGCTGATTTCTCCACACCTCCAGGGCAGGTTTAGGTGCTTTACAGTGGAAGACGTACTTGTATTGTTACAGGGCTGGGGGAACAGTAGCAATTCTGTGGTTTCCTCACCACACATCTAGACCTGATGTAGTCATAATATGTCATTTTTTAAGATCAAGTGGGTGTCCTGTTAATTGTGATCCTAACAAGATCGTGTTTTATGGGAAAAAACACACCAGTTAGTCTGAGCAGCTATTGGGATCCTTCAGGTAGGTAAGTTTAGTTTTGTTTTCATACACAGTGTTTTCAGGTGTTAGTAGTATTGTCTACAAGTACACCTAGTCAGCATGTCCAGAAACTTTTTGCGGGTACTTTAGAAGATTTTTGTCAAGTTACCTTTGGTTACCTAACTTCCTTCATCAGAGCAGACACCTACCTTTACCTCTGGCATCTTCCTAGCTGTTTGGGATTTTTCTTTCATGAGGTAAAGGGTGGGGACATTGTGGGTGATTGGTCATTAGCTTCTTGTAAAGTAGTAATTTGAAAAAAGAGATACTTCCTGGTTTCAAAAATAATTAATGGAGGAGTGGTAACAGTCACCAGCCCACCATTCCCCCAAACACATAAAACTTTTTCAGTATTTTCATGCTGTTCTGATCTGTAGTTTAAAATGCATTAGAAAAGAAGACCTAAGTACCAGATTGCAGTTATTCCTGAGAAGGATGAGCGTTGAACATGTTGTCCTATAAATGCTCCCCCTCCTGTTCCTGTAAAAAGTCTAATTTGATGGCTTGGGCAAATAGTGACTCAGTGACACCATGCAGCATTTGTGTTTGAAGTTTGGGGTTTTTTTGAGGGGTGGTTGACACTTTGAAGTGAGTCAGTTGTCCAGACTACAGGACTTTAAAAAGTGCCTGTTACTAAATGTTTTAGGAGTTCTTGTTTGGTTGTGTTGGGTTTTTGTTTTTTCCCATTCATCCCACAGTTTGTGGATCCCTGTGAAAGTTACGTAGAAATCTGTTTGTGGTCAGCAGGCTTAAGTTCACAGAACGACAGAATGATAGGGATTGGAAGGGACCACCGGAGATCATCTAGTCCAGCCCCTCTGCCAGAGCTGGTTGAACAGGACAGCATCCAGGTGGGTTTTGAGTATCTCCAGGGATGGAGACTCCAACATCTTTCTGGGTAGCCTGTCCCAGTGCTCTGCCACCCTCACAGTAAGGAAGTTCCTCCTCATGTTTAGGTTGAACTTTCTATATGCAAGTTTATGCCCATTGCCCCTTGTCCTTTCACTGGGCAGCACTGAAAAAAGTACATTGTACATACCAAATCTCCACTGGAAAAACATTTCGTTGACCTCTTTGGACTTTCAAACTTGAATAAAACCCAATCCCAGAGAGTGTTGCTGCAGAGAGGATGGCAAGAAATCTGCGTGCCATGTTTTGTGATGGTGTATTGGGCCCAGTTTCTGACCCCTGAAGGCTGCCAGTGCAGCCTTCAAAGCATAAAGGTTGCTGCTGGCTGCAGCGGGTTCTCACCAGGTGACTGCTGTGAGTGGTGGTACTTGTGGGTTGCATCTAGCTGTGAGTGAGAACCACCAACTGGATATATCACAGAATCACAGAATCGTAGGGGCTGGAAGGGACCTCCAGAGATCATTGGGTCCAACCCCCCTGCCAAAGCAGCTCCCTAGCTCATATTGCACAGATAGGCGTCCAGATGGGTCTTGAATATCTCCAGAGAAGGAGACTCCACCACCCCCCTGGGCAGCCTGTCCCAGGGCTCTGTCACCCTCACTGTGTGAAAGTTCTTCCCCATGTTGGTGTGGAACTTCCTGTGCTCCAATTTGCAGCCATTGTCTTTTGTCCTGTCTCCACAGACCACTGAAAAGGGGTTGGCCATTTGCCCCTGCATCCCA
Organism: Porphyrio hochstetteri; assembly: GCA_020800305.1. Lineage (NCBI taxonomy): Eukaryota > Metazoa > Chordata > Aves > Gruiformes > Rallidae > Porphyrio > Porphyrio hochstetteri. The sequence goes on along the minus strand of CM036938.1, from coordinate 46,116,219 downwards.
TCCTTAAGATATTTATAAACATTAATTAGGTCCCCCCTCAGTCTTCTTTTCTCCAGGCTGAACAGCCCCAGCTCACTCAGCCTTTCCTCATACGGGAGATGTTCCAGGCCCTTAATCATCTTCGTAGCCCTTCTCTGGACTCTCTCCAGGAGATCCCTGTCTTCTTTATACCAGGGAGCCCAGAACTGGACACAATACTCCAGGTGGGGCCTGACCAGGGCAGAGTAGAGAGGGAGGATCACCTCCTTCGACCTGCTGGCCACACTCTTCCTGATGCATCCCAGGATCCCATTGGCCCTCTTAGCCACCAGGGCACACTGCTGGCTCATAGACAACCTGTCATCAACCACAACCCCCAGGTCCTTCTCCACAGAGCTCTTCTCCAGCAGGTCATCCCCCAGCCTGTACTGATACAGATGGTTATTCCTTGCCAGGTGCAAGACTTTGCACTTGCTTTTATTAAACCTCATCTGGTTTCTCCCTGCCCAGCTTTCCAGCCTGTCCAGGTCTCGCTGGATGGCAGTGCAGTGTTTCTGCGTGTCAGCCACCCCTCCCAGCTTTGTATTATCGGGTACTTGCTGAGGGTGGATGCTATTCCCTTATCAAGGTTGTCGATGAAGATACTAAACAGGACTGGACCCAACACCGAGCCCTGGGGAACACCGCTAGTCACAGGCCTCCAGTCAGATTTTGTTCCACTGACCACGACCCTCTGAGCCCAGTCTGACAGCCAGTTCTCTTTCAAAGATGATCACTACTCTATGTTAACCATATATATGAAGATAAAAATGAAAGGTTTTGTCTAGTTTCTGTCACCTCTGCATTTTTATCTGTCCATGAGATTTTTATGGAATAACATTTTAAAAGTGGGGTGTTTGCGCATTATTGGGGGGGGTGGGGTGTGTGTTGGGTGGGTGTTTGGGTTTGTTTGTTTTTTTTTAATTTGGGTTTCGTTTAACTTCTGGTTTTTAGTACCTTTTAGTCTCATTTGGTCATGTCCATGGAAAAATTTTTGACTAGCCTGCTTGGCTAAGCTGGTATATTTTTACTCAAGCAGTCAGACTTAGGAATTTCATGGAAACGTCTGAAAAAACCCCAGATAATTTCCCCCAGATACCGGTGAAGAGTCTGCAGAAGGTATGTCTGTCTGTGGGGGCTCCTTAATGGAAGGAAGTTTCCCCAGCCTGGGCAGGGTGGTCACCCGTTAGCTGGTATGGCTGGGGTGACTTGTGTGTCCCCTCAGCACTGCCTGGTGGCCTTTGGGTCCGTGTTGGTTTTTTTCCCCTTTATGTCTCCATTTATGGCCTTGTCATTCCAGAGGGTTTTTCCTAAGTCTCTGTCCTTCCTTGGGGTTGCAGACCTCCATGTAAGACGTGCCCTCACTTCTCAGTGGTTACTGCAGCCGCACATGGTGCAGCGTTCCTGCGCTGCTCTGACTCGCTCTGGCTTCGCGGCACGCAGTGACTGGGTGGTGGAGCCGGTGGTCAGTCGGCACTGGGGGGGGGTAAGGGACCCTTTTTGTGTTCCCCTGGCTGTGCACTGCTGATACTGAATTCTTTATCTGTTCTGCTTGTTCCAGCTTGGTGGGTCTTTGCAAATACACAGAGCTGGACCTTGCTAGCAGAGAGACTTGGCTTTCCTTCTGTGAGACTGAAGTGCACAAGGTGTTTTGCTCTGTCTTTGCCTCTTGTGTCTTGGTCTTGAGACTTGGTTGGCGTGCTTTTTAATTGGAAGATTGCTGGGTACCAGCTATTCTCCTTCAGCTGAATACTGGCAGAGAAGTAATTGCTCAGACTGATAGTATATTAATATGGGAAATAAAAGTATGCTACATGTTAGTTTGATTGAACATCTCAGAGTCTAAAACATATCCCCCTCAATGAAGCGCTGCTAGGTTGGCCAAGCAGAAGGATGGCATCTGCTATGGAGAAGTCAGGAATTTTATGCTCTACCAAATGTAGAGCATTATGCACGTGATAACAACATCTCATTTTCACATCAGTAGTAAATACTGATGAAGGATGGATTTCTTCATGCTCAGGAAAATCACTTTCTTAGCTATAAAATCAGAAACTTGTTTTATTTCAACTCAACTATCAAACCAGATGTTTCCTGGAAAACAGGATGTGCAAATATGTTTCCATGTAAATGTACTTACTGAGCTGATTTGCTTATCTCTTCTCCAAAATCTGCGTGTGTATCCACGATAGAAACTTAAACAGTCGTTATTTTTAAACTCATGGAAGAGGGGCTATGAATATTGCAATCAATGTAGTGTTTTGGCTCTGCATGTTCAGACAGAAGATCCTTTTTTGGTGTTTCATCACTTTCCTCTTCATTTTCTCTTTCTGTCTGTTCAGCATAAAAATACATTCCCAATTAACATGAAACATTTTAAGGGCAAACAGCACTGCATTTGCTAGTGAGGATGATGTTTTGAGATCAGTTACGCTTTGGTGAAGTCAACGCTTTCTTGCCCACTTGTTTTTAATAGCTGAAAACAGAAGGGCTGCTGAGGGCTTGTGTACTCAGTAGGTGTATCGGCACTGTAACACAGTGTTGCACCTGTGCTTTGTGCTGTGTGGTGTGCCGGCCATCCTGCCTTTGAACGAGAGAGTTCCTGCACCTCTGAGGACCTGCGGTTAAATTCCAGTAGTTAAATTCCAGTGCCAGTTCCTTCTGCTGGTAATGTGGACTGCTTTCTCTGTTCCTGACTGATAGGAGGGAAATGTTGATTATTTGATTCAGGTAACAGTTGGAATGATGCACTCTGTCTTGCAGCGCTATGTTTAGTAAATTTCCCATGGTTTTGAGTGTACCAAATAATGACTCTTGAAATGAAGAACAGGATACGAGCGACTTCATGACAAGTTCCCATGTAGGTGTTTTGAAATGTCGTATTTCATTCTGGTAAGCCAGAATGAGTCAGTTATTTTGTCTGAGCTGATGTGGCAGTGCTGATCATCCCAGCTTTCCACCTCTCCTTTTTTGCTGCTTGGGACATCTATTGCTCTTGGGTTTTAGGGAATCTGTAAGTGGTGAGGTGGCCCTGTACTTCTCAGGCACTCCTCTTAGGGTGAGACAGCAGGGGAATAGCTTGTGCTAGATGCATGTGTGTTTGAAATTCTTAGCTTTGTATTGGAAATGTCTGTGTATCTGTGTGCAATTTTAGTCTACTGTATCTGGGGTTCATTTGCTTTGCAACAAAAAAATGCATGGTTCTTCCCCATGCCTCTGCTTACTCGGCAGTCTGCAGCCCCATGGGTGTCTGCAGGAGCTGTGCTCTGTGTGTCAGTTTGCTCTGGAGCCGAGGTTTCCTTGGGCAAGAATTTGGCCTTGGGTGTCAGACCTGTGCTGCTATGCATGTGTTTTTTGATCTGCTTTGGGCTTGATTATTTTTTGGGGGTACATGTGTTTGCACTGGAAGAGGCAGTGTTTTCAGGAAGCTGTATTTTTGCTCTTGGGCTCCATACATACCCTGTCACCAGATGTAAACAAATTCACAGACTTCAGATGAAAAAGTAGATTCGAAACCTTCACCAGTCTGTCAGTATTGTGCACTCCAAGCTCAGAAAAGCAGAAGATAAAAAGGGTTATATCATAAATTGAATGCAAAGATAGGGTTTTGAGAGGCGTATGCTTAGGTAAAGGTGAGCTGTTGAAGGACTTAAGTGCTGGATGTACAAGTAGAATCAGGATTTCTGCAGCTGCTAACTGCTGACATCACCTTCCTCCCCTGTGATTACAGCATATGTCCACGTGTTAACCCTTTGAGAGTTGCTACCATTTATTAATTTTTAAATACTTAACAACCTGTGAATTGCATCTGCAGGGAAGAAGTTGGTTTATTTAAGAGTGTGCACCCTGAGAGACTGCACCTAGTAGCAGGGGTACCCATTTCAGTTTTAGTTAGTGTCTTGCCGTACATCTGTGTTTGCTCTCCATTTGATCTTCTGTGCTCGTTTCTGCTGGTTTCTGTCTGCAGGAGTGCAGGAAGAGAAAAGAGTTGATCTCTGTTTACGAAAGAGCAATCTGTCACAAACTGTGTCCAGGATTCCTGGTGGAGTTTGGGGATTCGTTGATATAGGTGCTAGTACACTCATAAAGATGAGGGGTTTCTTTCATCTCATGGGATGAATATGCCCTTTTTCAAACAGAATTGCATCTGCCCTTTGTCCTCACTTTTCTGTTTAAATGAGTGGTTCCACAGAAGCAACCCAAATCTCAGTAGCAACCAGTAGTACCCTTACTACTGCTTATACATTAAAGCAAGGTTATTTATTTTCAGTTAGGGGCAGAGAAAGCAGCTGAGGATCAAAACAAACATAATTTAATACAACTTATCATTGAAATCTACAATGTTTGCTGTCCTCTTAGTATTTTTATTCTTTTAGGGTTTGTGGGTTGGTTTGTTGTTGGTTTCTTTTTTTTTTTCTTTAGGTTATCCTGAAAGTGATTTGGTTCAGTTTGATTTATTTACAGGATTGGAACCAAAAGTTAAAATAGTATTATCAGAGGTAATAAACCAAAAGTACCCAGGGTGGAGAAGCATCTTACAAGTTACTCCTGAAACAGGGAGTCTTAAGTTTATTTTCCAACTGAATGAGATAACAAGGAATCTGTCCTCTTTGTGTAGACCAGAGCTGTCTAATTAGTGTTTTGGGTGGAATATATGGTAAAAAAAATGGTTGGTTTGTTCTGCCTATTGCAGATTTTAGTTGTATTGTTAGGAATATTCATAACTTTCCCCTTGAGTCCATGTGAAGCTGATGGTAGAAGATAGCCTTTCTTTGCCCTTCAGATGGAAATACCTAGACAGCAGGCCTGCCTTGCTGGGTGTAGTCCCTTCAGCCAAGTTGCTGCTGTGTTAGTGCAGTAGAAGTTTGATTGTGTGTATAAAATACCTGTAGAAGACAATACCATTTAATGTGTCTGTTTTAATTTGCAGGTTTCCACGCTGTGTGGTTCTTTGGGTTTGGCTTTTTTCTTGAAATGGTAGGGCTAGGAAGCAGCTGCCGAGGGATGAAGTCTCCACCTCTCCTTGTGGCCGTGCTCGTGGCGTGCATCATCGTTTTGGGTTTCAATTACTGGATTGCAAGTTCTCGCAGCGTGGATCTGCAGGTAACTTCCCTGTCGCTCTGCATGTTGTCTTGTACTTGTGTGTTCAATAAACGTAGTCCCCGGAAAGAATGATCCTTCCTCTGCATTTTGGTGGGCCAAGAGCTTCGGCTTGTTGTAGGAATTTTCACAGAAAATTACAGTTATTCCTTCTCAATAGTGGGAGGTGGGGGGGTTTGGGGGAGGAAAACTGGAGTAATGCCCCAGAACTTGGAAGACCTGTGTGTATGGTGCTTGTTACTTCTGCTCACAGAAAAGAGCTCAAGTGTCTTCTGCTGTTTCAGTTTACAGATGTGGCAGATTCCATGCTCTTGTTTGGCTTCCTAAGTGTACATTGAGACTGGCACTCCATTTTTTAATCCAAATGGGCGCCTGCAGTTTGCTCATCTCCTTAGATTTTCTTTTTCTTGCGTGACCCATAAGGACATCTGTATGCTTTCCTACCAAGTACAAGGAAATCTAGCTTGTTAAGACACAGTGTCTAAAAAAATCTGAATTCATGTTTCTTGGAAAACTTTTCCTAAAAGGGATGTACAACTCAAATGGAATAGTTACCTTGCCTGATATTTTTCTAATACTATCTGTACATTCTGTGACTGTTGAGCTCGGGTTTTAATCCTTTCTGGATCATACTTTCTGAAATACAGGAGTACCTGAAGAAGGTTTCTGGTTTGTGACAGTGTGTGGGTTTTTTGTTGGTTTCATTTTTTTTTTTTTTAAGTTAAACAATCTGGCAATTACATGTGGCTAGTGAGAGCTCCTCCCAGGTTTTTCCACTGGACTTGTATCCTCTTTGTAATTGAGCCAAATTCTAGTACTGAGTTGACAGTGGTTGGAATTGAACTGTGTTTCACCTCGCAGTGGGCTTTATTCAAACAGAACCTGTGTCTCTGGCTATGCGGTGTAGGGTATTTCTTAGCTTGCCTTTGGTGGAGTGTGTGATGCCCTGTCTTCTGGGACTCTGGCCATCCCTTGTTTTCCCTTTAGTCAGTGGCTTCAGGATGGTGGCTACCAGCAGGTAGTAACTGTGTCAGTCCTGCTGAAGCTTTGCTGCACAGCCGTGAAGCAGCTGATAAAGAAGAAAATAAACTACCATACTAACTTACTCTTGATCTCAGTCACTTAGAGATGTAAGGTCCTCTTTACTGTTACTGATTTACCATGTCATCTTGTACATTTCTCCCAAAGTAAGCTTGAAAATCGTTTCACTCCAGGGTAGTCATGCACTCTGAATGAAATAAAAGCATAGCTGAAGGTGAGGATGGAGCTTCTGAAGCACTCTGTCAGTCTCTTTATTTGTTGGCAAGACTTTGCAGCCGTTATGGCTGAAATGGAATAAGTGCTTTTCTTTGCTCTTTCCAGCTAAACTGCAGGTGTTTCCCCCCCGCCCTCCCCCTGCCTCCTTTCTGTTCTCTTGCTTTCTCTGGCAGAGAAGCAGAGTACATGAGCAGTAATGTGCAGCATACTGTAATGTAAGATGTAGTCAATTCTCTTGAAGTCTTGGAAGATGCACAGTTTTTATTAGAGCTATTTCTTAATCCATCAGGAATTCCCAGGTCTTTCTGCCTGGGTAAATTATTTTGATATTTTCTGGTTTAGCTCCAGCCAGCACCTAAGCCCCATCCAGCCACTTGCTCGCTTTACCCCAGTGAGATGGGAAAGAGAATTGGAAGAGGGGAAAGTGAGAGAACAAATGGGTTGAGATAAGAACAGTGTAACAGACACCCCAAAAAAGGAAGATAATAATAAGTAATATACGTAAACCAAGTGATGAGCAGCACAGCTTTTCACCACCCAAAGCCTATGCCATGCAAGACCTCCAGCTGCCACACCTCTCAGTCTCCTCAAGCAAAGCAAGACAAGGGATTCATTCCCTGCTTCCATGGGCAGGCAGGTGCTCAGCCATCTGCAGGAAAGCAGGGCTTAGTCATGTGTAACAGTCACTTGAGAAGACACACGCCATCACCTTGAAGTTGATGCTGTGCGAGACCCCAGCAGCTGCTCAAGGCCCCAAGCTGCTGCTGCGTAAGACCCTAAGATCCCCCACAAGCTGCTGTGCAGCCTCTCAGCTCACCCACCAATTATAAACTGAGCATGATGCCATGGTCTGGAATATCTCTGTGGCCCGTTCGGGTCACCTGTCCTGGCTATGTACCCCCACAGCTTCTTGCGTGCCCCCCACCTTGCTGTTGGCAGGGCAGCATGAGAAACTGAAAAGACCTTGACTGCTGGGCAACAACTAAAACATCAGTGTGTTATCAGCACTGCTCTCATCCTGACTCCCAAACACAGCACTGCACCAGCTGATAGGAATAAAATTAACTCTATCTCTGCCAAATGCAGGACATCCCCCCATGTCTTTGTGTTCATCCTTGCTGCCAAAGAGTGAATTTATCTCAGAATGTTTAGAAACAATGTCCTGCAAAACTGAATTGGTACTCTAAATAAAAAGCTGTCAGTAGCATAAGGCTTCGTTCCTTACCTTGTGTTTCTATGTGCAGTACATGATGGTGTTGAATTTTCCTCTCATCATCACTGCTGTTGAAGTAATCTCAAATAATTATGATTTTCTCCTTGTAAATTAATGTATCTGTGTGTAACAGCCACATGTCAGTTGTTTATGTAAAAGTTAGGCAGTGTTGTCCTCACTCTGCTCCATCCCAGGTCTTTCAGGACAGCATACTCCTTTGAGAGATGAGTTTTCCTCCAGAGTTAGTTTAGGATCAACACTGGGAAGCGCACGGATGTCAGAATTGCCTAGTTCAGATACAAAAAATGTTCTGTATGTCAGAAAGATTGTAGACCGTTGTTGAGTGTTCCCCGCCTCCTAATCCAGATCTTGGGAAACTTTTAGGTCCAGGGGCTTCGAAAGAGCGGGACGTTGCTGGGAATCAGACCACACACCAGTGTGGCTAAAAGCAGTCAGTGCATTTATTCTCCAGAGCAGCGTGATTATAGACTCTCTAGCAAGCTTAACAAAGCACGGCTGGGAACCACGGGGGGAGGGGAGTGAGAACAGTGAAGGCGATAGAGAGGACACCTGCGCAAGGCCTATGTCTTATCTTGCCTCAGAGGAATGTTTCAGAATTAGGAACTTCTATTCACAGCCCATACTCCTTAACCCATTACCTGGCTTTGCTGCTAGCTCCACATTCCTTTAGAGCGATGTGATTCCTTTAGAGCGATGTGATTCCTTTAGAGCGATGTGATTCCTTTAGAGCGATGTGATTCCTTTAGAGCGATGTGATTCCTTTAGAGCGATGTGATTCCTTTAGAGCGACAGTGAGGTGGGTTGAGAACTGGCTGTCGGACCGAGTTCAGAGGGTGGTGATCAGTGGAACAGAATCTGACTGGAGGCCTGTGACTAGCGGTGTTCCCCAGGGCTCGGTGTTCGGTCCAGTCCTGTTTAATATCTTCATCGATGACCTTGATGAGGGAATAGCATCCACCCTCAGCAAGTACCTGATGATACAAAGCTGGGAGGGGTGGCTGACACGCAGGAACACTGCGCTGCCATCCAGCGAGACCTGGACAGGCTGGAAAGCTGGGCAGGGAGAAACCAGATGAGGTTTAATAAAGGCAAGTGCAAAGTCTTGCACCTGGCAAGGAATAACCATCTGTATCAGTACAGGCTGGGGGATGACCTGCTGGAGAAGAGCTCTGTGGAGAAGGACCTGGGGGTCGTGGTTGATGACAGGTTGTCTATGAGCCAGCAGTGTGCCCTGGTGGCTAAGAGGGCCAATGGGATCCTGGGATGCATCAGGAAGAGTGTGGCCAGCAGGTCTAAGGAGGTGATCCTTCCCCTCTACTCTGCCCTGATCAGGCCCCACCTGGAGTATTGTGTCCAGTTCTGGGCTCCCTGGTATAAAGAAGACAGGGATCTCCTGGAGAGAGTCCAGAGAAGGGCTACGAAGATGATTAAGGGCCTGGAACATCTCCCGTATGAGGAAAGGCTGAGTGAGCTGGGGCTGTTCAGCCTGGAGAAAAGAAGACTGAGGGGGGACCTAATTAATGTTTATAAATATCTTAAGTATGGGATGCAGGGGGAATTGGCCAGCCCCTTTTCAGTGGTCTGTGGAGACAGGACAAGGGGCAATGGCTGCAAATTGGAGCACAGGAAGTTCTGCACCAACATGGGGAAGAACTTTTACACAGTGAGGGTGACAGAGCCCTGGGACAGGCTGCCCAGGGAGGTGGTGGAGTCTCCTTCTCTGGAGATATTCAAGACTCATCTGGATGCCTATCTGTGCAATATGAGCTAGGGAGCTGCTTTGGCAGGGGGGTTGGACCTGATGATCTCTCGAGGTCCCTTCCAACCCCTACAATTCTGTGATTCTGTGATGTTTCATTCTGGCTCACAGGGGTAGAGAGTGGGAAATAATGTGGTGGTTCTCACGGAGCCACTCCTCCACAGACCATGATTTTTGGGGGTTTTTTGTGGTTGTTTTGTTGTTTATTTTGGGTTTTTTGTTAATTTAAGCTCAAGTTCTGAGGCAGCTTTGCATTTCTCTTATTAGTGGCTGAAATTTTGGTAGTCTCTACAGAACGTGCTGTATGGATAATTTATGTAAAACCAGTGTGTGTCAGTGTCAGGTATCATCAGCTGACATAAGACTTCAGTGACATTAGCACTGTTAATTCTGTGAATTTTTCTCTTCCTGGAATGCATCTGAGAAGAGCCCTATGAGTGGGATTCATTTCTATTTGCTTTGGCTAATTTCTTCTTCCTTAGGGTCGAGTCATGGATCTGGAAGGCAAAGTCCGCAGAGCGGCAGCGGAGAGGGGTGCCGTGGAGCTCAAGAAGAATGAATTCCAAGGGGAGCTAGAGAAGCAGCGACAGCAGATTGACAAAATCCAGTCCTTGCACAGCTTTCAGATGGAAAATGTCAACAGAGTACATCAGGAAGAGAAGGTAGGGCCTTTTATACCCATGGCTTTCTGTGAGACTGGTTTGCTAAGGCACTCTCTGTAAGACTGCTCCAGTGTTGCAACTGATGGGCATGCAGTCAGTGTTGTTGAGGCAAAGCGTTTAATTTCATTTATGTGTCATTGTATGATATTTAGGAAGTGGACATTGAATGCACACTATAGCATTCAGCGTATAATACATGGAATGTTAGAAGCCACAAGTAACAGCACGTCTGAATAAAACCTCTACGCCCCTATAAATCATTGTTACCCATCTTGGGTTGGCGTCTTTTGTTTTATTTCCTGTGTGTTAGTGTTTTAAAACTTAAGGAAAAGAAGCTGTAGCAGCACACATACTTGTATTCCCAAAGATACTTGTATACATTTGTAGGCACAAATGGTTGATGTTTGTTTTTAAATGCGTTACAAATTTTGTGGGACCTTGGTCCTCTGCATCCAAAAGCCAGTAGCACAGAGAGGCATCAGAAGGTTACACTAGCCTTTTGTGGCAGTGCTGCTGACAGTGTGGCATTGCCAGAGGGGTGAAGTCCTCCGTAAAGAATGTGAACGTACCTACTCAAATAGCAGTGTGTACAAATACTGCTGTGCAGTATCTTGCAAACTATATTGTTGTGTGTTTTCCTCTGTGTGCTGGTATTGTCTCAGATGTGGCTGGTAGCTGTAAGTATCACTTTTCTTGTTGTTACCAGAAGTATTTGGCTGAGAGTATTTATTCTGGGTTTATTGCTTCTCCTGTGGAGTCTCTTGACTGAAGTTTATAGATCAGCTTTCCGGGACTGTTATTGTCAGCAGACTGGGCAGACATGTCTGATGGTAATAGGTGCTCCTGAGGTAAAGGGTTCACCATTGGGTGATGGTTCACTGCTTAAAACTTACGGCACATGAACAGAATATCAGCAGTAGTGCAGTAGTTTCTGTACAGAAATCCTCAGTGTAGGTTAAAGGCTGTACAACAGCCAGTTACGGGGAGCCATTGTGGGAATCTCCAGGATCCTGAATGGTGTGGAAAGTCTTGAGGCTGAGAGAGAGAAGATGTGGCTGTTCTCTATGCATTGACAGACTTCACATGTAGTCAGCAAGTTGTAGTTCATACAAGGCAGAAGTGCTTTTCATGCAATAGGTGGTGAAGCTGCAAGTGTGTGGCATCCATAATGCCCAGTTCTAGTGAGTCTGCATGGACTAAAAAGTAACTGGATAATCTTGGACAAACACCTGCCCTGTCACCCAATACAAAGGTGTTTGTTCCAGCTCCAGCCCTAAGTGTTCCTCACCCAGAAGTACCTGCTGCTTGGAAAATATTGTGCCTTCCTGTTGATTTGGCATCCAGTGTTAATGACAGGATACTTGTCAAGGTAGATTTGGGGGTCAATCTAGTATAGCTGTTCTATGTATTGCTTTTCCCTCCAAAACCCTAAAATAAAATTGTTCAGTAATGGAATAGTTCTACAAAGCTTGATGTTGAAAGCCCAGGAACTGATGCTGCAGGAAGCATTAGATGAAAGTGGTGCAGTGGACACATGTCCTGTCTTCTGCCTTTTGTGACTGGAGAAGAGCATGTCTCAGAAGCCTGAGAACGAGTATATATCTGCCTGGGTACCACTTTGTGGCACATTCAGAATTCACCCTTGTTGCGACACATGAGCAAATATCCTGCATAGATGGTGTTTGTTTTACAACTGTAATTTAAAAGAAGGGAGAGTTGTTTTACTAGGAACCTGTTTTGTGTTTTGGGGTGTTTTTTTGCCAAAAGATTGTATCAGGTAAGTTGGTATGGATTCATCCACTGTAATTTAGGAATGCCCCTGATAGGGTTACAGAGAAGAGAGGGAAAGCTTAGTCCTCCTCAGTGAGGACCTTGATGTGAACAAGCTGTTCAGGATCAGAGGTTATTTAACAGTGGGATGAGGAATATAAGAAAAGGCTGTTGGAGTGCTTTGTGTGTGTGTGTGTATTCATGTATAAGTTTGTGTGGTATATTTGCACGTGCGTACACATAGAGGCACAGACATACATCCTTGTTTTTCATCTCTATGGATTCCAGGGGATTCAGGATTACTGGAAGCCAAGTAATTAATTCAACCTTTCTGATTATGGGAACCTTGTTCCTTGTCCTGAACTTTTATTTGCCCCATGGGGATTACCAGCAAGTATTTACCTAGTCCAGGAAAGATGAATGCAATTCAAACCTTTAGTCTCTCAAATCACTTTACAAGCAATATAAAGTCTTAACTAATTAGATCTTTGTGATAAATGGGATTTTATTAGGTCCGCGTTGTTCTTAAAGAAAAATGAAAATGCCTTCAGCAGATGTGTAGGAGTTGAATAGTCTGTCTCAAACCCCCCTCTCTTTCAGAGGGATATTATGGTTTCTTGTGGTTATCCAAGAAATCTATACAGGATCAAAGTTTCACAATCTGGACTGCTTGCCAAAAGCAAATCTCAAGTAACATTTGAGACCCATCTTAAGTGAAGTTCATCTCTGCTTACTGTGTGTTTCTACGCTGATGATAAAATACAGGTTTCAAATCACACTAACACACCAGTAAGATACTTGCCACGTTAGTCAGTGGCAGTGTGGGAACTGCTTTGAGTTAGATCTGCTGCCCTTTCTAGTACAGCTGTCTCTGTGCTACTTACGGGGTGAGGGCACAGAGGGTAGGAGGTAGCTGGAGGCTGAAACACCCCGTGGTCTCGCCATTCACTGGGGCAAGGTAATCCCAGGAAATTGCGGTTGTTGTTATTCTCTGAGGTCTGAGTATGCATAAAACACTTCTATCACCAGCCTGCTTTTAAAAAATCTGCTAGAATTTTTCAGGATTAATGTAGATTTAGCAAATGGCTTCTGGAAATGCATACAGAAATAGACTGAAGAGATCAAGAGAGCTTATACGAACTCTTAGTAACAACAGATAGAGAATCAGGAGTGCAAATGTTTCTAATCCATAAGCAGTTTCCTAAAGAACAGTATTCTGTATGCTTGTTATTCAGGACTCGTAGCTTCTGGGGTGCATGCAGCCACAGTCGTCTGTTTGAGGAGTGTAACAGGAGAACAATAAGTGTAATCTCGCTTATCTTTAACTGCTAGAGCTTGCTTTTGTGGTTTGTCATTTTCTTTGGATTTATTTAATTCTTCCCCAGCCCACATCTTGTCTTACTGAGGGGAGGGGAGGAACTTTGCACGTTATATGTGAAGCACGTCACGGTCCCGGTGCTCGTGTCTTCTAACACTGGCACAGCTGCTCACAGATCCCCTCCCTCTGGGAAAATTTCAATTCCCAGCACAGCCTTCAGAGACAAAATATCTATTGGTATGCAGAGAGCCTGCTCGGCTCAGAAGGAATGACAGCGGGCAGGGAGGGGTGGGGGCACAGAGTGGGAAGGAAAAGGTGCCTATGTGTGTTTTAGTTTTGCTTTTTAAACCAAAGGATGTTGCATCTGCCAGTTTCAAAAAGGCTGCAAGGAAAAGGGAGCGCTTTCTTGCACCCCACTCTGCCTGCCATGGCATGGTGCTACTAAACTAGGAAGAGAAATCTGCCTGCTTACTCATAACTGGTACAGCAGGGTTTCCAGAAGGCCACCTCTGTTTAAAATATATTTTCACGTGGTGGAGGAAAAAAATGTGTGGAATGGGCACAGCTGAGCTGTAGGCACCCAAACAGTGGAGATTTAGAGTATGTGTAGCATAAGTGCTAACTTCTGGAACACTTATACACCTTCATAGCAAAATGAATGGACAAAAGAAAAGCAGAAAGTACATTATATATGCCTGTAAAGGTTTGTTACTGAGATTCTCACAACATGGGGTTCTGTTTACACTGTTTACTATTTGGATTTTAATTAAATATAATAATGTGAAGGAAGTTCTATAGCTGCAGAGGTCTTTTCTCCAATCCACTTGCTGTTGCCCTGCAAAACTAATTTCTTATTAATATGTGCCAACCTCCTTTCTTCCTCTGAGAGTGTGAGAAGTTGTTAACTTCAGAATTTCTGTGGCTTCTGCAGTTTTGAGGGCTGAGCTGCACTACCTCATGGGGCACATGTCCTTCATCACCAAAAAAAAAAAAAATTAAATTGCTAATTAGATTGCTTTGAAACAAAATTGAGTCCCAGGTGATTTACCAGGATCACTCTTAGGGAATAGAGGTGGGTTGGTTGTTTTTTAAAATGGTTTTTGGTGGTGGTAGTTGGGCGAGATTGCTTTGCTGAGGATGGTGGAAAGACTGTAATTTCTGAATATAATTCAGTTTAGTGAAAAAAAGGTATACATAAACAATATCTCCTCCATCTTGGACTTTGTTTTAGACTTCCTTCAATTGGTGTTCCTCCACTGAAGTATACATGAGCGCACAGTGCACAGACCAACCTAAAAAGGAAATGCTTTGTTAAGAATTAACTTTTCCCCCAGTTTAGTAATATGCAGTTAGCCATTAATCTCATGTTCTAGAATAAAAAAAGCCGTTCTTTACTCCTGAAGATTATTTCAAAGCGGTGAGGAAGATTACAAAGAGAGAAAGGAATTGATGGTAGATGTTACTAGGGAAGTGTGTGTGTGGGGGGGAGGGTGTGTTTGGAAAAATTGAGATGGGAGGTGTGAATTTCCAGATTTAACTAAGAAATGAACAGCGTACTCGGAATATGGCTTGTGCTGCGCTGTCAGCATTGGTGTGGGGAGCAGTACCAGTGTGCAAGACAGAGCTGCTCCTTATTTTGCACTAAGGACTTAGATCAGTTTGAGTTCGTAATGAAATAGATGTCCTTCTCCCTGTTTAATTGTAAATGCTTGCTGCTGCATGTATACAACTTGCCCTCCCAGCTTGCTTTGTTCCCAGTATGGTTTTGTTCTTAGCATCTGATTTATTGCTGCTGTGGCTCTTCTTTTTGTTTCTCCCCCTGTGAGAGCTGTCTTTGTGAACGTGAAGCTCCTTGTTTCTTACCTTTCAGTTCTGAAAACAGTGTTTACCCTCATCAAGTGGGGTTTTTTTTCTGTTTTATTCTTTTCCCCCTGTGCTGTCTGATGTTTTCATACACGCTGTGTGTACTCAGTGCTCGGAAGCACGTACCAACACCAGTTCCGTGTGCTGCAGTTAGATTGAGTTATGATGGTAGCGAATGCTGAAGGAGTTACTGTTGTGATGCCTCCAGGGAATATGATTATGGAGACCACTGTGTAAGGCATTAATCAGATGAAGTACCTTCACATGGTTCATGGCCTGCACTCAAAATGTATGCCTTGCAATAATGTATCTCAAAAGTTCCTTGTAGGTATTCCTGCTTTATGTTTTGGGTTTTTTTTTAAGCAGTGACTTAGCGTGTTTTTTAAGTGGAGTACAACTTACGTAGACATGTTTTGTGGTGAATAAAAAAATAAATACATCTCTGGCAGTTGTCATTAAAAACCTTGCTTTCTGGCTGCAGCAGGGTTTTTTCCATCCTTGCTGCTGGCCATGTGGCTTTTTTTTTTTTTTTTTTCTGAAGACCTGCCTTCCACAGCATTGACTCCAGTCAGGAGAGGGACTTTTCCTCTGTGACAGTCGCAAGGACCTTGGTGTTAGGTATGTTTGCACATTTAAAGGAGTTAGTTCTATGTTAGAGAGTTACTCTGTCACAGAAGATTTTGGTGATAAAGTGAGTTCCGAAAGGTAAAAGCTCACTCCTGGGGATCATAGGTATTGTTTCATGGGGTGTATCAGATTTAAAATGTTTCTTCCTAGAACTGAGTTTTGGCCCATGTTTGCTGAGTATTTCCCAGCAGTTTGCTTTCTTGGCCTGCATAACTCCCCTGCCACAAAATACTGTCCGCCTAGTTCACAGCCATGAGGTAAAGCTTACTTAACGTTTGGCTGACAGAAAGAGGAATGGAAGACTTGACATTGTTACAGACAAATTGAAAGCTGGCAGTTGGAGCACTGCCCTGTAAATTATTAAACAGTAGTTCCTGCTCAAGTTAAACAGCTAACTAGATTTTTGTGATTTTTTTTTTTTTTTTTGTCCTTTCTTTCCTGGACTCTTACCACAACTTCAGGGAGGTAGGTGTGGCATTGAGGAAAGGACATTTTATATGTGATCCAAAAAGATCGAGGTATGCTTTGTGTTCCTTTGTGATTTAAGGAGCATTTTTCACGTGGCAAATTATTTTATTTACTTCAGCTAATCACAATAGTTAATTGTGCTAAGGTACAAAACATTTGCTACTTGCTTGATTTACTGTCAAATAAGTGGTCCTGGTATTTGGGAGTTTCATTTTAAGGTAAAAAAACCCTCACCACAACATACCAAACTGTGGGAACCTGAAGCTACCAGGTCGTACTGCTCTCTCTAGTCCATCGGTAGTGTCTGGTAATGGCCAGTGATGCAAATCTTGGAGGTGATAATCAAGGAACTTGGCATTTCTATTGAAGCATTAACATCACAGAATGATAGGGATTGGAAGGGACCTCTGGCGATCATCTAGTCCAACATCCCTGCCCAGAGCAGGATCACCCAGAGCAGATTGCTCAGGATGGCATCCAGGTGGGTTTTTAATGTCTCCAGAGATGGAGACTGTGCTCTGCCGCCCTCACAGTAAAGAAGGCTTGCCTTATGTTTAAGTGGAACTTAGGTGTTCTCCAGGGCTCGGTGTTGGGTCCAGTCCTGTTTAATATCTTCATCAACAACCTTGATGAGGGAATAGCATCCACCCTCAGCAAGTACCCGATGATACAAAGCTGGGAGGGGTGGCTGACACACAGGAACACTGCGCTGCCATCCAGCGAGACCTGGACAGGCTGGAGAGCTGGGCAGGGAGAAACCAGATGAGGTTTAATAAAAGCAAGTGTAAAGTCTTGCACCTGGGGAGGAATAACTGTCTGTATCAGTACAGGCTGGGGGATGACCTGCTGGAGAAAAGCTCTGTGGAGAAGGACCTGGGGGTCCTGGTTGGTGACAGGTTGTCTATGAGCCAGCAGTGTGCCCTGGTGGCTAAGAGGGCCAATGGGATCCTGGGATGCATCAGGAAGAGTGTGGCCAGCAGGTCTAAGGAGGTGATCCTCCCCCTCTACTCTGCCCTGGTCAGGCCCCACCTGGAGTATTGTGTCCAGTTCTGGGCTCCCTGGTATAAAGAAGACAGGGATCTCCTGGAGAGAGTCCAGAGAAGGGCTACGAAGATGATTAAGGGCCTGGAACATCTCCCGTATGAGGAAAGGCTGAGTGAGCTGGGGCTGTTCAGCCTGGAGAAAAGAAGACTGAGGGGGGACCTAATTAATGTTTATAAATATCTTAAGTATGGGATGCAGGAGGAATTGGCCAGCCCCTTTTCAGTGGTCTGTGGAGACAGGACAAGGGGCAATGGCTGTAAATTGGAGCACAGGAAGTTCCGCACCAACATGCAGAAGAACTTTTACACAGTGAGGGTGACAGAGCCCTGGGACAGGCTGCCCAGGGGGGTGGTGGAGTCTCCTTCTCTGGAGATATTCAAGACTCGTCTGGACACCTATCTGTGCAATATGAGCTAGGGAGCTGCTTTGGCAGGGGGGTTGGACCTGATGATCTCTCAAGGTCCCTTCCAACCCCTACCATTCTGTGATTCTGTGATTCTGTGATTCCTATATTCAAGTTTATGCCCATTGCCTCTTGTCCTGTTGCTGAGCACCACTGAACAAAGATTGACCCCATCGTCCTGACACCCACCCCTCAAGTACTTAAAAGTTTTGATAAGATTCCTCCCTCAGTCTTCTCAAGGCTAAAAAGTCCCTCAGGCTCTCTTTGTAAGAGGGAAGTTCTGATCTAGGACCTCTGGAGAACACTGGGGTTTCCTGGAAGAAGGATAACAAGGAAAGAAATTGGCAATGAAGCATAAGAAATATGTTCCTGAAATGGGAGTGTATTGTTCTGAAGGGTCAGTGGATCTCATCTTTTTGTAGTCTTAAGAAGACCCTTCTGCACTGGACATTATAAATCTTAAGTATGAATCTGAGTTACCCTGCATCTTGCTCACCTTAGTTCTGTCAATGTTCTGGTGTTTTGGGCATGCTTATGGGTTGGTAGAGGGGGATTGATGAAAGAACAGACAAAACATATTCTGATGTTGAGTGGCTCTTCAGATTGAGAGCGTGAAGTGAGGGAATGGAAGAAGGTCACTCTATCTCTCTCTTATCAAAGTGAGGGAGAAGATAGAAAAGTGATACAATGCAAGGTGCTATGACTAATGCTTTCATAGCTCATCTTTGCATGCCTGAATGCAGGTGTATTGATTCCCTGGTGAGAGGGTAGCTAATAGCCAGCTGTGCTGTGCTGTATTTATCCTTCAAGGGATAGATACACTAAATCTGACTGTGACTGCAGTCATGAGATTAAACCAGAATAAAGCATCAAGCAACTTTAGTAGCAGACTCTTCACATTTCTCCTCTTTTTATTTAATGCAATGATTATTTTCCCACCCCCTGCCGTTTACTGGGGAAATCTGGGTTAAAACAAGTCTGTGTAATAGTAAATCTCAAGTAGCTGTAAGTTTTTGTGTTTGGCTGTAGCCCAGCACTTCTCAAAGAAAACGTCTTGTTACATGTGCTTTGGTTGGTATTGTTTATAGTGTTAATGGTAACACAGTGTCCCGTGCAGTAAAAACATTGTTATCTGTTTTGCCTTTCCCAGGCAGTGCTGATGAGTAATATCACAGTAAATGAACGATTGATCCAGAGCCTCAGAGGTATGTTTTAACACCCCTCTGCACTTGTCTCATGTTGTTCTTTAAGACTTGTATTTTTCTGGTTTCTCCTGAGAATGCTGCCTTTCGTAAGTCAAGGGGATGGTGCAGGAGCTCAGATCCTTCGATCGGAGCAGTAACTTAGATCTGCATCTGCTTCATTCCCATTCAGTGAGGCATCAGACTAATCTGCCTCAACAACAGGAGGATTTGGACATGTAGTGCTAGATGTAGGACTCCTGACCTTTATGATATAATATAATACAGAATAAAAGGAGCTTCTGTGTGTATTGTTAAATTATTCTTCATGCTACCTTTTACAGCCTGTGCTTGTGTTCCTCCCTGAGGTCTTTGGGTTGTGCACCAGGAGAGTTCCTGAACTCCTGTAGTAAATAAGAAAAGCTGGGCTAATTAATTTCTATTCATGTTGGTGCTTCAAATTTGTTGTTGGCCATTTATTCCTCAGGAAGTCTGTGGAACAGGTCCTTAGTTCTACACACAGGTAAATATGTTGCGGTGCTGCCTTCTGGTGCCCTCACACAGAGCTTTCTGTCACGAAGACAGATGTCTCTGTTTTTGAAGAATGTAACTGCAGACTGTGTATTACTCAGTGACACACTGTAAGCTTCTCTTTAGGTGGCTCATAAACGTGAATGCCATTTCATACTACGTTCTCTTTAGTGTTTCACAGATGTAACAACTTCCTGGGCTGAAACCTAGTGGAGCAAGGGTTTGCAAACAGGCTAGAGCATTCCTTAAATCTATGTTGCACCATTTTTGTTGATATGTTAGGCTTAAGGACTTATGTTAGGCTTAAGGACTATTCTTACCCACTCCTGTGCATCCTTGATGAATAAATTCAACAATTATCTAAGCATTTGAATAGAAAATGTAGTGATCATGATAGATGGATGCAGTTATTGATCGGTTGCTTGATAGTCCTGCTGTAACACATGTAGGTATGTGTGTTTGTGTTTTAATATAACATTTTAATCCTGCTTTGGTTTCAAGAACATTTGAAAGAGTTACAGACAGAATATGGAAAGCTACAGCTGGATGTGTACTGGTTTCAGAAGAATCAGACTAACCTTCAGAAGAAGTTCTCATATGACTTGTAAGTATGTTCTTTCTAAATGATGCCTTATGGAGCTGTAGGCGACTTGCTTACAACGCAGAGTATTCTTGTGACAGCTATAGCACTGTTAGTAAATGTGCAGTTTAAAGGAGAAGGTAGCACCTGACACATCCTCTGAAATCGCTCACAGTTGATCTTGGAGAAGAGCGTAGGCCTTGCAACACTTGGCTTCTTGGTATCCACAGGCTTCTTCCGCACTTCTCACTCATCCCATTGCAGGAGGAGAAAGCAATATTCTCATTTAACATTTGGAAGAGAGATTGAAACACAAAGAGGCTAAAGTCTGAAGAATTCTAAGAACTAGGATACGGTAGTATCTGATGAGAAGCTGTACCTTTTTGAGCTGCCATAGGTCTCAGGGAATTTCTGGTCAGTTATGGTCAAAGCCAGGTGTTCAGCATGCCTAGCTGTGCTTTTTGGTGAGATTTCCCACTGAATTATCATGTTGGTTTGATCCTAATATTGAGGGAAGACAGTTGAAATATTGCAGACAGAGCATCCCTGCTCGTGGGAGTGTACTGTAAAGAATCACTCTTCACTTGGCAGAAGAAAGTTGGTTCTGGAGGGTACAGCTCCAGCTAAACAAGTTGTAGTGGTGAAGATGAAGATGGGTTTGCTTGTGTCAGGATACATGTAGGTACAGTCTTGGTAATTCAGACACGTGCTCGCTGGCCTGCCTTCAATTGGTCCTGAGGCAGATGTACTATTTCCTGCAGGTTTTCATCAGGCATGCCATAAAAGCAGTTATCTCAGTCAAGGAGCTACACTTCTTTACCAGCTTTGGTGAATAGCACTTTAATGTTAATTTTCTACTGCTGGATTTATTTTTTTTGGGGGGTAGCTACTGAAATGAGGAAATCAAACTTTGCACTCAGATCTTTATGGAATTATTTATAGCTTGGACACCCTGATGCATTCATGCAATTCTAGGAGGATTAAAAGTATTTTTGAATGTTGCTTGTTGCGTACTATTGGGGGGTGATGTTGGAACCTCAATATTTCACTGCTGTAGTAAGTTACGTTGACAACTTTGCATTGTATTCTGGTAGTTGAGGGACCATGCACTTGGTGCCATACAGTTTCTTTGCTGTTACTAAATGCTGGCTTAGTACTGTCTCAGCAAATGCTTCAAAAACCCCTTTTCCTGACATGATTGCAAGCATCGAAAAACAAGTATTAGAAAGACTGGAAGTCCTACTTTCAGTCTGTCTTCCCTCAATATTAGGATTAAACTAACATGTTGCCTCTCTATTCATCTTTATTTAACACAAGCAAGAGGGGGCATTAGACCTGCTTTTGTGCTGTGCCAGTGTTTCTTCCTTGGACTTGGAGTTGCGTGGATGAGGGTTTTGCACCTTATCGAAGTGTATCAGGTACACTTTGCCCAGAAGAAAACCTAAGAGAGTGTATTATTGTGTAATTGAAAATGTTTTTAAAAGATGAGAGAAGTAAAATGCCCTTTTTTAACTGCAGACATCATAAATAACTTTTTTAAGAATTGGATAGTGCGCTGTGGAAGACAGTGATAAAATCAGCTGTGCATGTAAAGTGCATAAGAAAACATGTTGTTAATTTAGAAGGCACAAACCCCACTGTTGTCATGCATAAGTCCTGAAGTTTCATCTTAGCATTCCTTTGTGGTTTAGCATGAGTTTTTTGGGGGGTTGTTTTTTTTTTTTTTTTGGGGGGGGGTGTTGATTGGGGATTTTTTGAGCAGGTTTAGTGTTTTCCATGCATACATCAGCAGGCATTATGTGAACTTAGTGTGTGCAAAAGGAATACCTGTCCCCCAGCAGTCAACTTACTGAGGTGGTGCACACTTGGTGCACGCTGTGCCCAGTGCTGTCTGCCTGTAGGGCTTGTTCAGTGAAGACTGACTGGGCAGCACTGACCCTTCTCTCACGCAGCAGCCACGGAGAAACGGAAGCCTCTGGACTGACCTTTTGAGGATCTTTCTCTATTCAGATGCATTTTGATTCCCAGGAGAACTTGTTACGTAGCCCCCGCTTTGGAAATTCTGCTGCCTGTAAAAAGTCTGATGAACAGTTTGGTGTTGGCAGCCCTCACAAGTGTAAGAGTGTGAGTGCAGCTGTAACCTTTTTTAGCAGGGATGAAAAGAGCTGATGATGACACTTGCTCCCTGAGCGAAAAGTGCTCCGTTTCTCATGGTGGGAGCAGGGACAGCAAATCCAGCAGCCCAGGAGGGGAGAGGCTGTATGTGCGTTCCCATGCCTGCAGACCATGCCTGTATGTGGTCAGGTGTGGGGGTTAAGGTGGTCTGATGAAGCATTTGCACAAGCACACCATCTCCCCTAGCCTCACCGCATTCCCCTGAGGGTGGAGGCCCGCTGGTGCAAACTGTGCCTGTGTAGCTACATGCAGCCTGGCGCTAGTCCCTGCACCGCCCTGATAGGCGACTCCAGCTGCTGCACTCACACCCTCACATACACTGAACAGAGAGTGCCTCACACAGGGAAGAGTTAAAAAGGAATTTAATAAGAAACAGGACAGGGTGTGTTGATGAGTGCACTGACCAGCAGCGTGTTTATATGTAACCAAGCCTGTTCATCCCCTTACCTTTCTTTTTTCTCATGCTTGTTCTTACCAGAGATCCAGCCTGTTCCCTGCCTTTGGTCCTATAATAGGTTAGATACAGCCCTGACATGTTCTACCCCTGCATCCCATAATGTATCTCCCACCTTGGGCAGGAAGCAACTTGGTCCTGTAGTGTTGCTTTTTGCTGGGATAGTCTCCTGAGTTGCTGGGATGTGGCTATGGTTTGTATTGGTGCTGGTAACACAAAGATGTTTTTGTTCCTGCTGAGTGGAGCTTGCACAGAGCCAAGGCCTTTCCTGCTTCTCACCCCACCCCACCAGAGAGGAGGCTGGGGGTGCACAAGAAGTTGGGAGAAAGTGATTGAGTAGCTGTGTGGGGCTCAGCTGCCGGCTGGGGCAAAACCATGACACCTGTTGATTCATTTTGATGGTGTCCATGCCTGCACACAGGGGCCGAGCCTGATGTCAGGCAGCCCTGGGGCCGTGATGTGCTCTGGATAGGGTGTCCCTTCCGAGGCTCCCTGCTGCCATTGTGCCTCTGCTCCTCTGGGCTCATGGAGGCCAATAGAAAGTTTTGTTACAGCTTAGAGCAGTGCACTTTGGTGAAATGCAGAGGAGGGGTATTTGGTTTGCTAGCAGTAGTTTTGACCTGTTTTATATTTCAAGTAGCACTTTGCTGTTTCCTCTTCCTAGCTAAACATCCAAATACACATTTCTGTTATCATTCGAGAAATGCTTCAGGGATCAGAATGGATTTTGACTGAACTGAAATAAGTGAAAGACAAGAAAAATCATGCAGCTTGGTGAGCTGGTGTAACAAAAGCATTTTAAATCAGTTTATTCCAGTAAAACTTGGACTGCCTGCACCACAAGTTTGTCCTTAGGACTTAAAGTTAACACCCCATTTTTTCCTACCGGCTTCTCAAATGTAAGCACAGATAATGGAACGAAGAAACTAATAAAATGAAGGAAAAAAGGGATTAAATCATTTTACTAGAGAACATTTTGGAAGACTGTGGATGAAAGCTAACAGTTGTTGATCTTTCTCCAGGTCACAGTGCATCAGCCAGATGAAAGAATTAAAAGAACAATGTGAAGAACGGATAGATGAGCTTACAAAAAAGGGTGGTGATGTAGCACAAATCAAAGAAAACAAGGACTTGTCAGAAGATACAAAGAAAAATAGCCAGGTATGGTTTGGGTAATTCTGTAAACATCTTTTTCTTTGTAATTCTTAAAGGGATTTCAACCTTTCTGCTATCTCTAGTTAACATTAGCACATCTGATTAAGTTTTGCACTGCTTCCTTCACATTTGTCAAACATTTCTGATCTGTGGGGAATGGAGTGATTCCAAGGACAGAACAAGGCAGAGGTCCTGCAGGAGATTCCAGGTCACCGTGATTCTGAGAGGGGCAGAATTTGAGGGCGTGGTGGGGAGCCCATTAAAGCATGTTTACACAGCTGAGCTTTGGTGCACAACTCCTTTTCACTCTGTTAAACGACTTCGCTGCTTTGTGTGTTGAAGACAAATCGTGAGTCACTTCAGAGCAGCACCAAGCCCTGCAAAGGGTGCTGTAGCCCATGGATCCCTGACATCCATCAGCTGTGAATTCTCACAGAATTCCTCATTCCAGCCCTTTGCACCCTGGATGAGGGGAAGAGCAAGCCTTTCAGCTGTTTGCTTTTTGGCTATCCTGAGCCAAAGAGCCATGAAAGGCGTTGCTGTACCTGGCATGGGAAGGGAAGGCTTGCCACCTAGGGTGGCTGTGTGCCAGCTGACTCCCTTCCTGGGGTGCAGAGGGCAGGGGAGAATCCTGAGACAAGGAAACTCAGATCCTCCTGTCTTGGCACATCAATTACTGATGCTTCTTCAGTGAAGCAGGATTTGGACAGGGATAGGACCTTGGTTAAGGTTGATACCGGTGACCCTGGAAACAGGCAGTGAAGCTCCTGGGCAAGAAGGAAGCTCCCTTCAGGGTACCCAGGTAGCCCTTTCTCCCAGCCTGTCAGCACCAGTGACAGAAGGTACATTTTTTTCCCCACTGGGATTGCACTGGGGCCTTTGCCCCATACCTGGGTGTCCAGTTCTCATCGCAGAGGCTGTGGGAGCTCGGTGGTATAGGCCCTTTGCTTGGTGGTTATTTGTCTAACAATTTGATGACTTCAGAAGTGGAAAGTGTTAAGCAACAAGGGATGAAGCTGGGTTTTGCAAATAGCTGGAAAGGGTTGGGAGGAAATGGCCGAAACATCTTCCCAGAGACCCCTAGGTGTTCAGGTGATGACTGCAGTCTGTGTCTAGGCCTCTCTGTAAAGGAATGGGGGAGAGAACTGTCCAAGTCTGTGTGACCTTTTGTGTTGGGAACCTGCATTGTGTGAGAGCTGCAAGGTGAATGAAGCATTAGAGACAGGGAATGTTACCTGTTTAAGAAAAAAGGAAAGCTCTTTTTTGTCAATAACTTTATCGACAGTGTCAAGTAAATAAAAAGTAGGAATAGTAAATATACAGTAATTAGTGAGTGGAAAGCCTAAAGTTTGGAGATTATTTTGTTTCTGTCAAGATACCAAATACCAACTGGAAGGTTGATGTGGGGAAGACCGTACACAGAGAGGTTGATCAATTTAATTTCTGGTGCTGCGTTGCAGCAGATTTTAATTTACGTTACTTGTACAGGATGCTTTTTTTGTTTGCTTTGTGTTGTTGGGTTTTTTTGTGGGATTTTTTTGGTTGACTGGTTTTACTGGTTGCTGTTTTGTTTTGTTTGTTTTTTAACCATTTACAGTTTGGAAGGGAAATCATTCCAGAAGGAACCCGAGGAGTTTGGCTGAAGCCCCTCTGCGGGACAATTTTAGTCTCCTGCAATAACTCCCATAGCTGAAAGCAACTCTCAAAGTAGGCAGCAGGTTATGCAGGGCAGGTTCTCTGTTCTCCTTTCAGTCTATAGATGGGATGGTGTTGCTGAGATAACCACTGATACAGCTGCAGCCTAAATAAATTTTCTCTACTTGTGTTCCCTGGCATCTGTGACAGTGTTTCTTATGTCAGCTGCTAACCTCAGTAGTTTGTTTGCCCAGGGATTGCAACTTTTTGCTTATAGGAAGGCTGAGCCACTTACCATTAGCACAGGGCAACCCTGAGGGCTCAGGGCTGTAGCCAGTGCTTTGCGCTGGAGCAGTGCCTGCCTGCAGGGTGTGCGCGTACCTCACGGGGGGCTCGGGGCTCAAGCCAAACAGGGAAAGGGGAGTGTTGGTTGGTTAACAGATACACACCCCTTCTTACAGCTCTGTGTTTTAGGGAATGATGGATACTTCTCCCTTGAAGGAATATACAGCATGTTCCGATTGTTACATTGTCATCCAACCACTTCAGCTTTAAAAACTTTCCCCATGCACCCTTCTAATTTATTTGACGCTGTCATTAAAAATTGCTAAGCTAGAAATTTAAGATAATATAACTTGAGGGCTTTTGCATGTTTAATTAAGAGCTATCTTTTCTTTTAAGTGCAGGCTTGGTATTTTTACAGAAGAATTCGTGCCCAGCATGAAGTGAAAAACGGTCTTATGATCAGTTTCTGATGGTTTCTACCATAGAGGGTGACCTTGAGAGGCCGGGTTACTTGTAAACAAGAAGCATGCTGAAGTATAGCATTTTGTTTTAATGACTGGTGGAAGATGGGAGTTCTTCTGAACATCCTTACTGCAGTAGCCAAATATTCTGTGATGACACTTCGGTTCTCAAACTTTCCTAAGAGTTAATGCTGCATTACTTCTTGTTGATGTGTGACTTCTTGCTGTTAACCCAACAAGGCCTTTACTTCTGATTGGCTTTGACTGATCTTAAACATTTTCAAAACAGACAAGTGATCATATCCAGCAAATCCTCTGCAGATTTGGCTTCTTGGTGATGTAACCCCTTCTTTTTGTGTGAAGATTTTGACAGCTTCGGTGCTTTCTTGACCCGCTGAGAATTAATGGGTGGCTGCAGTCTTAAAAACAGTCCTAACAGACAGTATGACTTTCCATACCATAATGTTTCCTGTTCATTTGAATAGTACTAGGTATAAAAGCATTTATGTCTCTCTATGTCTGTACACTTGTTCTTTCTCTGCACCGTCTGATTCCTGTTTTTCAATCACCCAAACCCAAACAGAAGAATCCCCACGGGAGAGTTTGATGGCAGTCGGAGCCGGTAACAGCGCGGGAGAGGCTCCAGGCGTATTTCACATTCAGTGTTTGTGGGAGCTTGGTTGATGTAGTTCTCAGCTAATTAAATGCTAATAAGAGAAAGAGTTGCACATAAAATTTTAGTTGCTAAATTGGAAGATCTTCAAGGTGTTGTACATCTTCACCGTTCGGTTAGATGGGCCAAATGCTGAGAGCAGTTTAGTACCAGGATTTAATGCATTCTTAAGCAAGCTCCACAATGTTAGACAGGTAACTGTTGTCTAGTTGGTTGATTTTATTCTTTTTATTCCCTTAATCCTGCATTCAGTGTAGTTTTAGAGCGGTTCTGTACAGGCTTCCTTAAGCCTTACTGTGCCTGAAGTCAGCTAACCTGCCTCTCCCTACAGGCTGCTAGTGAGTAGTTAATGCCACCTGGCTTTTTTTGCTCTGCTGACCCACAGGTATCAGGGCACCAGTGGGTGAAAGTGTGGTGTCACGGTTCTGTGGCTTTCAGAGAATAACAGTGTTTCACAAGAAACATTAACCATGAAACATCACGGTTGGCTGCAATTAAAAGACAGTGCGTTAAACTCTTCCCCTGTGTTCTGCTGCTAGGTACAAACACCAGGTTTGTATGGTACTTCCATCACCAACAAAAAATTCAGTCCAGGTATTTCTGAGTATGGCAGGACTTCTCCCCTGCCCCCCAAACCAAATTGCCTAACTTCCATTTCCTTTTCCAAACCCAACGAGTGCTTATCTGTGATCATTCACGTACAGGTTAATACTCAGCAGGCTGGCTTGGAGCAGCAGAAGCACAATGAAGATGTACCTAAAGCAGTGCCTACAGTAAAAAAGGCAGACTCGTTGCAAGATAAAGGTGAGCTAGAAACCAATATTGTCCTAACAACCAGTTATGAACATTTGTGATTTAATCAAACATTTAAAAAACATTGTTTTACACAAGATTGAGATGGAAGAAGTGACAGCAGTAGACTGAACTACAATGAATTTTTCCAGCTGGAGAGGTATAGGATCTATTCAAACTTTCTGTATCACTAGCATTTCTACTGGTTTGGTTTTGTTGCAACGGGCACGCTGCATATAAAGGAAAACACAAATATTTACAAATAGATTTGTCATTTAACATGGAGAAGATACCCTGCTTTTGGAACAGCGGTTTTTCAAGTGTGTTTAAAATTTACTTTCTTAGTAAGTTTGATGCCTCTAGCCTGCTACCAGTCACCCCATGGTGAGTTACCACACCTCACTGACAGTGAGGCTTTGAATACCTCCCTCCCACCCACACCCCCCACCCACCCACACCCCCACCCTATCCGTGGTTCCCACGTGCTGTCACCGAGCACAGTGCAAGTAAGGGAGAGGACAGGCAGGGGATGGGATGAGTGAACCGCATGGTTGCTGTTGGCACAGAAACTGTTAGTGTGAATGGGTGTATCCTAGTGTGTCAGTCTTGGGTAGTACTCTCTGCAATATAAATCCAATTCCTATTTAATTATTCCTTTATGCTATCTTAAATTACAATCTTGGGAGTACACAACTCTCATTTTAGAAAGCTAGCAACTGAAGACAGTATCTATATATATACAGTTTATTCCGGCAAATTCTATCATCGTCTTTTTTCCTGTGCATCTGTATTTTTAACTAAAAAGGTGCGGTAGTGTCTGTTAGAAGTAATAGCTGTCCTGCACTTCCCCTTGATATTTGAAAACAAGAGCAGCCTCGATTTACTTGCAAATCTGCCCCTGCGACCGCTTTGTCCTGAGCTACTTTTGAACACCAGATCAGTGTTTTAGTAACACAGTGCAGCATAGAGAATTGTTTACATTGCTGTTGTACCTGCCCAGTTTACTAACTGCACGTTTGAAGTAGGTAGAAGCATGAATCTGACAGTAAACAATGCCACAGTGGACTCTACGAGGTCTCATCCTTCAGCTGTTCCGAGTAGCAAAGACATGGGTTGTCTCCTTTGTCTCTGGAACTGATGTGGTTGAAAGATACTCTTCAAGAGGAAAAAACCAAGAATTTAATGAGAAAGATAAAGCAGTAGTTATTAAAGGTCTTCAACATGTCCCACCACCAAAAGGCATTAGCTTTTATTACTCAGAATCACTTCTCTTCCTTACAGAAAGAATAAACAGCCCAGCTGACAACAGAAAACAGGAGTCTAAGGCAGAAGAGAAGCTCTCTGGTGAACTGAAAAACCCGCAGGATTTGCCCAAAGCTGCTGCAATGCTGCCCGAGTCGGGGAAGGAGCTGAATCCACCTCAAGATGGAAAACATGTAGCGGGACAAGATGTGTTACAGCCAGCAGCAGAGCAGGCTGCCAGTGAGGAAATTGAGAGGGAGCAGCTCCTAAATTACGACACTAAGCAGGATGACTCTCTCCCTGGAAAGCCTGGTAGGTAACATGTCACATGTTGAGGACAGTAAGAAAACAGGCATGTGGAGTGGGGCGTGATTTCTGCAGCGGTGGTGGCAGCTGGCTGCACCCGGCGTAAGGATCCGTGAGGGCTGGTGCGGGAGGGCCGGTCAGGCCCCACTCAGCAGCCTGTTTCTGCAGCAGGATGCTCCCAGGCCAGGTTCTTGCACACCACCAGAGCAGCCTTTCCTGGCTCCGCTGGCTGTGCAAAGCACTGGGGGAAATCAGCCCCAGAACTTTTTGGCATTAAGGCTTTGCTACGATACGTTGCATTGGAAAAGGATGTCACCTGTCCACAGCACCAACGGGGGGAGAAATACTGAGCATGGGTGCTTTGCAGGTGGTCAGGTTTTCAGCGCTGGCTTCACGATTTGTTCGTTAGGCTGTCCTTTGATAGACTCTGAAATTGTCTGTTTCTTTTCTGTCCATCTGAGTGCTGACTGGATTCTGTTAACTTTCCAGATCCCAAAAGATTCTTTTATGTATTCTTTAGACAGGGCTTACAGCAAAGGCTGCTCTGAAATTTTAACAGTTCAAAAGAAAAAGTAATACGGAAACCTACTCTGGCCAGCAGTTCCTTCTGCAGCCACATAAATTGTGTATGAGATTGTTACAGTAACTGATGTGCAGATGACCTTATGGTATAGCATAAAAGTAATTAGCTTAACAATTTTCCAGACAAACAGGAACACGAAGCGCTGAACAAGGACAAAGATGTCGATTACAATCTGGATGAGAATGAAGCCGAATCGGAAACAGACAAGCAAGCAGCACTTGCAGGGATTGAAAATGGTAAAAAAAAAGTGTTAACCTAAGTACCAGATGTTAAAAACCTTAAAGATGGTATTTTGAACAGTATCTTGTAGCAAATACAGCTCCCAGCCTGTTTGCTCTCTGGGCTTTCCCTCAGGCTGACAGTGTGACCTGTTCTCTGTGCAGCATCACTGAAGCTGCTGTTGAACATGTCACGAGGAGCAACAGCAGCCAGTGTTACTGCACTGTGGAGTACTTAACAGTCCTTCCAGAATTTGCCCTGCTGTGCTCTGGAGCATTTCCTTGATGGAGAACTACCCCTTCTGCCTCTTAAAGAGATTTCTGTGCTTTCTTCTTTTTTTCCCAATTAGTTCAAAACCCTGAAGATACAAAGAACCACTTACCTGATGAGCGACAGAGGTTGTGAGAAACGCACGTCCGTGGTGCAACTTAGTCACCTCATCTTATAAACGCAGCAAGGACGAGAGCAAAGTGATCCGACAACGTTTTGATTATCTTCTCAAGGCTTCAATAAGGGCCCAAATGAAGTAGCATTTTCTTGTGAAGTTTTAGTACTGTTTCAGTGGTGAAAAGAAAGCGATCTTAAATCTCCAGAAGTTTGTTTTACAGCAGGTTGACCTCTGCAATGATTCTTTCCTTCCTACCAATTACAAAGTTGAAACCAGCTAGCAGTAAGTGCAGTAACTTTGAAGTCAGCTAACTTGTAGAGTCATACTACGGAATGTGTGTAGATGAGAACAAGTCCTCTGCCAAGGACAGCTCTCTGCCATGAGCAGCGTAGAGAAATCCCCAGCCGAGGTTTAAGAGGAGCTAACTTAACTTGACTCAATTGGGAGGGATGAAAAATGGCCCGTGCCACCAGGCTACCTTTGTGCCTGTTCCGGCACCTTCCTACTGCAGTTATATAGTCAGAAAGTACGGCTGTAGCCCTCAGATACTATGCAGTGTATTGTCCTGAGCCTCCTAAGTGAAACTGCTAGCTTACACCATCTGCAGCCAGGCTGGAACACTGTCCTGGTTGTGTCTCTGGACTGTAGCTTAAAAGAAAAAATAAATAAATAGAGATTCCACTTGTACTGCCTTCTGGCTCAGCTATCAGCAGGAGAGCAGGGTGGTTTCTCTGGAAGTGCTGGAGCTGTTGCACTCCTGATCACAAAATGAGTGCTACAGAGTGGTTTGGTTACCACTAACTTGCACAAGTGCAGAGTGTAAAAATTCCAACTCCTGAACTCCGCATTGCCAAAACCCACCCAAAATGGCATGCTACCGACTGCCCGTTACTCCACCCAGCCACCATCTTCTGCCAAGAAGGGGAAAGGCAAACACTTGCCTTAATGAACAGCGATCTCAGCTCTTCCAAGTGACTCATGATCTCTGCCAGACTCCGGGGGGGGTGGCGTAAATCAGACTATGCATTTAGCAGACAGCTCAGTGTCTCCCATGAGTGAAGCTGTAGGTGTTGTTACGTTGTGTGTAAACACAGGACTTACCACAGCGTTAGCATCCCCCGTGGTCTTTGGCCCCACTGTAACTTGTTGAATGCAAACTAGAAACCAGTTTGCCTTTGCTCACCTGCAGATGCCCTCTAAGACACCCTTAACTGCAGTGCTGCCTGCACGGTGTGTGCTGCCTGCACGGTGTTGCAGCCAGCTGTTTCCGAGGTTGCGTTTCTGTCTGGTCTCAAGACTGACACCTGGGTGTGGAGCAGCCTATGCAAGCGTGAACCAACCTCCTTCGAGACAGCACAGGAGCAGACAGACATGGTTAAGTTCCTAGCTGTTGGTTCCATTTCAGAAAGCTACAACCTGTCTTGGCTTTCTCTCAGCGCATTTAATTTTGGAACTACTTCTCTGAGGCATCATTCCTCACGCTTGCAACTCCTGTACATTAAGATGCCTAAACATGCAAGTGGAAGGTTGGTTCTCTTCTGTTGGAAATTAGAATGATTTGTCTCCAAGCCAAGGGGCAGAGCTCAAGTCAGATGCTGTGTTTTAGATTAACAGGTTACTGACAGACTTGCTGTGTTTAACTTGAATTCTCCTAAGACAGGCACTAACTTCCATCACTGAGTTCTTGGGTACTCAGGTTTTTTTCACCGTTTAATCTGGACTTACCTGGTCTGGGCTACTACAGGCAATACAGCAGGGCACTCAACTGCTTGTAAGCAGGACAGCAAAGGTGGTACGAGCATGGGAAACCTGAGCTACCCAGGATTTGGGTTTTGTTTTTTTCCAAATAACAGCATGTTTCAACATGAAAATATTTGCCCATATTCAGAGTAAAAGGGGCACTTTTTTTATGATTCACTCTGCAAACAATTACATGACTGACACAAAGTTAATTGTGAATTTATTGATTGTTCAAAGAGCATATATTCCAACAGTAAACACTATTCAAATAGAAGAAATGGCTTTGACTTGATGCTGGTAAAATTCCAAACAAGATTCTTAAGGTAATTAACATACCACCCAAGAATTCTTTTAAAACATTTTTACAATATCCCTGTATAGTATGCAAACCTGACAGGGCTTCTCACTACCCAGCCAGGTGTCCCCTCCATAAACCAGACCACCTCTGTACAAGGCTCACTTGTTACACCTCTGACAGAAGGATCCAAAAACCTGTGCAAGAGCAATGTTCTGAAGCATAAATTTTGGATTTGGATGTGGAACTGTTGGAGAGGGTTCAGGGGAGGGCCACAAAGATGATTACAGGGCTGGAGCACCTGCCCTATGAAGAGAGGCTGAGGGAGCTGGGCTTGTTCAGCCTGGAGAAGAGAAGGCTGCGGGGGGACCTCATTGCAGCCTTCCAGTACCTGAAGGGAGCTTATAAGCAGGAGGGGATTCAACTTTTTAAAAGGATAGACAATGACAGGACAAGGGGGAATGGATTAAAACTAAAGGAGGGAAGGTTTAGATTAGATATTAGGGGGGAGTTTTTTACAGAGAGAGTGGTGAGGTGCTGGAACAGGCTGCCCAGAGAGGTGGTGGATGCCCCATCCCTGGAAGTGTTCAAGGCCAGGTTGGCTGGGGCCCTAGGCAACCTTGTGTAGATCCAGGCCTGAGGTTGGTGGCCCTGCCTGTGGCAGGGGGGCTGGGGCTCTGTGATCCTTGGGGTCCCTTCCAACTCATACCATTCTATGATTCTATGATAAAGGCAGGCAGTCTTGCTCTCAGTGGCTTCGACTGCTGCAGGAACAGCAAAGCTCTAGCAGATAAGAGGACTGTGTCTTTCATTTGATTTTAAAATTCTATATAGATGTTTAGTTGAATGAGACTCATTTGGAACTGTGGTTTATCTACGTAGCAGTGTGTATCACTAGAAGTTTTAGCTGTGTGAGGCAGGGAAGGCTGCTTTCCTGTAATCATTCTGGGGTTAAATTAACACTTGTCCTTGATTTTTAAAAAAAAAAGTAAGCCTGATCGATTTTAGATAAGCATTTTAAAATAAAAGGAAGCTTCTTTATGGTGTGTTCACTTTATTCTGTACAATTCATCCACTTCTAATGTTAATGAAAATGGGAAAGATTCTTTCCCACTTTCTTAGTTTTACAAGTGATGCAGAACGTTTTTTCCCCCCTTTTACTCGCAGCTTCCTCTGGATAAATACTGAAGGGTGTCCTTGAGCTGCTGTCATATAGGTCAAGATTTTTAGAGAGGAAATATTCTTTGAGATTGTTTACAAGAAGGCAATGAAAGCCAGGTGGAACCAGTTCCGCATCTTTACCACATTTTCCAGGACTTTTCTGGCAGTGATACATAAGTATTTGAGTGTATTAATCCTGACAATAAGCAAACAAGTAAAATGGTATGCAGCCTCCTCACATCTACAAGCACAGGAGGAAAGAACTTCAAGTAAGGAAAGGGTAGGGTTGAGACTCCTGTTTGGGGTTTCTACCTGTATCAACCAATAGAGAAGGCAGCAGGAGTAGCAGCACTGCAGTCAAAACAAGGTCATGCAAGAGCTGACGAAGCAAGGGAACAAGTGGGAATCTCTCCTATGCGATGGCAAAGTAAGAACTGCATTGAAATACAGCTGCAGAGTAGTTAAAATACATTCCTATGTCATGTTCCTATGTGACTACATACATACCACAAAAAGTAAAGGAACAAACTGCAACTAGAAGTGATGTAAGCCACTTCTGTCTTCAGGACTTCCATGTTTCAGACAAAATACATCCTAATTTTCAGTAAAAGTGACTGAATTCAGTGCAGTAGGAGCTAAATGACAAATTTTCATCAGCTCTTAATTCCTATGAGTTGTTTTAGTTTGCAGGACTTGGCAAAAAAAGAATCTGGTTCTCCTTGCAAAGTGCACAAATTTAATGCAATTCAGTTAGAAGTATGGTGACCCAGAATTTCAGTGGCTTGGCTATTCCTATTGGACATGAGGGCCTACTCCATTATTTTCATCAAATTCTTAAAACCCTAAGCTGCTGTTTTCCATCAGAGCTTATTCATAAAGATTATAACATCGGTAAAAATCCATACAACACAAAAAAATACAGCATTCTTCCTACAATAATACAGTAAAAACCACTTTAAAGCAGCAGTTGTCATTCAAATCACGGAGAAGTGGCAGACTAGATATCCATTTATCCTGGAGATCCCTCTCAGTTCAGGTACAGTACTTGATACTCCCGTCTTATAGCTGGTACCCAATTCACAAGTTACACTTCAAGTATCCTAACAGTAACCTCTGGTGTTTCAAACAAGCTTCACAACTGGAAAATATTTATGAGGGGAGAAGTCGAATTCTGGAGGAACCTGTAAAATAAAAGATTTAAAATGTTACACCACAAAAACACATAGTAACGAGTTTCCCACATCTAAGAACAACTGCAACAGCCATTTCCAAAGGAGAAACTGCTTTCCCAGTTCTTTTAAGAGTTCAAGCTACTGTGGCCTGAGTTGGCCCATACATTCAGCTTGCAAGGGGTCTCTGGTAGCCCTCTGTGTAATATGACGTTCTGTGTTCAATGTGGGGACATTTTCTTACCTTGGAGTCCTTCTTGTGGCCCCCTGCCAGCAGCTTCATGACCACAATATTTGGTTTAGCAACTTTTAAAATTCGATTGATCTAAACAGAAAACAGCAAGAAGTTTTCAAGTGAAAGCATGTGACCTCAAAAGACACTCAAAGGCTCACATTCTCTAACAACAGTCAACAGTCCTCTTACCCCATCAAGTTTAACAGAGATCAAGGCATTTTGGAGCTGCTCTGAAGTACAACAGCAGGATTAATGAAATTTAATG
The DNA here is from genome assembly GCA_020800305.1 of Porphyrio hochstetteri. Lineage (NCBI taxonomy): Eukaryota > Metazoa > Chordata > Aves > Gruiformes > Rallidae > Porphyrio > Porphyrio hochstetteri. Next base: position 46,081,171 of record CM036938.1, on the reverse strand, counting down.
AAAGGGGCATTTATTTTAATAGCCAATCTTTTTGCCCAGCAGACCATGGAATCCACTGCTCTCCCTGCTTACATTCAGAAATCATTACAACTACGGCAACCTGCACTCATCCAAATCAAGGCTTACGCAGACTCTAGCAATCTATGCCCAGCACTGTGACATGAGAAGGGGAAACGCAAGTAACAGACTGGTGGCTCTTTGCAGGGAGGTGCTCTGGGTACACCTGAAGCTACTGCTAAGCACCCTGGTTAGCCTCAGTCAGATAGCTCGTGTGAGTACCGCTGAGATCCCTAAGACAGGTATGGATTCCTTAGCTCTCAGGAGAACTGTTCTTAACCTGCTCATGCAGCAGCACAAGCATCCTCCTTGATCCAAGATACAGTCAGACACTTACTTTATAGGCTATGGACAGAGAGGGAAAAATTCTTATTTGTGTTTACAGCCCAGTGAAAAACTGGTCCAGAAAACAAGTGCCAGACTCAATCCTCTCTTCAGCCTGATGACATTCAAACTTATTTTTCCCACCTCTCGGGAGGGGTACACGTGAATTACCCAGTTCCAGGTAAGTGAGGCAGACATGTGCCGCTTTCTTGTTAAAGCTGACAGGCTTGTATAACCAGGACAGCAACATGCAAACAGGAACTATGTTGCTATCAGCAGGGAGAAGTTTTGGAGCTGTGGGTACAACACTGATTACGTTATCTCCTGTTGAAACAAACCACTGCTAGGATGCCACCACCCGCCTCTGTCCACCCCTTAATCACAGCACTCAGCTTTACCCAGTATTTTGACAAAGTACATTCAGGCAGATCCAGGTGAAAGTAACACACACACACTCTTAGAAGCAAATACTCCCCCTTCCAGTACTGCAGTCTTACCTCATTGTCTGGATTAGGGATATTCTCAAGAATCATTTTAGCTTGCTGGAAGTGTTTGCTAGCTGCCATGTAGAGATCTGATGACTGAGGCGGTGGACTGTATTTATTCAAATCAGACATTTCCTAGTGTGTTGCAGAAATATATAAATAATATATTAAAATCAGTTGTCCACAAATTCAATTTTCATTACCTTAAATGAAAACAAGTTACTGTATTAAAGGAAAAAAAGTTATGTCAACTAAACACTATTTTAAGAATAAATACTGAAATCACAGAGTTGGAAGGGGCCCATAAGCATCATCAAGTCCAACTCCTGGTTCCACCCACGGCCAGCCAGGTCAGAGCATGGGACTGAGTGCATCACCCAGACACTTCCGGAACTCAGTCAAGCTCTGGGCTGTGACCACTTCCCTGGGGAGCCTGTTCCAGTGTCCAACCACCCTCTCATTAAAGAACCTCTTCCTAATATCCAGCCTAAACCTCCCCTGTCACAGCTTCATGCTGTTCCCTTGGGTTCTATCACCGGTCACCAAAGAGAGGAGATCAGCACCTGCCCCTTCGCTCCCCCCATCAGGAAGCCACAGACCATGATGAGGTCTCCCCTCAGCCCCCTCATCTCCAGGCTGAACAAGCTAAGGGTCTTCAGCCTCTCCTCGTAAGATTTCCCCTCCAGACCCTTCCCCATCCTCACAGCCCTCCTCTGGACACTCTCCAATAGTTTTATATCTCTCTTGTACTGTGTGTGGTTTTGGGCGTTACAGGACCTGAGGTGAGGCCACCCCAGTGCAGTGTAGAGCAGGACAATCCCCTCCCTGCACCAGCTGGCCATGCCGTGCTTGATGCACCCCAGGATACAGTTGGCCCTCCTGGCTGCCTGGGCACACTGCTGGCTCATGTCTAATTTGCTGTCCACCAAGACCCCCAAATCCCTCTCAGCGTGGCTGGCCTCCAGCGTCTGATCCCCCAGGCTGGATGTGCAGCCAGGGTTGCCCCTTCCCAGGGGCAGAACCCAGCACTTGCCCTCGTTAAACTCCATGCAGCAGGTGACTGCCCAGCTCTCTGATCTGTCCAGGTCTCTCTGCAAGGCTTCTCCACCCTCAATGGAGTCAACAGCTCCTCCCAATTTGGTGTCATCTACAGATTTACTTAAGACACCCTCTAGTCTTGTGTCCAGGTCATTTATGAAACTGTTAAAAAGAACTGGCTCTAAAACAGAGCCCTGGGGAACCCCAGTAGTGACTGGCCACCAGCCAGATGTAACCCCATTTACTGTCACCCTCTGGGCCCGACCCACCAGCCAGTTGCCCACCCAACACATTATGGCTTTGTCTAGTTGTGTGCTGGACCTTTTGTCCAGCAAGATGCTGTGAGACACAGTATCAAAAGCCTTGATGAAACCCAAACCAGTAACATCAAGTGGGTTCCCTTGGTCAGCCAGCTGGGTGACCTTGTCGTAAAAGGAAATCGGATTGGACAGACAGAGCCTCCTCTCCTGAACCTGTGCAGGCTGAAACTAAAAACACCTATTTAAAATGGCAAATAGCAAGCAGCAATAGGTGCTTAATGATTATATTTTCGTGCCAAAATGCAAAAAACTTCTCGTACTCTTTATAAAACAATCCCCCTCCCAAAAAACTTGCCATTCATTTGCTTGAACAGTGTCATATATCATCAGGGTGTGGAATTATAGGAAAAAATACAAGAGGGAAAGAAGCACATGATATTGAATACTGAAGTTTATAGCAAGTGAGATACTCAAATTTCCTTTCACATGTTTGTTTGGTTTTCTTTAATTAGGGATAAAGAAACCTTCAATGACAAGGAAGAATCCACAATAATCTTAATCCCCACTACAAGTGTTCCCAACACTAAATTAGGGATTGCAACCAGCATACACGATAGTACAGTCTCAGTTCCAACAGACCTTTGGAACCTTCAGTCTGGCCACCAAAGTGTAAGTTCCAGAAGCAGCGTGCAGGCTTCCGCACTGAGGCAGTGTAACCCCTTGAAACAGAAGAGGCGAGGGGCCAGCGGGGTGAGTAGCAGGTTACTGCGAACACCCAGGGGAACACAGGCCAACACGGTCTTCTGAGCACAAGTGAGACAAGCTTCCTATGGGACTATGTTTGCTGAGTACAGCCAGCAGGCAGGGAAAGGTTATCATCCTACACCGGTATCTGCACTGTAACATCTCTAATATTGCACCCACTGTTGGATCCAGCTCAGTTCAAGACAGACACTGAGACGGGGAGGTGTCTGGGGGCCTACAGCACATAACCGACCAGGAGAGGCCAATGCACCTGGACTTTTCAGTCAGACAAGAAGGAAGCTAATGGGTAACCTTAACAGCAGCCTACAACTTAGTAAAAGGCAACTGCAAAGTTGTCAGAAGACAAAAGGTCCTTGTTAACAGCAGACTATGCAATGAGTGGCGAGGCCATAGGAAAAAAGTGATTGAGGGCCACACTACTCTGGTTATCCAAAGACTAAATGGATCCAAAGCAGGAACTGGATCGGGTTAACCAGAGAGGCCAGTACTTCTCCATCCTCTGTTTTTTTCAGACTTGACAAGACACCTCTGATGTGACCTATAAGGTACTTACTTCAAGAAGACTGGACAAGACATGCCTCATAACTGGTCCCTGCCAATCAACTCTTCTGTGATCTAACACTCAGAATCACTTCTGTTTCATTTTCCTGTTTGCCTCCTCCAGTAATCAAAATGTGCTGCTATAGGAACCACAGCCAAAAGCTCAGTCCACAGACTTTCAAGATATTTAATTTTCACACAAACCAACACAAGCATCTCATAACCCCCCACTTCAGACCAATTTTTAAACCTCTAGGAGTCTAATTTTAGTAAGAACTCAAAGCAATATATTTTCTGTGCACAGAGCTAAAGCTAGAATTCCTTGCTGTTTCAACTTAGGCTTCAATATGAACTTTGAGATATTAAAGTCTCTTTTTACAATGACAATGCCTAAAGCAGGTGAGCAAATGACTCTCATAAAGGCCACGACCGGCACCACGTTTTTAAGGTAACTCACTTTAAACTGCAGGTAGTGGACTGGGGGTGGTGTGATAACACTGTTGAATGGAGCAAACCGGTGTTCGTACCGAACTTGTTCACTGTCCAGTTCAAACTTTGGTTTTCTTACTTTGCCATCCATATCAAATGCAATCATTGTCTAAAAGAGGGAATGGATAAATACAGTGAAAAGTGTTAGCTTTACATCATATTTTGCTGTGAGCAAGATGAAAGTTATGACTTTGCTACAACTGGAAGGACAGAAACATAGAGGAGAATTTACCATATGATGTCATGGATTTTATTTCCAGTCCCTCTAACAACACACAGGACATGCAATGTGTGCTTGATTCTTAGCACCAAAAACCTCCCCGCAAAACCGAACCCACTGTTTAGCAAGCACAAATAAATTACCTTGTACATCCCAGCACACATATTTTGGTAGGCTTGACTCATGGTGATCTCCCTGCTGAGAGGGCGAACTGCAAGTTCCAAATAAAAATTTGTGGTTTCTTGGTTTTTAAATTCAGTGTAAGTACACACACTAACTTCCTATCAAAACACCTCTTTCAAGTTTTCAGAAAGTGACATAATTCTCAATTATAACAAGAAACTCTCTAGCTTAAAAAGTCTGGGCATGCCTTTCTGCTCACCTGGCTCCTGATGGCACAAACTACCTCAGACACGCTTAGCGGTCAGATGAACACTATACTGCTAACAGTGAAATAGACTGCTCCAGCCAGTCACAGCACTGTGTGTCACTATACAACACTAAACAGTAGTCTAGAACTTAAAGGTTGCAGCTGTGAAGACTGTTGGCTTAGTTAATGGGTTTTTAAGTTTCAAGACCAACAGGTTAAAGCATTTCCATCCTAGTTAAGAAAGATTTTTATCCTGAAAATACTCCTTTGAAGTCCCATTTGGCTTCCAGTGCTTAACTAGTGCCAAACTGCCCTGCACTCAGTGCCTTTCTAGAAAGTACAAAATACAGTAGCAATTTCCTTAATTTCTAGAGACAAGCGAGTTAATCACATCTCACAAGGCTCAGCACATGACACAAGTGGCGAAGCTGACAATGGCAGTGAGTTGGGTTTTTCTGAAAGACCCATTTAAAAGTAACAAATAAATAAATAAATGGGGAATTCTTACGCAGTGACTGACTTTTTTTATTCGCAAAGTTTTCAGCCTTCATAAACTTTGGGACACTTTCCCTGCCTACATTAGTGTTGAGCTTTCAATAGTTAATCTACACCTGGGTACCTTTTTTCTTCTTCTTTGTTTTCTTACTGCTGCGGCCTTTCTGTTGCTCCTCCATTATTCTCTCCTCTGCCATTTGAGAGCTGTCAGCGCGGCTCAGTGTCGACATCAGCCAGGCATACAGGAACTCTGACAGGTACCTGGAGTTAAAACACCCCAGCACAGAGCTGTGACATACTGCAGTACACAACGTATTCACAACGCACACCAGCACGCCAAGCTGTTTACTGAAATAACTGATAGCAAAGGACAACTATTAGGGTAGTTAAACTCTTTGTTTTGCATTACTGCAATCAACAGATAAGGCTCTGTTCTGTGGTGCGTATTCTGTTGGGTTTTTTCCAAAATGAGATTGTACAGGTTCAACCACAGACAGCTCGAGGAATGTAGCCTTCTTACACGTTTACGAAGTGAAGTCTAACCTGAGTATTTTGAAACCCATATAAGATCAGTATTTTTTTATTGAATTCTTACTTCCCTCAGCAAATTAAGAGCTTTTTAAAAAAGGTAGTGTGTTATTGCCTCTTCTACTTCCGTTCTCTACTTATTTTGAGAAACAAGGTTATTAATCATTTGTTTCAAGCTTAAAAAGCCATGAATTATTAAATAAAAGGGCCAAACCCACAGGAACAAGAGGTTCACACACAAGTCTTAAATTAAGAGAAATGTTTAATTTAAGAGAAATGTTCAGGGAGCTAATGTGTAAACTCAAAGGGAAACAGAAGGTTTATGAACTATGGAAACTGGGTCTGTGCACCTGGGAGGAATATAGGGATGTTGTCAGGGCCTGTAGGGATGCGACTAGAAAGGCTAAAGCCCGCTTGGAGATGAAACTGGCAAGGGACATAAAGGATAATAAAAAGAGTTTTTTCAGATACGTGAATAGTAAGAGGATGACCAGGGATAATGTAGGTCCCTTGCTGAATGAGGCGGGTGTCCTGGTAACAGGTGATGATGAGAAGGTGGAGATACTGAATGCCTTCTTTGTCTCGGTCTTCACTCCAAAGGCCCCTCGGGACCCGCAGATCCTGGATGAAAGTAGGAGTGTTTGGGGAATGAAGAGCTTCCCTCTGGTTGAGGTGGGGGTGGTCCAGGAGTGGCTCAAAGGGATTAATGCAAACAAATCCATGGGCCCGGATGGGATACATCCACGTGTGCTGAGGGAGCTGGCGGAAGTGATTGCAGGGCCGCTTGCTGTCATCTTCGACAGCTCTTGGAGAACAGCAGAAGTACCTGAGGATTGGAGGACAGCCAATATCACTCCAGCCTTCAAATAGGGCAAGAAGGAGGAACCTAACAATTATAGGCCAGTCAGCCTCACTTCTGTCCCTGGGAAGGTGATGGAACAGCTTGTTCTGGATGCCATCACCAAGCAACTGGAAGAGAAGAGGGTCATGAGGAGCAGTCAGCATGGATTCACCAAGGGGAGATCGTGCTCGACCAATCTCATAGCCTTCTATGATCTCATCACCGGCTGGGTGGATGGAGGGAGAGCAGTGGATGTCATCTACCTTGACTTCAGCAAGGCTTCTGATACTATCTCCCATGACATCCTGATAGGAAAGCTGCGAGATCATGGGATAGATGAGTGGACAGTGAGGTGGGTTGAGAAGTGGCTGTCAGACCAGGCTCAGAGGGTCGATCAGTGGAGCAGAGTCTGACTGGAGGCCTGTGACTAGCGGTGTTCCCCAGGGCTCGGTGTTGGGTCCAGTCCTGTTTAGTATCTTCATCAACAACCTTGATGAGGGAATAGCATCCACCCTCAGCAAGTACCTGATGATACAAAGCTGGGAGGGGTGGCTGACACACAGGAACACTGCGCTGCCATCCAGCCAGACCTGGACAGGCTGGAGAGCTGGGCAGGGAGAAACCAGATGAGGTTTAATAAAAACAAGTGCAAAGTCTTGCACCTGGGAAGGAATAACCATCTGTATCAGTACAGGCTGGGGGATGACCTGCTGGAGAAGAGCTCTGTGGAGAAGGACCTGGGGGTCCTGGTTGGTGACAGGTTGTCTATGAGCCAGCAGTGTGCCCTGGTGGCTAAGAGGGCCAATGGGATCCTGGGATGCATCAGGAAGAGTGTGGCCAGCAGCTTGAAGGAAGTGATCCTCCCTCTCTACTCTGCCCTGGTCAGGCCCCACCTGGAGTATTGTGTCCAGTTCTGGGCTCCCTGGTATAAAAAAGACAGGGATCTCCTGGAGAGAGTCCAGAGAAGGGCTACGAAGATGATTAAGGGCCTGGAACATCTCCCCTATGAGGAAAGGCTGAGTGAGCTGGGACTGTTCAGCCTGGAGAAAAGAAGACTGAGGGGGGACCTAATTAATGTTTATAAATATCTTAAGTATGGGATGCAGGGGGAATTGGCCAGCCCCTTTTCAGTCATCTGTGGAGACAGGACAAGGGGCAATGGCTGTAGATTGGAGCACAGGAAGTTCCGCACCAACATGTGGAAGAACTTTTACACAGTGAGGGTGACAGAGCCCTGGGAGAGGCTGCCCAGGGGGGTGGTGGAGTCTCCTTCTCTGGAGATATTCAAGACCCATCTGGACGCCTATCTGTGCAATATGAGCTAGGGAGCTGCTTTGGCAGGGGGGTTGGACCTGATGATCTCTCAAGGTCCCTTCCAACCCCTACAATTCTGTGATTCTGTGATTCTGTTTAAGACCAGTTTCTTAAGTGGAACAGGTCCAATAAATCTCTTGACTGACTTCAAATCAAAAGGAGTAAGGGGAAAAAAATTAAATACGGCAAATTACAGATCTAGAGCACATGAAGAAGTATTACTTTGCAAGAAGCAATAATTCAGAATAAAAATGTCTGAGACATAATTATGAGTTTCATTTGCACATTTCCACTCAAATTTGCTCTTTTTTGTTCTTCTCTTACAGGAAGGAGATATGCAGTTGACAGGGCAGTTCCAATTAGGAATGATTTTATTAAAGTAGTTGGGAGAAACGCGGGCACATAAAAATACCCGTCTTAGCTACCTGAAGGTGGCAATGCTCTTTAAATATGTAATAACAAGTTCTCTTTATCTGTAGTATTATTCTCATTTAATGCTTTTTCCGCTAATCAAACAGTACAAAAACATAGTAAGATGAATTTCAAGTAATTTGAATTTGACTAATCTCTCAAAGAAGGCTTACACCTTACCTAGTAAGAATTTACTGCTAGCTTCACAGAAAAAAACCCAGAACACCAAAGCACAGGATCATTTAAACATAGGAAGGTTCAGCATAAAATTTTTAATGCTGAATCAAAAATGAAAATCATCTAAAATCATTCACCTTTTGGACCTAAGCCGCCAACTATGAAAAGCAGTTAATGTGAACGGAACTTTGACTCCATATAATGCAAACATTTTCACTGAAGGCAGGTGCCTTTTCAAATATGCTTGGAGAGTAAGGGTTTTTTTTACCTAGTCACCTTTCAGATTACAGTCACAACTTGGAACTCTGGAGATCTTTTTAAAAATACTATGGATTGACAAGACTGTTCGTCTTGGTACTACAAAGACAGAAAATAATAAAGGAAACTGCTTTCCTCCTGCACTGTTATCTGCCAAAATCAGCATACTGTCCATTCACTGGCATTAGAAGACACTTTTTAAAGAAGTTAAACAGAAAGCAGATTACTATTCCAGTAAAAAACCCAACATTAAGTCTAGAGAGAAGACAACAGATTTTTTTTCCCCTCAACTTCGGACCTTACAAATAGGTAAGCACTGTGCTGAGCAAGTTTGAGATTAAGAAAAAAATCATAGTTGAAGGCCCTACATTAGCAATTATAGCTCTGTGAGATCATCCCTCCTCCAACAGCTGTCAATAAAGTGGCCTCTTACCAATAAATGTAGTAATACTCATGCATGCTGTACAGTTCCAACTCAAAGCCGCTGAGAAGATACTGTATCATAATGCGAAGGTTATGGTACAGGACCCAGGTGCCCAAGCAGGCCAGATGTTGCCTCTGCGGTTCCTGCTTCAGTAACATGCTATGGAGTGCAGCGTCAACCTTCTCTGCCTAATGAAACAGGGAGCAGAGGAACAGGGGGGGAAGAACACATGCCTGAAACAGCATCCAAGTTCTGTCAGAACTAAAATCTGAACAAAATCTGAATACAAACTGGGTCAGTAACACCACCCTCCATACTAAGACAGAAATAGATTTTTACAGATATTGCCCTCTACAGCTCTCAAAACTGCAAAGTTACTCAAACAAGAAAATTCTGCTGCACAATGAAAAAATATTCTCTACAGTGATACAGAAATAACATTAGACTTTTAAAGTTTTAATTTTAAACGTATTTTTATATATTTTTAACAGTCACATAAGCACTGAAACTCAGAACCCATTACAAGCCGTTTTCAATTTTGCTATATTGGCAATAATAAGTTTTAACATAACTGCACTGACATATTAAATGTACAAACTTAACATGCAAGAAGCAGAGTGGCCCATAAAAAGTAATCTTATGGAAGACAAAGTCTTCCAGTTAGTATCACCATTCCTGAATAAATCAGCCCATGTAACCTGACGCAAAGTAAAAAACCCCAAGTAGTGCATCTCAGCTGCAGTACTGCAACAAACTCTCAGCCAAACCACCTTGAAAGAAGCTGGAGCACACAGAATCTTTCCCCCCAACTCCAAGCCCCTTGACTGTCCTCCCTAGCATGCAGAACTTGGAAAATGTTTTTATTACATTCCTAGTATTTCTTCAGCAGTCAATTTCTGGCAAGTGAAAACAAACCTTTCCTGTGACCTTTCACTCACAGCTCTTGAACAATGTTTAAAATCAGTTAGAGCATATATTTTTAAGACTTAATATCTAATTTGCATGTGTTTTTTAAAACCATTATAAAATTTTGCAGCTATACTAGCTATAAACCTGAATTTTCAAAGGTGTCTTGCGAATATGGCTCACCCTCTCTCTCTGGTTACATCTTGAGTCTGACAGCTCCAAGCAAGACACAGACTACAAGCAGTGGAATTACCATGGAATTGCAGACATCACAGCAGGTTTAACTTAATCCAACAAGTAGACTTGAAGGAATCTTAAAAAAATGTAGTATCATTTTGTTCAATAGATCTAACGAAGCCTTTACATGCATTCTACAGACAGACTTCCTGGGCTGCATTTCAGGAATTCCTGTCCTGAAGACTTTAGGACAAACAGAAGAGTTGCTTTGTTTATCTAGAATTTAGTACCACATGCTCCACTCTGGTAGGAATATTCCTGGAAACAGAAGTTTGCTGGCCTGCTGCCTAGGACATTACCTCATCCTGGAGGGTGGCAAATTCCTCGAGAATGTGACCCAGCTTATCTCTCTGACGAGCTCTATTGTGTCCATGGATTTGAATCAGACTACAGAATGGCTGGAAGAACAAAGTGTAGCTGTAAGTTTTCAACAGAACCTTGAAACATCTATTTCGGCATCTGTTCTGTGCATTTATTGCTAGGAGGTAGGTTCCTTGAGGTTCCCCACAGAGCGCAAGTCTGTAGGAAAGCAAGGTCCCTAGAGTGAGTCAAGAGTCCATTTTTCTCTGAACACAAGTTGTGGGAGCACCCTTCAGGAATCTGATCAGAACAGAATGCTTGAGGTAAGAACTATTGCTTATGCCTAAATCCATGCACCCAGGTGGCCAAGAGCATCCTGGCTTATGTTAGGAATGGTGTGGCCAGCAGGACTAGGGAAGTGATCATACTCCTGTGCTCAGCACTGGTGAGGCCACAGTTCGAGTGCTGTGTTCAGCTTTGGGCCCCTCACTACAAGGAGGGCACTAAGGTGCTGGAGTGTGTCCAGAGAAGGGCAACATGGCTGGTGAAGGATCTGGAGCACAAGTCTTAGGAGGAGCAGCTGAGGGAACTGGGGTTGTTTAGGTTGGAGAAGAGGAAGCTGAGGGGAGACCTTATCACTCTACACAACTGCCTGAGGGTGCAGCCAGGTGGGTGTCAATCTCTCTTCCAAAGTAAGAGGTGATAGGATGAGAAGGAATGGCCTCAAATGTGAGGGGAGGTTTAGATTGGATATTAGGAAAAATTTCTTCACTGGAGAATTGGAACAGGCTGTCCAGGGAAGTGGTTGAGTCACCATCCTTGGAGGTATTTAAAAGATCTGCAGATGTGGTGCAGACATGGTACAGTGGTGAGCTTGGCAGTTTTAGCTTAACAGTTGGACTTGATGATGTGAAGGATCTTTTCCAATCAAAACAACTGGATTCCATGATTTTCTTAGATTTTCACTGTGCTGCATATATTAAAAATCCCTTAACTGGAGAGAATGTAAAAAAAAGTTAATTTTACTAGCCGTATGCTTCTGTTTTGTGACATGAAACTACTCTGTGAAGAGGAAGTAGGTGAGGATTTCTAACAAAAGGAAACGTTAGTCAAAAACCTAGGAGCTTAATACAGGAAAGAAACAGCAATAATTATGCTGGCCTTTTAAAACATTTCACAATTTTAACATGGCCAGCTGCTGCAATTTTGCCTTTAAGTCAGGTGTCTAAAATAAATGGTTTCATTTTCAGATGTAAGCAAGTCTTTATCAAGTGCTCGTGTACTGATAAACATGCTGTAATTGGAATGAGCGCTTACCCGAACGCAATGTGTCACAAAGGAGTCGATGTAGTCCTTCGCCTGGTGATTATTATACAGGCAGCACCTAGAAGGGAAATACCCATGTACATACATATGTTTATCATGTCACAAGTACATAGCACAAAATTTAAAAAGAAACGTGAGTGCAGCACCAGCAACTGACTCCTTCATATGGAAGCACTAATTAGTACAAAATATAGTGACACCGAAACGCATGCAAGTAAAATCAAGATCCACTTACTTTGGAGATAGTACTGGAGGACTGACAAAAGACCTTAAAGCATCTTTTACCATGTCTTGCATGAGGTGAGTGCCAAATACCTTCTTGTTATCTACCAGAAAAGTTGTCTGAAAGCAAGAGTTTTAGAAACATGTTTTAAGTCAAAATTAATGCTTTAGACATAACTAATGGAAAGCTCTTACAGTACCTATATTGCATCAGAAACTTGTAAAATCACTTTAGGAATTAAAATGGTTCAGCTAGGTACCAGGTTACAGACTTGGGAACAGAGGCATATTGAGATCTGTCACCTACTGGATATTCCCATGACACAAAATACAGCTCTATTACTTGCATAAGAAAATGACTTTGTTTCCTCAACTTCAAAGATTATTAATCCGACAGATGTTTCTGAAGATTAACATAAAGTAGATCATGCAGTTTACCTGGAGGCAAACAATAAATCTTCAGACTAACACAGATGTTTTTTCCTATCACTACAGATACCATTGCTTTCATGACTTGTGTCTGCTGCTAACTTCACTTTCCCCCACACAAGGGCTGTGTCCCTTTTTTACATGGTTCTTCAGCAACTGGAGAAAAAACTCTACTGTCAGGCCCCCACAGCAATGTGCAAACACGTGTAGTGGGAAGCCAGAACACACACAGTATGAAAACACATCACTTGCCAATATGTTGTATTCCCTCAGCTCTATATACAGTTTAACTGGAATCAAATGGAAAGAAGTTCTGACCACAGGGACACCCTACTCAAATAAAAAACCTCCTAGAAGGGATTTTATTTTACTCTAAGTAATATGTTCATAGAATCATAGAGCTGTCTTGGTTGGAAGGGATCCTTTAGATCACCAACCACCACTAACCAATGCCCCTCAACACCACATCCAACCATCTTTTAAATACCTCTAGGGATGGAGACTCCACCACTTCCCTGGGCAGCCTGTTCCAATGCCTAACAACCCTCTCTGTGAAGGCATTTTTCCCAATATCCAATCTAAACTTGATGACACTTCCTCTTGTCCTATCACTTGTCACCAGGGAGAAATGGTCGGCCTCCGTCTCTCCACAATCTCCTTTCAGGTAGCTGCAGAGAGCAATTAGATCTCCCCTCAACCTCCTCTTCTCCAGACTAAACAACCCTGGTTCCCCCAAGGTATTTTCAAGGTAAGTGATGCAACAAGAAGAAAATTAGTAGCCTGTCCTGCCACGGCTATCAGTTTTACTGCTGTAGCAATAGAGGCAGACTACACACGAAATTCAGTCCAAACAAGGACTACAAACAAAAACACCAGCCCCAAAATGAGACAGCATGCAGAGCACAGCATAAAAATGCTTTTACAGGCCCTGTTTTATGGCAGAGACAAAACGTTAACACTTTTGTGTTCAAATTAGCATGCACTACCATGTTCTAAACAGTAGTACTTAGAAATGTGTTACAAAAATTACATCAGAATGTAAGCCTGCAAGCACCTAATACTTAAGTATCTCCAGAAAAATTTTGGTGAATACTATCTTATGAAGCGATAAGCAAATAATTTAAGTATTTGAAGCACAAAGATTAATCCATACTAATAATGAATGCAGAAGTATTTTACTTGAAGACATAGAAGAGGACTTGCCTGCAGGAGAGATCTTGAAAGAACACATGGTGATTGCTCACTAAACTCACAGAAAAAGTCCTATTGACATTTAGAAAAAAAATCCAGGTTAATATGCTATTTTTGAACATATATACAGACATATTTATGTTTTTCACAGAATCACAAGGTTGGAAAAGACCTTTAAGATCATCAAGCCCAACTGTTCACATCCTAAGCTAAACCATATCCCTAAGTACCTCATCTCCCCTTTTTTTGAACACATCCAGGGAAGGTGACTCAACCCCCTCCCTGGGCAGCCTGTTCCAGGCCCTGACAACTCTTTCAGTAAAAAACTTTTTCCTAACATCCAATCTAAACCTGCCCTGGCACAGCTTCATGCCATTCCCCCTTGTCCTATCTCCTGTCACCTGGCTGAAGAGACCATCACCTATCTCTCTATAACCTCCCTTCAGATAGCTGTAGGTGGTGATAAGGTCTCCCCTCAGCCTCCTCTTCTCTAAGCTAAACAGCCCCAGCTCCCTCAGCCGCTCCTCATAGGATTTGCCCTCCAGCCCCTTCACCAGCCTGGTTGCCCTTCCCTGGACTCGCTCCAGGATCTCCATGTCCTTCTTATGGTGAGGAGCCCAGAACTGGACACAGTACTCGAGGTGTGGCCTCACCAATGCTGAGTACAGGGGCACAATCACCTCCCTAGACCTACTGGCCACACTGTTTTTGATACAAGCCAAGATGCCATTGGCCTTCTTTGCCACCTGGGCACACTGCTGACTCATATTCAGCCTGCAGTCAACCAACACCCCCAGGTCCTTCTCTGCCTTTTCTAAACCCATGTTGACTAGGCCTGATCCCCTGGCCATCGTGCATGTGCTGCATGATAGCTCCCAAGATGACCCTCTCCGTGATCTTCCCTGGGACTGAGGTCAGACTGACAGGCCTGTAGTTCCCTGGATCCTCCTTCCGACCCTTCTTGTATATGGGTGTAACATCTGCCAGCCTCCAGTCGAGTGCAACTTCCCCAGTCTGCCAGGATTGCTGATAGATGATGGAAAGGGGTTTGGCAAGCACATCTCACAGCTCCCTCAGAACCCTCGGGTGAATCCCATCTGGCCCCATTGACTTGTGGGTATCTAACTGGCCAAGTAGGTCGCTAACCATTTCCTCCTGAACCATGGGAACTTTGTTACTCTTCCCCTCCCTGTCAGCCAGTTCCTGAGGATGAGTATTCAGGGAATATCCTTCTTTACTGTAAAAGACTGAGGCAAAGAAGGTACTAAGGACCTCAGCCTTGTCCTCATCCCTTGTCACTAATGTTCCCTCAGCATCCAATAAGGGCTGGAGATTCTCCTTGACCCTCCTTTTACTATTAATATACCTATAGAAGGACTTTTTATTATCTTTTACAGAACTGGCCAGCCTGAGTTCCAGATCAGCTTTAGCCCTTCTGACTTTCTCCCTACATGATCTCACTAAATTCCCATATTCATCCCAAGACACCTGCCCCTTCTTCCAAAGCTCGTATTTTTCCTTCTTTTCCCATATATCAGCCTGGATCTCTCTACTCAGCCAGGCTGACTTCCTTGCTCACTAACTCCTCTTCTGACCGACTGGGACAGCCTGTTCTTGTGCCGCCAAGATTTCCTCCTTGAGGAGCAACCAACCCTCTTGGGCTCCTTTGCCCTCAAGGGCTGCCTCCCATGGAATCTTACTGAGCAGCTTTCTGAACAGTCCAAAGTCAGCCCTACAGAAGTCTAAGGTGCTTGTTCTGCTGTCTCACTTATATACACATACGCATTTCTGTTTTAATGCATATATAAACAATTGCGTAAATACACACTCAGACAATAGCTTACACAAATTCTAAGAAAATAAGTAATTTGAACAAAAACCAGTGTATTATGAAGCTAAAAAAAGTCTGTGTTTTTCTGCAATTACTTATTATTTAGCAGAAAACAAGGTTTCTGAATTTTCTTCTCCAAATGCAACAATTAGAAGGGTGATAGCAGAAAAAAGATCTACTGTGAAACCATTAAGGTCACAACATAACTGAACCATGCGTGTAACAAAACTGCAATGGTTAAGTGGTACCAGATGCTTCATGCAAACACTACTTTAATTAATTTAACAGGAAATAGGAAGACAAAAGATTTTTTTCTTGATGTCGTGTAAGTGTGGCTTGTTTCTCAGTGAACACATGTACAGTAAAAAGTGTTTGCCGCATTTCTTCCAATAAGCATAGGCAGCAACTGAGAATAGTATCACTTATTCAGGAAAGAACACAAGCAGGTGCTCAACTTCACGCCTATTCAGGGAATAAATGGCTGTTTAAGCATGTGATTAAGTGCTCTCTTGTGTCATAGGCACACTTGCAGAATACTGCTTACAAAATCTGGAAGAAAAAACCATCAGGAACATAGCAGGGAATTATGTTCAGCTACTGCAGATGTGGCTCTTCAACCAAAGAAAAAAATTACAAAAAAATCACTTGCTTGTGCTCTGCCACTAATACGTGTTAATTATTTAACAAATCATTGACAAAATAGCTTTGAGAGGAAAAAAAAAAATCTCCTTGTCAAAAAAATAAATCAGGAAAGACAGAAAATTTTGAAGTTTTACAGAACAGTGGGAAACACCAAAATATTTATACAGACAGCTCTTTCTTTTTTCCCCTCCAGTGAGTAATAGCACGTACATATGGAGTAACTTTTTAAAGTTGCATTTTAAGATCTTATGTTTAGCTATAAGTAAGAAATATTCATGCTTACCAGAATACAGTGCAAATTGGTTAGGTTGACTACTTCACATACAGTTTTTATTCTGTCTATTAGTTTGGAAAAGTAACTGACCATTTCTTCCCTTTTAATTATTTTTGCGTATCGAGGGAAAGTTGGCGGCAGCAATCTCTGATTAACAAGGGGCTCAAAGCCCATCATAATAGGATGATCTAATGAAGCAGTGAGGGGAGAGAGAGAGAAGCAGCATGTAAGCGGTGTTTTCATAACTCAGTTCAAACTCAGAAGTATAACATGAATGATTCAATTAGCCAAAACAAACTTTTTAACTGACAGTTAACTTCCAGAAACACTAACTGCCCCAATGAGACAATGATTACTATTTAAAAAGCTTCAGCCCTCAACACCTCAGTATATCCTTGTACAAACACCAAGGCTGGGTTCCCCAAGTGGCACATACAGTGTTTCAAAGTGAAATGCACTTAATCAAAAGTTCACATTATCTCTGACCTTGAAGTGGCAGAATTGCTTTCAGGAAGCAATTTAGTTATTTAATTAAATAAAATTAAGATAGAACACTGAAAATATTTAAGAGTCTGAATACTGAGTATTATTTGTTCAAAGTAAATAGTGTGGGTTTTTTTTTTAAAATATACACAAGTACTGAACTCTGTCAAGATAGCATATTTAAGAAAGGAAAAAAAAATGGTAAAATTTGATACATACCTCCTTTAGTGGTATCATTCTGTGCCTGGATACCATGATGCAATGAATTGTGGATAGCAGAAAGCAAGTCAGCTGCCTGAGTCATTAGTTTCTGAGCTTCTGCAACTGCACTTGTCTGAAAGGCAAGTAAGTTATTCACATTATGAACATTATAATTAATGTTAGCATGAGAAAAAAAGAATATTAGGATTCTACTGTTTTTCCACAAAGAGTTCCGAAAAAACCCACAACCTCACATACAACAGTTTTCTGCACAACCTCATAAAACTCTTCTGTCAAGCGAGACACAACTTCAAAAGGTAAAGGGGGCAGGGGGGATCCCCTATCATTAAAAAATCCTGTATTTTTGAGAATACAGACAAAATACAGCCTATCAACTGACATTAAATCACTACATAGCATCAGAACACATCAGATGTCCATTGTAGACCTTGATTTGCTATCTGCTGACATGGTGAATTTTCTCACAAGACTGAGCAAACTCGGCAGCATTTAAAACAGCTGTGTGTAAAACCTAAAATCTTGTTTTAAAAACAGTGGAGTAACACTCCTCAATGGAACTTCAAATACTTGCAATTAAGTCAAATCAAAACTTGACCTCTTTTAAGTAAGTTTAAACCCCCCAAAAGACCTAACAGAAGCAGAACATGATCTGCACCCATGCGTAATACATGGTTACGTATTATAGCATGTACAAAAAAAGATCCTAGCAGATCTAATTCAAATCCAACCAGTCCATGATGCAAATAACTTACACTTTAAGTAATCAGACTTTAGCAACACTACAATAATCTGATCTTGCACAGATCATTAACTCACAGCATTTAGAGAGAATTTAATTGCATGTCAGTGTAAATCATTTCTGTGTCACACTTTGGTTTCTGAGATAATAAATGGTTATACTCAGAATGCAGTTCTCAACTACTCAATCACTTTTTCCTCAACAATGACATCTATCAATGATACCTGCACCTAACTTTCAACCTTTCAGCTGTTCAGTATGCAGCTGCTCCAACAGCAAAAACAGGCGGTGGTCTCCATGCCGCTTAAGCAAGTGATTTCATTTATTGGAAACAACAATAAGTAATATACAGATAGTTATCCTTACATTAAGAAAAAGCTATTGTGGAGGAATGGCTCCATGAGAACAGCCACATATTTCCCACCCTCTACCCCTGCGAGCAAAACAGCCAGAATGGAACATCGCTCTAAAGGAACGTGGAGCTAGCAGCAAAGCCAGGTAATGGGTTAAGGAGTATGGACTGTGAATAGAAGTTCCTAATTCTGAAACATTCCTCTGAGGCAAGATAAGACATAGGCCTTGCGCAGGTGTCCGCTCTATCGCCTTCACTGTTCTCACTCCCCTCCCCCCGTGGTTCCCAGCCGTGCTTTGTTAAGCTTGCTAGAGAGTCTATAATCACGCTGCTCTGGAGAATAAACACACTGACTGCTTTTAGCCACACTGGTGTGCGGTCTGATTCCCAGCGCCGTCCCGCTCTTTCGAAGCCCCTGCACCTAAAAGTTTCCCAAGATCTGGATTAGGACACGGGGAACACTCAACAAGCTATTCAAACAAAAAGCTGTGTCTCATGTGATTTTGCCCTAAAAACATGCAATAACAAAGAATTTGTTATTTATTTGAAAGAGTACGTAAATTGCATGGAAAGCTGCTGTACTCCTCAGACCAAAGAAGTCTAAACAGAAATTCAATACAACATGGAAGGAAAAACTAATGATCCTCTAGAGATAGACAAAACACTGCCCAGGATCATGTAACTCCACAGAAGGGGACTGAACTAGAGGAAGAAGAGTTTAGCTTATACGTGTGAAAAGGGTAATCCAAAACCCATAAACAGTTCTTGTTTTCTAGAATTAATATTCTGTCTCTCTGCAAGGCCACAATAGTGTCATGCACTAGCTTTCCCTGTGTTTTCTTAAAAAATGAAAAAATCTGAATCGTTGCCACTGTAAGGCTTTATCCAACCTGCAGCAACATCAACTGAAAACAAGAATCTACAGAGTAACTGCTCAACCTCAGAGAATGAAAAAAATTAGTATTTCACAGGATCACAATGCAAACACCAAATGAACATACCTCTTTTTTTGTAAATGCTATTAGAACAGTCAGTAGTACCCGAGTAAACTTGACTCTGCTGAACACAGCTAAACACTGTTGATGCTGTAATAAAAAATAATGCAAATTACTAAGCAATATGCATTAAATCTTGAAACTTACAAGAAAATCCCACTTTTACAACTCTATTGAGTATGCTTTCTAGTCTCAAAAATATGCCTCTGTATGAATCTTAAGATACATAATTTATCAAAGAAGTCTGTACTGCCATCAGAAAAGCACTTACACAAAAAATACCAAGATACTTTGACTAAAGCACAACCACTGGCTGTATCACTGTCCTATGCAAACACCATTCAAAACTCAGCTTAAGTGAGCATCCACAAATCATTAAGCCTATTTTTTCCTCCTTTTTGCTGAACATTTATTTTAAAAGTAATTTCAAAATTTTAAAAAAAGGACACCAAAAAGCACAAAACAACACTACTGGAAAGGGAAACTCACTCTGTTCTAAACCAATCACATCAACTACACTGATTGTTGCTTTTTCCTGGAAGGAGCTAAACTGCTTTCACACTTTCTTCCTGCTTTCTCCATGGCAGGAAGGCTGCCATCAGCAGTGAAAGCTGCGGGGAAGAACCAAGGGAAGAAGGTACAGGATGGATCAGAGCACCTACTTTTCTTGAGCAGTTGTTGCATGAACAGCACCACTGCAGCAGCATCACTGTTCTAACATTGGGATCATCCAGAACTCTAGCTCTGCAGAGCATAAAAGCCTGCTTGCTAGCCTGGGATTTGCTCAGGGCCGTGTTTACTTCAGCTCAGACATGACAGTAGCGTTAACACCAGTGACACACATTTCCCACAGATTGGTAACTGCTGATTAAAGTAGTGCTGTGCTAATCCATGAAATTCAGAAGAAAAAGTGAACAATTCATTACTTCGAGTTCAACTTCTGGATCTCTCTCTTCTCCTTGTCGGCTTCGAGTGCTCTAGAAGGTAAAGGCATTTCCAATGACGTATCAAAAATTACACATGAAAGCTACAGATAAAACCTCTATCATCTCCCTAAGTATCAGTAGACAAGTTCAAAACCTCTTAATACAAAGTACAGGTAGCTGAACGATCCAAGACTCTCCTATAATAATGGGACCTATCTCAGTTCACTTGGCAAATATGCAAGGAAATTGTATGAACAATTTACATTGTAAACCATGGCAAAGAGACTTCTACACCATCACATAGTATATCTGCATAAGGGCTAGAAATTAAAAGCATACTTTCTGTGCACAGCTCAGTATTATCTTCTACACCAGGACTCCACCTATTACTAGTGAACAATTTGGAAAAGCCTCAAGACCTCACCATCTTTAGCCAGAAGGCAAACTACCAGCATCTTAAACCGTTCTGGCAGTTTTTATAAAGTCTCCCACCATTTAGTGACACAAAACCACTGCATTCTTCATAATCCAACTCCCTTCCCCAAATGTATGTTAGGAACATGTGACAAGGCAGACATGAGAAA
This sequence comes from Porphyrio hochstetteri, assembly GCA_020800305.1. Lineage (NCBI taxonomy): Eukaryota > Metazoa > Chordata > Aves > Gruiformes > Rallidae > Porphyrio > Porphyrio hochstetteri. Next base: position 46,060,516 of record CM036938.1, on the reverse strand, counting down.
AATACCTTCACTCGTCTTTGCATGTCATCTTCTACATCTTTTAGCATACCTGGAAAAATCACAGTACAATTAAAAGCTGAGAAACATTCCTAGGTACACCTACATCACTCAGGGGAAAAAAGGTTTTGCAGGGAAATCAAGTTTTAGAGTGCTTTACCCATTAACCAAAGACTAGACAAAAATAATCTTGCAAGGCACGGTGGGCATGTCTCGCTACAACAGAGTATGGACTGACTGATCCAAATACAGCATCTAGAAATTTTCTCAAAACAGATCAGTGAAAAGCTCTAGTATGTATCGAGAGTCTAACATACATACATACATACCCTAGTAACATTCTTTAGAACTACTAGGCTGCTTCTTCCTCAAACCCGATCTGTTTACATCACAACAAACGGTGAAGCAGAATTCAAGCAGTGCACTTTCCAATGGTTTTATCTCTCTCAGACCTGGGTGAGCTCACACCCAGCCACTCAACACATCTAATAGTGCTTACTCTCTTTCTCAGGTATTTAATGTATAAACAGCTGAACTTTTTCTTGCAGGAAAAATAATTTGATCTCCACTCCACATTACCAAGCCACCAGTTTTCATAAGACTAATGAACTAAATTAATATCCGAGACTCCTACCAATTCATTAGGTTTGGATGAAAGCAACCAATGTGACCAAAAGATAAATACACTGATGGATGGATACACAGACAGTGCAAACTGTACCTGTAACTCTAAGATCTGTCACGCTGTTGGCCATTTTAAATCCGTATGTCATTGACTGAAAATCTTCCTAAAAAAATAAGAATCATATAAAGTAAAGCATAAACAATAGTAGTTTCAAGTTTGGGTTTGGTGTTTCCTTTTGGCACTTGTTTCTTTATTGTGTTGTGGATTTTCTTTTTTGTTGTTTAACTACAGAAAGTGTAAAAAACCAGTTTTCTCCTGCACAACTGAATAAACCCATGGTTTGGGTGACTTTCCTGCCCAAATCCAGCTCAGGGTAATTATTTTCTGAATAAATCCCTCACACTAGTATGCCATTCAAGAACTTCTGTTATAAGAACTGTGAATGCAAAATACTATTTAATTAATTTTAAATCCCCATTATCTAAATTTAAGTCTACATAGATTTTAAATATAGTCAGGTATCAGAAATATAAGAAATTACGTCCAAGCACACAAGAAACAAAAATTGCTCTGAGCACAGAAAGAGAGACTGATTCCACTGCTAGACGTACATTTCAGACAAAAGAAAATCATGGTTTTCTAAGGTAGAAAAATAATAAAAATAAGCCAGGAAGAAAACGACAAGTAAAGCTTTTTTCAAATGGTTAGCCACAAAACTTGCATTGCTTCTCAACTATTTACACGATTACAAAACTCAAGCGAAATACAGGAAAGAGCATGCAAGACCTTAATGGGAGAAAAACACATTTTAAGTTGATCAAGTCTAATACTTTCAGGAAGATGGACTGCAGCTCATTCAGTATCCTCGAATCAAACAATAGTAACTTTCTCTGATAGACTGTTTTATTTGTGTTACAGAGCCTACGTACATATTTAGCCCTAGGAGATACTGAAACACATACCTCCTCAAAAACAGCTGCTTTGTTGACCTTTTCTCTGGCAATATCACAGATTTTTAGGATCCCTAGAGCAAAAGCTTTCATAGCAGGATCTTCTATGAAGTCTGGATTATGAATATAAAGGCAAGTGAATACGGTCTGTGCCAAGGAATGTCCCTCTAACCATGTTATCTACGAAGAAAAAAATAAATGTTTTACTTATGACAACAAAGTCCTCATTTTTACATCTCCATTCTTCTTCCACCTTAGTGACTAACTGAAGCTCAGTAAGAAAGTCCCTATCATGGCAACCTTCCATCTAGCAAAAAGGGGCAAGAAAAGGTCTCTCAACTTTCAACCTTTGTCCATCTGCTGGCTGTGGCAGGCAGCAAGTCACTAAACCCATTAACTACCAATTTCTGGCATTGGGTAGACCTCTTCCACAAAATTCAGATCTAATCTTTTTGGCTTAGACATGATATTAACATAAGAGACCATCAGATTTATAAGCTTCCACTACAGAAGCACTGAATTAAACATGCAAGTAGCTATGGAACCACTCAGCAACATTCTGCAAGTTCTCTTCTAAAACTTCTTTTCACAATCCCTTCTCTCCACTACTTTCATGTTGTTTTGTGCTAAAGGGAAAGCTTCAGTAATTTAAACAATTTCTATCTTGAAATAGCACAAAACCAAGTAGGATCATACTTTCAATATGACCATTGTCCCTTAAAAAAAAGTTGGTATTTGACAGTGAAGTGGGGGAGAAGACAAATTATGTTACACTGTATCAAATATACAGTAACATACATGGACTAAACTAATTTGAAATGTTTTTTAAAAATCAAGTAATGTTATTGATGCAATCTTGAAGAGTAACTGAAAATAATTTGTATCATTTACAAGGAAATTAAGAAACTTGCAGAGAAAAAATAATTAATAACTGACAATTCACTTATTTACTTTCTAAATGGCTTTATTATATTCTTTCCTCAAAATGCCTCTGTAAGCTTGATTAGTATCAGCTGTACAGAAAGGAACAGTGTTGTAGGTTACGGCACACTCACTTCCTCCAGTGCACTCAAATACCAACATACAGCAGGCAGTCAGATGCATTCTTAAAAAACCCAGTTTATAAAACCTTTTTTTACACTACTCAAAATTATACCAGTTCTCTTCCAAAATGATTTCTTATGATTAAAAACCCCCAAAATCAAACTAACTCTTAAAATTTCCAATGCAAATACCTAAATGGAAATGAAAATACTAAGTACGTATTTTCTGCCACTGAATCGCTTTTTCAGTTTGACTGTTTTTTCTTTTAGTAAACTGGGTTAAAGAATTGTATTTTGAAACAAAACATCTAATGTTAGAGCAGAGACGTGCTTACCAAACAACAAAAACATGTATCCATTATTCCTACTAGCTCAGGCGAAGTGAGGTCCTTGATTTTAATGGTGCCATCCTTAGAAAACAAAGAAAAGAAAAAACTCCTTAGGGTCTGTGGAAGCCCATAGGCAAAATACAACTACTTATGTCTACAGCTGAGAAGGAAATTACAATGTGGTTAAAAGACTTCAGAGTATGTGTGCCACTTGCTTTATTCATCAGCTTCATAGTGTCCCTCATATTCTGAAAACCTTTGCTTTCCCATCGCGTTGAGCACTGACCAAACATAAAGGTAATCAAAGGCAAAGCTGAAATAACATTTCTGGTTTATGAGTATCCGAGAGAAGCTTAAAACCAGTTAACTGTCAATATTTAAATCCCAAAACAGTATGTATAATAAAGATTGGACAAAGAATGACACGCAGGATACTTTTTTTTTTTAAACACTGAAGATACTTGCAGTTTTACTGCCTTCAAGGACTGGACCAACAATCCCTCGTTTCACTTTATTTGTCCACTGTACGCATTTCTGCATACATTTTACACAAAGCTTTCTTACCCTATTCAAAACAAAGTATAGGTAAAAAATTTTTTTTTCCTCTGTGGGTGCATTATTCTGTCCCAACAGAAGTTCTTCCATCATCCTTAGACTAATTCATCTTGACCACACATCAAAATTTAACCACCGCTGACGTTGTATCTGCCAGCTTCTGTTCAATGCCAGTCAACTGACAGTCCCATGAAGTGTTAACATCCAGCTTTTGTAATGAAGCTGGTTTCCATTCAGATTAAAGAGGGACTGACGAACATAGCTCCATATAAAAGACATTTTGGGGGTCACCTGCATGACCATTTCTGAAATGTATTTATTTGAGGTATCAATACCAGACAATTCCACAGTACTTTTCACTGAAAGAGTTAGCATCATTGTCATAATGTAGGTAACAAAAAAGGTAAAGATCGCAAGCTATTTCTTACCTAACTATCAAAAATTAAAAAAACAATTTTAAGTAAAGACCAAAAACATTAATTATCTTCAGCTGTGCTTAACTGCACTTTGACAGAACTGCATTATACTTTTACAGTGTAGGCAAAACCAGAAAAGTCACACAAACCTTAATAGCTTGCTCAAAGTTAAGAACCTTCCTATTTACTTGGTTTCCAATCATACCAGCATCCATCTTGGGGTCCATCATTTCAATGGCAGACATGGCTTCAAAGAGACCAAAACTGAGAGCACCAATAAAATAAATAAAAAGAAAAAACCAAACAACATTCTGAATGTAATTATTTCATACCAATCTTCACAAACATACAATGACAAACTGAGTACTACAGACAATAAGCCAAGGTATGTGAACATTACTATCAACCTTTAGAGATCATGACTTTCAGGAATCTGAGGATCTTTCAAGAAGATGGTAAGAAAACAGGCATCTAAGAAAACCCTTAGCCTTTTTATAAAGCTGAAGAACAACAGTAGTCCCAGCCAACTATCCCATCACTAAATCTATGTCCTCTTCTTCCTAAACACCTCACAAGGACATTTTAAGGAAAACAAACTGACATTAACTGAACAAACTGTTCTTCATTATGCTACATACAAAAAAAACAAGATAAGCCCCTCACAAACTAATGACAAAGTACATGATGCAGGCCAACAATGATAGAGCAACTTTGTTTAAAAAGGGCAAGTTAAGAAAACTGATAAAAAAACCAACACTAAGTAAAACAAAAGCATTATGTAACAATGGATCACTTGTAGTCAGGGCATAAAGGCCTGCAGGAGAACACCACCAAATGAACTGGCCTACAGAAGAAAGGATACAGTGTATTGCTTTCCATAGAGAAGATATTCATCAAAACTGCTGTGTAACCCTTTACTATACCTAAAAGGTTATTGCACATGGTGCATTCTAATTCTGAAAAGCATTATTTGCTCATACTGGCATCATGAGAAATGTCCAGCATTCATACAGGCACATCACATACATACTGCTGAAGAATGACACCCTGAATGCTTCAACTATTTCATTTACATTTAAAAAAACCCCAAACTTGGTTGATACTGCATGACTTGCCTATTAGTAAACATTACCATATTTGAACCAGTGCTGTCTGAAAACCAGAACTACCCCACAGGATACTTACAGCTTGTCATGGAGCAGTTCTCCTAACTTCAGTTCTACAAAGGAACAGAACAGGACAAATCATTACAATCACCCTTCTAGCGCAACTGTTCCAGAACAGTCTTGTCACTCACCAAGCCATCTTACACTAAGAGGGAACAAGGTGTGGGAAGCAGACCAGACATTCCTACTCCACCTTCAGCTGCTTTTACTTACAAAGCACTTTCAAGACTGAAAGGCTGAAAAAACACCAGTTTTTCAGTGTTTTTCCTTACCCCTCTCTGTTATTCCAACAGTTAAAGGGGTTTTAGTATCACCAGATAGAAACGTCTAAGTATCCTGGAACACAGAACTTTCCTGTACTCCTTTATGTGAATGTCTATTCTTTCCCAAGGGAATTTATGTTTCCTCATTACTTTTAATGAAGATGCATTTGAAAGGTACACAAACAGTGTATCACTAAAACACAAGCATAACGACAGTATGAGGAACCTGCATTTATCATTATGTGTCTGCTATAGTTTTATATTTATTTTTCCTTGGTGTCATCATAAAGTCAGTTGAAAAAATTCAAGTTGCTACCGCTGTAAAATAGTGCTAATATCCAACAATAATAAAGGTACTGTTTAAAATAGAAGCAACTGCTTTCCTGTGACTGGGATGGACTGCATTGCCTCAGAAGCTCAAACCTGTTTCAAAGACAGCAAACAACACACAGACCAATTAAATTAACTAATCACTGTACCCTATAGATCCAAAAGCGTACAGGAAAAAAAGAGTTATTTCTGTGTGGAAGAATGATGTTTTCATTCAGCAGAACAAATAGAAAGGCAACTTTGCAAAGAAAAACCAAAGCAGGTGCAAAAATGTATCACATGAAAGAGACATGACTTTAAAAAGATATTTATCTAATCTGGAAGAAGCAGCAAGGTGAGGTTCTTCTGGTATTTCCAGCCTCACAATTACCTTAAATGAAGAGAAACACAGAATCAATGTAGCTCATTCACCTGGAGCTTGAACCTGGATCAAGCTATTGCTTACAAGCACCTAGATCTCTGATCTATGCTTAGTGCTCCAAAGTTTCGTAAGTTTTCTCAGAACACAAGCAGTACAACTCACCTCTACAAGCTTCTTCAAAATCCTGGGTTATATCTATCCAGCTTGTATTACTCTTTTCCATCTTGTCAGGCATACCAAGTTCCCATCCTGAATCATCATCTTCTATCGAAGCTTTTATAACCATGGTCCTACACTTTTAAACCTGTATCAGAGACACTGCATGTTATGGACAAATTAGAGGAAGTGCTTTGTGGGAGTGTGGTGGGGGTTTTTTTTCAAGAATCAGGTGAGAAAGGGAGATTAAATAGCCTGATTTCATTTAAATGGATATCATAAAAACACATTACTTAAACGTTATTTTCTCCTTCACCATTTCTCTATGACTAGCTTGAAGGCTGCGAAACCTCTAAAACTAAGGGCACCAGAACTTCAGCAGTATAGAACCGCAATAAACTACTGGAAATAAAACGGGAAACAACGTCAAGAAACCCTTGCAACAGATGTAGATATCTTTGTTGGTTTTTTTGTTTGTTTGTTTGTTTTCGGGGCGAGTTTGCTATTGTTTTACAATACTGGGGACACACGTCCTCCCACTGCTCTGTGAAAGGAATCAGAGAAAGGGCAGCTGTAAAACTGACCACACACAAGCTTGCTATCCACACGGAGCTCATCTAAGTTTGTGACAGTGGGCGTATTTCCTCTTTAATTCCTTCAGCTGAGAGCCAGATCGCCGCAGCACTGTTCAGCCACCCCGGGACTGCAACGCAATTTTTAAACGTCACCGGCTCGTTATTTCGAGCGATTCCGGTGCTCTCACAAATCCCGTGGCACGCAGGGCTGCCGTGCCGAAGGCTTTTGAGCTTGGCCCGCCCGCCTGCCTGTCTTGGAAATCCCACTGACACGGGAAGTGTCTGGCCTGGCAAAGGGACACCTGCGGGCCCGGGGAGCTCTGAACAGCTGAGCCAAGGCCGCCGCGGGCGCTTCAAACAAAAGGCCCCCGCGACGCGAGACCTTCCAGGCACCGACAGAAACAAAGGGGTGCGGGCTTAAAAAGGCGCCACCAGCAACGCTCCGCTTCCCCTTGGCCTCCGCCACGACTTCTCCCGCGACGGCAGGGCTCGGCGGGCGGGGAGGAGGAACGCACGGGAAGCTAGCCGAAACGCACTGAAATCGCGACTGAACCCACGACACCGACACCAGCGGCCTGCGAGACCCTCCCGCGCTCTCCCCTTCCTGCGGCTCACCCATCCCCGCCCGCCCAGCAGCCCACCGGGCCCCGCTAAGGCACTGGGCCGGCGAGGGGCCGCCCGCTAATAGGCCGAAGCGGCTCCTTCGCCTCACTGCAGCAGCGACAGCCCAAGCGACAGCCTGTCTCGCCGTGGGGCAGCGGCACCGGCGCCGCGACCGGCCGCTCTCCCTCCTGTGGGGCTGCCTCTGCCTAGCGTTCGGCGAGCCGAGGCGGCAGACGGTCGCGCAGTCCCTCACCCGCCACGTCCCGGGCCGCCGGTCTGCTCGCTGCTATCCTGCACGCACGCACACACGCACGCCCGAGCCGCCGCCGAGCGCGTGCACAACCGCCGCCAGCCCAATACCCCGGCGCACGCGCACACGCGCTGCACCACGACTCTATACCCGTCCCCGCCGCTTAGTCCGCATGCGCCTGCCGCCGCAATCGGCACGGCGTGGGGGAGCCGCGCCCTCAGATCTCTGTCGTTTGGGAGAGGTGGTGGAAGCCCCGGGGATTACGGCGGGAGTCCACCTCTGCGGATCAGGAGCCCCCATACGCTAGGGTTGGGCTGGGAGGAAGAAGACCGAGAAGGGGCCGGAGGCCTGGCGGCATGTGAGGGTCGTGGCGCCTGGGCGGGCGGGACCCTGTCGCCTAGCGAGGGCGGCGAATCACCGGCTCTGTCTGCCCCGAACGGTGCTGGCTTTCCGCTGGCGTCTGTGGAGATCGCCGTCAGCCCGGCGCCTTCCGCTGCTCGCGGGCTGGTAGCACCGCGGACGAGTCAGGCCTCGGGGAAGGCCCACCGGTCGCCTCTGTTTTTTGGGGGTGGTGGGCGGGCGGGCGGCGCCCTGGTGGTTTGCCGAGTTAAATTGCCGACTTGGAAGCAAGGTCGAGGGGATTTACCCCCACCCCGGTGCCAGCAGTCCCCTCACCATCCTTTCTCCCCTCTCCGTTGTAATGAAACGTACCTGCTAGAGATAACCTCACTCTCTGCAGCGTTTACTCAAGTGTCTGTTTTGGCGGGACTGGTCGGGGGAGACCCAGCTGACATGTTTAAGGAGACTACGCTTTTAGAGCCATTTACGGTGGATTCAGCCTTTATTTTCAAATGCACAATCTGAATGCTTCCAGTGTTTCTGGGGAAGATCACCAATGCAAAAGCCTGTGGCTGATGTGCTTTACTAACCACGTAGAGGCTATCTTCAGTAGATTTTTGCCTGCAAGGTTATGAGGAAGTAGTTAGATTTTTAAAATGAAAGCACTGAAGTTCACGCCTTGCTACCTTCTGTCCAACTCACTCGTTTGTATGTGAAGGGCAGCAAGAGGAGAAGATGCAGTGTAAACTCCTGTGAAGCCAATGATGGCACCTGCTTTACCTGAAAGAATCGTCTTTAGGTTAATGTTGAAATGCCTGGTGGTTCACAGCTGCACTATACTTACACTTAATTCCTGGGGCGATAGGTAACTCTGTGTAATGGACAGCTTGTAACAATCTGAAGGTTATGATGGCAAAGATCAGATTGTTATTATTGAACCCATTGGTTAAAACACCTGTACATGAATCACGGAATCACAGAACATTAGGGCTTGGAGGGACCTCTGGAGATCATCTAGCCCAACCCCCCTGCCAGAGCAGGTTCACCTAGATAAGGTCACACAGGAACTTGTCCAGGTGGGTTTTGAAAGCTGGTTCTGTCATCCTTAATACAGAAAGCAGTGATACTTGGCTGGCACTTTGCTCTGTAGAAAGACTTGATTTTTCTGGAAAACGGCATTTTTAATTTAAAGAGAGAAGGGCTGTAATCCGCAATAATCATTTAACTATTAAGGTAGCAACACCCCCCACTCCCCCAATATTTAATGAAAATTAGTTTCTGAAAAGGTTTGTGGTTAACATATGTCTACTGCCGCAACCTGCCTACTGAGATGCTTTTGTTTGGAGAACAGCAAAGACGACACAATGAAGTTCATTGATAGAGCACTGTGAAGGACTGATCTAACTTCTGGTACGTGTGATATTCACATCCAGGGAACATCCAGGGAAATTAAATCACTTTTTACTAGTTTTTAGGTTAAACACACAATTATCTTCTGGGGTGACAGATCACAAAAGTTACTAGTATTTAAAATGCCTTTGTGTTTAATACAAAAGTATTCCTCCTTTTCTTAGTCAAGCACGTACATTTCGGATCCACAAGGTCGCCCTTAATGTTAAGCAAAACAGAAAATAAAAGCAACCTGCAGATAATACTTGGTGGCTGTGTCCGGAGCATGTTGTGTACTTCCTTCTTGGTGAGGTGGGAGTAGATTAAGAATTAGGAGGAACTTGCTCCACTGTTAATTGTGGAGTGCATTTGTTCCTGTAATACAGCAAAACCAGGTCATCATATGCTTAAATAGGTCACTTCAAGAAAACTTCAGCTAACCATGTGCCAGTCTAGGACGTAGTCAGTTGACTGGCTGGTGTTTTTGTCTTTCCAAAATGACGTTTCATTGATTTTGAAGGTACTCATGTATTTTGTATGCATTTGTAATAGAGTGTCTATTTTTACGGTGCAGGAACTCATGCTAAAGCATCATGACTTCTTTTAAGGATACTTAAGAGGAGAAATGAGCAAACTTGTCCTCTACTGTTCAGCTCAAGAGAAAAAAAATTCCTGTAAAAGGAAGGTTAATTGGCATAAGCAAAAAGACATCTGCAGTCCTTGAAGTACCACATGCACAAAGGTCAATTACATCAAATTGAAAAACATAATTCAACAATGTTTTCTCCATTTATAATGCATTCTAGTACTGTTAAAACCTGCTAAATAAATTTAAGTAGATTTAAGAGAGAAGTCTCCTTTTTTGGCTTTAAAAATCAAGAATCTTAAGCAAGTTATATACTGACCTTTTTGTCCAAAACTACATTTGTTTATCATTTCCTGAACAAGACAGGGAAACTGCCTCTTCCTTTAGAAGTGTCTTGATTCCATTGTGGGAATAGAGGTCACCTGCTGCAAGTTACCTACTTCTTGGGGAAAAGCTAACTGAAAGTACCTCTTCGTCTCTTTTGAAGCCTATTCTTTATTTTTTTGCATTGCCTAAAGTATGGCTAATTTGTCAGGAATTTACCATTGCTTTGCTTGCCCTTGTTAATGGAAATAGTTGGTGCAGGGAGAAAGGGAAATTTGAGACACGTGAAAACGTGTAAATACTTTGGTAAGTAGAAGCAAGGTGACCTTCAGCTGGGCCAAAGTCTATTTTAATTCTTCATGTGCCTGTATGTGAAGGAATTTACCATAGGCTATTCCAGATGAAAAGCCTGTTAAAAACAAAACAAGCTGAAAACCTGTCCCAGTTTGCAGCTTCATAGTACTTAGCAGAAAGCTTTGCCCCAATGTAAGCTATCAAAATCTGGTGCACTGATAAAACTAAAAATACCTGTGCTAGGAGTCAGGATATGAAGAAGTTAGCAACATACTGCCTTAAGTGTAAGAATTAAATTACGTGCATAAATGTTTGTGGGGGTTTTTTTTGTTTTTTTTTTTTTTAACTGTGATTATGGAGGTTCTTCTTTGACAAACACCAGATTCACCTTTGGGGGTTTTTTTTGGGTTTTGGTTTTGCTTTTCTGTTAATACCTTATAATTTTGTGAAATCAAAACAATAATGGACCGTTATATTAATTTCATAGCATCGGATTAAAGTTTAGAATGATATTTTGTTTAATGTGATAAAGAATATCTTTACAAAAGATTCCATGAATAATCTATTCACTTTTGCACGCAGTCACATCTTTTAAAACTAAGCTAGGGCAGATTCCTGCTGTCTCATGTAAGCAAAGTGCATCAGAACTGGTGCCAATTATTATGTAAATAAGAACAGCCTTGGCCTGCTACTACGTTCATACATCAGAGTAAACTTTGTTTTCCCAACTTGTTCTCTGTTGCTAAAACAATTATGATATGCTAAGAAAACAATGATAATATGCTTTAAAAGCAGTGATAATATACTGAAAAATAGCAGTAATCTAGGTTCAATTAGTTAACTTCCTGTAAACAGGTGTTTTCTGCACAGAAGAATCTTTTTGATGAATTAAGGTCTCAAAATAAGAAAACTTCTCATTCTATGTTTACATTAACCATGAGAAAAGTTAATGGGTTTCAGTAAACAAGTATTTCATTTAGACATTGCTTGGTTTTGCTTTGTTTTCCCTTCAATGAAATTACGCTGTTTCCCAGTCTTGGAGTAATTGTCTCTACTGACGTGTCCTCTTTATTCAGCACAGAATTCTACTATTTTTAACTGACTTATTTTTTGTCACGTGCCCGATCACATAGAGAGCTGTTTAAAAATATTCTTGACTAAGTAAAATTACTTTGACTTCAGCTGTAAAAAATCTGAGAGATTTTTTAACTACAACCCCCTTATTTGCTCTTCACTTGCCAGAGCCTGCCTGACGCCATTTTTGTCTTTGCCGGAGTCATACTTGAGCTTATTCCACACCTTCTGCTTTGCTTTAGACAAAGTTAAGCATTTAAAATGATTTGACATGTAGAACGTCACTGAAGACTTGTAGCTGTGCTGTTTGGTTTTGCAGTATTCTCTCTTGACTGTTGTCTGGTGTGACTGCTGTTACAGAACAAGTGGGACTCTTCCTACCTGTTGCCAATGTGCTGGTAGGTTCCCGCATTCTGATTTTATGCCTTCCTCTCACGCAGGCTAGATGGGTGACTGGGGAAACCTGTTAAGGTAGGAGAGGGAGGAAATCTTCCAAATAAATACATGTGTATCTTCTGATTGTCACCCATAGGTTTACAAGTTGTAGGAAGCGTAATTAACGTTTAATTACTTGCTGGAGAAAGGCCAAATGAATAATGGAAAAGGACAACTACTCGCATGCCTTCAACTCTTCTTTACATTCATGTTAATATGGTGGGAAGGGGACTTAAAATGCAATCAAGCATTTACACATGAATTATATGATAATGGACTAAAGAATGTGTTCTACCACTTTAAACCTGAATTAACCACCAGGACTCTTAGCTTTGACTTCCCTGATTTAATGGGTAGAAATTAGCTAGTTAGCTAGGCACAACGTATTTAACCCCCATAAGGAGGGCTGGGGCCTTCTGTCTGTCACGGCTATGCAGCCGTAGTCCCCTACTCCTGACTTCCGTGGTTTCTGCTCCCTTGCCAGTAAGGCAGCGTGCTTCCATCTTCAGAAGGTCCAGGTGCATATGTTCTCTGCAGTTCTACTTACTGCACGGATGATGTCATGTCCCACCACGTGGGCAAACCAGATTGATTCAAACCTGTCTGTCCCATCCCACCAGATGGGTATGTGTAGAGGTAACCTTTTCTCCTGCTCCGAGGGCCAGGTTAACCCTTTCCTAACTAGTCTCTTAACAACCACACTGGTGAGATTAGCTTCTGTAATCCTCTGCGTGGTACTCATAAGTAACAACAATTACCCAGGAGGTCCAAGCAAAGCACAACTTTACTTATAAAGCCTGCAAACAAAACTATACCATGCTATATATTCAGAGCAATGTATTACAATGAGTAGAACTTAGCAAAACTGGAAACGTTGTTACTATTATGTGCGGAGAATAAGGTTATGTATTAAAAGAGAGAGATTGAGAAAGAGGGAAAAAACAAGGTACCACTACCCAGGGATCCAGGGAAAATTGTCATAAAGTTGTCGTCCTTGGATAGCAGGCGTGCGCCAGATGTCCCAAATCTGCATCTTTTATGGTCCTTGACCCGACCCTTCTGTGGGGGCCTAGCATATCTTGCACAGACTCAGTGTTGAGTTGCAGACTGTTCTGGAAATGAGTCGATGGGGAATGCAGGTCCGAAGTGGTCATTTGACCCCCACAACTGGGCTGATGGAGCAGTGACCCTGTTCAGTGGCCTCACATGGGATTTTAGCAAGAAGGCACTCTGCCTCTGCAGGGCCTCGCTTGCCTGTCACTGTTCCTTATCGGATAAGGACAGTGTCCTGTTTATCAGTGTGGCTACTGAAGGAGGACCTGCCCTTGCAAGGACACTGTCCAGATGGTTTATCAAATAAGGAAGCGTAATGGCCAGTTTGTCAGAGTGGCTGCTTTGAGGCCAAGAGTTTGCAGGCCCTTCCAGCCTTGGGAGAATGAAGGCCCTAGTCCAAGGCCCTGCAGATGCTTGCAGGATCAAGACCACTGTGAGGCAAGAGCCAGTCCAAAAAACATGACGCTGCCTCTGCAGGTTCTGTTATCTTGCAAAAGAGATTGTTTGAGACAAACCACTCATTACAGTTCCTGCAAAATGGTATTTGGAACAATACAGATGATAAGCAGAATGTAACACACACCATCGATGTTAAGTAACAAGCAGTAAGCATAAACATTTCTTCAGGTGAATCAGCACTATAGAAGAGTTGCCAACTGCCAGCCAACTGCACAGCTACTTTATAGGTAGTAGAAAACTTCCTGGTATCTTTGTGGCAGTGTTTCTGAGAGGAGTAAATTCTGGTGCCTAAGACAGTGGCTGCAACAAGTATTCCAAGTATTGCAGCCACATGTATGTATTTTGAGAGGCAAGATGAATACAAAGGAACTGCAATCTGCTTTGAGTAAGAATGGGTAACTGTGTCTACACAGTATCTGTTAGGGCACGTCTTCATCATGGGTAGAAACACGATTTGCACTGGATTCCAATTTATCTGCCTTTGGTAAAGGACTGCTTATGCTTTTTAAGCTTTGTAAACCATCTGTATAAAGACCTGGCCTGGGAATTCTAAGCAATTTCCTTTCTTCATTTCAGGAACTTAATGGAAAGTTACTTCTTGGCTCTTAGAGATTAAAAAGTGTCAGGGAAGGAGATTAAATTGGGCACTTTCATGAGTCATCAGTGATACTGAACGGCTCAAATCCAGGCACGCACAGGTTAATTCACCACAAAAATTGTGATGTTTAAGTGTCCCAAGTAGTATTTCCCTTTTGAAAAGATCTGAAGGGGAACAGGAGTGGGGCTGTCAGAGCAAATGAAGCCTTTGACTTCGAATCCCTTCATGTATTGCTTCAGGGCCTCCTCAGCACCCTAGGCAGTAGGGATCCATGGCCCCGCCGCAGTTGTGAACACTTTCCTGCCGCGAAAAATCGTGTGGGAGAGTTCCCTTGGGCAGGGGGAAGCGCTCAGATGCCAGCGGAGGGCGACGCTACCGGGGGGCTCGTTTGCTGTTGCTGCACCATACGAATCCCACACGCCTCCCGATCCGTGCAAGCCGCTGCCCGAGGCAGCCCGCCGGACCCTCCGCCGCCACCCGGCCGTGGCTACGGGGAAATCCCGCAGCAGTACCACGCCGGATCCGAGGCGGGCAGGGGAAGGCCTTCATCGCGGCCCATGTGAAGACCTCCCCGGCTTCCCCTCGCAGCCTTCTCCCAGGTCGCCACGCACAGCCGCCGGCCCGGCCCCGCTCCTCAGCCTCCGGCGGTGCCGCACAGGACGGGCAACGAGCTCCCCCCGGTGGACGCGGCGCGGGGCGCCTGCGCGAGGCCGGGGCGCGGTGGGGCGGGGGGAGGAGAGGGGGGGCAATGACGCGTTGCGGTGCGGGCAGGTTCCTGCTACCGCCGCCGCCGCTCGCATGAAGACGGCGGGGGCGCGGCACAGCGCCCCCGCCTGAGATCAGCGGGTTGAGGGGCGCCCTTCCTCGCCCGTCCCTCACGGAGGACCGCGGGGCAGCCCCGGCGGCTGCCGCAAAGGTGAAGCCCTGCCGGCTGCTGCCGCTCTCGGCAGCTCGGGCTGGGCCGCAGCGGGGGCAGGGCCGGGCGGGGCGAGGTGCCGGGAGGGAGGGGCCGGGAGCGAGGCGGGGCCGGGCGGGGTGGGGTGGGGTGGGGTGGGGCGGGGCGCGGGTCGGCCGCCGAGTGACCTCTCGGCTCACCCCTCCTGTCGGCTCACCCGTGGCGGGCCCGTTACTGTAGGGGAGAGGCGGTTGTGCACTGCCTCTGGGAGCCGCGCCCTGCGCGTTGCCACCTGCGGAGATAGTTACGGGCCCTAACGGTAGGAGCGGTGCCCGGTTTTGGGGCCGGGCCGGGGGTCGGGTCGGGCTGGGCCGTGCCGTGCCTGCCCGCGGCAGAGCGTGGGACCGTGTCTTCGGCCGCGCTGTGCGTTGCAGACGCCCTTCCCGGCTGCGCAAGGCGGCGTTACCGCAGAACTTGCCGGCTCCGCAAGAGGGAAGGCAGCGGGTTGAGCCCCTGTCCTGGCGGCTCCGTAACGCCGAGGCTTTGTGGCTCCCTTCCCTGCCGAGCGCCATAACCTCGCGTGGGCACTGCGTGGCGAACGCGGCGGCGTGGGTGACGCTTCTGAGCCGGCTGGGCGGTGGGGCGCAGGGGCTTGTTGGTGGTTTAGGGTCTTTTTCTTTCCCTGCCGCCTGTGGAAATATCTGGCATGGTGAGTGTTATTGCTTTAGTGTCAGTTCAAACGCTTGACAGAACCGACTAATATGGTGTTGGGTTGTGGGGAGGTGTTTTCCTTCAGCGAAGCTGTTTTCAGGCACTGAGCTCTGTCAGATGTTTGGGCATCGCGAGCTGGATGGACTTTTATAGCGTGCGGGTACAGCTTCAAGCTTCCCGGGGTGCGTAGCAGACAGGGGTGAGATTCGTCTGTGCACCTATGTGGTACAAAAACACCGTGAAACTTCTGTATAGTCTTGTGGTGTGAGTACTGTTTTCCGTGTAATTTATTTTTCTCACCATGGGGGAGTTAGCTCTCCGGTGTGTCTGTTCCCTCTAATGACGTTCTGATGAAGAAATACTTGTGTGAACTACCTTCACACGTTATAATTAATGGCAAGGCTTCCCTGTTTATCGGGTAGCTTGCAGTGTGTGTTTTGCTGCCGCATGTAATGATGTGTGACAGGATGGTGCTGATGGGGTAGCCCCACCTTCTGGTTAATCCTTAAGTGAAGTCATAACTTGTGACCTCAAAGAGTTGTTCTGGAAACTACACCTTAGGATGTGCCTTGTGAGTGCAAGTGCAAGGCTGTGTTGGAATACTTTTTTAAAAATATTTTTGGGCTGCAGTGCTGGCAAGGTAATCTTCTTTTCTGGAGACCTTCCTGTTTAATATCAGGATAATTTTGTCACATGCCCCTATTTTAGCAGAATGTATTTTTACTGTTGATTTCTGATGTCTCAATTTGTGACTTGGATATATTTTTTTTTATGCGAGCCTGAATTAAGGGAAGTCCTTTTTTTTAATGCTTCATAAAAATAAGTTTGTCCTTTTATTATTATCACTATTTTTTCAAAAAGGGAGGAATGGGTCCTAAATCATGGAGTAGCCTTAGTGTGTGAAGTGATACTTGTTTGTGTGAAGTGATACCTGATCTCAGGTTTAGCTTTCAGCTCAGGTTTTGGAGATGGCTGTGCTCAGGTGAAAGTTTTTGTATTCAAGAAATTCACAAATGTCTTCCAAATTGGAACTTTTGAACTTGAAAAATACCTCTGTGTTGCAGATAGTAAGACACAATCAGCTGATTTATATTAGTTAGTTTACTGCTGCTGGGAGCATCTTGCCTGAAATTACGTGTGAGAAGCTACAGCTAGAGTGAAAAAACTCAGGAGAAAACTCTCTGAAGGCCTCTTGGCTTGCAGAAGGAGCTTGCTATTTCGCCTGGGGAAGACATTCAGCTTGTCACTCAACAACTTGTCAGCAATGTATCTTATGATTAGAGACTTCTTAGGCTTTAAAATTCATGGTGATGCTCTGCTGGATGTATCTGGGAACCACCTGTTTTTCAGCTCTCAGTATGTTAGTTGAAACTTCGCCTTGAATTCCAGTATCTGCCAGCAGCTTGCCCTTAGAAGATTGTTCTGATACGAATTGCTAATGTCCGAATTGCCAAACAGCTGACTGCTGCTCAACTCGCCCTAGCCCTTACGTGTAACTGCAGTAATTGAAGGACTTAAACACCTTGAACAACTTGGAGGGGGAGCAGGTTTCTTGGGCAGAACATGAGTGCTGACCAAGGCAGCTGCTTGGGTGGGCGCTTAGTAGGGATTTGCAGTGGCAGGGTGTGTTTTCAAGCCTTGCCACTGTCCACAGCTTAACTGTCTAATATCCCATGCTAATCATCAGGGAGATTATGAACTGTTCAGTGCCTGCCCTGGATGCACGTGTGACCCAGTGTGGGTTTATGTTTGGAAATGCAGTTCTGTTAACAGTTAAGCACAGAAAGACTGGAAGTAGCTGTGGGGAGGAGGGCAGCACCCAAACATCCTTCCTTTCTTTTGCAACTGTTGCAGAGATCCAAGTCCTGAAACTGTCAGCCTGAAAGCTCAGTACATGGAAAGGCACATGGAATTTTACATCTTTAAAAGTCCTTACAGTAGGATGTCCATCCAGGCTTCTATCTATTGGGTGGGGTAGGGCGGGGGTGGAGATGATGCTGTTTTAATTGCTTCAAGTGTAATTCATCAGCTAAATGCTGCAAATGAAGGTTTCGAAAGAGAGCATGGTTGCTGAGTTTTGTGGATTGAGAGGTGGTTGTGTCTGTGCTTACTAATGAAATTGAAGGGCTGGAAATGTATTTGAGTAGATAAATCTGTAATGTGGAGCCACAGATGATTTTTTTTCTTTTTTTAATTTTTTTTTTCCCCCTTCTGGATTATAACCAGGCCTTGAGGGTTTGCTTTAACTCAGCAGGTGAACTAGCAAGTTGAGATGTTTGGGTTCTTTTCTTTTACAGATTGACCTTAGCCATTAAGAAAGCCTAAGCCAAAGGAACAGTTGCTGGTTTAGGTGCTGGAAAGCACCTCTGACATTTATTGCCATATCAGTGAAGCATTTCCAAGAGCTGGGGAAAGTTAACTGGACAGCTCTTGTTCAGTTTTTGGAGTAGGTAAAAGCTTAGTTTCTGCTGTGATCGTGCTTTCCCTCCTGGCTATTTTTATTGCCCCCCTCTCCTGCCCTGTGCTATTCACCTTCTACCTGATGAAAGAGTTATGCCAGCTGGGCAAGAAGTAGCTGACTTTTGCAATATGTCTGTCAGCTTAAATCACACAGGCTTTGAATGTGATACTCTGTGAGCCTGGTGATGGCAAGTTTGTTGTGTCTTGAGGGAGTAACCTTATGCTTGCCATGCCGGTAACTTTCTAGGAGCTTCTTTCCAGGCAAGAAAGGAAGTGCAATTTTATTATTTTGCTCTTTGCCTAATTTTTTATTTACTTTTAAAGTTATGGGGGACTGATGGTAATAGATTGCATTGCATAGTTGGCAAGCTGCTGTACAGGGTCAGTCTTATGTGAAACTTTATGTGTACAGTTTTCAGTGTCTGATTATATACTGCAATTTACCTAGTCACGTCCAGAAGCCAGCACTTCTATAATGCAGCAACGGGTAAACTAATCACCTGACATTTCTGCTTCCTGCTATAAATATTTATAGCAGCCGGTACAAGGAAAAGTCAGTAGCTGATTTTTCAGAACTGTTTTTTCTTTGACTAAAGCTTGTTAGCCTTGTCATTTGATTTTGAATTTGAAAATCAGACTCTTTTACTCTTAAGGGGGTTTTTTTTTTTCTGGACTCAGAGAAGGCAATTAGCTTTACTCATTAGCTAAAGGGGGTTTTTTCCTGCCATTTCCACATGAAGCCTTACATCTTAGTAGAAAAAACAGGTTTTTTCTTTATCTTGAACAAACTTTCTCTAATGGGAGAAGTACTTTTAATGTACCCTTAGGTATGTTATAATTTTTTTGATGACACTAAAAAGTTTTTGTACTCTCTACATTAGAATACTAAGAAGAGATAACTGCTTAGTGTGTACTTGAAGCCATTCTGTCTTGATTTACAATTTAATTTAGGAAACAGCTGGTCCTGCAAATTCTATATCTTTTGGATTAGTCACTGGGACTT
Organism: Porphyrio hochstetteri; assembly: GCA_020800305.1. Taxonomy (NCBI): domain Eukaryota; kingdom Metazoa; phylum Chordata; class Aves; order Gruiformes; family Rallidae; genus Porphyrio; species Porphyrio hochstetteri. The sequence continues at coordinate 46,041,277 of CM036938.1, read as the reverse complement.
CAATACCTATGACACTTCCACAAAGCAAGACTGGGGATGGGGTGGGAAGTCTTATGTTTTTGTTTCCCAAGCCTTATAGAAAAGAGGTTTAGGAACTGGACTAGGAATAGGCTACTCCGGAAAGCAGATTTTTCACTGCCACATTAGTGTTATCTCTTTATGTAAATGAGTTCTGTTTACTAGATTGTGATTGTGCACAATGTAGTATTTGCCCCCTTGAAACTTAGTTGTGAAGCTTGAAAGACTTCCCCAGGTTTTCTCTCAACTAGCGTTGAGAGTTGGATTATAGGTAACCAAAACTCTTCTGTTTTGTACTGTGAATTTAGCTTTCAGGAATTGAAGCAGTTTGTACAAATAACTGTGGCATCTCAAAATAGTCTGTGTGAGTTTTAATCTAACATTAAGCTTCATGTTTTTATTAAGGAAATTGTTCTCATCCAGTAACTTTGCTAGATTTGTGGCTTTGAAGTAGAAGTGTTTTCTGTCAAAGATTCCAGGGGTGTTTTTTTAAAAAAAAAAAACTTGTGGAAGTTGTTACTTGGGGTACTGAATTGGGAAACAATATGTCATGTGTGAATGACTAGATGATTTATTGGGTCGAGGGGTTATTTAAGGTGCAATTTCTGAGCCCTTTGCAAAGGGACAGCCCTCCTTATGGTACAAGACGGTGAGACAGTGAGGGCAACACTGCTGTATTAATAGCAGTGGCCAGTTCCTACTGCTGCCAAAGGAAGAGCATAGAGCTGCCCTCATGAATGTTTCTTGCGTAATCTGAAGTCCCATACTGCAGGGAAATTTGTGGGGTTTTGCCGTATTTAGGGTGCTGGTTATCACAGTGTTGACCTGCTCTCTGGAAGCAGTGTGGGCAGTTTGCTTTTTGGTACCAAGACGGTGACTCACTGTTAGGTGTTGCTGCTCACCTGAAATTTTGAACACAGAGCCTATTCCTGCAGGTGTAAATTTATTTGGGTAAATAGCATGTTCCTGCAAACAATATACTTCCATGTTTAAAAAAGTGAACCACAAGTGTTACTTTGCAATTAAGCATAAAGCATGTAGTAGTATTTTTCATAGAATGTGTTAGGTTGGAAGGGACTTTTAAAGGCCATCTAGTCCAACCCCCCTGCAGTAAGCAGGGACACCTTTAACTAGATCAGGTTGCTCAGAGCTTCATCAAGCCTGACCTTGAATACCTCCAGGGGTGGGGCCTCCACCACCTCCCTGGGCAACCAGTTCCAGTGTCTCACCACGCACATAGTGAAGAGCTTCTTCCTGATGTCTCATCTAAACCTCCTCTGCTCTTATTTAAAACCATTGCCCCTTGCCCTATGGCTACATGCCCTTACAAACAGCCCCTCCCCCAGCTTTCCTGTAGGCCCCTTCAGGTACTGGAAGGCCACTATAAGATCTCCCTGGAGCCTTCTCTTCTACTCCACCTGAACAAGCCCCACTCCTTCAGACTGTCTTTGCAGGAGAGGTGCTCCAGCCCTGTGATCATCCTTGTGGCCCTCCTCTGGACCTGCGCCAAGAGGTCTGTGTCCTTGTGCTGAGGGCTCTGGAACTGTGTGCCACACTCCAGTATGTATATGGTTGCATTTAAACAGACTTTTTCAGTGTCTTGAAAGAGTATTTTGACATAAGAACAGCTGCTGAGACTTTGGGGTATGTGAAATGACGTACTATCAAAGGCCAGTTTGCTTCTGGTTTAATTTGCACTGAGGCTGGGGTGACCCACGGGTACTTCTGTAAGACATAGAAGTGTCTTTTGGAAGCATAAGAGTGTAATCACCTGATCTAGTGGAGGGTTTTGATTTAGCTTTTTTCCTGCCAGGAATTCATGAAATTTTAAATCATTACATGCTTTCTCATTTCACACCTAGTGCTTCTCTATTTTTTTTAAAAAAATAATTACTTTTGGACACAATTCTATCTTCTGAACTTTCATATTCCTTCCTTTTTTGTGTAGTGTGTGTTGTGTGTTGGGTTTTTTTTATACTCAATTATTTAGAAAGATTTTGCTTGGATACTTGCTTCTACTATCCGATAAGTAAGTACACAGCAAAGAACCAATTTGCTGTGCACTCAGTTACTTTTTTTAAACTTTTAGATCAATAACTCTGTAATGAATGCAAGTGAAGTCTGAGTTCTGGCTTTGAAAATTCTCTGGATGTGCCTAGGTTTGAATGCAGAAGAAAACGTGGAAATATAGATAGATGAACAGTCTTAGATGTTTTGCAGACTTGTGCTAGATACAGATAATAAAACTGAAGCTTTTTTGTCTGCTCATTAATGTAGTATATGTGTGTTTTTGCAAGTCATTTGTTTATGACTATAAAATAACTTATTTTACTATATAGTGAACAGACTTGGAAAATATGCCTTTATTTCTATGTAAACTGTAGTGCCTAAGAAAATTAGTTCTGGAACATGGAATCACAGAAAATAAAAGTGCAAGTAGAACAGATTTAATAGTATCAATAAACTGTGCCTATCTAGACTTGGTTTTGAGTTTTTCTAGTTTAATGTGAGGAGAAGAACTATTGTCTTTGGAATGTAGTTACAAAGTACTTGTTCCTCGTACTAACCAGGGTACATTTCAGAGGTCTCTGGCTTTCTTAGTTAATTTATTTTCTTTTCTTTGTATGTGTGTGTGTTTATTTTTGTTTGTTTTTGGGGGGCTGGAAAATAAAATACAAAGATACTTAAGATTTTTGTAGTTAGACTTAGTCCTTGCAAGACAGGCGTATTCCATGTGAAACTACTCTGGTCAGTTGAAGCATGTGAATTCTGTTTATTTAAACTCAGAATGTCTTCAGCTTCAGACGTGGGTGGAATATTTTTGTTTTCCTTAAGAGAGAGTTAATAGCAGAATTTGAGGGTGAAAACAGGGTGGTGGGGGTGGGGAGTATAGCCTCTGTGGTCTCAAGAGGTGGGCCTTAAGTGGCACGCTCTGTATGTGTTGCTTCTGAGCATGTCAGTGCTTGTGTCAGAGATGCTTTGCGCTGTCTGACTGGTACTACTCCCTTCGCTTACCATTAGCTTGCTGGATATGTGTAGGTTTGTCTTCCAAGGCACTTGTTTGGAAAGGTACTTTTGGGTGAGATTTTTCATTACAAGCAAATAGGATTGATGGGAAGACAGTCTGGTATATGAAGTAAGTATAAACATACATAGATAATTATATATATTTTTATATATATAAAATAATTATATATATGATTATCTATGTATGCTTATATATATAATTACATTTATATATAATTATCTATGTATGTTTATACTTCATTTTTTTAAATGCTTATGTAAAAACCTTTGTGTTTCAGTGGAAAATAAAAAAAGGAAGGAAAAAAGCAGCTGTGAAAGCAGAGCTGCTGTTGGTTAAAGTTTTGAGCCTCACATCTGAGGTTACTGTGTGCTTAAGATATGAGAATTTCTTTCACATGTGATGTTGTCAAAATGACAGTGGAAGCAAATTAATGCCTAAAATGGGAATTATACAGTCCTTGATGGAAGAATCAGGAGCCAGTTTTGACTGTGCATCAGATACAGATAGGTGAGATCGAGGGGAAAGAGAGCTTTGTTTGGTGTCCTTAGTGAAGAGTTTGGACAGAAACTTCATGAGTAGTTGATCTGCAGTCTTCGGGGCTTGCAGTAAGGGGGAAAACCTCAAGCTGGACAGTCAGCAATGAAAAACCCAAATCTAAAAAATTGTTCATTCATATGAGAAGAGCTGGAGCTGAGGCTGTTTATAAAAGAGGGTAGCAACATCTGGATTCTATGACTCTGGCCATAATCCCTTTATGTTTTCTTGTAGAAGCCTTGAGATCAGCTTACCTGTGCTATCAGCATAGCATTAGTATTAAGCATTTAGCACAGTACCAGAATTACTAATTCTCCTTTTCAACCCCTTGCAGGTCGCTACCTAACTTGTATCAGTAAAACTTCCTCTGAGTCCTGTTGTAACATCTGACCAGAATTATTGCTGACTTGGAGAGGCTGAGCATCTTGGTGTTCTTCTAATGCATATAAATCAACTTAGTGTTCTAATGCATACAAATGAACTTATTATTCAGGAAGATGGTGCCTTTACGAGTCCTCTCTAGTCCTAGCAGGCACTCCCAGGAACACCTGCTAGACAGGCCTGAATGTGAGGTGTGAACGGAAGGGTGCCAGTTTGTTTCTTTAGCCATTGTCTGGAGCAAAAGAGAATAGCCTTGTGATGGCACTTGTCATTTTGTGCATTTAGCCAAGAAGTAGCAGTCTGGGTTCCATGTTCCTCTGTTATGTTTCTGTGTATGCCAAACTCGCATGAAAGGTAAATACTCGCAGAATATCCTCTGTTTCATAGGGCTGAAAAGGTGGATCAGTGCAGAAAGTGAGTCCGTGACAAAAAATTTACCTAAGAGGGAGGCAAAACCTTGTCATGTAAGGCATGTCTTTGTTTTTATGGGGAGAAGGGAAAAGATGAAAATTATACATTAGCTTCTTGAAGTCCATTATCTTAGTAGCATTGCTACAGTGAGTGCAGCTTTCTGATTTGGAACTGGCCTGGCTGGGGAAATTTTGTATGAAGAAGCTGCCTGTTTCCGCTGTGCAGGTGGGAGGATGGAAGGACAGAGTGTGTGAAAAGGCACAGGGAAGTTGCACAGAACCTAGCAGATACTGACTTGAAGTTTAAGTAGTAAACATTCCATGCTCTCCTCTGCTTCCCTCCAACTTGAGACAGTCTTTTAAATGCAGAACTGATACTCTTTTACCCTATGCTCTGCTACCACTGGCTGGCAAGTAGCATTAAGTGTGTTCTGTAAGTATGTTTAAATTGAGGTTCATGTGCCTTTACCTTTCTATCAACCCTTTATTCAAAATAAGCACAATATTAAAAGTTTTTAAAACAGTTTGGAAGTAGCTTTTTTGCATCACCTAGTAAAATATTAAGAGGGATTTTGTTACTTCAGTATATAAACATAAATTGTTCCACAACTCTCTGGATTGCTGGTATATGCATTTTTATCTTTTCTCCTTCTCACTGGGGTTTGGGCTGGGGGTTTTTTGGTGTTTTGTTTTGTTTGGTTGGGTTTTTTCCCCCCCAGAGATTCTTGTATTTCTTACGTGTTTGTCTTCCCCTTGACTTGGAACATTTGCACATTAGTGCTTACTGAAATACTCCGTGGTGCATTTAGAGCAAAACAAATTAAGACCTTGCAGTTCAAGATAGTTCAGCTCTGTAGCTGGCTCTACTGGTACAGCAGTTCAGTACACTATAATATGTAGACACTATTAGCAGACTGTTCATCATCAGCCTGACAGCAGGTCAACACTGCAAGTAAAACAGCACTTGGCTACTTGAGTTCAAGAATTTAATATTTTCTCTCCAGTAAGACCTGCAACCTGGTTCAAATAATCCAGACCTTAGAATTTGTGAAATTGTCTGCATTGTGGTGGACACAGTTGTTCTCTTTTAACTATTCATTTTCTTTAAAGGAAGTCAAGATAGTTTACACTTAAAGGGTACTTGAAGAAATCTGGGACACCTGTAATTATTGTGAGAAGCTGAGCATTTGCTTCCTGGCTGCTGTGAAAAGATTCTGCTTTCAGGTAAGTCTGAAAATAAGCTTGATTCATACTTCATCTGCATTAGGCTTTTAGCAATTGCAGAGTGCAATTTACCAATAATGAAAACTTATTCTTGTATGTGCTGACCAAAGATTTTTGAGAAGAGTTACAAATTTCTCTCTGGAGGAGGTGTGTGTTTGTGTGTGTGTGCTTGACTGAATTTCTTACCTGCATTTCCCATGAGCTTTATCTTCTTCGTTCTCACCACCTGTATCTCTTTAACATCACTTTTTCCCCTCTCTGTGCTCTGTCTTCTACCTTAAAACTAACTACTGTGCCCTTTAAGGACACGGGATTTTTCACAGTGGATGTATTTGTCATTCATGTTAGATCTCAGATGGAGGTACTGAGGTTCAGTTAATGATCCTGTAGGCTGCAACCTTAATTGCTTGGAGGCACCATTTGAGGAAGCGGTGTACCCTGAGGACACTATGTCCTTAAAAGGATAGGAAAATTGAGTCCTTAGCATGCTATGGTTTCTGTCCAAGAAATGCATTCAGGTCTTGCTTAAATAAGAACACCAAACACTCCATGTTTCTCACTATGCCTCTCCTCCTAGTTATCCTATAGATATGTGAAGTGGTGGTCACAAATAAGTATGTTGTGATCTCTCACAACAGTTGTCAAGCAAGTTTAAAGAAGTGTGTTTACTGGCTTCAGCAAAAGCTTTGTTACAGTTCTGTCATGGGCATGAAAATAATGTCTGTTAAGTAACATACATTTCTGGTTTATTACAATCAGGCTCTCTGAGCTTGATAAGACTGAATTGTAATGCAGAAACATACTTTGTAGTTACATTGCAATAGTTTATTTTAAAATCTGGATTAAAATAATAGAAGAGAGAAGAGCTTGTGGAGAAATGTAATCAATACAAATCAACTTATCTAACTTTTTAATCTAGTATTTCTTATAAAGACACATCCAATGTGGTGGTAGTATTTCATTGTTAAAGAACAAAATATATTGATCATTTGTAGTTGTTTAATATCTTCCAGGTTATTGGAGATGGTGATTTGAAGAGTCAGGTTTTCGATATGAACAAATCAAAAGCATCATCTGAAAAAAGGTAAATTTAAAACTATAGTGATTTCTCAGCATCAAGCTATTTGAAATTTGTGATAAAGCAGTATTTATTTTAATATATATTTTATGTCTTTTATTACTATGGGCCCCCAATGAGAATGTGTGCTCTGAATTACTGATTAGCAATATTCAATATTAGTCAATATTGATTAGCATAAAGTAGCTTCACATTTAATAAATAACTTTTTAAATTTACATTTTTCAGACAGTGTTAGACATGTTCAAATATATGCATTAAATTTCATTCAGAGAGTTATCAGTTGATGTAATTATGTCATGCAGGTATTGGCATTAAAGGGCAGCTTTATAATACTGTATAAGAAGCCATGAGTTTGTCATAAGATGGATGTCATTCTCAAGGAGTCCTGCAGTCTAACACACAGATAGGACAAACAAGAGCGAGACCACAGAAGCATTCAAGAGTTGAAAAGTTGTATTTTTTTATTTTCATGATAACTTGTTTTAACAAATATTTGAAAATGTTAGGTGATTATTTATGGAGGTCATCATGTCTGTTAAGCATGAGGGAACTATTGAAAGGCTTCCGGTCTCACTCTTTTTTTAAGCTAGCACAGGTTAAACCACACTGGTAACCAGCTAATCAGATTTCTTAAAGGCAGAAAATAGGGAATTTTGTCTTCAGTCTTAGTTCTCTGAAACACCAGTTATTTCTAAATTAATGGGTGAATTTGCATGAAGGACATGATCTACTGTGGATTAATTGGGATGGATTTAAAATTTGAATCTAAATGCCTGTAAAATCATCTTTGCTTTTGCTGACTCAGTGGAACAACTTGGTATCAGACTGGTGGTTCTTGTTTGTGTGTGAGAGAGATCCAAAGGAATAGAAAAAACCCTGTTAAGTTTTCTACTTCGATTGAGTTCCATAGCCATAATGATAAGCAAAGTAAGACAGTCTGTCAGCAGTGGGTATTCTTGGAAATACTGCTTCTTACTATGCTTAAAAGTATACTATCACAGAGAATATTAGATTTTTGTGAAGTGACTACTCAAATGCCGTTTATTTTTCTTTAGTGTAGTGGTTTTGGGTGGCGAGTTTCTGGTGGAGGAGGGTGGCTGCTGGGGTGGCTTTTGCAAGAAGCAGATAGAAGCTTCCCCTAGGCCTGACAGCAAACACCTCAAGGCCAGAGTCACTGCTGACCAAGGCCGAGCCAGCTGGTGATGGTCACAGCACCTCTGGGAATCACATTTGAGAGGAAAAAACCCGCAAGAGGCCACTTTTTGCCACCAGAGAAGGGAGTGAGAAGATGTAAAAAACTTCGCAGATGCCAAAGTCAGTGAAGAAGGAGGGGGGGAATGAGGCACTCCAGGTACCAGAAATAAAGACTCCCTTGCAGCACATGGAGAAGACCATGATGGGGAAATGGAAAATGGGGGGAGCAGAGTTGCCACCTGCAGCCTATGGAGAACCCCACACTGGAGCAGACGGAGACATGTGAAGGATGCTGTGACCTGGTGGGAAGCCCATGCTCAAGCAAACTGCTGGCAGGACTTGCAGCCCAGGAAGAGAGGGGCTCACACTGGAGCAGGTTTGCTGGTGGCAGGACTTGTGACTCCATGGGTGACCAGGCTGGAGCAGTTGGGTCCGGAAGGTCTGCACCCTGTGAAAGTGACCCACGCTGGGGCAGTTGGTGACAGTAGCACTTAATAATCAAAGTAAGGTTGTTTCAACCTCTTGGGAGTTGATGGGAGTAGAACAGATATCTCTGAAGTGAGGGAACTTTGAGAAGATACTTTCTTGTTGAGGGACTTCTCTTTCAAACATGAACCCGTGAAGGCCTCTGTTCCTCATGGTCTGGGCTGTTCCTTACTCTCTTATCTTATCATAGGTTTCCTAACCAGAGAAGGAGGAAATCCGCAAAGCTTTCTGGTTAGCTAGAGTCAAGCTGTATGCTTTGGCAACAGTTGAGATGATGGCAAGCATGTTCATGCTTCCTTTTTCCTTTCTGCAAGTGAGACGGTGGTGTGGGGGGCTCTTTGAGCCGCAGCATTTGAACACTGGATGGAGAAAGGCTTCCTGCCTATGAAGATAGACTGTGTATGGAATCAAATAAGCCTGGTAAACTACACCTCAGGATGCTTAAAGAAAGCATGAATCCATCCCATAATAATTATTATTATTGGTTGTTTTCAGAACTCACGAAATTTATCTTAAATACTGAAAAACAAGAGACTGCAAACATCGTAGATGTCTGTGGGTCAGGGAGCAGTACCTAGAGATCAGCCAGCTTCTCCTCTTTGCACAGAATGATCCTGGGAGAATTAACCAAATGGGTGAAGGCTTGCAAGCAGCCAAGGGTTCTTGAAAATGCATCTAATCTTCTTTTTCATGTGTGAGAGGCTAACAGATCCCATGAGCAGTAAAGTGGCGTTAAAATATGACACGTGTTTAAAGCTTTACTAAAAAAACCTGCTGCATATGATTGCCATCAGGAAGCTAAGGCAAGTGGTCCAACCAGGTGCTCTGGAGTAGAGCACTGAGTGGATACCAGAGCAGTGGCAGGTAATAGCGGTCAAAAGGAAATGGAGTGCAGTTTTTCTCTGGATGTGCTCTTCCTTTCTCTTTCTGATTACAGTTAATGACTGAAAATATTTTGAGCTTTGACTAATGATCTGAAAAAGAAGGACAAGCTCTTGTTAAAATTACAGATAATTTGAAGCTGGAAATCTGCAAAAATATTGGAGGACCAAATGATTTAAAAATGGTCTTGTGAAATGTAGAAAAGAATATTTGATGGTAATGTATGTGAGGCACAGTGCTTAGAGAGGTATACCACTGGGATGGATAAAGGGCCATCACATTTGTAGTGATGAGAGGCAGAAATAGGAAGATCAAACTGCAGGAAGAAAAACTTTCAAATGGAAGGGATACAAAAAGTTAGAACGAAGTTGCCTTTGGTTATTGAATCACTGCTCCTGTAGGCTTTTGAGGACTGGTTGGGCATATGTTTGTCAGGAAAGGCAGCTGTGGCCTTAATTCAACTCTGAAAAGAATAGATGACCTTATGAAGTTTTTTCCTGGTGCTCCTTAGTTGTGTTTTTTACAACTGAGTGTAGTTAGGCACTCTGTGTAACCCCTGGGGACTACAGACAGGTCTTGTGAGAGGGCTTTAGAATGGGTGGGGTGAAAAGTGTCTCTTCTAGTAACAAAAAGGGTTTCTTCACATTGTGGAAAAACATCTTGTATGAAAGGCCACTGTGCTCCAGGGCACTGTGCTCTGAGGTTCTGCAGTGTCATCAGCTTAAGCGGAAATCTAACTTAACAGGACAGAGTTTATGTTGTGCCATTCTGACTACTTCCTTGGTTTACCTAGCTGTTGGGTTAAAAATACTGGATTCTGTGATGCCTTTCTGTTTTGGAGAGCTATCTTTTAGATTTCGATCCTGAATGGTCAGAAATATCGGGAAGATTCCTATTGCAAATTTGGCTTGTCACAGCACTGTTACGTACAGGAGTAAAGTAGACATGCTGTCGTGATTCCTGTTTTACAACCTATTTGATTTACTGTGTATTGAAAGCTATTGCAGTATTATAATTATGCACATTAGCATAGACTATTAATAAATAGACTTCAATTCTTGTTTTAAGAAGAAAACTTAGTCATAGCTAAGAGGAGGTCAGGGCTTTAATTTGTATTTCAGCATAGATACTGGGCTGGTGTTATTGTTAAGAACACTTTATTGGGTAGGCTGAAGACATAAAGTTTATTTGGCTGTACTTCTGTTGGAAGACATCTTGCAAGATGAATAGCCTAAAATGATTCTAAAGATATCTCTTGACTGCCGCAGCAAGTGCTCTTTGCTCTTGATAAAAGCTCTGGTGCCAGGAGGATATTATACCTCTGAATGTTATAACCTGAGTTTTCATACCACCCAGTAGTGAGAATGATTTACCTTTCTAAACTTTTTCAAGCTGTTAGTAAGTATGGAGAAATTGTTAGGTGCTAATTTTCTGTACATGATATTACTTCCATCTGGCAGTATTGTTTGAATTTTGCAGGCCACAGCAGTCAAAAATCAGGTCTGCTCTGAAATTGTAATAGCTCTAAATGAGTTTTGTCTTTATGAAAATTTAGTTTTGGGTGTTTGTTTGTTTGTTCCTAAGGATTGTCTTTGCTTTCAGCTGTTTGCTGCTTTTGAACTATATTTATTTTGAGACCGCTGATATACCAGAACAGAAATTATATATACATATATACATACACATGTAGTCACATGCAAATTGAAGCAGAAGTTCTCTTGCACATTTGTCTATATGTGGGTTGGCTGGACTCTCACTTGGTTTGGTTGTTGAGCTAGTGAAGACAACAAAATCCTTTGGAAGTTTGTATACAAGATCAACAGAGCTTGTGATTCCATTCAAATCTTGGGTTTATTTTGGAGTATTTCAAGTTCAGCAGATAAATGGAAGAGTAGAAATAAACAAAACAAAGTTTATGCAAGCAATAACGGCTTTATGCTGTTCAGCCTGTTTTTGGATTATGAGAAAGGATTGGAGGGATTATGTTTCACTTACACAAGGAAAATAATATTTCAGCAACTAAGGCAGTTTTATTTTAGATCAAAAAGCACTTTAAAGTAGATGTCTAGCAAAAACTGAGGAAGTGATATGCTTACTTCACAATGTGAATTTATTTTGATTTTAGCTTTGTGATTAGTATAACCACATCTTATTACTGATGTTAACATCTTGTGAGTATCATCTGTAATCTGAAATTGAGTTTTTGGTTATGCTTCTCATTTAGATGTCAGTGTGGAAAAATGAAAGTGGTGGAAGCAGTTTCTTTGGCATCTATTATATTCATTTGCTTTCATGGCACTACAGCCTTTGCTGTCAGATGCTTCTTTCCACCACCCCCCCCCTTGATTTTAATGTTTTTTTCCACATATAAACAAATTATTTTAGCAGACTTAACTGAAGTGTGAAACCTTTTTGCAGATGTAAAGTAAAAATCAAGGAGTAATAATTCCTCATTATTATAAGCAAAACTGACAGTATTTATGTAACTGAAGTTATATACTTTAGTTTTATTGCAGGTAGCCAGATCACTATGTGTGTAAAATGAATTATTGTTGATTATTGTGGGACTGTAATGTTACAAAATTGACAAGTCAAGGTAGTCAATCCTTGGAAGAAATAATTTCCTAAATTACATGACTGTAATTTGAATGTTAAACATTTGTCTAAAAATTACTTCAGTGTGGGAATGTGAATATCAGAACTATTGTGGATAACTGTTGTGATGTAAAACTGGAGAGAAAATAGAACAAATTCTAGACTGACTATTTTGAATACTATAAATATTTACTTTTTTCTTTCTTTGTAATCTATTTATATGAATATCTGCTTTGAAATAATTTCTTGCAATATTTTCAAGGCAATTTCATGATGTCAGGGCCAAAATTTGCTTGAGTTCAAAGTGAACCCTCATTCTGATGCTACTTTCCACCTTTCTTTCCTCAAAATGGTATTCTTCAGCTGAGAGGGGTGTTGGTTTGCCTGCTTCATGAATGATAATCTTTTCTTCTGAAATGCCAGCCTGTAAGTCAAACAGTCTTTGGTACTGTTTGCATCCAGTTTTTCCTTGAGTGGCAGGTTTGATAGAGTATCCTGGTACTTTAATAAACCATATTAAATATAAGTTACTCTAGACAGTATAGCTCTATCTGGATTTTACTTGCTACGACCAGTTTCCTGTTCACAGTTGCTTTTGGAGATGTTGTTAGATGTAATTTATCTGCTACAATGTGGGCTTTGCAAAATCTCTAAATTTGCCAGAATTAAGGAGAATTAAGTATTCTTTCCAATTGAGATAAAGTATGAAGGTGAATTAGCCACTCCCCTTACTCTGACACAGGACTTCTGTTATTAGTGTTGGTTTTGGGTTGGGGTTTTTTTGATCTAGATGGGAAAATGAATGTGACAAAAATCTTTCTTGTAGTGTTTCTGCCAGTTCTCGGACTGCGTCTCTGCTGTCACAGCTGGAGAAGATCAATGTGGACCCTGTATTAGGGGAAGCAGACAGTGCCAGATATGTTACCTCAAAGATCCTTCATCTGGTTCAGAGCCAAGGTAAATATCTGAGTTTTGTGGATTTAGCAGTGTTCCTTCTTGTATTTCTTCCTTGCTGGACATCTCTTTACTCTCTGTTTCTGTTTGGTGAACTTGGTTATGCACCCATTTTTGTCACTGATTGCTGAAAGCACCAGGCCAAGTGTGATACTACCTCATCTAGTATCAGTTACATTGAGTGTATTCTGTATTGTTAAACAGCTATAATTTGAGTATTAATTCACAAAATGTGTGTAGGTCTATCTATATGTGAGAAGTATCTGGAAGAGAGCTTTCTGGAAGATTTTTTTTCTTAAACTTTATTTTCTCTAAGGTATGTCGAGGTGGTTGAATGACTGAAAGCAAAAACTGCATTTTAAACTCACTTAAGTCCTTTAATTATTTTAGTTACTTTTATGTACCTCTATGAAGTTTTTAGTAGGTTTTATAATTTGCCCTGTAGATTATCTGATAAAACTGTATATATAGTACATTAAAAGAAAAATTGTCTTTTTCTCACTGGCAGAAAAAACAAGGAGGGAGATGACTTCTAAGGGCTCCACTGGAATAGAAGTTATCCTATCAACTCTAGAGGTAAAACCTTTTAATCTGTGTGGTTATGAGTTCATAGCAAACTTTGATTTTATCATTGATCTTCATTTTACTGTATGTGTTGTTATCCTTGCTAGTCTGCAAAACTTGTGTTAAGACTGTAATGACTAGATAGGGTCTCTGATTTTTAAATATTTTAAGAAAGTGTTTGTCAACTATCAGTTGTAATTAATACGTCATGCTACAAACTAGACATTAATTGGTTTTATGGTTAATTCAGGCTGTGTATTGGGGCGGTTAGTTGGATGGTTACCTGTTAAGTTCTGTTTGATTTAGTAGAAGTAATATCCCCTAGCTTTAGGTGTCTAAAACACTGTCTCTATTTTTTTTGTTGCAGAATACAAAAGATCCTCAAACTATTATAAATATATTGAATATTCTCATCGAGGTAGTCTCAGTTGGTAAGTTTTCATTAAGGAGCAACTTGTGATTATATTAGTTTATTCATCTGAAGACTTTTATTGCTGTTTTATGTCGGGTTTTTTTCTCCTGATCTAAAGGTGATTTATATGCAGAATAAAAAGAACATAAGGACTAAAGTCACCTTTCAAAAAAGAATACCAGCATGTTCTTGCGTAGTGCAGACATATGCAAAGAAAATACTGCTGTTCTAAAGACTTCCTTTACAATAATTGTAGCTTAGATACTTAAGTGTTGTTTGGATTTGGAGATACAAGTTATTTTAATTTCTAGGTGGTGGTCGGAGAGCGAGTGTCTTAGTCACTAAAGGAGGGACACAGAAATTATTACAGCTGCTTCTCACTGCCAGCAAAGACTCTCCACCAAATGAAGAATTAATGGTGCTTCTTCATACTCTTCTTGCAAAAATCTGTCCAAAAGGTGATAATGATATACTTTACAGTTTGTGGTGGGTTAACCCTAGCTGCAGGCAGCCAAAGCCGCTCTATCACTCCCCTCCTCAGCTGGACAGGGGAGAAAAGATGCAATGAAAGGCTTGCTGGTCAAGATAAGGATAGGAAGAGAGAATTTGTCACGGGCAAAACAGACTCAAGAAGAAATAAAATGCATCTAATTTACTACCCAATCAAAAAGCAGGATAATGAGAAATAAATCTAAACAACCCCCACCCCTCCTTTCCTCTCAGGCTCAACTTTCTTCTTAATTTCTCTCCATCCCCCTGAATGGCACAGGGAATGGGGAAATGGGGGTTTCATTCAGTTCATTACAAGTTGTTTCAGCCACTTCTTCCTCCTCAGTGGGAGGACTCCTCATGCTCTTCCTTTGTGGGTCACAGCCTCCTTCACATGTCTCCACCTGCTCCAGTGTGGAGTCCTCCACTGGCTTCATGGGGACAGCCTGCTTCACCAGGAGAATCAACCTTCTGGAGCCTGGAGTGCTCCCTCCCCAGCCCCCATTTCTCACTGACCTTGGTGTCTGTAGAGCTTCTTGCATCTTCTCACTCCTTTTGCTGACTGCAGAAACCTCAGATTTATTTTTCTCTTCCTAAATATGTTATCCCAGAGATCTACTACCACTGCTGATCAGTTCAGCCTTTGCCAGCAGCAGGTCTGCCCTTCAGCCCAGCTGGTACTGGCTCTGTCAGTCCTGTGGAAAGCTTCTAGTTGCTTCTTGCAGAAGCCACCCCTCCCCAAGCACCTCCCCCGCTACCAAAACCTGTTGAGGCAAACCCTAACCAGTGTTTTATAATTGAAATTTAAGAAAAATTTTGTATCCAGTGTACTCAGAATTGCTAGAGGAGAACAAAAGGAAGAGTAAAATAGACAGGAGGAAAGAATGGGGAAAAATAGGCGTGCAGAGTTTACATCAGTAGAAGGAATTTACAGTTCATGTAACTTTCAAATTATTATAAAAAATAGAAATTAATGTGATTGATCTTGTATTTCTTTGTCAGACAAAAAGATTGCTATGAAAGCAAGAATCAACGGTGCCCTGAACGTATCATTGAATTTAGTGAAGCACAATTTACAGAACCACAGGCTAGTATTGCCCTGTCTTCAAGTATTAAGAATTCATTCAATGAACTGTAAGTATCTCAGATACTTTCTTTCCCATGTGATACAGTATTTTTTCACCTATACATAGTTAAAAATACAGGATCTAAATGTTTAATTTTAAATGCTTAAAATAACTATTTTTGGCTGAACTTCCTTTTTATTAGCATTTAAGTGATCTGATTATTTAAAAAGTGTGAAATGTGTTTGTACTTCTTGTGTATCTGTTTTTTATTCAGTGCATGTGTGTGTGTATTATAGCTGAGTGGAATTTTGAGTCACCTAATTTGCGTAAATGCTGAGGCTTCAAGATCTAAACCAGAAATGCTAACATTGTGCTTGCAGAAGCACTTCAGATTAAACAATTAATCTCTGTATTATACATGCTCATGGTTTTGGCGTGTTTTTTTTCTTTCCTATTATTTCATTCATGATTGCTAATGTAAAACTTCATTCACACAGGAAATGTTTCATTTCTTTATTTAACCTTTCTCTTGTTCGTTTTGGTGAAGTGCCCTGCTGTTGGACTCATTCTTCCACAAGAGCCTAATTCATTGTTTGTTAGGCAGTAGAGAGCTGATGAAAATACTGTGGTTCTTGCTGTATCTCTACTGTTGGTATAGATGCTCTTAAGTTTTTCCATTGAGCTTGAAATGGCCATTAAACCTTTCAAATAAATGTGAGATTGAAAATATAATCACATTCATCCAAGAGAATTGACCGATGATCTGTAAGATTGTTTTCAGCCATTCACAGGAGCACCTGTAATTCATACAGTCCCAATACTTTTTAAATGTAGAAGCTTTATTTCTTCGAGCTCTCTGATAATGAGGTAAAATGCTTCAAAATACAGGTAGCTCAGCTGAAAACTTGTTTCATCCTGAAAGTGGGAAATGGAACTCTCTCGTTTGTATTCTGCTTAGATCAAGTTGATCTTTCTGTATGTCCCACTCCTTAAAAACACAAAAAGTGGTAGTTGATTGCATTCTGATGTGATTTAAAGTAAGTGCATAGTTGCTACAGGAATGGAGTCCTTATTTTTCTTAGATTCTAGTGTGTAATGTTGCTTCTAATAAAGATACTGTGTCCTGGTTCTGGCCAGGCCAGAGTTACCTCCCCAAACTCCCCAGGGCTGTCTGAGTGCAGCTCATCCCCACCTTGTGCAGTACTCGGTGTTGTTGTCAGGTGCTCTGTTATCACTGTGTGGGAGTGGAATTTGCCTCGGGCTGTTATTGTTCCTCTTTCACGGTGATTTTGTCAGTAAACTGTCCTTATCCCAACCCATGAAGGCTCTGTCTCTTCCAGCAGCGAGCCAGCAGCCTGTGGTGCTCAGCCACTGCTTGGGGCTGAACTATCACACGTTGCAAGTTAGGTTCAAATACTAAATTCTACGTAAGTAACAGTGTTCATTATGCTCAAGTAAATTTTTAGTTGCCCTCTTCCTACTTTGAATTTAGCAATATGCAGTCTGAACAGTCAGGAACTGAATTTTTGTGCCAGTTTCAGCAGTTTGTATGTTCTTTGGGCATTGGGCTTTAGTCATACAAACATCCAGTGTGATTCTTGAATGCAGGTCTGAGCTTTGTTTTTTTTCAAATAGACTTTTAAAATTATTTAGTTTGAGTGTATTGGTTTCTTTCTTTTGCCTTTCTTACTGTATTATCTTAAAATGGATTGTTTGTTTTTAACTACCAGCTGTAAATGCAGTGTCCTTGGGAAAGAATGGAATAGTAGAACTGATGTTTAAGATCATTGGTCCTTTTAGTAAAAAGAATACCAGCCTTTTGAAGTAAGTAATATCTCTTTAATATTGTACATGCAAAAACTTCAGATATGTTTCAGAACTTATTTGTAAATGAAAAATATTAGAGAAATGACATTAACTTTCAAATATTAATTAAATTTTGGGGGAGTTGGGAAGGAAAAACCAACCACAAATCTGACAGTTTAATGTTACCCAGTAAAGTAATTCTATATGTATTTGAATGTCTAGTTATGGTACTGGTTAAAGAATAATGTTAAAATCTTGGGGGGGGGGTGTTGTCTTTTAATATTCCTGCATGGAAATTGCAGGTACAGTGGTTATTCTCAAATGAAGACAAACAGATGAAGACAACCCTATCATTTTTCGATTTGTTGAATTGGTTCCCAAATCTCCTTTGTGGTTTTTAGAGTGACACTATCTGTTTTACTTTAGTAGGAGTTTTCTTTCTGTTTTGCTTCAAAGCAATTACAGACTCTCAAAGCAAACCCGTACCAGCAATATCCATCTAGTGAACTATTGTTGACTATGTTTGTTTGTGTAAAGTAATCACTCCATAGATCAAAGTGGTGACATTAGATATTTCCAATGTAGTTTTTTTTCCTAAAAAAACCCTCCCCTGAATTTAGGGTAAAAATAGGTACAGGTCTAACTGGAGATAGCCTTTTTTTCTTTTCTTTTTTTAAACACTACCACCTTTTTGCAGTACATAGCTTTTGAAAAATGGACTTTTTCATCTGATTAACAAAATAATATACTCATGGTGTTCATATTGTAGCTTCAGTACAAAGGAAAAAGATTACATTTCTCTAAATGTAATATTTATGGTCACTGGAGTAGCTTTTTAAAAAATGCCCTGCCCCTTTAAGCCCTGGCTAAAATTAGACATGTGAACTTACTATTCCATCATGTTGAGTAATAATGATATCCTTGTTTATGGTCTAAGATCAGATGTGTGAAGCCTGTCTTTACAAAGAGGGTAGAAATAAGTATATGCTATTTTCTAGCTCTATGGGTTGAGTTAATTGAGACAAGATCTTTGTGTACAAGAAGAATCTTACACTGACAGTCTTGTACAGATCAATGGGTATTCATACACTGCCAGTTTTGACCTACACTTTTCTCTGTGTCCTTTGCTTTGTGGAAATACTTGTTCTGCTGCTAACCTAAAAAGTTGAGTTTCAGAAGTATCTCCTCCATTGAGTACTGTTCACAGACAATATTATATTGTTACAGTGGTTTTTTTGCAAAGGCTGAATATTTGTATAACTGCATCAATATTTTTAAATTTCACTGAGAGACTTCAGATGTAGCAAAGATGCATGATATTTTAGGAAAATCAGATGTTAAAAGCAAAACCTGTGACAGTGCAACCAGGAAAACATGAGGATAGATGCTCAATAAATCTGTTAGCAGTAAACTTTTTGTATAGCTTTACAGTGTTGTAGATTAAGCTTATTGGTTGGTTGTTGTTTTGACTTTTCTTGTTATGTTGACAGGGTTGCTTTAGACACACTTGCTGCATTGCTAAAATCAAGTAAGTGTTTGACTACAAGAAACTGTTTGCCTAGTTGAGATAAATATATATTTGTGTGTGCATATATACGTATATACACACAGAGTAAAAAGAACATCAAATCTGTGGCCAAAACAAGGCTAGGAAATTTAGCAACAGGGCCACAATTTTACCTTCAGCCTTTGGTGCTTTAATATTTGTGTGGTATACATGTATGTTTAGTAACTAGTTATTGTCTCTCAAGTTCCAAAGCAGAAAGGCTTGTGCTGCTTCAGCAGAACCGAACTGGATCTAAGGTGTAGAAATACCTTTTACAGTCACTCACCTCAGCCCTTCGGTAACGGCTGTCTGTAACTTAACTCCTGTGCATCTGAAAATACCTGTTGGATAGCAGGGGAAAATACAGGGTTCCTTCAGGTACCTTTCTGAGTAATTAGGTCTTGGGTCCTAATGGCAAGCCTGTCAGTGATGCTTTATGAAGTGGAACCAAGTGTAATAAAGCAGTGTTCTGTTCCCAGGCATCGTCTATCTTTGCTGAAAGCAGTGGATTCTGACAAGTGTCATCTCTGCAGATTTTTTACTAAGATTGTAACTGACAAGGAATTCAAAACTAATTCTCCAGATAGCTGCATAAAAGCTACAGCATCCCTCCTAGTTTTAGTGGAGATGTACAGGGACTGAGGCATGGTTAGATTTGCAGGAAAACATTTCAGACAGGCGGCAGGGAACTTCGGTGCCGATATTACAGGGTGCTGACGTCTCTCCTATTTGATCAGTGTGATTTTTGGTCTTACAAGTTTACTCACTGACCGATTTTGAAATTTGTCCTTGCAAAATACAGTGAAAGAAGTTATTTCAGAATTGCTGCTAGTGTCCTGTTCTGTAAATTGACAGTTAAACCTGGGGAAAGAAACTAAATGTTGAAAAGGCATGTCTTTAAAACAATAAGCCCTAATCATTCATTTTGAGATGTCTTACCCGATCCTGAGTGGTTTTGACATTGTAACTTCCTGCACTTTATGTAAGTAAATCTCTTCATAAAAATTCTGACCTCCACTGTGTAGAGTCCTGTTGTCATACAGATTACCCAGTATTTAGGGGAGAGATATTTTGAGTTTATAAATTTCAGTGATAGCTGCTGCAAAACTGTATGTATTAAAAGCAGTAAGAAGTTTTTCAAATCTTGTATCTACACAGTGTATGTGGACAGAGATAGATGTGCTTTATATAAAAACTTTTAAAAAAAGTTAGCTGATGGTATCTTACAATTGCTTTTAAGTGTAGTGTGCAGTATGTGGGTAAACTCTGAAAATTAAATCCAATGTTATTATAAAGAATGAAGTGTAGACTACTGTCCTCAGTTTAGGTTGATGTAAAACATTGTCAAGATTGGCCAAAATAGTACTTTAAATGAAACAATTCAGCGACTGGAATTATTTAACATTGATTTGAAAGTAGTATCAAAGTCATTTGGCAATTTTTAATTTTCTTTCCTAACTTTTTTATAAAGAAACAAATGCCAGGAGAGCAGTAGACCAAGGATATGTGCAGGTGCTTTTAACGATTTATGTTGATTGGCACCGTCATGATAGTCGACACAGATACATGCTGATACGTAAAGGAATTTTACAGTGCATCAAAAGTGTTACAGGCATCAACTTGGGAAGAAAAGCATTCATTGATGCCAATGGGATGAAAATTCTTTACCACACTTCACAAGTAAGTTTATCACAGTTTGTTTTTTACTGTTGCTTTTGCCTCTAAGGCTTTAAAAATGCATCCTGACCTCAAATTTGTCATAGTTCTTCTATGATATTAACTCTTGCTCCTGATTGTGGGGGTAAGGATTATTTTTTGTACTTGACTAAAGCAGAATGAAAGCATACAGAATTAAATTAATATTTAATATTATTGGGCTGTGACCATCTCTGGAGGGGCTGCTGAACTTAATTTTAAAAAGGGGGGGAAGTTTTAATTTTCAGCTTTTTAAAAAAGGTGAATTTGAGTTGGTAGAAGTTCTTCTGGCCTTTGAAGGAGACATGAGAAAAATTTATTGTAAATAAAATACTTTGCTATTAGTGCATTCTTGAAGTCGGTAAAGTAAATGTAGTTTGACTATTAGTTTGTGAAAGATACTTTATCTTGTCTTCATTATTTTTCTGTTAACAGGAGTGCCTTGCAGTAAGAACTCTTGATCCCCTTGTCAATACATCCAGCCTAATAATGAGAAAATGTTTTCCAAAAAATCGTCTTCCTTTACCAACTATTAAAAGTGCTTTTCATTTTCAACTCCCATTTATTCCTGCCAGTGGTCCTGTGGCTCAGCTTTACAATTTGCCTCCTGATGGTATGGTAATTTGTAATACTTTTGTCTTTGTTTCCACCTTACATAAAGAAAATTTTAGACATACTCAATTCCAGTTATTTGTGTTCTTCACTAAAACTTGGACTCATAGATGCTTCTCAGCTAGTAAAGGGCCTGTTAGTGTGGAGCACCAATTACTAGTGCTAAGTTTTAACTGATGAAAATTTTGTCTACACATATATTTCTGAGATATAAAATAAATATAAAACAGGACTTAAAATATGATGTGTATCAAACTCTGAAGCATAAAGCATGGGTTGTGCATATTAGCCTACAGACTTGAATGGGGTCTCTTTTAAACTCACTCTTTTAAACTTGTCATATGCATTCTCTGTTGGGAAATGGAATGTATGCACTCTGATAAACCAGATGTAGTGAACTTAGATTAACGTGTTCCATTCGAAGCATCGTGTTTTATATTACTGTGGCCATTCCTTCATTTGCACAATGAGAAAAGTGGAGCTGCATTCTTGGGTCTGTTGCAGTCTCTTAGGCAACACTTACCTATAAAGCATTTGTTTTGTGTGTTGTAGGAAGTAGTCTTCCCGTGGTGAACAGCTCTCATTATTTTTGCGTAATTAATGTTGAATGCGTTTTCAGATATGGTGAAACAGCTTGACAGCTGGGTAGGCAAGTGGTGAAGTTGCTGTCAGAAAGTTACTCTAAAATTACAAGGCAAAGTCATACTTCTTAATATCTTACTCACAGTATCTCCTGAAACAAAGTGTGAAAGACAACAGCTATCCAAATGAGGGTCATGCCGGTCTGGCTCTAATTGCATGAGTTTAAAGCTTGTTTGCGTTTTATCTTCAGAGCAGAAAATAGATTCAGAAGAGTGTTCCAAAATGCATGAACATTAAATCTCTAATTAATACAGTAATTTTGGTACTACATAATACCTATTTAGAAACTTCCCGTTCTGTTGAAGTAAACTAATGATAGTTGGGTTGGGTTTTTTAATAAGCTTGTTTATATATTAAAAAAAAAGTTGAAAACCTGAGGAAATAGGATAACGTGGGATTTTATTTTAAGGAAAAATGACTGTATTAAAAGCTCTGTGGAATACTGGGGTGGGTATTTTCAAAAGTATGCTCTTTATAGCCCGCACTTGTAAAAGCAATACATGTAACATTCTGACTACACTAGAAAATCAGTATAATTTGTAAGCCTCTCAATAAGCCTTTTACTAACAGCACATTACCTGTGTGGAGAACACTCTTTCAGAAAACGTAACAAAAACCCCAAGGATTCAAACTGCGTGAAATACCTTGAAAGAGATTGAATTTGCCATTAGTAAGCAGATCATCTGCCAGCATAATCAGTTAGTGCCCCCTCCCACATATTAGGGAGTTAGCCCAATTCTCATTAATCATGTCTGAGCATTAGTTTGCTTCCCTGTGATTTTCTTTGTTAAAAATGAGGAAGTCCTAAATCTTTCAATGTGCTGGCTCTCTAACTCAAGTAGAAATCGGTCATTAATGTCCAAATAATCCCACATCTTAAAAATAGCATCTCACTCAATGTTTTGAGGGTAAAATTTGGTTCCTAACCTGTCCATGCCAAGCAGTTGCAGTAACCAGTCTCCTTGAGTATTTTCTTCACTGTTTGAATTGCCAGTGGTATGTTTATTGCTTTTTTTTAATTGTTAGGCCCTGTTTAAGCAAGACAAGAAAGGTGAAGAGGGTGCTTTTTACCACTGTTTGCTGATACTGTGTCAGTGCTAGCTGACATGACTAAAAGCTGCTAGGACATTAATTTTACTTGTTTTGGTCGTGGTCATCATTTACTTTGGCAAAAGGTGTTTGCTGGTTTCTTGTTTTGGTAGGGTGGGTTTTTTTTTGTTGGGGAGGGTGGGTGGTGTGCTTTGGTTTTCTTCTGCTTTGTTTAAACCAGAGATCTTTGGATGCAAATCTAATAAATTTAAATCTGCAGTATTGTCAGACAGTAATTTTGTTTTGTAAGTTTGGTAATAGTAACTTATGTTTACTAGTTAGCTATCACAATTTTTTTCAAGTGTTAAGTAAAAAAGCAAATAAACGTACAACATACATATTCATAAAATTTTTTTTTAATTGCATTGGATTAAATGCATAATTTGTCTTACAAAATTTGTTTATTACAGTGGATGATGTAGTAGATGAAAGTGATGATAATGATGATGCTGAAACAGAAACGGTAATTGAAACGGAAAATGATGATGACAAGGACCAACATTTTAAGGTTGGTATGAGAAGACGACAAAATTAAGAGGCAAATTATCAGAGCAGTCTTTTTATTTTTTGAAGCTGCTTGAGTCATGTATAAAGCCATATGTTTTAAATGATAAAAATATCTTGAGGTTTTCAGGGCTGCTTATAAATATAAATAAGATACTGAAACTTAAGCAAGGGGGGTGCTGCTTGAAAAAAACAAGCATTGTTGTTCAGGCTGCTTCAGGATTTTTATGAAAACCTCTTTGCTTCACACTTGATGTGACTGGAGTACAGTGGATCAGAACTGCGAACTTTCAGCAGTGTTCTGTTCCCAGCTTGCATTTCCCCCAGCCCTCTCTTCCAGCTACACTGCACCGTGTGAAGGAGCAGCTGTAGCTGTTTACATCATTCTGGACTGGGGTTGCTTAGGTCAGTGTTTCAGTAAGGTAACTTTAAAGCTCTGCCACCTGTAGAGGCAGATACCAGAGCTCTCACTGTTGTGTCACTTTTGGGAAGGTCTTGTGCTGCCCTCCATCTGCTAGTCGGGACATGAAAAGACATTTGGGTGCAATTGCCTCATTCCATATTTTTATGCTACGTTTATTCGGGAATTAATTGAATTGTCTGTCCAGGGACTGGAATGACAAAGTTTAATAAATGCTCTCATAGGCACTGGTGAAGGGAGTGTCTGTCTTATACAGTTATCTTTGTTGCTGCAGTCTGATGAAATACCCACATTCCAGGTTGCAGTAATTATGCATGGATCTGATGTCTGTGCATAATACATTTGGATGAAGAAAATAGAGCTGTTTGTAGTATTTTGGTTGAACTGGAGGCTTTGGCATGCTAATAAAGCTAGCCCCTTAAACCTTTATGGCAGAAGATGTAGTTCAGCTGCCATGTCAGAAGATTAAAAGCGAGTGTAATTATTTTAGAAGTTTGTTCATTCTGGATGTAAGACTTACTTGTTCTGGTGCTCTTTCAGAATGATGATATTGAGACCGATATTAATAAACTGAAAGCTAGACAGGAATTGAGAAGATCTGTGGAAGACCTGAAAATGTATGAGCAATTTTTCCCAGAACTTTCAGAAAACTTTCAGGTAAAGTATGAGATTCCCAGTGCATTCCTTGTCATGACACATTGACTCTGGAACACATTTTGTTATATTTTTAGATGTATAGTTCCCATAGCCAAAACATTAGAGTCTGTAGTTCTAGAGCTACATGTGAGTGCACTGTATATTGAATTATATAGGTAAATGTTATGGGTTACTTTGATGTGACTGAAAACAGGAATGTGGGCAGACATAAAGGAAACTAGTTTTATGATGTCTAATTATTGCTCACAGCAGGAAGGGAAATACAAAGAAAGAAAACAAGACTTCTGACGAAGAGTCATTTTATTAGGTGTTTCCTTAAATGCTGTGCACGTCTCTAAGGTAGTTTAAAATATCTGAGGATTCACATTGACTTGGTAATTTGTTAGTGGTGAACTACTTGTTTATTGCTTTGATACTATGTAACAGCTGAAACTTGCTATGTATTTATAAGTTTAAAACATTATAACTGTCATCTTTAATATTAGACTTAAGGATTGATTTCAAAATAGACCTCAGGTATAATGAAAGAGAAAGAAACTTTAGGAAAAATTTTCTTTTTTAATACTTGTTTGGTTTTTCTCTCTTATTTTTAAAGGAATGTGATTTAGTTTCCAAGGAACCAAAGCCTTTTGTACCTGATGCAAATCTGGGTGGACCTATTGTTGTTCCTACAGCAGGAGAGGAGCATTCTGCTGAAGAGAAACCGTCAACAAAAGTAGTTGCTGCAAAGGAGAGCCATCCTTTATTGACAGAGGAATACAACAGAAGGCCAGCCTTTCTGGAACTACCAAAGAAAGATAGCGACAAGGATGGTAGTTTACATCAGCAAACTGATGAAAGAAACCTGCTTCCATCATGCCAGTGTCTAAGCCAAGAAATTGTGAAAGGCTTGGACAAAATTAGTCTGCAGAGCAGTGCAAAAAATGATCAGTATTATAGTACAGGGTGTGTAATAAAGAAGGAAAGCAAAACTAGCCTTACTGCTCTTGCTTGTAGTAAACCTTGTGAACATATTTCACCCTGTGGCAGTAGCCTCTTTGAAGGACCATCTGTCCAGCTGGGAAAACTCTGCTGCACTGGAGTAGATTCAGAGGAAGAGGATACCAGATCTAGCTCACCAGGGGAACAAATTGTGCTTGAGTTGGCTGACATATCACCAGTTCATGACTGTGATCTGTATATCGAAATGGTAAAAACCACAAAATCTATTCCTGAGTATTCAGAAGTGGCCTATCCAGATTATTTTGGCCATATTCCACCCCCGTTTAAGGAGCCTATTCTTGAGAGGCCATATGGAGTGCAGAGGTGAGTTACCATACTCCTTTTGTGTTGGCTTTTTTTTTGTTCCACTGAGAAACAATCTTTAGGATGAGATTAACAGGTGTGTATATATACAGTCTTTACTCTGGCATCTAATACTAATTTCAGTACAAAGTAATTTGAAGATGGGTGAGTAGGCATTGGTCGATGCAGTCATAAAGAACAACAAAATATGATTCTGTAGTTGCTAATTCTAATTCTGTAATTCAGCTTCTAGTCTTCCTTTCTGCCTTCCTACCATCCCTCATCTAGGCTTTGCAGTTTGTAAAAACAAAAAAACCAAAAAAACAAAAAAAACCACAAAACCCCAAACAAACAACATCCCCCCCTCCCCCAAAACAACAAAAAACCCGTGAGAAACCAAAAAGCCCCACCTGATTATTATAGAATGATAGAATGCGAACAGTTGAGTGCTCTCTTCTGGTCTTAGCAAAGATAGAACAGTTAAGAGTTTAAAGACACTGCAACTCTTTTTCCATGCTAAAAAAAAGCTGTATTTCAGGAAAACATGGGGGCGGGGGCATAAATAAAACACTTAGGTATTTGGTTTTAGTGTTTGCAGTATAAATCAGGGGTAACAGGCTGAGGATCCATCTTGTGTTAGGTCCCCCAGAATGGCACAGAATAACACAGGAAAAAAAATAGAACAACATAAAATGAACACATCAACTCACCCATTTATTTCTTCATTGAGAGATGTCAGAAGATGATGAAGGATGATGTGACTCCCAAGAATAACTTGCAGAGGTGGTATGAACAGCTACCTCATCCATAGTTGCTGTAAAGACAAATGAGCATGTTAGCAGAACATGGAATAAGTATGAGACCTTGCCTCTTGCTTAATATTAGGTTGAATCCTTTCAGCTTTATGCTTACAACTCTGATCAGTTTCATAAGTTTCTTCCCATTTACATTTTGTAAAGATGATTAAGAAGTTGAGTGAATTAAGGTTGTATAATTAAAAGCCTTCATCTGTTTCACCTGTGTGGTAAAGTGATTTTCCTAGTGAAATGACTGAGGGTTTAAACACTAATAACATAATGGAATATACCTTTAATAGAAAGCACAGCTCAGTGTTGAAGAAGAATTTTCTCTATAAACGTGGTTTTTTAAGATACATTCGGTTGATTTAGAAGGGAGATAGGTCACCTCTGATTCCAGAGTAAGAAATGTATTTTAAGAAAGTCTTGCAAACCTTCATGTATGTTTTTCTAGTACTTAATAATTCAGAGTAGAATTAAGTGAAGTCAGATAAAAATTGTTATTTCAGTTCTCATTCTTCTTGCATATAAAGCACTCTATTAACTCTGAATTTTGACCAACATACCTACTTGTGTGATTACACATAAAAGCTGATTTCTAAACCTTAAAGGTAATTCAAGGTTTTAGTTTATTTTAACTTGAAAATATTTTATTCTTGTTGCATTTTCTTTGTTGAAAGTAACTTTTAGGTCTTGTGTGAAACAAGAATGAAATAACAGGTAGTGTTGCTAAACTTGAATCAAAAATCCTGCATCACCTTCTAAATTATGGTGTTCTAACAGTTCAGTTTTCTACAAATAACTGAGTTTTGTTACTGCAGTGTAACAAATTTCTGAAATGGGAACCTGTTCAAAAAGGGCTTAATCATTTAAGGAGTTGGTGGGAAGGTGGTTAAAACCAAGGAAACATGAAGAAGCTTTTAAGTCTTCTGGAAAGCTGTGTCCAGACTCTTGGCATCCAGCTGGGTTTATGTTCTGCAGTTAGTTATTGCTCACTAACTAAGCCTTTAGGAAAAAAAGGTTGCCTTAATCTGTCCTTGTATTTTAAAAAAAAAGTTGTGGGGGTTGGATGTTTCAAGTAACAACACTATTTTCACCAAATGTCTCAACAAATTGCTATTGCTTGGAAAAGTATCTATTTAGAATAACCAAAGTGCTTTATATTATTCTGCCTCATAGGGAAGAAAGTTATGTAATTCAATATCCTGTAAATTTGAGCTTAGATTCCTACTTTTTACATTCCTTAAAGTTTTAGTGGAGTGGTTTTGGGGGTGTTTTTTGCTGTATACTTCAGTGTTTTCTAATCATCTGACACTTAGCAGTGACCATCAGGTAAAACAGGATTCACAAAGGACTGACCTATAAACACAGAGGTCCAAATCCACAATTATGTTCTTACATTTTTTCCTTTAATTACCTTAAAATAGCTTCTCTTTTCTCTATTTTTTTCAGAACCCGAACATGTCTGTTACTACTTTTTCCTTCTTTTTTTTTTTCCCCCATGTATCTCAAATACCATTTCTTCATCCTTTTATCAATACTGGTTATTACTATAGTATTTGAATGCCTTTAATGCTTAATGGATTTTGTCTTGACAAAGCTCCTGTGATGATAGAAAGTATTTTGACCCTTTAGTTTTAAAGGTCTATGTAAGATCAAACGCAGGATCAAAAATGCTTAGTTCTGCCCTGAGTTGAACCTACTCAGATTGTGGTGAGTCAGCCTTTCTATAATTTTGTCAGTACATTGGACTCGTGACTGGTTTTCTTTTCCAGTGAATTTTAATTTAAAAAGAGGCGCTAGATTTGTGCACTTACCTTCTTTCTCTCATTTGTTAACAGTATTTATTTTAATTAAAAGGAGAATTTCCAGCCATGAACGTACTTGATCACTCTGTTCCTGTATTCTTCATTGTTAATCTGCCTCCTTTTCTTCTTATTGCAGGTGCTGTGCAAGCTTTTCCACACAGCTCTGCCACTATATTTCATTCTTGAACTGCAACACATTCTTACATTTCCAAACCAGGACCTAGACACTGCCAGTTGTGCAATGGCTTTATGATCTGGATAAACACACACCTGATATTTGGCTGACATCACCAAATTCATTCTTATTTGTTATCTAGTCGATAAATGAACCTAGATCTCCAGAGGTGAAAAGCTAGTGCACTAACACACTCACTGCACGACCTACTCTCTATAACTCTTTTAATTTTAGTTATGGTAGGCTTTATGTAAATTACTAATGTTATCAGGTGCTGTCCTGGATTAAAGTATTAACATAAGTAATGTTTGAGTAATTCCTGCTTCTACTATATACTATGAAATGGTGCATTTTTTTATAAGATAAAACCCAGTGGGTTGAGTGCATGAAAACTCAGTTCCCTCACATATAAATATTGAACTCAGTCAGCTGTGAATGCAGGTGTTTAAACTTCAGTACATTTACAGTTTGTGCACATAAGTGGGGGTGAGGCTGAGGTATCTCTGATAGTCTGTCCCACAGTCTACATGTCAACTTTGTTAGTTTTCATTGCTGTATGAGGTAATTTCTCTTTTGTAATTTAAAATGGTATGCAACCATGTAAATGAGAACTCTGCTTTTTATTTTAGGACAAAAATCTTTCAAGATATTGAAAGACTGATTCATCAAAATGACGTTATAGACAGGGTTGTGTATGACCTTGATAACTTGAGGTAACTTTTTACTCTTCTCAAAAGTATTCAGCAAGTACTCTGAGCCTGTTCTACTTAATCTGTGATACAGTTTGTAATATTTAAAGCAATACTGTTAAGACAGACTATAATCAAAGTCGCATCTGATGTAACCCTGTTTCTGCTATCCAGGCTGTATTTAGAGGAAGGTTCAAAATAATTTCTCAATTACTAAGTTAATATTTAAATAAAAGTAATGAGGTAATGAGTTTGTTTTAGTTAAGTTTGTTTTATTCATTTTGGTGTCTTTTATTTTTCAACTCATAGTTGTGTAGTACCAGAGGAAGCAGATGTTTTGAAGTTTAATTCCAAATTCGAATCTGGAAACCTACGTAAAGTTATTCAGATCAGAAAGTAAGATATTTCAACTCTTTTTTTCACACTAAGACCTTCTATTTCTGATTTCTGCTTCTTAAAATAAGTTACTTGTTTTTGTTAATCTTTAGAAATGAGTATGATCTAATTCTGAACTCGGATATCAATAGCAATCGTTATCATCAGTGGTTTTACTTTGAAGTCAGTGGAATGAAAACTGGCATCGGATACCGGTTTAACATCATCAACTGTGAGAAGTCAAACAGTCAGTTTAACTATGGTAAGATGCATTTCCCACACTTTGCAAAGAAATACGATGGAAAAATATCTGTACTAGGTGACGCAGTTGTGTTTAGAAAGCTCAGCTGTTTCCTTCCCTTCACCTTGGGATCAGTCATATATTCATGTTGTCAAATCAGACTCTTTAAAATTCATAAAATTTGTCTTAAGACCGTTGTGGATGGGACAACACCAAAGCCTGTTGATCCACACAGTTTCAAGAAGCATGACTGTCGTTAATCCCTTCTGGAATAGGCATGTATTTTCAGATGTGAAAGTAAGCAGAGATAGTCTAGAACAGTTTTCTTTTATTGATGGGAAGAGAGGCACATTATTTAGGAAGGAAAAGCAGATCTCCTTTGAAATGCCAGGCTTCATTGGTGACCCTTGCAGTCACCAAGGGTAGTGTTTGATGTTTGTACCTTATCTAGAAGTACAGGATTACTTGAATATGCTTATTTCCATGTGTCTGGGAGGATGGGGGGTGGGTGCCGTCATTCAGCTTAAAACCATTTGTTTTGTAAGGTGGTGGGTCTTTTTTTCCTGGTGGGTTTTCTGAAATTTGTCTTTTGAGGAGGAGGACAAGCTCCTCTCTTCCCTGCCAACCTAAAACTCTTTGGATAGTGTAACATCTTTCAAAAGATAAGTAAATAATTTAAGTTACCTTATATGCAACATATGAATGAAGATCTACTTACCTGATAGTTAGTTTTGTTTTTCGAAGTATGTTCAATTAACATTATTATTTTCTACTCTTTAACTTCATATTAATTATTTAAGTATACTCTTAAAAATTTAAATGCTGAAGACTTACTGTTTATAAAGGAATAGAATATCCTGAAACATCAGTTACTTTCCAGCTATCCAGGTTGAATGGATGATAGCGTCATGTTTTTGTGTTCTCCCTGAAGCTTTGTTGCAGTTATCAGTTTGAGGGAGTGGGACCCGAGATTTTTTGTAGATTACTGTTAATGGTAACCACAGCTTTCATGGAAACATTTCATTTTGGTTTTTCATAGGTCTGATTGGATTTTTTTTTTCTTTAATTTGTTATTTTCTGAAAAATCTGATATGTTGAGGGTGATGGGAAAGAATCTTTTTGTCACCTGGTTGAATGAGTTTACAGTACCCAAGCATACATGAAAATACACTCCATGATAGTAAATGTTTGTAGGTAGTTTGGAGACTGGCATGTAAGCAATGTTGTCCATTACTGTTAAGATCTTGATGTTTAATGTTAAGCATTAGTGACATGCATTATTTCTTTAAGGTATGCAGCCACTCATGTATTCTGTTCAAGAAGCATTAAATTCTCGACCATTTTGGACTCGTGTTGGGACAGACATTTGTTACTATAAGTAAGTACACCAACCGAATGTACATCAAATCTCACACAAGATTTCTATAAGGTACAATTTTTGAGAACTGTTTGCTTTTGAGTTTGGTAATTAATAATGCTACATTTCAGTAGTTCTGTTGTGAATGAGAATTTCTTCCTGAGTTACTATGCAGAGTAACAGAAGTGCAAAGTATGTAGGATCTCATTTTATTGGCACACTGCTAATATTTAAGCTGTTCATTTTCTATACTTTTATCAGAAATAGCATACAGTTCCAGAGAAGGTTGTGAGGGAATGTGTATATATGCATGCTTACTTGAAATCTTAATACTGACTTCCAGTAATATTGATCACGTGGTGCTTGTGAATGGTCTCCTGTATTCTATGGTACAACCATTGTAGAGCAACCCTGGAACATGGGGTGAGATCCATGTATTACCCTTCTTGGTAGACAGTTGTTTGCTTCTTTTTTGGTTGGTTGGTTTGGTTTTGGTTGCTTTTTTGTTAGCTCACCTTTTCCCAATATGAATGAATGTGTATCAGTGGTGTATTTTCCCAATATGAATGAATGTGTATCTCTTTAGGTGGTGAGAACCACAGTGTATTTAACCTGGACGTACAAAGAATAGAAATCATTAAAAATCTTCCTGGCTCTTAGAATAGTTGCTCAGGAATAACCAGTGATATGAAAAAAAATACTGTAATGTGTTTAATACCTTCATTTTGCTCTTAGGAATCACTTTTCAAGAAGTTCAATTGCTGCTGGAGGTCAGAAAGGGAAGTCTTACTACACAATTACGTTCACAGTGACTTTCCAGCATAAAGATGATGTCTGCTACTTTGCTTACCATTATCCATACACATACTCGACTTTAAAGGTGAGAGGATGGTGATTTGTTACATGGAAAATACATACACTTTTGGACAATGTGAAACAAAAAAATTCATGAGTGAATTATTTATATTTCTTTTTAAAGAATTTGAAATGAACAATTTTCATAGAATATTAGTGTTTAGACTGGTGAAGAGTATAGGCTGTTCTAAAGAGCAGTCCCTGGAAAAATAAAATTGATACTTACTTGCAGGCTAAATGGTTTTTCTGCGAATCATAATTCATAATTGACTGGAAATGGTGCTAATTGGATGAAGTATTTGTGTTTGAGTCAAGTGACTCATATCCTGCTCTGACATGTACCTCTTCATAACTGACCTATTCAAGTTACTATATTGAAGATAATTAGAGACCGTTTTAGTATAACGAATTGGCTAACAAAGTGTTGTGAAGCTTTTAGTACTAAGCAAAGCTCTTGGCTAGCATATCTGGTGGTTGTTTCTGTCATAGCAGTAAAAGCAAGCTTGGGGATTCAGTGACCAGTGTGTAAGAGCACTGAATGAAGCTTTTTGCTAAGCCATACCTGTTCCTGGAAGAAGTATCTGTGAAGGGATGCTATAACCAACTGCTGCCTCTAAAGGCTTTGGGTCCAGACAGTTCCTTCTGCCTGGCTGCTGGAGTCAAGCTGAGGGACCCAGGAACTCTCTGTCCCAGGCTGCTTTACCCTGTTTGCTTGTAGGTTCAACCCCTAGCCAGCCTCGGTGTGTATCCCCAAGACAGAGAGGGAGACTTGCACAGATGTACACTCCAGCATGGCTGGCTACACAGACTGGCAGAGACAAGGTGCTGCATTCAACAGCACCCGTGTGTAATGCTACTAGCACTTGCCTAAAAGCTAAGTGCTGACACCCAAGTCCCTTTCCTCCTCTCCAGCTGGTAAGGATTGCTGTTCACTATTAAAAGTACACCCCCACACACTCTAGAATCAGAAGCATACCCATGTTTGTGGATGACTGGCATGGGTCATCTGTGCCATGCCCCTGCCTGGATCCTAGTCTCTTACCTGCTGTGCAGACCTCACACTTGCGGGTTAGTCCACATGCCATCGCACACTTACCTCCCAGGCACTCTGCACTTGTGGTTCCCCCAAGGTGCCGGGATGGACTCTCTGCCCCTGATACTCGGCCTCAGCCTAGGGCCTTGTACTGTTTGGGCAGTCCACCTTGAGGTTTGCTAGCAAGTTGCACATACTGCATGGCTGCCTGGGGCACAGCCACAACACCCCACCACACACAGTAGCTTCAGGGGCATGTGCTTGGCCCTGCCCCCAGCAGGTGCCAGGCATATGGGCTCATAACCCATATGCCTATCTAGCTCGCTTGCTTTACACACCCTTGTCACACCATTAGCTGTCTTTTGGGACACATGTGGTTTTTGCCCTAATGGCTGGACCTTTACCCCTTCCAGTAGCTGGCACTGAGACCCCCACTTGCTTCCATAGCTGACACCCCAAACTGAAGCATGCCTATACTGCCTACAGCTGCAGCTGCTGACACCTAGCCTGCTCGCTTTGATCTCCGCAGTAGCTGGCACTTTGGACACAAAGTCTGTGGTGCGCACAGAGATGCTCCCAAGACATGTGCCCTTTCAATTGCTGATGCTGAAACCCTTGCTTGCTTCAGTTTATGACCCCAAATCCACTCATGCCTGATTTGCTAGTTGCACCTAGTCCACATAGCACTTGCATGCATGAGATGGAAAGTGAGGCTGCACAGGGAGATAGCTAAGGTCAGGCAGTAGGGGTCAGGCGCATAAGTTTTGTAGAGTCCCACCACCCTACCTCAAATGTCCCAAATCCTCATGTTCCTCTTGTTTCTGCCTCATCCTTCAGATGGTGGTCTTCAAAGCTGCGCCTGTAGACTCTTAATGGCTCATCACTGCTATTGTGTTATGTCTCATCTACCAGGATTGTTTCTCTCTGTTCCTGTTCATTGTTTATTATCCCCTTCTGTACTGAAAAGGTCCCTGATCAGATAACCTTAATGAAGCAGAGATTCTTACCTTCCATGTACCACTATGGTATCATCTGGTAGAAAACAATGTACAATCAGTGCCTTCATCTTCCTCAAAGCGTTTGTAAAGATAAACTCTATTAAGAGAAGCATTCAGTCAGAGATACAGAGAATGGTATTTCATGGTCAAAATTATGGTTGAAACTGTAACATTGTTTAGACCAACAAAAAGAAAGATCGATTAAATAGTACCTATGGAATATGCTGTGGTGACTGCAAAAGATGAAGTATTTTTTTTCATTATTCCTGGGATGAAGATGCATCTTCAGAAGCTGGAATCTATGCACAACCCTCAACAGATCTATTTTCGACAAGATGTTCTCTGTGAGACCCTGGCTGGCAACAGTTGTCCCTTAGTCACCATTACAGCTATGCCAGAATCCAGTTACTATGAACGTACCTGTCAGTTCAGTAAGCATGACTTTTCTTTCTCATAAATTGAAAATTATGTAAAACTAGTTTTTAATGAAAAAAAAATCAGTATTAATTGTGCATTGTAAAAATTGCAATGTAAAATAAGGTTAATGAACTTAATTAAATTAGTAGGCATCAAAATTCAGGAATTACTTTGTATTTAGTTATATTTATTTGTGGTGTTCAAATAAGGATATTTATATTTAAATATATATGAGTATATGCACAATACCTTTTGGAAAAGAATACCTTCTGAGTAAATTTTTTCTCCAAATTCTCAGGTTATTTGCTTGTCAAAAAATCTTTTATAAAGCCAGTATTTAGGCTGCTGTGATTTTAAATAAGCTTGAGTTATGATAGCATTCCTAGTTTGTTCCTCCAGTGTAATATTTTTCTTGGCTATTGAGAGAAAAAAGCCATCAAATCATAATACTGTAATTGCCAGCTCAACCTAGTAGTGACTTAGTAATGAATGGATTTAAAGCTCCATTTTGAGTTCTGTAATAAGTGGTCTTTATAGCAATATTCTGGCAAGCTCCATCAATAATCCTGACACTCAGTACTCCCAAATACTGTATTTTGCATTTTAATAACTAAAAGTTTCCTCATGTTTCTTTTTTTTTTTTTCCCCTTTTTTTGGGGGATTAGCAAACTGTTTGTTGAGCTTGAGGGCTGTTTTGTAACTTCTGTGCATGCTTCTTTTAGGGAATCGTCCTTATGTGTTCTTATCTGCTCGTGTACATCCTGGAGAGACCAATGCAAGCTGGGTCATGAAGGGAACACTGGAATACCTTATGAGCAATAATCCAAGTGCCCAGTGTTTACGAGAGTCCTACATCTTCAAAATTATTCCCATGCTCAATCCAGATGGTGTCATCAATGGAAAGTAAGCATAAGTTTACTCACAAATATGTAACCTGTACTATTAAGTCTTTTCATTTGTTATTTAGAAAAAAAAGTAAACTAATCCAAGGAACATAAAAATTCAGTATGGGAAGAAAATCCCCCAAACACAAAACCATTTACAGAATTGCTAGGACTTGATTTTTTTTTTTTTTACTTTTTAAAGGCAGTTGCATCATCCCACGAATTCCAGTTTTATAAAAAGTATGTTCAGTTGCTTGCGGATGATACTTATTGCTATGTGATTTGACATGGCATTTTGTCTCTCTGAATTAGTCTTGGATAGGTATACAGATTTTCATGAGAGCACAGATGCTCTTAGGAAAAGCTAAACAAGTTCATGGTTCTCATGAAAAAAGAACAGTCCCTGTATAGGAGAAAGGGGAAAAAAAACCATAAAAAGCTTTTTTTTAAGTTAATAGTTTTTAGAAGGGAATGGCTGTTGGCAAATGCTATTAAAAGGGGAAGTTAATAGGTGTACAAGAAGTGTAAGAGTATCCTGATTTAGCTGAAGTTACTAATGATAATTCTTTCACTTACTACCACTTAATAAATTCAAGGGATGTTTCAGAATCTTTTGATCCTACTATAAGTAAGCATTCAACAGTCTTTATTTACTTGGTTACAGAGATTTCATGTGAAATGGAAATTCTGGTATAGTGAATCTACAGTTCCTTCTTACTTAGTTGTGGGTAGTATTTTAAAAGGGTTTGTGAATAAAATTAAAATCAAAT
This sequence comes from Porphyrio hochstetteri, assembly GCA_020800305.1. Classification (NCBI taxonomy): domain Eukaryota; kingdom Metazoa; phylum Chordata; class Aves; order Gruiformes; family Rallidae; genus Porphyrio; species Porphyrio hochstetteri. Next base: position 46,005,303 of record CM036938.1, on the reverse strand, counting down.
CAGATATGGGTTTGAGTAGAACCCTGTGTTTATATATATACATCTAATGGAACACGTGTATTCATCCAGAATACGAGTAGAAGTTGTATTAAAAGACAATTAAGGAACATGTCCCAGCAGACACAATTTAAAGACAGATGTGCTGAAGATAACTGTATGAACATGAACTTCTGCAAGTTTAAAAGTTCTTGCTGATAATTAACTGAATAGAGAAATTTTCTTTATTTGTTCACTGGGGTTTTGGGGGGTTTTAGTTTTGTTTGTGGGGTTTTTTTGGTTCGTTCTTTCTTTCTTGTTTTCTCACAGCTACTTGTCTCCTAACAACTTCATGTTTCAAGGCTTAGTTTTCAGGTTGACATCAGTCTTTATATTACAGACACCGAAACTGTAGAGATACCATATATTCAAAATTAGTAATTTTGAACTAGCATTTGAATAGAAACAAAAGCCTTTACTTTCAACAGCAAATAAGGAAGGTTACAGCTGGCTTCATGTAAGAAACTACTTCTAATTTTTCTGAGGTTTTCTATAATGTAATTTTAAAAGCCTCTAACACTTCTATTAGTTGGCATGTTAGAAAACTGAAGTTTGTTTCTTACCAGACTCCTTCCAAAGGAGCAGTGGTGATGAGGAAAACCTGAGGTGGGGGGGAGGCTTATTTAAATGTATGATAATACAGACTACATCATGCGTTTTTCCACCCCCCCACAATAGCCACCGTTGCTCTTTAAGTGGAGAAGATTTAAACAGACAGTGGCAAAATCCAAATCCAGATCTGCATCCCACTATTTACCATGCTAAAGGGTTACTGCAATATCTGGCTGCTATAAAACGTTTACCTTTGGTGAGTATGCGTGTGTAAGCAATTCTGAATCTTCTTAACCTTGTCTATGTAGCTAGTCTGTAAAGTAAACATTTTAATACGGCCATATGAACTGTGTCACACTTAAATTTGACTTGGAGAACTGGTCTTCTGCAAACCTTTATATCGAAACCTATTTCCTTTGCTATGGTAGGATTCATCTAAGGAAGATTTATCCTTCTATGGTTTTTGTCTTAATGTACAAGTTAATCATACAAGGAGTTGTGTTTCCTAACTCTTTGGAACTTTCAGTAGTATAAACAAAATATTGTATCTGTCTTTCTGTTACTTTTGTAAAATGTTAATTCCATACACCTTGGCTTTATTTTGCCAAATGGTCTGTTGCAGGTGTACTGTGATTACCATGGTCACTCTCGTAAAAAGAATGTATTTATGTATGGCTGCAGCATCAAGGAGACGATGTGGCACACAAATGTTAATGCTGCCTCTCATGACCTGATGGAAGACCCTGGCTACAGGGTAAGTTTCACATCTGTACCTTTTCAACATGGCATAAACTTGGAATACACTTTTCAAATAACTTCCCAATGTTATTTCATGTACATAATGACTTTATAGAATAAGCAAACTTATTTAGACTGATCTCTTCTTTCTTCGTGAGTGTGCTTCAAAGTATTTTGAGAGCTTTGAATGTTGTGCAGTAGTACAGCTAGAGATTTAATATTGGGAGAGTGCTCTGGATTTTTTGTGCCTTGGTACCAATGCTTGCCTTTTTTCATGTTCAACGTTACCATTATAGTAAATACATGGAAAATATGCTGGATAATATGAGTGCCATTTAAGCACAGCAGATGTTGTAGCAACAAGAAAACACCCTGAATTGCTCTGAGAAATACTAACTTTTGTTTATGGAAATAGGCCAAGGTGCCTTTTGTAAAGGCGTATCCTTAAGCCATGTGCCCCGAATACATATGCACAATAAGCTTGCAGAATCGACCACCCCATTGTACAAGCATTCAAAAATTCCAAAGGATTTGAAGAACTTGGTGGTGCCCGTTTTTCCTGTGTAACTCCGCTGCCGCCCTGTGGCAGCTGCAAATCTGTGCAACCTAATGCATCCAAGCCCCGCGGGGTTTTTGAGGAGATGCAGTTAAGCTTAAACAGCATGTGAATGCACGTTAAAGCTCTTGTTAGGAACCCTGGTGTATAAATGAGTACAAGCGCTTTCAAATCTCTCAATTAAAAAAAAAAGTCTACTGCTTCTTGATTTTTCTGATGTGATTTCCTGGGTGCTGAGTCCAGGGCCACTCACGTCTGCTGGCCTGTCACTTCAGCCTGTGTTGCTGTAGCACACAAAAGACAACAGTCAGTAAGAGTTATGGGAAAAAGCCTTTTGGCTGGGAAAAAGCCTTGGACTGAAATGTTTGGGCAAGCTTAAACTAATAATGGTGAATGTACTACTGAAATAGTCATGTGTTTTTTGGCTTAACTGATACATATAAGAACTGGAAAGAACGTAGTCATTTTGCATTAGTCAAATGCCTGCATTTGTATAGCTGCTTCTTGCCTCTTTCCAAAGCTGTCATCTAAACAGTTGCATTGAACTTTTAAGTTCTTGAAGTTTGAAGAGCTTTGCTAAATGTGAAAAAATTTTACGTATTGATAAAATATGCCTGTGTTAAGTCTGCAAAGTAGATTGTTGAAACAGTCTGAAGCTGAAATTAATTAATTAATTGCACAGGTATGTAGGACACTAATGTGAGTAAAGTTAGCTTGGTGAATTAGGAGCTGGTGATCACCTGAAGCATTCTTTTGTATCCTATTTCTTACCGACACAGCTAACAGCTTTAGTGATTGCATATGAAAAATAGGATTTCTAGTAAGTAGGAAATTACAAACTTGTCACTTAAATAGACTAGCTTTTGGAAACTCAAGATGGAGAAATGTTTTCGTATTTGTTATTTTAATTTAAATTACAACAAAACTTTCTGAAAACAGCTTGTGATTTAATATTCCCCCCACTTTGGCCTGCTTCCATAATTGAAATACAGTGATTCTTTTATTTTTCAAATTGCTGTCCTGCAGGCACTCCCCAAGATCCTGAGTCAAACTGCCCCAGCATTCTGCATGGGCAGCTGCAGCTTTGTAGTGGAAAAGTCCAAGGAATCAACAGCACGCGTTGTTGTCTGGAGAGAGATAGGAGTACAAAGGAGCTACACAATGGAAAGTACTTTATGTGGATGTGACCAGGGGAAATACAAGGTAAGAAAATACAACTGTTCTTGCTTTATCATTTCTTCCATTTGCATGGGTATCTTGTTCCTTAACCCCGCTTGCTTTAAACTTCTATAACTCTAAGATACCTGTTTACACTAATGTTAAACTGCGTAATTTATGGTATTACAGGCTGCAAAGCAATCTTCATCTGTCACTTAACCCACACACAGACTATGTTATGCTTATTGGCTGTTTTAACAAGATTAATATTAATTATTGCTTGTAACACACATAATTATGTCGTCATATGATCAGAGCTGTTCTTTCCAGTAGATTATACCAGTACTAGAATAAAGATTTCCTTTACACATGACAATTTCTCACTTCACCATGGCTGTTCATAGTTCTTCAGCAGATACTTAGTAGTGTCCCTTACAGAATCTTCCTGTGTAACTGCAGACACAGGTTTACAAATCAAAGCACTTTGATATTAGGTTACCTGAATGACAAATCACACATCTCATTGTTACTTATTCATCATGGTTGTTCGGCTTCTCGACTTAAAACCTGTTTTCAGTTTGTCTTTTTCAAAAGTGTTAATAGGGCTGGATATTTGAAAACAAAAGGTGATGCTGTTTGTAGTGTCTCACTGGTAGAAAACTTCCTTCAAAGAATATATTTGTAAGGAAAAACAGGGAGATCCACCACCCTAATACCTCATCTTCAACTTATGTGACTAGGTTAAATTTACCTACAAATTGAAGCAGGTTTTTGAAATGAACATTCATGGAAGAAGCCACAGTTTCCTCTGCTTGAAAATAGAGTTTAGGAATGCTAATCAAGAAAATGGCCCCAAGCGTGAAATAAGGTGCTTGACAAAAAAAGGATAGGAAGACTGGGATCAAGGGGTGGGGAGCAGGAACAATAAAAAAGTTGGAACAAAATATGTTTAACGCATGCTCCAACACCCATTCTTATCTCCCAGGGCAGAACAGAGACAGATAGTGTAGCAGGAATTTCAGTAGGGTTGTAACTACTAAATGAATGAGTTATTTTTGTCAGTTAACAACAGAAATGTTCCCACTGTTGTCAGAATATTGTTATTCTTTAGATGACACCATCATGGGACTTCAAAAAATAACTTGTCCAGATTGCTTATTTTGAAACTTCCAGAATATTCTTACAAACATGAACCTTCCTGGTTTTAGCCATGTTGCTACAGACAGCTGTTAAGAAAGGTGAACTGAAGATGCTTTATGGATACACTTTCAAGTGTCAGAACTCTGTGGAAAAATTATTTACTCGAAAGGCAAGAGCATTCTTCTATGTAATATAAACTAGCTGATAAGATCAAATTCCTCTTCTGGTATTCTTTTTATTTGGAATAAAACGGTTTGAGGTCTTAGTCATCCTCTGAACATGCAGGAAGATTCTTCTTTTTTTCTTCACTATGGTGATACAGAGACTTACTAAGAAAATTTATCTAAAAGGCCAAGGTGACTAGGCAGAACAAGAAAAGAGCAATACTTCTCCAGTGAGAAGGTCAGAGAGATGAAATGGTTCAGTCTTGGGTTTTTTCTGTGTGAATGTGGGTAGGAAGTGGAGCAAGCAACACTGTGAATAAATTTGTGGTATAAATTAGATGACATATTTCATAATATCTTATTTCAAAACACAGAGGGGGTTAAAATGTAGAAATTCTCCCCCCTCCTACTTTCCACCCTCCATGTCCACTTTTCTGGACATGAGAGTTCACGTCTGAGGGACTGCATATCGTGCAAAGGCCTGAAGCCTTTTCCAGTTGTCTTCTGGTTTGGCATCATCACTGAACTTTGTTCAAAGCACAGAGGGGATTTACTCAACTCTGTTCTTCATGGAAGAAATGCTGAGTCTTTGCCAAAGCTGGATAACATCAGTTTTCATTATTTTTTATTTTACTCTGACAATGGTGGTACTAGACTGCTTGCAGCCAGGAAGCTCTTGAACTGAAGTTAGCAATTCTTACCTGATTTTTGGATCCCTGGTGACAGTTATCTCTCGAAGCAATCTTGTTTTAACTGCTTGCATGAGGTCTTTGTAGTGCACTGAGAATTAGTGCTGCAAATATTGCTCAGTCATCTGTGATTCTCGATACTGATAAGATGCTCTAAGATTACTATGGAGGATAATTAAGATGCCAGACAAAAGAGAATTTCTTCAATAATTCAAAACATCTGAAAACTGAAACCAGTCCCTTTCCTGATTGGAGATTAATAAGTTTGGGAGTATTGCTTAATTTAAGTTAATAGAAAAGATTTTGTTATCTGGAAATTTTATGATGCCCATAAGGAGATAAGGATTCAGTCAACAAACTTTGTCGGTTACCATGATCCTTTAGTTTCTACACTTTGAGTTATCAAAACCAATCACATCTTTGTAGCCTCTGTTTTGTGGTTTAACCCCAGCTGGTAACTCAGCACCACACAGCTTCTCAGCTGCCACTGCCTGTGCACCCCCGTTCCCGCACCCCACCCCGGGAGGGAGGAGAGGATCAGAAGAATGAAAGTCAGAACACATAGGTTGAGATAGAAACAATTTACTAGTTGAAATATAATAATAATAAATCATAATGAAAAGGAAGATAACAAAGAAAAAAAAAACCTGAGATAAACAAACGATGCAAACAAAAAGCAGTTGCTTGCCACCACTGACCAATGCCCAGACGAGACCCTGAGCAGCAATCACTGCCCCCAGGCCAACTCCCCCCATTTATATGCTGAGCATGACATCATATAGTATGGGATATCCCTTTGGCTAGTTTGGGTGAGGTGTCCAGCTGTGTCCTCCCAGCTTCTTCTGCACCTTCTTGCTGTGGGGGGCATGAGAAGCTGAATAGTCCTTGACTTAAGGTAGACACTACAACTACCTAGCAACAACCAAAATATGAGTGAGCTATCAAAATTATTCCTATACTAAATCCCAACCACAGCTATACCCACTACTAGGAAGATTAATTCTACACTACTGAAATAAAGACACTGCTGTGTAAGAAAACAGAAGAACAAGATGATGTTCTACTGACCAACTGATTTCTCCCAATCTTAGTTTAAATTCATTAAGTACATATTACAGAAATCTCTCTTCAACTTGAGTTTGCAGTCTGTTGTGCCTTCATTCTGCAACTTTGCTGTCAGGTGGCAAAGTTCATCACTGAGACATTATATTCCCATGAAGGTATTTCTGTGCTGTGGTTAGCAAGAAAGACTTCAACCAGCCATCTAAAATGTTACTGCCTACAAGACAGATAGTTGTGTAAAATGCAAAGTAAAAGGAATAAAATTCGGTCCATATTTAAAAAAAAAAAGCAAGCATGTCGCCTAGAAGGAGCTGCTTAAAAGTGCTCAGAACGCTTAAGGGACTTGTAATAGGCCACAATTACAGTCTCTAGAACAGGACTTGAAGGTGATTAGAAGATCAAGAAGATAAGTGTAATCCTGACTTTAGTGAAAATGAACTTCAGTTCCCTTAGTTAGGCCAACTGTTTCTTACTTCCTGAAACTTTGGACTTTGGGTCTCTAGTTTCATGGAAATTAAGAGACCTTGGCTGATACAAGAACAACAGCAGATTAAGAATGTTCACATTTGGCAGCTGTGTGGTCTAGCATTCTCCATTATGATCAAAGAAGCAAATCTAGACTTAAGCATGAGCTTTTGCCACAAGCATGTTGTAGACCCTTCAGTAAGTTCAAACTTTTTTCCAGGCATTTCAGTTATCTGCCTTCAGTCTGATCCATTTAGGTCTTTCTTTTAGTTATATCCTCTTTCTGCTGTGCTGAAATTAGCAACCACGGAACACGCACATGCTATTTATCTTTCTAACAATTGTCTGTGCACTTCCTTTTGTACTGTACTCTTGTCCTTTTCTGATCTAGAGACACTCCTGCTGTCTGTGAGGAATCCGCCAACTAACGATAACTTCTTCAGCAACAGCTGTAGACAATGATTGGAATAGTTTCTGTGAACCATCAAGTTGTGCACATTAGTAATCTGTGTAACAGTGAGATTGCTGTTACCCTTCTTCCTCATCTGCATACTTGTTGCCTCTTGTCCTTAATGTTATTTTAATCTCTTTGGGGCAGGGACTGTGTCTTCCTGTGATTAGCGTAGTGGACCCCCAGCTATGGTTGGGGTCTTCGAATGTTACTGACATGCAAACAAATACAAAACAAAACCAAAAAATTGGCCTCTGTGGATAAGGTACTGCACTGTGAGTGAGGAGAACTGATTTCTGTTCCCAGCGGGGTCAGTGACATGCTGTGAGACACTGTGCAAATCGCTTCAACCCTCTCTGCCTCCATTTCTCCATCAGTAAAGTGAGGATAATTCTTCCTTTATTAATAAGTGCTTTGAAACCTACAGCACAAAAGCATTATGAAAGAGGTAAGTAGTATTACTATTAACAATAATATTCAAATATCCAAGTCTTGTTCACTGCTAACAGATTTCTTTACCGTTTGGCTAGAGGATGGCCCTTCTTAGAACAGTGCTACTTTTTGTTATTTTAAAACACCTTGTCTATGAAGAATTTTCAAGGGGGAAAATGCCTCACAAGAAAAATAAAATCAAACTTTCCATTTATTAAGCATGCGTATGTTCAAAAAAGAAGTACAGGAAGAATGCGTGGACCCTACCGTTTCTGGAGCAATATAACATTTTCTTTCAAACCTTACATTTTAAAATACAGCGTCAGTGTGGCAACATATAAAAAGCTTGTGTGTGTGTTTTAGCTTTTAGTAAAAAAACCCCTCCTACACTGTTCTTTTTGTTTCATGTGTTTGCCTACTTGATGGCTTAGCTTACCACCCATTCCTGGTTCTTCCACTTCCCTGCTTGTTTTGTCAAAGCCCCTTTTTAACTACCCTTTACCTTAAGAGGCCCAGAAGATCCAAATTAAAATAATTTTAAATTCTCCTGAGATACAGAAGTTGTGAAGGGGGAGATTGAATTGGATTGTGATGCTGAATTTGTGGGTGTTGATACAGTCACTACTAGCCAGTTCCATAATTGTTGAGGGTCAGTCTGAAGTACCATTTGCTTTTCATAAAGGAATTGAGGTCAGAGGTTCTGTGCTCTGGTGGCTAAATTAAACACGTAGAATTACGTGGTGGGAGGCTTTTATCTCATGTATAATCCTAGAGACTGTTGCGTAAATTCTACTTCCTAAATGCTCTTTGCAGCAGAAAATGCCTAGTTAGAAAACAACTACGGCTTTTGATACTTTGTTGGCTTTAATTACTAAATGTGTGAATAAATGCTTCCAGAATTAACACATGTAGTTTCTAACTTACAGGAGGGGAAGAGATGTTTGTGTCAAGGCATAACTTTTTGCTTTAAATAGTCTTATTTATGCATCAGAACATAGTAATGAACTTGATCACAGCTACAGCATGAATTCACTCATTTCATTCCAGTGGAATGTCTGTTGAACAGTCTTCTATTTGAAGTCTTAGTCGTTGAAATTCCTTTCCAAAAATTCTGTGTCAGGTTTTAAAAATCGTTTATACATCTCAACTTGGGTATGATCAGTGTTTCTCTTGCAGTGCCACTGCATTAACTCCTATTAAAACAGCTGTGCTAGGTCTATAGACCAGGGTGCTCAAAGAAATGTAGGTGTGTCCAGAAATGTCTGTTTATCCTTAGAGGAGTCATGTAGTTATTATCTGATTTTTCTCTGATACTCTTGCTAAGTGTGTACTCTACAGTTCTTGTGTGTTCTGTCTTTAGAGCAAGAGAGTATTTTAATTAAAACAATGAAATTTGTTTTAATTAGTAATGCTGCAGTGTGTGTGGGTCCATCTGCATGTACCTATTTTGTATTTTTAAATCTTATTTTTAAATTAGGGATTGCAGATAGGTACAAGAGAACTGGAGGAGATGGGAGCGAAGTTCTGTGTTGGCTTACTGCATTTAAAAAGAATGGTCTCACCGCTGGAATACAATCTGCCTTCTAGTCTGTTGGACATCGAAACTGAGCCGATTGACTCAAGCTGTAAAGTGACAAGGTAGTAAACGTTTTACTATATTTATGTTTTTTTAAAAAATGTTTATTCCTGTTAGTGTAAGAACAATCTGAGTATATTGGAGATCTATTGTGTTAGTTCAGTTGCTTCAAACTTGTAAAGAAAACAGAGCTTGAATCACAGAATCACAGTATTGTAGGGGTTGGAAGGGGCCTCAAGAGATCATTGGGTCCAACCCCCTTGCCAAAGCAGCTCCCTAGATACGCATCCTCCTGTGATGGCTGGGTCCCTCAATATAATTTTCCTACTAGTATACTACGGGCATGCTTGTAGTGGCTGGATTTTCACTGTCAGATCAAGTTTTGTGCTTGGGTAAGGCTGAAAGAGATAGGATCAGAAGGTGGCTCTGGAGTAACTCACCCTCACCAGTGTGTACGCATTACTGAAGTGAGAGAGTCATATGGCAGGTGCTGAAAGCAGCAGAAAGTGCTCTACAGCTGTTGGAATGGCATTAGCATGGTGTCTCCAGTGTGGGCAAAGCACAGCATTTTAATCACTAAGAATGTCTTGGTGTCTTTTACTAATGTAACATTGGTACCAAAAAAATGGTAGCAGCAGAGAGCAGTGCTCAGCATTTGTAATGTTACTGTTCAGTATATCATGCTAAATGTTTGTTTAATGTGGTATGAATTACCATCAGCCTTGTAACAAAAGATCAGCATCTCTGATTTTGCAAGTGTAAAACCATAATCTGCTATCTCTATACTGTGTTTCCATTTTAAAAATGTGGGGATAGGGTGTGAATGGTCTGGAACTCTTTTCCTTTTATTCCTTGCCTTAGTTGAAAAGCTAGTCATTAGAGTGAATTAACGTAACTATCTTTCTTGCTCTGACAAGTCTCTTTGCTTGTCCATTTGTGTGGCATAATAGTTTAGTGAGCAGCACAGAAAATCTGCTTCCACTGCTGTTATGCTGGAGACTGAGGTAGTTGCTCATCAGGTGAAAGCAGCTGTCTTGTCCTAAGATTTTGGATTAGGAAAACACAGATAAAGTGGGTGTTGTCTCATGGGCAGGGATCAGCCTAAGGAGGAAAAAAAAAGTGCTTATGATTTGTTTTATATGTGCTGCTAAGGACTCTGGATATATATCACCTGAAGGTAATGTGTTTTAGTATTCTTAAATATATGAGGAGCTTACTGTCAGATAGACATTTCATTTCTTTTGGATGAGAGGTAAGAGTTGACAAAAGACCAAAATTTGAGAAGTGAAAAATATTAACTGCTAAGGAAGTGTGTAGATGGTTTGTAGAAAGTTCTACAGTGAATGTTCGATATATTCAGTGACATAAAGCTGAGGAACAAGGGCAATGTTTTGTACTGTAAAGCTCTTGAGAGAAATCACCAGATGGAATTCCATCTTTATAGCAGAGGAAGTCTTACTACAGCAAACAGAATTCTTTGTTTTGATTACAGTTTTCAACACAAGCCCTGTATCAAAAAGAAAACTATGAGTCTGAGGAGGAAAGAAGATAGCAGAAGACATGCACAGGTCTCTCTAGGGCAGACGGGACCCAGGAGTAATCAAACACAGAAGAACCAGTCTAGATGTTTAGATAAAAAAATCCATACAGCAAGCAAAAGTGAAGTCCCGAAATAGTCATCCGAAAGGCTCCACAGGACATTAAGAATAGTACAGGTAGTCTAGAATGGCAGTGGGAACAGCTCAGTTAGCCTTAACACACAGAGGTACATAAAGGGGCTGTGGGTAACTTGTTTGGTAAGTATCTCAGTTAAAATAAATTACTTATTCATCAATACTAAATAATTAAGAGTCATTTTGTCCTTTAAAGCATTGCTTTATAGCATACTCTGAAGCATTTGCATGTAAGCAAGGAAGTGCCTGTGAGGGGCCATATGGAAAAAACCCGGATACTTTAGGGAAATAAGCATGCTGGGGTGCCTCTTTGACCTGCCTGAACACTGACACGTGGAGCAGGGAATAAATATGGGGAATTAAAAGATCTGCCTACAGTTGCAGGGCTTTAATCTTCCTGGGGTCGTGGAGGTGTGATGTGATGCTTCACACAACTGGAGTACTGCAGTGGAGGGACACAGGCTCTTATAGGGGATTTCAGCCACCCCGGTATCTGCTGGAGGAACAATACAGCAGGGCATAAGCAATCCAGGAGCTTCTTGGGTCTAGAAGTTATCAATGCCCTCCAAGTGGTAGAAGTACCAACAAGGAGAGAGGTGCTTTGCTGGATCTGGTACTCACAAACAAGGCTGTGCTGGTTGGGATGTGAACACTGAAAGGGAGCCTTGGTAGTACTGACAGTGAGATGATGGAGGCTCAGTTTACTGAGAGGATAGAGCAGCAAAAGGTAAGATCACAACTCTGGACTTCAAGAGAGCACACATAGGTCTCTTTGGGGATCTGCTTGGAAGAATTCTATGGAATAAGACCCTGCAGGGACTTATAAATTCCAGGAAGCCTGCATGGATAAAAGAGAAGTTTCTAGAAAAAAATCAAAACATGTGATGGAAATACACCAAAGGTGGAAGCAGAGGCTGGTAACCTGATGTGGTGGGTTTACCCTGGCTAGAGGCCAGATGCCCACCAAAGATGCTCTTATCACTCCCTCTCATCAGCTGGACAGGGCAGAAAAGATACAGTGAGGGTCAAGGTAAGGACAGGGAGAGATCATTCAGCAATTGCTGTTACGGGCAAAACAGACTCAGCAAGAAACCAAATTCGTCTAACTTATTACCTAAACAAAATGGAGTAGGATAATGAGGAATAAAACCAAATCTTTAAACCCCTCCCCCTACCCCCCCCTTCTTCCTGCGCTCAGCTTTATTCCGGATTGCAATACCTCCTCCCACCGAGTGGCACAGGAATGGGGAATGCGGAGTGTGGTCAGTTTGTTATATGTTGTTGTCGCAGTTTTGTGTGGCTGGTTTCAATGGAGAAGGGGGAGAGCTGCAGGGGTGGCAGCAGCTAGAAGCTCTCTGCAGGCCCCAGACTGTAAACATCGGCTGATTCAAGTCCAGAGTCGTTGCTGACCAAGGCTGAGCCAATCATTGATGGTCACAGTGCCTCTGGGAATCACATTTAGGAGGAAAAAAAACCCATGGGCAGCTGCGTTTTGCCACCAGAGAAGGGAATAAGAAGATGTAAGGAGCTGTGCAGGCACCAAGGTCAGGGAAGAAGGAGGTGGGCGGGCGGGGGAAGAATGAGACACCCTGGCCGTGGTGTCTGCAGAGTTTCTTGGATCATCTCACTCTCTTTTTTTTTTTTGGCCAGAGAAACCTGATGATCGAGGGTTTCTTTTCCTTCCTAAATATGTTATCCCAGTCCATGGAAATGGGCTGACAGGAACCTCATGAAGTTCAGCAAGAGGTCCAAAGTCATACATGCACCTGTGGAGGAACAACTCCATGCACCAGTACGTGTTTGGGTCTGACCACCTGAAAAGCAGCTTTGCAGAAAAGGTCATGGGTGTAATAGCACTTCCAAGTTGAGCATGAGCCACCAATGTGCCCTGGCTGCAAAGAAGGGTAGTGGTATCCTGGGCTTCATTAGGAGGAGGATAGCCAGCAGGTTGAGGGACATGACTTTTCCCTTCTGCTCAGCACTGGTGAGGCCATGCCTGGAGTACAGTGTCCAGCTCTGGATTCCCCACCATGAGAGAGACATGAACCTACAGGAAGAGAGTCTAGTGAAGGACCCCTAAAATGATGAAGGCACTGAATCACCTCCCATAGGAGGAAAAGCTGGGAGAGCAGGTACTGTTAGTCTGGAGAAGAGAAGGCTTGAGGGGCATCTTAGCAAGGTTTACAAGTACCTGATGGGAGGTTGTCAAGAAGATAGAGGCAGGGTTTTCAGCGGTGTCTGATGACAGGCTAAGAAGCAGTAAGCACAAACTGTAGAGGAAATTTTATTTAAGCCTTATATATCCAACCAGTGTGCATGTATAAATATATATATGTATTTGTTACCAGGGTATCAAAGTGCCTTCAGTGAGTGAAAGGTTATTACTGCTTTCTGTGTGATACCAGACTTCAGCAATGCTAGGTGAGGAAAGGAACAAAGGGGAAGGTGGGCTACAAAATAAGCAAATCCTGGAGAGAAGGGTATGAATAAATGCACATAGTTTGAACTTCCTCCTCTCCAGCTAAAATATTTCATTAATCAAGCTAGATCTAGGGAGAAAAACCTATTATGTACCAAAATTAATTGCATTTTAAGTATACTGGCGGGGAAAACTGCCTCTGACCTGATTTATATTTTGTTGGTGGGAGTGAGGGTCATGGGGACTGTTTTTGTACTGGGTTTTCTGAAAGCATTAATAAAAGACTTAGTACTGTGAAAATGCAGTGTAGTCAGCTTGGCACATCTGAGCATAGATGAAAAATAGCGTGAGGCTCATGATAAGGTGAATATTATTGAGACTGTACATGGAAATGTTTATAATCTTGTGTGAGGAGTGTAACTGGGACTTCAAAAAACAGAGAGGTTTAGCCTCTGTTGCAGAAGACCACATCCTGTAAGTCACAAAAGTAATTGTACTGCAAGCCAAAACTTTAAGTTGAGGAGAAATCATTTAATAACTTCATTAGATGTTTTAGAACTGAGTTTGTACATAGAAAATATATTTTTTGCCTATTCATGACCTTTGGGTGTTACACAGCTACAGGGGATGAAAGGTAATAATCAAATGCTTCTGCACTACAGAAATTAAGTCAGTGGGAAAAAAATCAGATTCTGCACATGTTAGAGTTACAGCGTTTATCAGGGAAGGAACACTGACAAAAGACATACTGAACTTTATTGTAGAAGTCTGTTAATGTTTAGACTTTTTCTAATGTCTGATGGCTTTGTGTAAGTAGTGCCTATGCTTTCCCTTTGCTTACGTGGCTCGTGGCTCATTACTTACCACTCGAGACGAATCAGAAGCTACCCTGCCTATGGAAAATGCAGGCAAGAACTCCTGAACAAGTATAAAAGAGAGCAGTTTTTACACAGCTGTGATGTTAGAGGAGAGCAGTGAATAAGATGGTTATTCTTTCCTTTACGTTTTGGATCTTCCTGGGGTTACCTTTTACAAAAACAGGATTTTAAGGCTGTAGAGGATAAGCAGACAAATTGAAGCACTGGAGTCTAAACACACAGGAGCATTCCTTTTATTTTTTTCAAATTATTTTGAGAGTTTCTCAAATGCTTTTTGTTTTTACTGGTAGTAGTTAAAATGACCAAGTAATTGCTAATATGTTAAAATGTACCTACAGTATTTCATTACATGTAGGCTCAGCTTCCCTGAGTTCATTTTGAACCACGTCTGAAAGATACTTGACTTGAGAAAAATCAAGTAGTAAGTAGATTTATTTTCCTCTGGCAGTGCACTTTAACATTAAGTGATGAATTAAATACTTTATTTTTCTTTAATTATTTCAAACCCACTTCCAGTGTTACCCCCCCACACACCCCTCATCCCCCACCCGTTCCAGATGGAAAATATTAGACTTGGTAGTAAGAATTACAGTGGGTATGCTGACAGGTTTGATAGGGTCTGTCTGCAGTGAAACGAAACCACATGACTGCAGTCATACCTGTTAGGATTTACTGGAATTACGTTTTGTGCAATAACTTGACCTCTTTTCGGAAATTGTAGTTGTTTCATTGATTGTTTTGAGGCTCACTGGTGTGTTCTAGAACATGGTGTGTTTTTGTTTGTTAATTCGATTTAATTATACCGGGGAAGCAGACAGAGCTTTTGGGAGCCAGAATGTCTAGAAAATGGTAGAAGTGGTGGATGCCTAGAGGAGGTGTGGGAAAGAACGAGCCTGATGCAGAGTCCATTTCCTGCACTTAGTCTTACACTTGAGAAAAGGCATCAGACTGGTGGGGCAAGGAGGGAGGGATACATGCAGTGAGAACGTGTCCAAGGGTCTCTCTCTGTCTCTCTCTGGGCTGCAGAAGGAAACTGAATTTGTCCTACTTTATTTCCCTCCCCCTTGATAACTCTTGAACTTTGCCCAGGCATTTACCTGGGATTAAAAGTTTTTCCCTTCCTACTCTTCATGCAGTGTTTGAGCTTTTCTTGGCCTTTTTTTCCAGTACCTTAAGAGTACAACTCAGTTAAAAAGAAAGTGTCTGATGCTGCAACCTTTGGTCCTGTCTGTACCTCTCAGAAGGTTAGAAGAAGCAGCTCTCCATGAATGATGAAACCCGGAATTTCACTGGTGGGCCTGGTGGCAAAACCAGTGTGCCAAAACCCTCCTCCAGCCTAAGTGAAAGTGATTATTTTTATTTCTGTGTAGCATCAGAGCATTGTTTGGCTTCATTAGGGCTAAATAAGGGGGCTGGTAAACTAGAAAAAGTAAGAACGATGAACAGGTGATACATGCTTTCTACCACTGTTCAAGCTTCTCTTTCACTCCCCGTAGTGTGATCTAAACATTAGCGTGGGTTAGTGTCAATGATTGTTGAATTGAACTAATATAATCCAGTTTTAAGTTTTACACAATGCATTTCAGGGTGACAGCACACAGTAAGCAATGAGATTACAGAATTTCACTCTGCAGTTTAAAAAGTAACCCTAGAAGTGGGGTTATGTGAAAGCAAGACCTTTAATGGGATTTGGATACCCAGCTTCTTACAGCATAGAAAAGAGTTGGATGTGTTGTTCTCCACTTAAGGCATGGAAATTCCCTTGAGGAAATATCCTTACTACTTGGGAGGAATGCCTAGGTGAAGAGCTCCTGAAGGGGATGGCACATGTAGCTGCATGTCTGATGTTGCCTACTGCAGCAGCTTTGCTGATCCCTGGAAGAGGATACAGACCCTAAAGGGAAACAAAAAGCATGGAGAAATGAGTCCTGTGTGATACTTCTCTGTTCTCTTACTCCTCTAAATTTTTCCCTCCTCTGGCAATCCAGTTTTAAAAGGAATCATTAGTTCCTGAGATTTGTCTCTCCTTCCTTTCCCAACCCCCAAAGCAGCTCCAACTCTCTGTAGTTTGGCAGGAAATACTTCTTAGTTTATTTTAAAATTTTTTTTTCCAAATTTTTAAAACATACACACTTCCCCTGTAGTCTCAGAAAATGTCTGATCTCCATCAGGTTCAAATTGGTAATGTTTGCATCTGTCTTGACCCGTGGGTTAATTTCTCTGTGATTGAGCCATATGGGTAATAAAAAAATCTGAGTGTATCTTTTGAGGGACAAAGAAAATTTTAGTTTGAAAAAAAATACCATGTTAGTTTTAATATGTTTGGAGCATTAATGTAAATTAGAAACAGCATAGTAAATTATTGCCTTTAATTATGAATTTAAATATGTTTCAGAAAAAAAAACCCCGAAAAACAGCCTTCATTCCTGAGTTCAGTGTGTTCAATGGCAGGTGACACAGAAAAGGCTCCTTTTTAAAGAAAAGGGATATTCACCAAGTTTTTATAAAAACTAAGAAATTGATATTGTTTCAGGTATATTAATCAGGTATTTGGGAGTTCATCTTTTTTACCCATAAAATGTTGTTTAAGTAAAATCTGCAAAACTTCAGGTTTTCATATAGTATTCTCTTTTAACTGCTGTGACTTCAAAGAAAATATGCAAATTATGGCATCCCTTACATTACAGAGCTGCAATTGTGTGATAAACAACCTCTGCTAATCTGAGAAAAATAATGGTTTCCTTTTAAAAGGAAAAGCAGGAGGTGTTAGGGGCAGAGGAAGAGGGATTATTGAGCAAGTTAATTAAAAACAGCCCAAGGGAAAAGTTAGGAAATTAAAACCCATAGAATCAGCGTGACGGCAGCTAAAAATACATTGTCACAAGATATGCTGAGGGTGGGGAGCGGCAGGGAGGCAAACAAAGAATTTGATTAAACAGCAAGGATTTTTTTCAGGTGTTTTGATTTCTATGTGTCTTGTGACCCAGCCTGAGTAAAACAGTGGGGCAATAATTACGCTTTGCAGATTCATGCTAACCTTTAGAGCTGAAGATTGCCAGGAAGTTTGAGATCCATGGCTAACGTCAGGCTGAGATTGCTGGGATTGTTCAACCTGGAGAAGGCTCTGGGGAGATCTTACAGCGGCCTTCCAGTTCCCAAAGGGGGCCTACAAGAAAGCTGGGGAGGGACTTTTTAGAAGGACACGTAGTGATAGGATGAAGTGGAACGGTTTTAAAGTGGAAGGGGGTTGATTTAGATTGGATAATAGGAGTAAAATCCTTCACTCTGAGGGTGGTGAGGCGCTGGCAGAGGTTGCTCAGGGAAGTGGTGGATATCTCTTGGAGGTGCTCAGGGCTGGCTGGCTGGGCTCTTGAGCAGCCTGGTCTAGTGACGTGTCCCTGCCTATGGCAGGGGGGTTGGAACTTGATCTTTAAGGTCCCTTTGAGCCCTAACCATTCTATGATTCCATGATTTGCTGCATCAGAAGAAAGCATGCCTTGGGAAACCAAATGTACGTGAGTGGTATGCAGCACGGGTTTTTCCACTGGATGTGGTAAGTACTCTGGTACCACTGTGAGTAATGAAGACTCCAGAAAGGGAAAATGGAAAAATAATCTCAATAAATATTCTCATAATCTTTATTTACACTAAAAAATTACCGAGAGGTTGTGCATTTTCTACGTGACAGTAGAAAGCTCAGGTTATTGCGAGGCAGATTGTGGAGACAGTTTTTGCATTAATGGTTTATGTAGCTTGGAAAATAAGATCAGTTTATGTATTCTAATGGTACTTTTCTTGAATAGAGTAATTGATAATGTTGGGTTTTATTTTATTAAATGGGAAGTGTCAACAAGAATCTTCTCTGGGCTTCAGATGACTTTGAATGTACACATGCCACAGCAAATGTCTGAAATAGCAGACGTGCTGACTTTTAAGGCTTCACAACAGCGGCTGAATTTCTGTAAGTTAGGGGCATGCCTGCTTGCTTACACATATGCAAGTACAGAAATTACACAAGTGTAACAGACATCAGTATCGAACACGTGTACCCCCGTGTTTTTCAGCACAGGGTACAATAGGACGCATGATGTGACCCAATGTGCTACATTGAAGAGTTGGACTGTGTGGTTTGCACGTGTGTCCAGTTCTGTGGTGTTTTTTCCTGAAAACGGGGTGGTTTGGTTGCATTTTTAGCTGAATCAGCTACACGAGTTCAGTTTCCAAACGGCAACCACTTATTGAAATGAGGGTGTGGAATTTTCTTGAGGGGTTGTCATGCGTCAGCCCAAGCGGCAGGTGTGCCAGCAGCACAGAACGCCCGTGTCACGGGTCATCAGGGTTACAGGTAGAGGTTACAGGATGGATGGATGGATGGATGGACAGACACACACTGTGGATTTTGCTTCTATTAGATAGAGATTGCGTTACGTATTTCAGGTGGTGAACTTACCTCGTAGAAGACTTTTGGACAGATGCAGTGATTAATCCTTTTAATTATAAAGCCGCAGCCAAGCTGGGCTGTTAACGTGCCTTAAGACAAAATTAATCAAAATTAATCTGCAAACATTTCTGCAAATACCTGTGATCTTTCTCAATAAGAACGATCTCTCTGTTTTGTATCAGTCGTGTATGATTTGATTATCGGGTAAAATGCATTACAAAACCTTCTTAGGACTTCATCTAAATATAAAATTACCTATGAAATATTTAGGGATACTTGGTGCTTTTAAGCAGACAGCTTTTTATGTCTCAGGGGAGGTTAGTAAAACTGGGTCTGGAAAACATGTCTTTTGTCCCTTCCCTCTGTCCTAGGGAGGTGAGAAGGTCAGAAAGCTACATTTTAACCTGTTTTGACCTTTCTTCAGTTAACACTAAAGGTGTTAGTCCTTCTTAGTGTAGGAGGCCATTAGTTAAGGTGTAGAACAGACCGTTCTGCAGGTAGTGGCTCAGTTCCTTAAGTCCACTGCCTCTGAGCCGTGGGGCTTCACCTACATGCTTTAACTGTGCACGGACCTGACACGAGTCAGGTGATTCGTATGGGAACCATCTTGGTTACAGGCATAAAGGCGACTCCTTGTCTTGTCACCTCTGGGGTACAGGGTAATTGCTCACAAGGCTTCTTGGTAAAACCTGCGTGTAAATAAAATCCAGAGGTTTCCCAGGTGAATTTTTAAGACTCACCTGGTTTTTGGTGTGTTTATACCTTACAGCAACTGCTACCTCTTCATGTAGTCGTATCCTTCTGCAGCAACTACCGGGAGTTCCTGCAGGCCACTAGTGTAGGTCTGTAATGTGCAGCTGATTTGTCATGGCACATTTGGATAATGAGTTGTGTATGATTGACTAATTAGTTCAGGGTTTTACAAATGTGGGTTTGGCCCCCAGTTGCTGTTTTGTGCCTTTAAAAAAAAAATTAAAATAAAAAATCAATATCTTCCCAGGCAGCCAGCCCCTTTGCTGAGGTAATTTTTGGATTGCTCTGTTGGATAGGGACAGGTCATGATCTGAATGTACTGTTCCATGTAAAACTTTTAACACAGTTCACACAACTTCTCTTTCCTTGTAGCCCAACTACATACGTTCTGGATGAAGATGAGCCTCGCTTCCTTGAAGAAGTGGATTACAGTGCAGAGAGTAATGATGATCAAGACCTTGAATTAGCTGATAACGCATGTGATTTTGAGGCAACTAACCAAGATGATGGACTTTCAGACTCTGATTCAATCAGGATGCTCTTTTCTTGAACCATTTCTTCAGTCAGTAATAAGAAATCAAGAATCCTGGATTTTCATAGTCAAATACTTCCACACTCATATCTATAAAGGGGATAAACTTAAGGAAACAGAAATAACTGGGGCACGCCGTGCTCAAGGACAATAAAAATTTCTGATTCCTGATAAATTTGTTTTATTTAAGGAATTCTGTTTTCTTCAGCACTAAGTAGATAAATAACCTGGTAAATAAATTTTCTACTAAATAGCACCGCATGGCGTTTTGTGTCCTTCAGGAACATGGATTATGATTTGTGGTGTGTCAGAGTACAGGAACTAATTCTTTGTGGTACGGTTCTTTGAGTTGCTTCCTGAAAAAAAACCAAACGTGTGTACAGATTTTTCTAAATTAATTGGTGTGCGTGCATCTGCGTGTGTGTGTATACCAAGGTGAAGAGGTTATTTTTCAGCATTATTTCAATGATACTTGATTGTGTTTGAAGTTATGTAGTGCCTGCACTGGATTAAACATTAAAAAGTGACATATGAATTGTTGCACTTGTCTCTTACATCTGAGGAGTGTATGGTTTTTGCGACAGCACTTGGGCGACAAGACACAGTGTCTGCTCATGGTCAGGGAGTTTGGCACGGCCTCCATCGCCGCCAGCCCCTGCCGTCACTGCGCGCCTGTATAAAACCCTTTCCCATGAGTTAGGCACAGCTTAACACCAAGAGGTGGTGTGGTCTTTTGAAGCGTGCATGACTACAAGAAGGGGTTGGATATGTACGCTGTACGTATGTTCAGCTTCCTGGTTTCTCAGTTCACCTTGTTCGTAAACGTACCTAGTTAAAAAATAGGGAGGGCGAATTTTGGCTGAAACAGTCTCTTCCCTGGTCTCAATCCAGTGTGAACCCTGCTCAGTGAAGGAGGTTGAGCTGTAACTTTCTGAGGTCTCTCCCAGCCTAAATAATTACTCTGTGATTTTGTATTCTTCATGTTTAAAGTCAGGCTGTCAGGCATGAGATTCACACTTCACCTTCTCCTGTCATCTGCTAATTCTTGCTGCCTCTTCTCTCTGCTTAGAACAAGATCTGATAGAGAAATGAAGTTTTACCCTGTGGTTTACAGAACTGACATGTTTTGCAATGAAAAATATTTTTCCAAAACTATTTTTACTTGATGTGACCCGATTGTGGCATTCATTTTCTGCTGCATGTGCAAGGGCTTTTCGAGCATGAAGAATAACATGTTGGAGGTTTTTGACTTGAGAGCTTTGTGTATGTTCACTGTGGCAAGTAAAACTTATTTTTTGGGGGAAGGGTGCCTTTGGTAGAACAACTTGAACAAAAAACAGAAGAGAATTAATTGTATTAATGTATTAACTGGGAGATGGATTGCCACCAGGATCTGCAGTTTCAAACACAGCATTGTTTGGTGGTGCCTGTCCCTACCATCCAGGTTTGGAAACTGGGGAAAGGGTTTTCATCCCTTGTGATAAGCTACTGTATTTTTTGCTTGTTTGATTAAAGGCTTAAATTTGTATTAATAATAACACAGTGTTGAAATGTAATGGTTATAATGGAACCATTTGCGGTTTCGTCCCTTTATAAATTTATCTCTCTCATGAAAATTACCATGCCTTGTGTTCTGTTAGCTACATAGTGTAAATAACAAAGTCTGTTTAATACCTTGCGAAGGGGAGCCCCCTGCCTTGAAACCGTAGGGGAATTTGGGAATCTGCCAAACAGAAGGCTTAACCTTGCCACAGAATTTGAACTACCTTTAAGTCAGCCCAGCGAGAGCACTGCAGAAGGCTCGTATTGCTGTGTCAGTTCTGTACCAGCTGTCTGCATAAACAGATTTTTCATCCTTCAGAGCTTGTACTCCAGTACCTTTACATAAATAATTTTGATTTAAATTTCGGGGGATGTGGGATGCCACACATTAGTCAACCCCATTGTGCATTTTCCCTTAGTTTTCAGGCGAATCTCTTTTAACCCTGGAACACTGTTTCCATGCTACAGGCTAGGAACATACTAGAAATGCAAAAGACTAGGAATGCATTTCACCCATTTAGAAAGATTCTTGGCTTGGTAGTACAGAATCGTCTTTTCATCCTACGTAAACATGCGTAGATGTTCCTCTTGTGTCTTTTACAGCTTCTGGCCTGTGCAGAGGAGGAGTGATGAATTACTTCTGTAATGGCTCAGGATAACAGGCACTTTCCTAAAACGATGGTGCTGCGTCTGTACGGTAAATTCGGCGCTTAGGCATCAGATGAGATGTGTGCCAGCCTGTCGGTTGCACATCTGGAGTTCTACCAGCACAGTTCCAAGGCAGGAGTGCAATGTAGTCCTCATCTTGCACGCTGTTGAAAATGCAAGGGCCATGACTGCTTGCGCATCCCTGCAGCACTGTGCCCTCAGAAAGGCAGAGTCTCTGTCTGTGCTCACAGGGCTGCCAGCTCATGGGAGGAGCTGCCGGAGGGGCACCACTTCACGTGGTTTATCCCTTCTCCGCTGTGCCTTGGCAGACGAGAGCTGGTATCCCCTTTTATCCGCTTCGGTGGGAAGTCTGGTGCTGAGCTGAAGAGGGAATAGCTGAAGCTTGGGCACATGCTCCGCTCTGTTACTGGGGCATTCACCCCCAACAAAGGGGCAGCATGGGTAGCAAAGAATGGCAGCGTCTGGAACTGTCACAAATCAGTTGTCTGTAGCGCTGTCTGCCCCAGACAATCGGTGCTCTCTGTTTCATGCATTAGCATTCCAGTGTGTTTCTGGTTCCAAAAGATGCTCTTTACTCTAAGCATGACTGATTCTGTATAGGAAAAGAAGATACTCTGCTATCTTTTTCCAGCAATAACAAGGAATGAGGTTATAAACCATAATTTCATCTATGTTATTTACTGTCTTTGCTTCTAAATAATTGCTGGATGATGAATTACTTTGTTCCCTTTCCAGATATAAATCAACTTGCTTCACGGATTGTGGTATTGTGTCTTCACTGGTGACATCCCCTGATGTAATGTAGCGTACAGCTAAGACTGCAGTTTGTGCCAAAATCTCTCCGGTTGTTCCTGGAGGTGGATTGCTTTGTCAGCCTGACTTATCAGGGAGAACTGCTCTGACTCTCAGTTGCAGTAAACACTATTCACATAATGAAAACAATTCCAGGTTTCAGATAGTTTCTATTGTAATGCTGTGATATAACTGTTGCAGTGTTGTTATGCGTGCCCCAAATAACAGTATTTATTAATAAAAAGACATAATAAAGAATTAATTACGATCACTCTGCTTCCCTATTATTGGTTAGGAGTGTTTGTAAGATTTCTAATTGTGGGACTTGCAGCGATGTGCTGACCTGTAAGAACAGGGGTGTGCTTAGTATTTCAAAAAGGGTTACTTTTGTTCTCAGACTAGGTAGAGTGAGCGTGTTGGAGGCTTAGAGTACCATTTGTGTTTTAATAGGTGGAATTGTAACTCTTTAAAAGCTTAATATTGATCAATGCATGTAAAACCTCTGAAGACTTTGAGTGAACTGCAGTGGAGGCCATTGCAGAGCACACAGAAGAGGAGAGTCTTTTCATGGGAATCTTTCCTTCCTATGCAGCTGACAGACTCTCCATCTGATCTGAGAGAAGGCACGAGCATATTCCTCAATAAGCCACCCCTTTACAATGCAACTCAACTGCAGTTGAGGACTAACTTATTTTTTTATATTCTTGCAGTAGTGATTTTAACATTTGGAACTTTTTTGGGGGGGAAACGTTAAGATAGAAGCAGGTCTTCTAGTTGCACGGAGCTGTCTGAAAGGAGCAAATGGTCACTAGCAGTCGTCAGTGTTGCCCTTGCAAATACGTACACAGTTTATGCAGGGACGTCTGCTGTGTTAGTGTATGATGAACAATTTCCTTCACAAGCTCTGTTCAAACTGCTGGAGGGTGTCGAGCAGCCACAGTGACCCTTAAATTCGTCTGTGGGTATCTTTCTTTGTTGCCAGGGCTGTGGGGATGTAAAGCGCTTGGGATGCGACCTTGCATCTTGTTTGCTTAAACAGACTAACTGTAGATGGCTTGGAAAGAAAGGCTTCAAAATAGGAAATGCTAAACAGCTTTGACACCTAGTAACACATTACCTTAAATTATGGATGGCTTGGCTGTTTTAAATAGTATCATGTAAACAATTTGTTCAGTCTCTGTGAGATACTTCATAGCTATGAAGCACACCCCCTTACTACTACTGCTATTAGAAAAAGGTGATTTTAAAAAAAAATAAAGCATAATATTGTTAGTGCAGCTTTTGAAGCAGTTCAGGAAGAATCATCACTGAAAATTATGGGTTTAGCAGCAAAGGAAACAGCACACCATAGGATTTGTTGATCCAAATTACGTGGTTACCAAATGCCAAACAGCTGCTGCTTTTTGCTGCCTGTGCAGCATTCTTGCCACGAGATGTTTGTGTTTAGAGCATTCCCTTCTTTCTTGGAGCAGGGATATTCAGCATGCATCCCTTTTCGTGGCAGACTGGAGGAATACATACATACTTAAACTAGCAACACCACATAGCACTACTGTAAATTTTCATTGCCCTGAATGCTAGATAAATAAAAAAACTACTAACAGAATTCTACAGGAGTACTTCTGTGCTGGAAAGGCCGCTGTTGTCGTGGAGTGGGGAGATGGACTTGTAAGGGCTTTAGATAGGACTCCTCTTTGCAGTGTCCCTCCAAAGGGTTTCCGAAGTACTGTAATAAATGTATGAAAGGCTTTCCACACTTTTTCCAAACCCCTGACTACCTTTGCCTGTCTTTTGTCCTACTCCTTTCGAAGGGAGAAGGTCTAGATTCGCTTGTGTACAGACAATGATGCTATCAATACACGCCCAACCCTTTGGGGTTTTCCCCCTCTCCCTCAGGGGAGCAGTGCTAGTGTAGAAGTCTTCCTGCGGCTTAACCTCCCTACGGTGTCTCCATTTAAGGTAAGTCCTAAGGCTATTAGGGGAGCTGTTAAAGTCATAATAAGGTTTGCCCCAGAACACACATCCATGCCCCAGGAGTGGCTGAGATGGGGAGTGTATACCTTCTACGGAACAGACTTGCCTCTCCTCTAACCTGAACATGAAACAAAGGTTATTTGCCTTCCCGGCAGCTGGGAAAGGCAATGCAGGCCGAAGCCAGGCCCCCATCACCCAGCCCATGTTTTATTTACAGCTTGCTGTCCTCCAACATTTAACCCTGGCACTTGCAACAGCGCTGGGAAGCTACTGGCTTTCGGAGCTGAATTGCTGTGCGTTGGGGTGGTCTTTTCACCACTTGATTGGTTGCAGACCGCCCTCCTTAGCAAGCCTCACTTAGCCTTTCAGGGTTAAATCAGAACTTTTGTCTTCTCTGGCTAATTATTAAGGCAACATAAAGCACTTTCAGATGCCAGCATTGTATTCACACTCACTTCGTTCCCAAAAGAAAAGGAATGTGAAAACATGTCAGCATAAATAAGGCACGAAACACAGAGTAAGGATGACAGATTAATATTTCCCATAATATTTGCTTATTTCTACCATATTTACATAAATCTTATGAATGATACAAGCAGTCCTGCTGACCCGACAGATTAAAATGGCTCAGTGGCACATTTTATGAGGACACACTGGAATGAGGCATCTTGCACAAACCCTCGGTCTGCCTTAATACCTGGCTTTGATCCAGCATCCCACTTAATTTAATTTAGTACAATACACTGACAAATGAAAAGTCCTAAACTCGGTCAGACAGTATTCCAAAATAGCATATGCCTGTTTTTTTGGGGTTTGTTTGGGGTTTTTTTTTGGTGTGTCCTGTGAAGACTGTTGCAAAACTGCAGATTCTCTGCCACAATCATCCTGCTGTTACACCTTGTGTTCAATCACAAAAGGAGTAAATTCAATTTACACAGATCTCCTACTTGTGTACACTGAACATGAGTTCAATTTAATCCACACCTGCTCTGGGTTACTTTATTCTTCTAAAGCATCCAGTCTGGTCAAGTCAGTCCTTTAGCTTAAGTGCTTAACCAGTGACATTTCCCTCTTCCTTTGGGTTTGACCTCACTGTTGACAAAAGCTTTCTGTTGGGAATCAGTGTGCACGTCAAGTGTGTTACAGAATTAAACAAGGAGCCCCAAATCATCTGTTCATATACAGTGGCTCATTACTCAGCATGTCAGGCGCTTGTTCCTTTTGTCCACAGACTGAATGTCTAGGACAGAGGTAGACTTTATTTCAAATGAATAATTTTTCAGATCTATGTCACTGGAACGAGTGAATTCAGGAACACATTAATTATCAAATCCCTTTATGCTAAGAACGTGGACCCAACTTTTAGTAGCAAGGTAGGTCAAATCTGGTGTACTCAAGTGGGGGTGGCACCTGGTCAGCTAATTCTGTAAGGAAACCATCACTTGGTTTTCCCTTGCACACAGCTTCCTGTGTTGAGGAGAAAATGCTGCCATTCACAGCAGAGGAAAAAGCTTTCACCTTAACATCAGCAAGTTCGCAGACGACATCAAACTGAGTGGTGCAGTTGACACGCCAGAGGGACGGGATGTCATCCAGAGGGACCTGGACAAGCTGGAAAAGCAGGCCCATGTGAACCTCACAAGGTTCAACGAGGCCAAGTGCAAGGTCCTGCACCTTGGTCAGGGCAATCCTCATTATCAATATAGGCTGAGAGATGATGTGATAGAGAGCAGCCCTGCAGAGGAGGACTTGGGGGTGCTGGTGGTCAAGAAGCTGGACATGAGCTGACAATGCACACTCACAGCCCAGAAGGCCAACTGTATCCTGAGCTGCATCAAAAGGAGTGTGGCCAGCAGATCAAGAGAGGTGATTCCACTCTCATGAGACCCTACCTGGAGTACCGCATCCAGTTCTGGAGTCCCCAACACAAGAAGGACATGGACCTGTTGGAACAGGTCCAGAGGAAGGCCACAAAGATGATCACAGGGCCAGAGCACCTCCCCTGTGAAGACAGGCTGAAAGAGTTGGGCTTGTTCAGCCTGGAGAATAGGAGGCTCTGGGGAAATCTTATTTCAGCCTTCCAGTACCTGAAGGGGCCTACAGGAAAGCCAGGGAGGGACTTTTTAGAATGGCATGTAGTGATAGCATGAGGGGGAATGGTTTAAAATTGGAAGGGGTTAGATTTAGATTGGATTTTAGGAAGAAATTCTTCTGAGTGTGGTGAGGCCCTGGCACAGGCTGCCCAGAGTAGTTGTGTCTGCCCCTTCCCTGGCAGTGTTCAAGGCCAGGCTGGATGGGGCCTTGAGCAGCCTGGTCTAGTGAGAAGTGTCCCTGCCCATGGCAAGGGGGTTGGAACTTGATGACCCCTAAGGTCCCTTCCAGCCCTAACCATTCTATGATTCTATGATTCTATGAACACTGTTTGCCTGGCTGCATCTGTCTTGCAGACCTTAGAGATCTGTCCTCACATTTTCTTCCCCCCAGGCAAGTCATCTATGAGCAAAGCATCTCCTGGCAGTGAAAGGAAATGGAAGATGGTCACAGAATATACCTCCTTTTTTTCTAGTCTGTGGACAGCAGAGGCAAATGGGGCCCAAGGAACTTCTTAGCCACCTATGAAACTTGTCCTCACAATCCCTGCTGTAAACTTCATCCCACACCACAGAGAGGGCCAGCCAGGTGCTGGGGTTGCTGATGGAGCAACACTGCCTGACCTGGGGCCAGGCTACTGGCAGGGCTGTGAGAACATCCCCACAGTGGTACAAAAGGTAAAGCTGGAGGTGGGAGCAGGGGTATTGAGATGTGTCAAGGATTCAAGAAAGAGAACACCAGCCTAGAAATCATAGGGGGAACAAACAGAGCACAGCTAGGTGAGAGTCGCTGGGCTGAGCCACCAGTGTGTGGATGCAGGCACCTCTCTCTGGGGTTCAGTGTCCCATGGAAACACATCCTGCACTTAGGACCAATGCCTAAATGGCCCTCATAGCCTTGTTGGGGTGGTCAGCACACCGGCACTTTGCCTACCACTTCACTAAGTCCCATCTGTCTCTTGTTCATGCCAGCCAGGGAGGAACTGCTTTATGCTTTTATGTTACATATACCCTGCCTGCAGCACCACTTTGTAGCCAGAGTAAGATGTGTGCACAAATGGATCCCAAAGAAGGGTCTTAACATGTCTTATGGTCACTGAGCAACCAGCCTGGGTGAGTTGCACAAAATCTTGGCCCTTCAGGAGCAGAGTGACCTGTCTGCAGAAACATGATCCTTGGGCATTTGGTTCTGTGAGCCAGAGAGACGAGGATCCCACGTAATCACGTATTTCTAGGTTATGGCTGGCATGTTCAATTTCTACCATTCTCCTTCCTATATTCATACAGATTTTTAGTTATTGCCACCTGTATCATTGATATCTCAATTTGAGAATATAATTTTGTTCTAAAAAATTGGGACATAAGCATTCCTTTATAGCTTAAAACCATCACCTTAAAACCATCACCTTAAAACCAGGATACACCTACATAATTATCCTTTTTAAATTTAGTGATTTACATCACAAGGATTTATGTTCACCCTTAGCAGGTGCTCACATGAATGGAATAGTATATAAACGGAGTACTTCACCAAACCTTTGGAAGTATTTGTCAAATTTGAGGGTGGAATGAATATGTCTGAGACCTCAGCCTTACATGAGAGAAGTCTTATGAGTTGACTGAACTCTGGAGTTTGCAGGAAGAGACACTTAAGCCAAATGTGTCTGCTGGAGGCTGAGTAACTCTCAGGAAATTTGGAAAGGCATTTTTTCATTCCCAGCTGAAAGGCTCTATATGCCTCTAAGTGCTAAGGATTTAAACTATGCCAAAGGAGGAAGGGAAGAGGTTATAGTATTGTAAATTAAGGAGATAGCAAAGAGGTTTCAAATAAATGTTCTTACTTTCAGTCCATAAAAAGAAAAAAAAAAGAGAGAGAGAGAAGGACATGACAAAGTTTAGGTACAATAAATTAACTACTCTTTTTGCAATCACAAAACATCTGAATTTCCAAAACTTCAGGTTCTCAAACTAATTCGTTTCCAAGCTCATTAAATTTCAATGTTGTCTCATTAGAAAAGTAATTTTTCCTGGTATTCTGAGAGAAGACATGGTACTGATTCCTACAAAAGACAACCTGCAACTTGAGGGCTGCAGCCATGTACAGCACAAACCCAGGCATATCCTTTCTTCTTTTTAGTGTTGTCTTTTAAAGCTTCATTCATAATGTAGGTCAATACCGTGGAAGAAACATACCATTTTCCAGCCTAAGGTTTGTAAATTGGGGCGGGCAGATATATTATATCACATAAGGGAATAAAATATTGATTGCTGTAATAAAAGCTATGATGGCTGGTAGTACACTTAGAATGCCTGGCCCGATAGTGTTACATGTGAAAAGATCACAGAATCACAAGGTTGGAAAAGACCTTTAAGATCATCAAGTCCAACCATTTGCATCCTAAACTAAACCATATCCTTAAGTACCTCATCTACCCTTTTTTTGAACACATCCAGGGAAGGTGACTCAACCCCCTCCCTGGGCAGCCTGTTCCAGGCCCTGACAACTCTTTCAGTAAAAAATTGTTTTCTAATGTCCAATCCAAACCTGCCCTGGCACAGCTTCATGCCATTCCCCCTTGTCCTATCACCTGTCACCTGGCTGAAGAGACCATCACCTATCTCCCTATAACCTCTCTTCAGGTAGTTGTAGGTGGTGATAAGGTCTCCCCTCAGCCTCCTCTTCTCCAGGCTAAACAGCCCCAGCTCCCTCAGCCGCTCCTCATAGGATTTGCCCTCCAGCCCCTTCACCAGCCTGGTTGCCCTTCTCTGGACTCGCTCCAGGACCTCCATGTCCTTCTTGTGGTGAGGAGCCCAGAACTGGACACAGTACTCGAGGTGTGGCTTCACCAATGCTGAGTACAGGGGCACATCCCCACACGATGCCAGTTATTAGAATAATCTCTTGAGAAAGCTTGTAAAGAAGTGAAAAAGCAGTTCATATGGCATTCGGCATCGTGGCACGTTTCAAAGCTGCAAGACTTTCCTGAGGAGAAGCCACAGCTTGTTTTTCTACACAGAGATCCTGTTTACGCATCTTAAATTTCAGTATTTTCACCATACAGATATGGCTGCCAAGTCAACACCTTACAACCAGAAAAACAGTGGAAGACTTGCATGCTGTAGCCATGGAAGTGGTGGAGGAGGAAAGAAAATGTTCACTCCTTGTTTGTAGGCAGCAGCCTTTCCAGGCAGCCCTGTGAATGGCAACTGAAGATCGTATTTACACTGGGTTTCCCTGGTGACCGCTCTCTAATGATTAGGCAGGCCTTGGCCTAATGAAGTGGCGAAGGAGACGTCCTTCAATAGGTATTGACCATGAAATGTTACCAGGAATCATTAAAATAATGTTTTCCTGTACCTTCTTCCTCTGGTTTGTTTTAGTTTATGCTGCCTTCTCTCATTTACTGGATAGTCAGTGATTAACCTATGGACAAAGTGATGCTAGCGGTACCTATACTGTAGAAAAAAAGATGTCCAGTATGTTGCAATATACTGGCACAGCTTCCAGGTTAACAATTTTCTTTCCTCAGAGACTGGAAAATACAAGGGACATGCGCTGCTGAACCAGGCAGAGGGTTTGTCCCCTCGTCTCTGCCATCAGCCAACGCTGATAGCTGGCTAGGAAAGATACAAGGAGCCATTTCTTGGCTAATCTGAGTTCCCCCCCACCCCCACCCCCTGCCCTTATTACCTGACTGTACTTATCCAGTCTATGCAGATGTCATTGTTTTCAGTATTCTTTAATATCTTCTCAACAGAGCACTGCGACAGTTCCACCCCTGAGGAAGCCCTGTGTTGCAGTTTTTCTGTGCTATTGAATATTCACTGCTTCCTGTGCCTGAGACCACAGATGGCCAAGTCCACGTCCTGTATTTTAGGTGGAAATGGCTACACTGCTCCCTTTAATGGGTGTACTAATGATGCCATTAAACCATCACTGTGAATTCAGAGCTAACAGGTAAAACAGTGGAAGAGCAGGACAGATGTGCCCAGTCTGACCTCCAAGCTGGCAGTAACGCTTTCATGGAAAGAAATGACAGCTAACACAACACCTCCATCCTTCTGCCCTCTCCTCCTTTCTGCTGAAATGCCTGGAAATTCTGGGGGGTCACTGCTTTTGGGAAACCTGAAAGAGCTGCATTATTCTACTTTTTGCAACTTCTGTTGTGGTGGCTCGAGACCATGCAGTAAATTTTTGAAAGACCTGACTTTTAAACTGCTTTCCAGTATAATTGATAAGATGGTGGTCAATAGCTCTATGTCCAGGTGGAGGCCAGTAACAAGCGGTGTCCCCCAGACCCCAGGGGTCTGTCTTGGGACTGGTTCTCTTTAACATCTTTATCAATGACATGGATGATGGAATTGAGTGCACCCTCAGCAAGTTTGCGGATGACACCAAGCTGAGTGGTGTGGTCGACACCCTAGAAGGAAAGGAAGCCATCCAGAGGGATCTTGACAGGCTGGAGAGATGGGCCCGGGTGAACCTAATGAGGTTCAACACTGCCAAGTGTCAGGTGTTGCACTTGGGCCGGAGGAATCCCAGACATAGATACAGACTGGGGGAAGAGCTTCTTGAGAGTAGCCCTGCTGAGAAGGACCTGGGGATTCTGGTGGATGAGAAACTTAACATGAGCCAGCAGTGTGCTCTTGCAGCTCGCAAGGCCAATGGTATCCTGGGCTCCATCAGAAGAGGGGTGGCCAGCAGGGACAGGGAGGTGATTGTCCCTCTCTACT
This sequence comes from Porphyrio hochstetteri, assembly GCA_020800305.1. Taxonomy (NCBI): domain Eukaryota; kingdom Metazoa; phylum Chordata; class Aves; order Gruiformes; family Rallidae; genus Porphyrio; species Porphyrio hochstetteri. The sequence goes on along the minus strand of CM036938.1, from coordinate 45,973,787 downwards.
CTGCCCTTGTGAGGCCCCATCTGGAGTCCTGTGTCCAGATCTGGGGCCCCCAATAAAAGAAGGATGTGAAACTGTTGGAGAGGGTTCAGAGGAGGGCCACGAAGATGATTAGAGGGCTGGAGCACCTGCCCTACGAAGAGAGGCTGAGGGAGCTGGGCTTGTCCAGTCTGGAGAAGAGAAGGCTGTGGGGGGACATCATTGCAGCCTTCCCATCCCTGAAGGGAGCATACAAACAGGAGGGGATTCAACTTTTTAAGGGGTAGATAATGGCAGGACAAGGGGGAATGGATTGAAGCTAAAGGAGGGAAGGTTTAGATTAGATATTAGGGGGAAGTTCTTTACAGAAAGAGTGGTGAGGTGCTGGAACAGGCTGCCCAGAGAGCTGGTGGATGTGCCATCCTGGGAGGTGTCCAAGACCAGGTTGGATGGGGCCCTGGGCAACCTTGTGTAGATCCAGGCCTGAGGTTGGTGGCCCTGCCTGTGGCAGGGGGGTTGGAACTCTGTGATCCTTGGGGTCCCTTCCAACCCACATCATTCTGTGATTCTATTATTTGTTTGCAAATTAACAGAGACTTTATAGATTTACAGGACAAGAGGTACCATTACACTTTACTTTCATTACTGCTGCTTAAAGGGTCATCAAGCAGCTTCCATCTCAGGCTCATGAGTGGTTTGCTGAGAGCAGTATCTGCAGCTCAGATATGAATCCAGATCTGAGAGCTGCTGAATCCAGAGGAAACTTCTTAACTTGCCAATTACTCTTCATGATTGGCATGGAAAAATTTTCTAGTTTTGGTGCATGTAGCTGTTGATACCAAGTAACTGATCTCAGTTCACCTGTTTAGGGTTCAGAAATCATTACAAGGAAGTAATCCTTCCATCTTTTCTGTGCTGAAGCAAATGGACTGCACTTCTTCAGAGCGACATATCGTTTACTAGGTAAAGCAAATGCTGCGCACGCAGGCAGAGCCAGACAAGGAATTCATTCCCCACTTCCCATGGGCAGGCAGCTGCTCAGCCGTCCCCAGGACAGCGGCCTAACGGTGACATGGGAAGAGAAATGGCATCACTGAATGTCCCCCCTTCCTCCTTCTTCCCCTGCTGAAGAATTTACCAGATTGGTGCTGAAAGCAATGTTATTAACACAGGGATGTTTTCATCACTGCTGAGTGGTGCTTGCACAGAGCCAAGGCCTTTCCTGCTTTTCATCCCACCCCACCAGCGAGGAAGCTGGGGGAGCACAGAGAGCTGGGAGGTGACACAGCTGGGACAGCTGACCCTAGCTGGCCAGAGGGATGTTGCATACCATATGATGTCATGCTCAGCACATAAGGGTCTGGGGGAAGCCCGGGCTTGGGGAATGAATTCCTTGTTTCACTTTGCTTGTGTGCTTGGCAGTTGCTTTACCTGTTAAACTGCCTTTTTTTCCATCCACAAGTTCTCTCACTTTCACTCTTCCAATTCACTCCCCCAGTGAGCTGTGGGGGAATGAGCAAGCGGGGGTGTGGGCCTCAGCTGCTGGCTGGGGCAAAACCACAACGAATGTCAATGAAACCTATGGACCACTGTGGAAGAGTTGGTATGCTGTAAGTCAGCACAATGCAGGAAGGACCCTTCTCTGTCAGCCACAGGAGTTGTGTGGCAAGTAAAGCACAAATCAGTCACCATGAAGCCTCACTCATTAATGCCAGCCTGAAGATCTAATTTTGGGGTCTGCTGATGCCTCTGCCTTGTAGGGTTAGCTAGGTCCTTGTTCCTGCCTGGCACCAGCAGTGGCTGCTGAGTATCATTTTCTGAGTGCCTGACTTGAGTCCACGAAAAAACTTGCCGAAACTGGTGGGAGCTGGTTCTGAATGTAGGGATTGTGATCCTTTCCTACAGAGCACTGGTCGTTTTGAACTATTTGCATCTTAAATTCTCAACACTCCAAGTCCCAACTGAAACAAACAAAAGTAAACTCCCACAATCTTACTGAAATGTTTTAAGTTCACTACACAGAAATACAGCGATGAGTGGCACCGTATTTAAAAATAATAAATTACAAGGTTCACCCAAAGAACTTGGGGATTTTGGTTTCAGAATACTTTGAACAGTGTGATGTTTATAAGGCAGGAGATCCCGCACTGAACAATAGGGGTGAAACAGTATATCGAATAGTCGCTCCTTAAGAGCACAGAGGATCTTCGTGCAGTGAATGAGGCACAGGCAGGAGGAAAGAAACCCCACCACGTTTATACCTAAAGACTGCACCATAATTTATAGGAATATGGGGGCTGGATGGAGTCGGTACATGCAGTTTTGGAGTTCTTGAATGCAGGTTTATTGCTACAGTAATGCAATTTTTATATGGTGCACAGAGTTAGGTCTCTCACGGCACTCCTGCAACCCTAAACGCTGTCTCCATCTCGTTGTCGTCAAATGATTCCATCAAGTGAAATGTGTTGAAAAAGGGAACAAAACATATCACAAGAACTTTTTCATCTTTGTACTAACATATGTAGAGCACACAGACATTTTGACAGGGTAGCTGTAAAATATTATTAGTTTATTTACATAATAAAAAAGCTCAAAGTTCCCTAAAATATCCCCATGTAAGAACTGAAACATCTGTTTTTATCATGTGCTTACTTTCAAAGGGAAGCATGCAAAATAATTATGTTTAAAGCAGAATAAAAAAATAGTAACTTGCCAAAAGCACCTACCCGATGTGAAATCCTTTACTTGCTCTGAACATAAATTGCTTTTATTTTAAAGGTCCTTATGTGGACTATTGTTCATATCCTTGTTTCCTCTTTATGTCAGAGCAAAAAGAGGTAATCAGTCTTTATTCTCACAGACCTTGGAAGATACAAAGTTCCAGAAAGAAGGAGGATTGCAAATCTGAAGTTTGTTTTTGTTGTTTGGCATGATAATTGAGGTTACGAAAGACAAAGTCTCTCTCTTGAATGCCACAAATATAAAAATAAAAAATCTTTTTAAAAAGTCATTCAGGACCTCACTAGCTTGGAAATTGACCACAGAAATAATTAAGTTTGGGATGTTTGCAATGTGAAGATTCAAAATTAAATTCTTATATTCCACCAGCTATTTTTTTCCTAACAGAAATTGCTGGAAATACCAGAGAAATACAAATATATACAAATATGAAACTCAGCTTTTTGGTGATTCAGCAGGTCTAAAAACCAAGCATTGGGTAGTTTGTGACTTTTTAACAAAAAAACCCAAAACAAACCAACAAAACCAAACCCCACAACAACTGCTGTCCTGAACTTATTCTGAGTTTTGCTGAGGATACAGCATCCTGTTGATGGCGCTACAAATGAAAGCAGAATAAGCTCTCTGCCCTGAATTTACATCCTGGACAGATTTTTTTTTTCCTTAATTCTGTTTTAAGCAATAGTTCTTGCTTTATTTAGAAGATCTTCTGAGGCATAATGGGCAATAATATAAAGTACCCAATATTGAAGGTGAGAATTGAAATAACGGAATTTATAAAGTGCTCAGCCTGTTTTCCATAAGGTAGGTGTTCCTTTGACCAAGTTCCCTGCTTTAAGACACTTGCTTCAGTACTTTATCCAAAAAAGAAAAGAAAAAAAGCAGAGGGAGGGGGAAGAAAGAAGATTACCCTTCTTGAGGGATGTTAGTCACTCTCTGATCTGTTTTTTGCAGTTCCAAGGTGTGTTCTTTATCCTCTCACCCTGAGGATGCCCCAAGAGAAGCTGCCCAGCACCCGAGGGGAGCGGTGCTGAGCCCAGTGCTGTGCTCCCGCTGGCCTGGCTTCCCAAACAGATGGCATCTGTCCCGTGGCAGCTGTTGGGACCATGATGTTCAGGGCATGGCAGGGAGGGCAAGTCCATAGTCAGGTGCTACACACAGCAAGCTGGGCATGTGGAGAGGGAAAGTGTTGGGAAAACATGTCCTAGGCAGCTGGGATAGGGACTTGGGGGGTGGTGGTGGTCACGTCTCCCCTTTTGTTTTCCTCTGGTCTGGAGTTTGTTGGTTGATTTTTACAAGTTTCCATCTCAGTTTTGTGGGAAAGATCAAGTTAATCCCAGCCACCCACCAACTGGTGGCAGAATTCAACTTGGATCGCTTTTGTGGACTTTACTGCCTTCCCTCCGCCAGCTCCAAGGAGCCCCCCAGACACGTGTGTGCTTTCTGGCTGCAGAAGCTGGTTTACAAAGCAAAACAGAACAAGCACATAGTCATACTGAAAGTACAGAAATGCTGCCAGAGGCACGAAATCCACAGGGCACCTTTTAAATTACTTTTTAATACAGCTGTTGCGTAATAGATTTTTGGATGGGGGAAACAGAATTTTCATGCCACCTAACCCTCTTGTAATAGCTTCCAAATATAGGGAGACTCATTTCACTACAATAACTGTTTCAGCTTGCCCTACAGCACACTGCCTAGAGCTTTGATGATGTCCTTGAGGTAATGAGCAGATCGAGAGTGCTTTAGTCCTCTAGAACTTTTCCCTCTGCAGACCTTTCACATTACCTGTTTGCATAAGCTGGAATGTTTGATAGCTCTTCTACCTAAGCACCTTTAATGGATGATAATGTTTTAGTCAAAGACCGTTCAATGCATCACAGAATTGGAGAATAATTTAGACTGGAAAGGACTTCTGGATGTTTCTAATCCAAATTCCTCCTCAAAGCAAGGTGAAATTTGAAATTGCATCAGTTTCTCAAGGTCTCACCTGCTTTGGAAACCCCTCAAAGAGAAATACTTCACTCCTTTTCTGGGTGTGTGTCTGCAGCACTTAACCTCACTGTGAAAACTCATTCTATGTAAAATCAGAATTTCTCTTGCTGAAACTCGAGCCCCTTGCCTCTTGTCCTCTGGCCAATTTTCTCTGCTCTGGCTCTAGGGTAGCTCTAAGATCCACCTTAGTCTTTTCTTCTCAGGGTTCAACAAGCACAGCACCCATTACTTCTCCTTGTACGTCATGTCCCCTATCCCTCTTACAGCGTGAATCACCTCCATTGCACGTTCTTCAGTTTTCCAAAGTCTCTCTCGCAGTGGAAGAGCCAAAGCTGACACCATACTCCAGATACAGCCTCCCTGGTGTGGAGCAGAAGGCAACAATTCCTTGTTGACAGTATTACCAATGCAGCCCAGTATGTGGGTAGCTTTCACCACTGCCAGGATGCACTGCTGACAGCGTCATGTCGGTAAGAACATCTTATGTTCTGCTTAAGTACCAATCTGGCTGGTAACACCTAGGACATGGTTTTTTATATTCATGAATATATTTTCATAGACATATATGAAAAATTCCCGGTGAACTTTTGAATTAACCCATTGTGGGTACAGGTGGGTTTTATCCAGTGTTCAACATCCTTGAGCCACAGAGGACAAGATAGCTATTTTTCCAGGTCCTTACTACAAGAAAGTTTTCCAGAGAGCATCTAAGTAATTTTAAATATATTATAGTATATTGAAAGGAATTTAACTCTCTTTGACAGATAATATACACCAGAAATAGTTTCTTCACTTAGCTTTTGAGACAGTCCTTAAAAAGGACATCATTACTGGACTTTGTTTTCTTCTGTGTTGCTTGTTACAAGTAAAACATGTTTATGGGCATTTCTAACAAGGACCAACATGGGTGGACATCTTCCTTCCTGTCCCACAAAGGCACTGGCAATAGTTCCTATCCATGAGTTCCAAGAATAAACTGAGACTTGACAAGGAAAAAGCTTGGGCTGCATCCTTTTCCCAAACCCTGCTCTGATAGCTCACGGCAGGCAGAGAACCTGGGGGATGTTCAGAGCTGTGTCACTCCACCACCCTGCAGACACCAATCCGAGCATAACGGTCCCCATTCAGCCACACATCTCAGCTGGGGTGTGAGTGCTATGTCTATGCAGGTCACGCAGCCTGCAGGAGCCAAGCACCAAAACCCAGATGCAAAAGTGACTTTCCTGTGGTGTCCCCATGGGGGTCACAGGGTACAACCTCCTTCAGCAAGTGGAGACCCAGAGCTTGGGGTGAGCAGCAGCCATACCTGCCATTTGCACGATGTCAGTACAGATGTGCAATCCAGTGAAGTACGTGATCCATTCAGTCTAAAACTGAAAACACAATTACAGACTTGATTACCATCTGACATTTAGGTAAATTGCTATCCTTTTTTGATGTTTCCCCCTCAGCTCATGAACTGAACCCAGTGATTCACTCTGAGCTGTGTAAACCCAACTGAAAAAATGTCAAGGTTGAGTTTGTTAGGTAGGGTTACAATTTATGAGGCAATAGATGTGCCCTAATGTGAGTAAAAATTTCTCCCGAGAATTATTTTGTTAGGTTTTTTGGCAAATGGAAGCCAAACATGCCCTCAAATGCTTTGGAAAACATGTCAGAATTGCTTGTTGCTTGCATGCATATGATCGTCAAAAGAAGTATGGCCAGCAGATCAAGTGAGGTGATTCTGCCTGTCTGCTCTGGTGAGACCTCACCTGGAGCACTGTGTCCAGCTTTCAAGCCATCAACACAAGAAGGACACGGACCTGTTGGAGTGCATCCAGAGAAGGGCCACAAACATGATCGAAGGGCCACAATCATGATCAAAGGGCTGGAGCACCTCTCCTGTGAAGACAGGCTGAGAGATTTGGGGTTGTTCAGCCTGCAGAAGAAAAGGCTAGGGGGGAACTTATAGCCGCCTTCCAATACCTGAAAGGTGCCTATAGGAAAGCCGAGGAAGAACTGGTCACAAGGGCTTGTAGCAACAGAAGTAGGGGTAATGGTTTTAAACTAGAAAAGGGTAGATTTAGGTTGGATATTAGGAAAAAGTTCTTCAAAATGAGGGTGGTAGATCACTGGAACAGGTTGCCCAGGGAGGTATTGGAGGCCCCACCCCTGGAGGTATTCAAGGTCAGGCTTGATGAAGCTCTGAGCACCCTGATCTAGTTAAAGGTGTCCCTGCTTTCAGCAGGGGGCTTGGATTAGAAAACCTTTAAATGTCCCTTCCAACCTAATGCCTCCTATGATTCTATGACGATAAGCCACCTCTGCAGGAACCAACAGCAGCTACAGCTGATCCCTACATTCACAAAGGCAAAGTCAAGAAACTCTAGCCTTTCAATTTTCCTAAAAGTAGCACCTTGGACTGTCTATGGCATATACTGGTTCTTCTGAAGTCATGTTATGTCTGTTACAGGTTACTTTCTCATTCTGTTGGGTTTTTTGATAACCAGGAGATGGAGGGTTTTTTGATAACCAGGAGATGGACAGCACTACCTTGTAGAAGTATGCAGCAGTTCATTGAACTTCCAACTCTGATTATGATTACTGACGATGTCTCCCAAAACAAAAGATTATTAGCAGTGGTTATTTTTGCTTTGCCTCAGGACTACAGATCTTTGCTACCAGGAAAGGATCCAGAAATGCCTGCAACCTCATTTTTTGGATATGGGTGAGGTTGGACATGTGTGCAGGTGTGAGAAGAGACAATAAAAAGAGCGTCTGGCAGCTAAAACAAATTTGGAGGCTTCAGATTGCAGATGGGCCTGGCTCGCAATCTACCCGACACGCTCACTAGTGTGAAGCCACCTGCACTGCATGTCATAGAACCTGCTTTTTCCATCGGATGCCCCTCTTTTTTTTTCCTCTCTCTTTTCAGTTAGTATAGTGCATTTGTCACTGGCTATCTGAAGTAAATAGAAGGAAGTAGTGGAGCATGCTTTTTTTTATCAAAGAAAACCCGTTCTATGATTCTATGAAACCTGGCCAGCTTTAAGATTGACCACAGTCCATGCAAGAGAAACCAGGAAGAAAATGAGGCCGCTACTGCAAACAGAAGCTGACGCCCCTTTCACTGCAACTTTCTTCACCATCGCCTTCTGACATGTCCATTGTACCAAATCGATGAATAAAAAGCATCCTTCTGCACAAGTACTCTGATTTTAAGTGTTGCTGAGAAGCATTTTAAGATGTGATCACCAGTACATTTCTTTGAGGTTTTTATGGACACCCATTTTCCCTGCAGGCTCCTATTATTCTGTTCTTCAAGCAGGCTCACAGAAGCAGCATCGTTTTTACCTTGCTGACATGGCTTGTGGGCATAAATTAACATACTAATTGGATGCAATGGGATATAACCACAAATAACATCTTTGCAGGACTTTATTAATAAAAGGGAAAGAAATTAAAATCACAGGGGTTTGTATCTAATGTGAAAGTAATCACATTATCATGTGGTATAATGTTACTTACACTTTTTTTTTTTCCCCAGCCACGGATTGAAATTCAGTTCAGTCCTTCATAAGACGGATTCCTTATACAACAGAAAATAAACTTGGTGACAGTGACTGTACAGGAACCAGACTTTCTGTTTGGCGGCAAATTTTACAAGTTTAACAGAAAGTTTTGAAAATAACTCACATTGAAAAAAAAAAAAGTCCTCTGTGGTAATAAAAGCAAGATGTCAACACTCTGCAAATGAATTTTTAAAGTGAGGCTAAGACAAAAATTCTTTTCAAAATGAAAAACCAAATGACTCCATTCTGGAGTTGTCCAAAAGAATGTTAAAGGAAATTCTTTCCCCTTCTTCTCTTAATGAGAACTGGTGTCAGAACTGAGTATTTCTTTAAAATGTTGCTGCTTTAAGCAATCGATAACTTCTGATGGGGAAAAGCACTGTTGGTGAATTTCTGATCACCTCTGAACAACAGGATCTGCAGATAAGCGGTGGGATGCCACCTGAGTGTTTTTCAACTGAAGGAAGAAATCATTCACGTGTGGTCCAGCTTTTATTTTATTAATTATTTTACTTAATTTCTAGTTAATTAATACTGGTTGTCTCACTGCCACCCTTCTCCAGAGTAACACTGAGTAGCTCTGTAGACTCTGGAAAGTTTTGTTTGTCAGTGCAGTGAACTGGCTACTGTTTTTCCTGCGCGAAGGAACGAGCTGTATGCATCTATGCAGGGCAGAATTACAACATCCTCCATTACAAAGCCACCATATCCCACTGTTAGGTGAGTCATGCCGCCTTTCCATTAGCTCAGGCATAACAAAAGAAGCTGCCTGGGTAGTTCAGGGAATTGTTAATGGACTAAACCCCCTTTTTATGTAGTTCATCGGTTTGGACAGCTGGCTGTTTTCAGCAATCACAAAGAGTTGCTATAACCCATTGGCTTGTTTGTAACCCCTTGCTGGGAAGCAAATTATTAGTGTCAACCCAAATGCCAGTGAGAAGGGCCACAGTGGCAAAACCACCAGAGAAGCTGCAATACCCCAGCACCTTCAGCACAGCTGCAAGTGTGCCAGGGGACCCTGGCCCATTGGGCAAGGGGACCCCCCACAAAAACTGGCTCAATGGTGCAACATTTCCCATGGAGCTACTACTGGCAGGGCTGCCCTTGGAGGTGCACCTGCTGCACAGCAGTACTAGCAAAGTGGGGAAAACGGGCCTGTCTGCAGGAAAGGTAAGCAAAGTGAGATCTGAGACCTCTGGGAAGGTGCCACGGTGGCTGTCCCCTGGGAGAATGAGGGAGAGTAGCAGGTGAAGTGACCTGGGGTGGTGCGGGGAGCTGAAGGAGCTGGAACCTGCTCTGCCTTGCTCCTCTGAGACAAGATAGAGGAAGTGTGGACACATCTCCTGCCTGAAATTTAGTACCCAGAGGAATTTCAGGTGTTTGATTTTTCATAAAACTAAGCTAATTTTCACCCAGTGTTCAGATTCATGCTGCCATTTATTTAGCTTCCTCCCTGCCAAAATGTTGACTTTTGTCCTTTTAGGCTTTTCAAGGTTTTTTGGTTTTGTTTTTTAATTATTTTCTCAGGACTGGTGTAAAATGAATCCATGACTGTTGCATGTGATTAAGGCAAGTGTGTGGTTTTCTACTTCCCTTTTTTTCCAAAGAATGCAGGAGAATTTTGTTTTATTCACTTCCTCCAACAAACTTTCTAAGTTCTTAGTATTAATCCAAAATGCAAGCCTGGAAAATTTCTGTCTGGAAGGAAAAAACTGTAGCAGGCCTGGTATAACTGAAAGCAAAGGTTTTAAACAAAGGCAGTTCAGTAAATTTAATTCTGTTTGTTGTGGTCACTGCAGGTTCACCAATAATGCAGTCCTTGTACAGTACTGCTTCACATTCCTGGGGAACTCAGAGAAGAAATTATACATATGAGATTATAGATGTATATGTATTTAAGGTTATAGATATATATGTATATCTCATTTAGAATAGCCACAAAGGAATCCTTGGGAATATGATTGGGAATTAAATGAGGTAATTAATTCTATCTCAATATCATGCTGGAAGTTGTGTTTTCTTAAGCTCTTATGTTACCGTCCCGTTCCTGATCCCACGTGATCCCAGACCCTGAGCACTGTGTGAGTGTTATCTTCATATCCCAAAAGGATGAAGAGATCCTTGTGTCTGCCACAGAAACCTGCAGATGACCCCTTATTTGTGGGCTAGGTGGAAGCAAAGGAAGTTGCAGCCAGGTTTCAGATGCCTTAAGGGGAAAAGATGCCTGGGATTTGAATCCAAAGCAGCCGTTCAGGAAAAATGCATCTTAAGGGTCTTGCTGCCAGGCAAAACTATTTGGTTTAGAATTTGGAGCTCTAATGCAGTTTTCAACTGGGTACTCAATGAACTGGGCTTCGTAAAATAGGCAATAAACTTCTTGTCCTGCTTAACAGTAGTATCTGTGGTGAACTGATTGCTGCCAACACTTCTTCTACCCTTTAATAACCTAGAGGTGAGTGATCAGTTTTCAGTGGGTTCTGTGGCTGTTTTTCTCCAAAGATGAAGAATAAAATTACTTTTCTTTCCCAAATGTTTTACTCCTTTCTTCCATCACGAAAACATAATTTAAATTGTTCCAGCCACAAGTGGAAGTGCTTACAATAAAACTCCTTTCACTGGAAATTTTCCATCAAAGAAAATCCTCCATTCGCCCGGTAGTTCATACTGATTGATGGGGGATAACAGGGCCCAAATTCCCTAGTGCAACTGGTATGTCTCTGGGCTTTTTGAAAAAGTTGTTATTTGCAGCCTAATAACTTCAAGCTATATTTCTACAGTGCTGCACACAAAGGAACTTTCTATTTAGTGTGAATGCTAATTATGTGGCTATGATTTTCTATGAGAAATATGGCAATAACTGTGGCACATGCTTGATTTTAATTTTTTTTCCCCTGATTGCATTGAGAACCCTATGTACATGTTGAAAGAAGAAACGTGGGGAAGATGTGCTTGCTTTTTACTCTGCTGACACCACCTTTGCAATAGCCTGATGGTTCTAGAAGGCTGCCTGAACAGGCTGGTCCTGCGTTAGGATTCAAACTGACCTTTGCTCTGTTTTCCTGCACCCCAAATTCAAACGGACATTTTCCAGATTAGTATGCAGAAGGCATACCCACATGTTCCTTGTCAAAACGACTTTCTGAAGGAAGGATTTCTTCAGCTATTGTAATCTCAAAGCCACCCAAGGAGGGAGGTAAATCATTGTGAAAAAAGGCTGTGCGGAGTTAAAGAGAAAGAAAAGACAGTATCAGCATCTACTGCAAATTGCCACTAGCCTCTGTGCCTTTAAAGGAGAGTATCTTGCAAAATCAAGACTTTTCTTTGCTTTCTGCTTGTAAGAAATTATTAGAAAAGCTAAAATAAGCATAATTAGCAAATCATACAGAAGTTAATGCAAGTCCTGGAGAGCAAAAGGTTTTGTCCCTGTTTTAGGCTGATGGATTCAGCACCTGATGATTTGTAAAACCATAAGAAGCACTGTTTTCCCTACTCCATTGTGCCTTTGATTTCTCTCCTTAACTGTTATTTATTTATTTGTTCCACCTATCGTGACTCCGAGTCACTTGTGATGTATGGAGCAGCACAGCTCTGAGCTGGCTGGCAGCAGTGCCTAAGTGGATCTCCATAAACAAACTCAGAATTTAACTCTGCTGACCACAGTGTTCCTTGTGTGAGACCAATAGACAACCTGCATTCTAGGGGCTGTGATTCTTGAACCATGCCCATCCCCTCAGTGAGCCAATGCAATACACAGAGCTTGGTAATCCTGGGGGGATACTGCAGAGCATCTTTGGTTTGGCCCTATGGGACTTTTTTGCTTAGCAAAGGTCATGACCTCCCTCCTTCCTCAACAGCTGTATCACTGCCCATCTTCCACTTCTAGAGCCTTCTCTGCCTACACATTCTCCCTGTACAGCACTTGGTCTCTCTCTGCCAGCAGGATACCTGTCTTCTGCATGCCTTGCTTCCCAAATTGCACCATGGCAAACTGAGGGTCTTTGTCTAAATTTCTTTGATGCTCTGGCTAAGGGATGACTTACAACAAACTTGCTAATGAAACAACTAATTATGCATGCTTAATATAGCAAGGGCACCAAATACTGTGATGTTGGGCATCTCTGCTATTGAAAAAATGTTTATGACTGGCACGTCTCCAGCAGGCAGGAGGATGATGGCTCACATATGGCAGCAGGTCTACTTCTTTTCCTTTGACTGCAGAGAACTGGAGTAATCCTTCCAATCAGGTTGTTACCAGTCCCTCCAAAGGTTCCCTACCTTTGGAAGTGATTTTTTCCAGAAGGATGGAGATATCTAAATTTGAAACACTGTAGATGTGGGCAAAAAGGAGATCTGAGTGCTCCTGCTATGGCAAAGTTCTGACATCTTCCACTGGTAAAAGATAATTCATAATTCTGTACCAAGTTCTGGTCTTCTGCTCTGTCTTACTATTTTTTAAAAAAGCCTTTCGACCCCCTGGGGTTTGTTTTAAATTCACTCTGAGTTTCATTTTGCTTTTGAAAATCCCACAGAACAAATGGTGGGTGGTTTTTCACTCAGTAAAAGCTATGAGAGTCTGGCTGCTAAATAAGGGTCATTCCCAGAAAGAAGAATATTCCCTTGCAGAAAACACTGCAGATTTTTTTTGTACCTAGATCTGCCATCTCACTGAATGAGCAGCAGCTAGAGGTATCCTTCCTGGCATCCTCTCTGACATGCTATTTGGGTGAAAATGGTGGCTCATTTCCTTGCTAATGGCTTCACAAGCGCTGCTGCTGCATTGACTGAGGAATTTGCTTGGCTCCACGTGGTGCAACCATGGTGGAGGAAACCTCTGTCTCCTTCCTCCCTTTAGCCTAAAGCCTCAGGAACAGTCTTGGTCCAGGAAGAGGAGAAGGATATTCCTACAGAGATACCAGAGCCCACCCGTTTTGCTCTGCAAGTGGGTGATCCTCACACTGATCTTTTACAAGAGATACAAGCATTTAGTAGCCAGGGTTAGTGATGCATCCTTAGATCATGTAAGTGTTGTTAATGTGGATGGTCTGAAATACTACCTTGTGTTTACTGGTGCCCCTGTATGCAAAGGAATGAAAAATATCTGTGCCAAACTAGAAAATCTGGATACTGAGCTTGTTAAAGGATCCATTACAAACAGACTGGTCTAAGTTCCGGAGCCAAACCCATTCCTAGCTTAATTTCGTTGCTATTCCTTTGAAATAAGGCAGACACAAGTTTATCCTGTAGTCTTTTTATGATACTATTGTTAGTGGCAAGTTCAGAGACTAAACATTTTCCCAAAGACTTGCAACAGTTTTCCTTCTTTTTGGGAGAAGTGCATTAGTACCACATACATTAAGGCATCTGGGGGCAAGCATCTGAAACCAAATAACTAACAGAAACAAAGCCAACACTGTGATCATCTCTCTCTCTCTCTCTCTTTTTATTTTTTTATTCTCTGCAAATTGGTGGCAGACAAAGAGAGATGAAAAAGTTAGATTATGAGACGTGTTTTTCTCTATTTAGAAATATTGACTTTTACACATTGCTGGATGTCTGTGAGTAATGGCATAAATTGGAATACAACCTGCCTATCTAAAAGTAACAGACAACAATGACGATGCAAAGAATAAGTCAGATAATTCTTTTTTCAAAATTGCTATGAAAAATAGATTACATCTTTGTAATAAACCCATGATCCGTCGCTTGAGAAAGTAAAGTTAGTTCTGAAATGATTACTGATTTTTTTCTTTTGGCTTGTAGAACAAACAGTTCTCATTAAACGTCAGAAGTCTTTAGCTGAATCTTTCTGAATCAGTGGGAAGCTTTCTTGATTTCAGTTGTGTACCAATTTCCTTCATAACACTTGTCCTTTCTTTTTGCTGTTCTTTCTTCATTCTATTTTTGATGTACATGTAGGAATAGGAGGAGAAACAGGGGGAACTCATAGGAGATACAGCACGGCTACCATGCGTTTTCAAATGTTCTACCTTCCTGGAATATGAATTTCTTTTCAGAGGCCTCATGTAAAAATCAAAACATTGACTTATGCCACTTCCAATTTTACATCTAAACAGTAGCATACATTTATGTCCTTCAAATCACAGTACTTATTCTTCATTAACAGAAGGTAATAACTGATCACATTTCAAAACCCACTATTTTGGTTTTGTACACAGGAAAAGCACATCTTGTCTCCTCACAGCAATTTAAAAATAACTGATCCTCTCTTTACAGACAGGGCAACTGAAACATGGATGGGTCAAAGGATTTGCCACAGAGATTTATATCCACACCAGATCTGGAAATAAAACTTAAATTTCCTGACTGAGCACTGTCTTATAACCAAAATATATAACTGATCTCACTTTTGCATGCTGATGCTTCCAAACTCACATGCAGAAAACTACTGTCAGAGAAAACTGGTGCTGCTCGTTTAGGGCAGAAGGTGAAGAGATCCCATACCCCCTGGGAAAAAAAAAAAAAAAAACCACAACAAATTACCAATTGAAAGTATGTGGAATGAATTTTGACTTTGAACAGAGTATTTGAGAAGGTAGCTGAGTAGTTCTTCTTGTGCACATCTCATAAAATAATTTCTCCCCCTCCCCACCTGAAACAATAACTTTGCAGAGCAACGGGAGCAGATTAAATACCTGCGTATTACTGAAACAAATGCAGGGAGGGTCTCTCTTGGTGGGCTGTACTGCCTGCTCTGTAGTCATTCCTGATGGTTGGGCTTTGCTTTTCATCGTTTCTGTTTCCTCAACTTATTTTTCACAGTGCTCATGAGTGTCTGTTCTGTTTTCTCAGCTGAGAAGCAGACGTGCTTGTCTCAGCTGCAGAACAGCGACCTGGGGGTAGGAGGCTTCTTGCAGACTTGACATGGTGACTGCACTGAGTGTGATTTCCCGTTGGCTAATCTCGTCCCCAGGCATGGGAGCCTTTCCGTGCTGGCTGCGAAGGCAGCGTGCTGACGAGTGGCGGGGGTCCGGGCGCTGGGTCACTGATAGAAAACAGCAGCCCCTCACAACCAGCCTGGTAGCACCAGCAGTTGGGAAACTGGAAGGAGGCCTGTTCTGGGGAGCCACTGAAAGCTGATCGATTCAGAAAGGCTTTTTATATAGAAGGGCTTGCACAAAAGGCAGAGGGGACAAAGAGAATTCCTGAGCCTTTCCCGGATTGCTGGCAAGATGCAAAACACATCCCGGCATCCTTGAGCCTTGCCTCCTCACCCTGGGATGCTGGTGTGAGTGTACACCTGTGCCTCTGGGGCCAGGTGAGGTACTGAGGCAGCTGTACTTGCAGCCAGCATGCAGACGGAATAGTTTCAGAGTTGCTTGTCCTATGGCAAGAGCAAAGCACAAATTACAAATAAGCAGCAAGGCAGCTGCTGCAGGCCACTGGCAGACAAGAAAATCACCCCTTGGGACCTGGTTTAGTGAAGGGACCCTGAGGTCCCCACCACACGCCTGTGGACCACCTGCCTGGGTGCCTAGTTTTTTGTTTTGCACAGAGCTCATAGCTGGCTATAGCAAGCATGCAAAATAGGACTTTATTTTTACCCAGGATTTTTGCTTAGCCTATAGGAGGTTTTATGATACCTTTTCTTTAAGTATCCAAAATAAATGAGTTAAATATTAGATGGAAACATGTTTTTTTCCCCTTTCAGAAGTACATGTGCATCCCTGCTCTCTTGCTCTCTCTCTTCCTCCCTCTCTTTTGTGTTCACATCCTCCCAGACAGTTCTTGTGCTCTTTAACAGGACTTTTTTATTCTTTATAAAATTGAGACTTATAAAAGAAATAAATCTTGCTATTGTTCTCCTGGGGTGCAGCTGTGTTAAACTGTAATCATGGGAGTTGAAACAGGTTTCCTCTCACAATAACATTTATATTCGTTTCCTGACACTCTTTCCTACTAACATGAGAGTCTTCAGCTGACCAAAGGGAACAAAAGCCCTCTGCTGAGCACTTCTGAAGGGAAAACATTACTTGCACAGCACAGAATAGTTACTGCTATATTACAGTATTTTAAAAATTTCGTTGCACTGCATAAAGATCCACTAAATCCACTAATTTCCAAGTTAATATTTACATTTTCCCCTGTTTCTCGTTTTCCGAAGTTTCTCCTACTACTGAGACATCTTTTCTTCAATGAGGATAAGGTAAGCCAAACCCTACCATCTACCTTAGCTGTCCTTTTTCTTAAGGATAAGCATAATAGTGGATCAAAACATCTAAATAAAGAGATTAAAACCAGCTTGAAAAGTCTCATAAGGATGGAAAACCAGGAGATCTCCAGCTCATTGAGGCACTTCCTCTCACTTCTGCAAAAAAATGTGAAATTAATATCTTTGTACTTCTGTTTTTCCACCTGTAGAAGTTATTGGAGTAGTAAAACAGTGTTATCTGCATCACTTGTCTTCAGACTCCTAGATAAAATATTTATCTAAATTTTAGTCTGATTTTAATCTGTGATTGTCCTGGTTTTAGCTGGGATAGAGGTAATTGTCTTCCTGTGAGTTGCTACGGTGCTGTGTTTTGGATTTAGGATGAGAATAATGTTGATAACATACTCAAGTTTTAGTTGTTGCTAAGCAGTGTTTACATTATGTCAAGGACTTCTCAGTTTCTCATACTGTCCTGCCGGCAAGTAGGCTGGGGGAGCACAATTTGTTGAGAGGGCACACAGCCAGGATAGCTGACCCCAAGTGTCCAAAGGGATATTCCATACCATATGATGTCATGGGCTGTGTATGACCTAGGGGGAAAGCTGGCTGGGGACTGCCATTCAGGGGCTGGCTGAGCATTGGTCAGTTGGTGGTGAACAACAGTTTTTCCTTTATATTACTTATATTTTTGGGGGTTTATTTATATTTTTATTTGAACAACATTAGTTGTTACTATTATATTTTATTTCAATTTTGAAATTGTTCTTAACTCACCAGTGTTCTCACTTTTATCATTCTGATTCTCTCCACCATCACACTGGGGAGCAGCTGTGTAGGGCTTAGTTGCCAGCTGGGGTTAAACCTTGACAGTGATATGTACATAAATGTGATACTCTCATCTTGGAGAACAGATGCTAGAGGTTGATACCTCAGTGGCTGAAAGCTGATCTTATCCTTTTGCAACAAAAGGATGTATTTCCCTTTTTTTATATACCCCTGAATAAATGATGTTTACAGAGCGGCCAAGATATTACAAATATTGTTGAAAATGGGAAGCAGTGAGCTCTTCTCACTTTCTTTTTCATATCAGAAGGTGTTGCTATGGAAAGCAGTATCTATTTTAGATAAGTGTGAAAAGCCATACAAAGAACTAATTTTGTTAAGGTTAATATTTGTAACCCATAAACTGTCTTTGTTTGTGTATGAGACTTCCAAGCCCTTCAGGAAAGGCTGCATAAGTATATATAAACACAAAACAGTCACATCTTGTGTTTGCATCTTCTATGTCTGCCCTGCAGCTGACACATCCCCCTGTATGCTTTAATGAAGACTAAAAGCACTGTGAGCTCTTGTTATTATAACCTTTCCTTTAGCACAGGGGAGAGCCTGGATCCGGTACTGACTAAGAAAGAAAATACCATGAGAAGTTGATTTTTTTTGCTGCCTTTTTTTTGGGGGGTTTTGTGGGTTTTTTGTTGGTTCTTTTTTTTTTTGAGGGGAGCAGGGTCATGAAAATGATAATCTGCAGGATGCAATGCCTGGGTAAACTGCTCATGTGGAAAGAGCTGCCAATAGAAAGAACATCTGTAAGGGGCTCTGTACTATCTCATTCTCAACGTGTCTCTGTTATTATACACCAAAGAGTACTTTTGGCAGTGTGCTGTCACAGACCTTTGCTGAACGTAATCCTTAGGGGCAGAGCAAATGATCCAGTCAGAGGATATCTGACCCAGCTGGTAAGTACCTGCAGAAGTGACTCAAAGCTGCTCTTCTCTCCCATTTCCACACGTCTGCAGCGCCGTGGGAAGTTAACTGTTTCCAGTGGTTAGCAGAGTTATTCACAGTAAGGTAGAAACAGAGACCTTGTACACGTTGCCCATGGGCAGTATGAATTCCTCCTTGTAACTTTACTAAATGACAATCAGCAGAAAGGAAAAGGAGAAAAGAGGAATTACTTCAAGTTTGAAGAGGAGAACAGTCTGTTGTCTCTGCACCACTTCTGATAACTGCTTTATTTCTTGCTCCAAGACAGATCTGTCTAGAAAAGAGCATCGTGGTCTCGGCCTTTTTGTTCAGCCTAACACAAGCACAGCTTAAGGAAAGTATTTGAAGCCCAGGGCAGTTAGAGAAAAAGCAGAAAGACGGCTGCAGCTGGGAAGAAGGCATTTTGGACGGGTGGATTTAGAAGTGGGAGGGCAAAATACCACCATTGAACCTGTAAGAGCTTATGGGGTAACAAAGGTGTTAAAGGAAAGCATAAAAAGCATGAAACTGACACAATGATGGAAGAAGAGAGTGGAGAAAAGGAAAATTATTCCAGTTAGAGAAAGTGGGTTTTTTTGGTGAATTTTGTTTCACCTATAAGGGAGTAGGAAGGCTGTTCCACTGACATCCATGGCAGCACTTGCCTACTGTAGAGTACTCATAAGCAGAGCTACTTATTTAAGCATAGTATTAAATGGATTTTGGAGCCTGACTTCAGGAGTCTTGGATGTCACATTCCTTGCATGCTACATAATATTTACAGTGCTCAAAAACAATCATCAGCAGTGTATTGAAAGGCAATGGCATGCTGGAGAAAAATGCCTGGCACTAGAAATATATGGTCTGGCTTCAACTCCATGTGAAGCTGCAGATTACTGAGGTCCTGGGAAAGATGTTAAACATGCATTGAATGTGTGTGAAGTCCTTCAGCATGACTGTTTTTAACATTTGTGAAATTCTGTGAGATCTACAGAGGAAAAAAACTTGGGAAGCTTGATAATGTTCTGGTTCCAGCCAGGCCAGAGTTACCTCCCCAAGCAGCCAGCACAGGTGAGCCAAGTTGGACCAGGCTGTTTTCCACATGACTTGCCATCACTCCCCCATAAAAGGGGCTGGTCGGGGAAGGGCAGTGGTCCGTGCAGCTCCAGGGCAGTTTGAGTGCGGTTGGATGTCAGGTCAGTTGTGTCAGTGCTCTCCTGGTTCTGTGCCCTGCCTGCTGTGACCCACACAGGGCCAGTCCTGCAGCACCCACCGAATGACAACCATGAATGATCAAAAAGCAGAGATCAAGAATGCAGACATGTCGAAGAGATGCAGCAAGATGCTGTGGAGTGTGCAACTCAGGCCTTAGAGAAGTACATCACTGCTCACAAAAAGGAGTTTGACAAGAAATGCAGTCCCACTTGGCACTGCATTGTGGGAAAGGACTCCGGCAGCTATGTGACTCATGAGACCAAGCACTTCATCTACTTCTACCTCGGCCAAGTTGCTATTCTTCTCTTCAAGTCTGGCTAGAACCACGGACTGTTACTGACACTTGCTCTCGGTTACAGGACTGTGTGCTGACTCCTCTGACTAGTTACTGCAGCCTCCTTGAGGATGCAGACCTTGCTCTTCAAGGGCAATGGCAGGGATTATGCTATTGCAGACGATGTTACATTGTGGATCTAAAAAGGAAAAAAAAATTATCCACCTGTCATAGTTTTGCAAGGCAGGGTTCTGGTGTGGGAGGGGAGGGTGCAGGGGTGTCTTACGCATGAAGCAGAAGCAGCCAGAAGCTTCCCCTAGCAAACACCAGCCGGCTCAAGGCCAGAGTCATTGCTGACCAAGGCCGAGCCCATCAGTGACAATCACAGCGCATTTGGGAATCACATTTAGGAGAAAAAACCTGCAAGAAACCACTTTTTGCCACCAGAGAAGGGAGTGAGAGGATGTAAGGAGCTGTGCAGACACCAAGGCCAGGGAAGTGGGGAGAGGAGGCACCCCAGGTGCTGGAGAGAATGATGCCCCTGCAGCCCATGGAGAAACCCATGGTGGAGCAGGTGTCCCTCTGCAGCCCATGGAAAAGGCCCAGACCCCACCTGCAGCCCGTGGAGAGGCCCCACGCTGGAGCACATGGAGACAGATCGAAGACACTGACCTGCATTGGAGGAAGCCCCTGCCAGTACTTGCAGCCCGTGGAGAGAGACAGAGATATAAAGAAGAGCAAGAGAGAGATATACATGCCAGAGTAGGTGTGCTTGAGGGGAGGCTTGTGACCCCATAGAGGACCAGGCTGGAGCAGTCTGGGCCTGAGAGACTGAGAGACATTCTATGATTTATGACTGCACCCTATGGAAATGACTCACACTGGGGCTCCTGCTGAAGAGCTTAAGCCCCGTGGGAAAGGACTCACATTTGGAGAAGTTCATGAAGGACTGTCTCCCATGGATGGAACCCCACAGTGTAGCAGGGGAAGGGTGTGAGGAATGCTTCCCCTTTCCCTGGCCAAAAAGGTAAACAACTTGCGAAGAACTGACCGAAACCCCTGTTCCCCCAGTCCCTGCCCCTCTCCGTGCTACAATGGGGGAAAGAAGGGAGCGAAATCATGACTAAAGTGAAGTCTGCTAAGAAGGGAGGGGTGGGAGGGAGGTGCTTTAAGATCTGGTCGCACTTCTCATTATCTGACTCTGGTGTCACTGTGTGTGTAGTGTAGTGTAATAAATGAGAGAGTTTCTTTCCTTTATTCTGTGTTGAGTCTGTTTTGCCTATGACATTGATTCTGGGATGATCTCTCCCTGTCCTTATCTTGACTCCTAAGCCTCTCAATACATATTTTCTTCCCTGTCTAACTGAATAGATGAGTGACAGACCAACTTGGGTGAGTGTCTGGCCTCCAGCCAGGGCTAAACCACCACACCACCCCTTTTTCTGCACCATCTACATCATGCCCAAATATTACATTTTCAGGTGATTCAGGTGTTTCATAACATATAATTTATCTATTATTTATACCATCTTCCATGGACTGGTTTGTTACACAGCAACAATTTAGCAGCTGTCCTCACCTAAAATTAAATCCCCTTGGGGCATGCACTGGATTTCCTGATCCTTTTGCATTACCCACCAAGTGCACCCAGGTCCATGAGCAAAAACAATCCCACAAATGGATTTGCCTTTGCCTGAAGCACGAACAACTCAGACTGTATTCCCCAACTTTTTCATGTTCACTGTAGGGACTTTATCCCCCTCCATAGTCTGTGGGAGTTTTGATTGGGCAGGGCCAGCTCAATTGGCAGGACACCTGGAGTTAACTAACCAGGTGGCCTTGGCTAAATGCACATCCCAGGTTTTTAGGGTTCCACCACCCATTGCTTTTAGCATAGTTTTTAACAGTCCATTGTACCTCTCAATTTTCCCAGAGGCTGGTGCATGGTAGGGTGTATGATACACCCATTCAATGCCATGTTCTTTGGTCCAGGTGTCTGTGGTTGGTTCCAATCACTTCTGAAGCAGCTTGAACCCCTTCATATGCTGCCAGTGTTCCCTCTTCTGTTGGAGTGTAACAGGAAATGAGTCCCATTGTCTGACTCAATTTTTTCTGGATTGCCATGTCACCAGAGAACTTGCTTCTCAAGACCCAGGATGGTGTTCTGGGCAGTGGCATAAGGCATGGGATAAGTTTTTTGCCAGCTGGTGGTTGCTTCTACCATTGTGAGCACATTCCACTTGTCTTGGCATGTCTGTGGGACAGTTACAAGATTGATCTGCCAGGTGTCTCCATAGTTGTATTTCAGCCATCATCCTCCATATCACAGAGGCTTTAACTGCTTGGCTTGCCTGCTTGAGGCACATGTTTCACATTCATGCGTGACCTGCTAGATAACATCCATGGTCAAATCCACCCCTCGATCACGAACCCATCTGTATGTGGCCCCTCTTCCTTGATGGCCTGAGGTGTCATGGGCCCAATGAGCTATAAACGATTTCCCCTTATGTTGTCAATAGAGGTCTACTTGAGCCACTTCAATTGTAGCAGCCTGATCGACCTGGTTGTTTTGATGGTGTTTAGTGGCTTGACAATTTCAGCCACTTTTCTCATTTGGCAATATTTAAAGCCAGCTAGATGGCTTTTACCTCTTCAAACTGGCTGGATTTGTCTTCTCCTTCAGCAGCTTCTGCAACTTGTGTAGGAGTCTATATGTCAGCCTTCCACCTCTGATGTTTTCTGACAATGTGACAGGACCCATCAGTGAACAGGGCATATTTTTTCTGGCAGTTCACTATATAGAGGGGCCTTTTCAGCATGTCACTTCCTCCTCTGGTGATGTTCCAAAGTCTTTGCCTTTTGGCCAGTCTGTGATTGCTCCCAGGATTCCTGGGTGATTTGGGTTTCCTATTCAAGCCCACTGCATGATAAGTGCAGCCCACTTGTTCCACATACCATCAGTGGCATGGTGCTTGGAAGAGGCCTTCACTTTGAACATCCAGCCCAGCACTGGCAGTTGGGATGCCAGGAGGAGCTGGGCTTTGGTTCCAATCACTTCTGAAGCGGATCAAACCCCTTCATATGCGGCCAGTGTTCCCTCTTCTGTTGGAGTGTAACACGCCTCAGACCCTCTGTAGCCCCGACTCCAAAACCCCAGAGGTCAGCCTGGAGTCTCCCCTGGTGCTTCCTGCCAGAGACCCCAGGTAGGGCCATTCTCCCCGGCTGTGGTGTACAGCATGTTCTTTACATCTGGCCCTGTCCAGACAGGCCCAAGGGCTACAGCATGGACTGTCTCCTGTTTGATCTGCTCAAAGGCCTGTTGCTGCTCAGGGGCACACTGGAAACGGTTCTTCCAGGCTACATGGTAGCGAGGGGTCACAATGAGATGGTAGTTTGCGACATGCATTCACCAGAAACTCATGATGCTGAGGAAAGCTTGGGTCTCCTTTTTGTTGGTTGGTAAAGATATAGCTGCTATTTTATTGATAATGTCCATTGGGATCTGACAATGTCTGTCCTGCCATTTTTTTCCTAAAAACTGGATTTCTTGAGCAGGTTCCTTGACCTTGCTTCATTTTATAGAAAAACCAGCTTTTAGCAAAGTTTGGATTATTTTCTTCCCTTTCTCAAAAGCTTCCTCTCCTGTGTTGCCCCACACAGTGATGTCATCAATGTACTGCAGGTGCTCTGGGGCTTCATCCTGTTCTAACACAGTCTGGATCAGTCCAGGGCAGATGGTGGGGTTGTGTTTCCACCCCTGGGGCAGCCGATTCCAGGTGTACTGGACTCCCTTCCAAGTGAAAGCAGACTGTGGCCTGCACTCTGTCACCAAAGGGATCGAGAGGAAAGCATTTGCAGTGTTGATTGTGGCCTACCACTTGGCTGCCTCTGACTCCAGTTCATACTGGAGTTCTTGCATGTCCGGCACTGCCGCACTCATAGGCAGCGTGACTTCATTCAGGCCGCGACAGTCCACTGCCAGCCACCACTCTCCACTGGACTTTCACACTGGCCATATTGTGCTGTTGAAGGGTGAGAGGGTTCTGCCAATCTCTCCCTGACTCTCCAGTTGATGAATCAGTTTCTGAAGGGGAATCAGGGAGTTTCTGTGGTGTAGTATTGTTGTCTCTGCCCTGTTGTGGTAGCAATTGGCCCATGCTGTTCTTTGTCCTTTTGCAACCCCACAACAGAAAGGTCTTCTAATCATCCAGGCAAACCAGACAATTGTTAAATTTCCTCTGTCTGTAAGTCAGGTATTCCAAAAGCCCACCAGTAGTACCCTTTTGGGACTTTGAAATGCCCTCTCTGGAGGAAGTCTATGCCCAGGATGCACAGAGCCTCTAAGCCAGTCACAATTGGCTGTTTTTTCCAGTTATTCCCAGTTAGACTCACTTCAGCTTCCAGTAAAGTCAACTGCTGGGATCCCCCTGTCACTCCGGAAATGTAGATGGGTTCTGACCCTTCACAGTTTGATGGTATCAGGGTACACTGGGCACCTGTGTCTACTAAAGCTTGGTACTCTTGCGGATCTGATGTGCAAGGCCATTGGATCCACACAGTCCAATAAACCAATTGTCCCTTTCCTCCACCTGGTTGGAGGCAGGGCCACTCTAATGTTGCTCATTATACGTGCTGTTCACTTCTTGCAAAAAAGACTTAGTGGTCCCTTCATGAGGATCACAGGTACAATCACACAGCCTGGTGGGCTGTCTACTGGAGACTGGTGCAACATTCTTCCTGGAGAAATCTCTATTTATAACTGTTTAGCCTTGCAACTCATTTACTCAGGTAGGCTGAGGTAGATTTCCCATCCCACTTCCTCATGTCGTGTGTTTGCACAGATAAAACCACAGTATGCCTCGTGGTGTGTACTTTTTATAAAGCCTTTCTGGAACAGGGGAATGCCACTTCTGATAGCTAAAATCATGGTCTGTACAGATGGGCAGTAGGAAATGTCCTCTTTGAGTTGCCGGACCTCTCAAGACAATTTCTCCACAGCAGAGGCAAGGCAGGAAGAAAGACTTTTCTTTGTATTTCGAGAGTTGGACAGCCACCTCATCCACTGTTGGTGCTTTTTCCTTTCCCCAGTCTATCATGGCTGATGAGTTGGCATATGACACTGGTTCACCCCACACAAACTTACACTACATGGGTCGGGAACACTGGACTTCATCAGGACCAGTGGGTAGCTGCGGATCATCAGGATCACAGTGAACCATCTCTCGCACAGCTAACTCCCTCAGGTACTGGATACCTCGCTCCATGGCTGTGCGCTTGCCTGGCTGACACACAACATCTTCACTGAACAGGTACCTTTCTCTTACACTTGATAAAAGTTGTCTCCAGAGGCTGAGGGCTTCAGACTTTCTTCCAATCACCCTGTCGAAGCTTCCTTCTCTGAACAGGGATCCCAGCTGCTTGGCCTCCCTGCCTTCTAATTCCTGGCTGCTGGCCCCAATGTCCCAACATCAGAGTAGCCAGGTGATGATGTGTTCCCCTGGAAGGTGGCTGAAATCTTTTCTCATGTCTCTTAGCTCACTCAAGGACAAGGCCTGGTTGATGACCTCCAGAATTGCCTCTTCTCCAAGTTCTCATGATGGTCTTGGTTCATCATTGTCTTTCACAATGTGGACTGATTCCTACTTCTGTATAGGGGCGACTGATATTGGTACTGGCTGGCTTTCTGGCTCAGCTACAGGGTCGGCCTCTGAAGTTTCAGTATCCATTGTTGTGGGGATTGGAGGAGGTGTAGTCTCTGATGTCTGAGTAGCTGTTGTGAGGGTTCTTTCTGTCTCAGGCTCAGTTACAGTGTCAGTTTCTGAGGTTTGGGTAGCCACAGTGCCTGTTGTGTTGGTTTTAGAGTACCTGCAGTGCCTATGGGTCTGTTTTTCTTGCCTAGGTATTTGCTCATACCTTCCCATAGGCCATGCCACCCTGACCCTTCAGCCCCAGGAAATGCCCACATATAAATACCCTCCGAGGCTCAGAAACACAGCTAACCTCTTGTCATAAATCGATATCACACAGTGCAAAGGAATTACGATCCTGCCTCCCCTCCCTGAGGTGATAAACAACAGGACAGGGATTGCATAAACTGGGTGTGGGTTCACATACCAGAGCCAGGTGACCAAATGGAACATCACTGTTACCAGCACCTCTTTGAATAACATGACAAACATTTATCTCAGCTTAACACAATTGGGTTAGAACTACCATTATTCCAACCCTTCGTGCCCCACATTGGGTGCCAAAAGGGACTGTGGTGGTTCGGCCCCTGGCAGCAGCTGAGCACCACAAGCGGCTGGCTCACTCCTCCCCAGGAGGAGACACACAAAGCCCCCCGGTAGGATAAGGACAGTTACTGACACGGCACCTGGGAAGACAATGCTTGGGACAGAATACAGGCTCCTGATGATAACACGGCTTCATGGACCCGACGTAACACTGAGCGCTGTGCCGAGCCCACGCCAGACCCCACTCAGACTGCCCAGGAGCCGCGCAGACCCTCCCCTCCCTTCCCAGTCTCTTTTGCAGGGGGCATGATGTCAGGTGGTGTGGAAACAGCCTGCCCAGTGCCATCATGGCCCACCTGTGCTGGCTGCCTGGGGGGGGTTAATTCTGTCCTGGCCAGAGCCTGGCTGGATGGATAACCCTTGCCGGAGCCCCCCAGTCTGCCAGCCATCTACGTCTCTGGCGTGATTCACTCCTAACTATCTCTTTCCCCTACCAGCCCGAAGCTGTGTGTGTGCCTGGGCTTTGCTGGAGGCGGAATTGTTTTTGAAAGTTTGAGGAGAAAAAAGTGTCACTACACCACCATGTTGGAATGTGAGATGAGAAGAAGGAGGAAGAGCCCTAAACAAACAAAAATGAGCGAATGAATCCCGGGGATTTTATGTGAACATCTGGTAGTACCAAAGCCACATGAGGCTAAAGTCTGAATTTCTGATTCTAAGAAAGGACTTAATGAGTATAATAAGCGCCGCTGATTGTCTCAGTGAAAGATGGCTGTGATTTAGCAAAAATGAACCTTTGAAAGCTGTCGCTTCAGTGGTTCCAACCATAGCAATGTTTTTAATCATGATTCCCCAACTTTCCAGAAGAAGTTCATGTGCTTTGTTCATGTCTGGATGGCTAATTAGTCTCCTTACTAAAAATACATGAAGCTAAAGCTGTTGCCCATGGTTCCAACAAGCTTCTTCCTGGTATTTTAACTTTGGCCCTGACCTCACTAAAGCATAAGGACAAGGTCACTCTAATTGCAGTTACCCAAATAAAGGTAAGGAGGCATTTATAGGTTTACAAGAAGGCAGATTGAACCTTTGTCATTAATTTGTTAATTATTGATTGCTTAATGATAGTGCATTCTCTACATATGATACAGAGAAAATGTCTAATTCTAGCACAAAGGTGACATAACGCTTTCTCCCTTCAAACTACTGAAGTCACAGAAAACCAGCTTTATCTGATTTGGACTGAAAATTAGCAGAAAAATATTTGTATAAAAGCCAAAACCTGCCCTTGGATGCAAACACACACTGCTTGAATTCATTTGGAGACCAATGTCCGTATATAAAAACAAGAGTACAGATCACCTGGGTTGGGTTAAAATACAGTGCTGCTGTGCTGTGAATGAAGAGATTATCATTCAGAGATGATCTCCTTCCCTAGCACTGATTAAAAAGGCTAAAAAAAAAAATTAAAAACTCCAATCACCCTACATTAATATGGAAATGTGTGTGTTTTGAGCAGCACAATGGACTTTGATTTAATAAATCAAACTTGGAGGAAGATATGTCTTCTGCTACTTGAAAATATTTCATAGGAAATACTGCTCTGGTTATAGAAAGCTGTCATGTTAATACTGATACAAATAGCTTGTCTGAAAACCCTGTAAACTGGAACTCTGTGGTTTTGCCCTACCTATGCACTTGTCCTGTGAAGTGTCAATGCAAGTTACTTCATGGTAACTTGAATCCATGTAAGTGGATCGATATCTGTCATCAGCTTTTTTGATGTTCATCCATCTTGTGTCAAGCCATTTTACCAATAATGACCAAATAAGCCGAAGTAAAATATTACAAAGTGCCTTTATTTGTGGTACTTAGACTGACAAAAAGGATAGGCAACAGTTAAATATTTGCAGGGAACTGTGCAGAATATGTTGCCAGCATTTTTTCTGAAGTGAAAATGAAAAGACTGTAGTGTTGTTTCCTTCTTAAAACTTTCTATTCCTTCTGAAGCACCCCCATGACTGCAAAATACAGGACCAAGGATATAAAACATTCACTGATCAGAGTTCCGTCTGCTTTACGTTTCTTTGCATATGTGTAGTGGCAATATAGTTGAAAGACAATGTATATAAAATGTATTGTGGCAAGAGAAATACTCTGGAAAGTATGTGCCTATGATGGGCAGCATGGTCTGGATAATGTGAACCTCTGACGATGTAAGAGAACAGTAGCTTCACGGATTTTATGTTCCTGTGGATTTACTTTGGTCTAACTAAATGTCGAATTTTACTAAGTACTTCACATTTAGTTGAGGCTGATATGGTACAGTAGGTACTGCAGTTACACTGTCTTGGAAGTAGTCTGGGTAGAATTAGAGGGTTGTTGTTTATTTTTTAGTAAGTGGTGTCACAGTGTGAGCCAGAATGCTTCTTTCCTGGGAAGAATCCTGGAACTGAGAACATCACCTTGGCCAAAGTGTTTCTCTATCTGATTTCCCATAACTTAAAAAAAAAATTAGTATATTTTTTGTGTACTAAACCATCTTCACCATCTGACAGGGCAAAGCATTCAGATTTCATAGTCACCAACTAAAACGTGGACATACCTCTGTTGTGAATCGTGGTACCAGGGGGATTATTTTAGCCTCGCCCTCTTTGTGAAAATCAATACAGATTATAGGAATGATACAAAGTGGGTTGGATTTTGTGTAAGAGCACAGTTCAGTGACTCTACACTGCGTGTATGAAGCTTGTGAGTATAATTTTCAATTTAGGCCAAGTAGAGGCATTCAAACTCAGTAACGTTTTGTGATTTTTACCTGTCCAGCAACATGAAAAAGGGCTGTTTGCTGTCCTCATGTTATCCTGCTTAGGGTGGATTAGTCAGCAGGAAGTCATTGGAAGAGAAAAGTGAGTGGAGGTTACAGGGCTGGGGGGCGCTAATGAACTTGCTCAGTAATGTAGAGTTAATTTGGATGTGCACTGGAGAGAGACCACAGAAGTGTGAGACATCTGTATTGCCTGGGTGGGCAAATGATGATGACACCAAGAAATCTCTGAAGGGACACGGTAGGCTTCTGAGTCACTGAGCCAGGACACTGTAGCTCTGCTAAGTGCTTTGCACCTCCCAAATGTTTACAGGGTGTGATTTTATGTGATCTATTGCATGTGTTTCATATTCAGCAGATTATGATCAAGTTGTTGAAATGAAAAAAAGAAAAATTTTAAAAATCGCACAAATGTTCTTTTAAAGCTTGTTTTCAGGAGTTCTGCTTCCTTTAGCAAAGTTATTGCCCAGAAAAAGCTTCCCGCTATTTGCAGTAATTCTGCTGATGGTACCGTTCATGGGCACTGGGCCAAATATCTGGCATAGTAGCCGAACATAAACTGATTAAATGATCAGCATTTAACATAACGTGCTTTTGTTCTTGTAGCTGTTTAGTAGTATACACACAAAAAAATACACAGACACAGGTACCTGCTTATATATTATTAATGGTGGTGGAGGGTCCCTGACAAGTTAATCCCAGACTAACTAAATGAATGCAACCTTTAAGCCTATGCCAGTTTTTCTACCCTCTATCTCGAATCAAACAGTTAAGGATGTTTTTTTGCCTGGTTGATTGTTTTTGTTGAGGCAAAATGAAACTCTCATTCTTTTGGAGAAGCTTTGAGCTTTGGGAATCTGTTTCAAAAAAACCTATTTGAATGAGAAAGAAGAGATTGGAGCCAAAACTATTGCTAAAAGCTGCCACCTGGACTGTGAGGCAAACTCAGCCCCAGTTTACCTGCAATCCAAATAGGCAAATGTGTGAAGGAAACAAGCTTGGAAAGAAAAAGTGACTTTCCACTGCTGCTAGGAGCAAAGCCCAGCCTTTGAACAGAACAGCTGTCTTCCTGCTGACCTCTGCCTGTCCAAAAAACACCCTGATTTTCAGCCAAACTTAGAACTAACATGGATGTCTTTGAGGCAACACACAATCTGTATGTTATAGAGCAGCACATCGTATATACCAACTCATACTAGTAAGGTATGTGTTTCCTTGTGTAATAGTGCTTGTCAAGCCCTTCTTCATTAGGCAGACACTGAACCCTCTGTCCCACTGCTGACCATTTTCATGCTGTTTCAGGAGCAACTGAAGTGCTTCAAACAGTAGTAAGCAGATAAAAAACTCTTTAGCTCATCATGTATAACAGTAAGATTAAATGCATAATTCTTTACTGAAGTGATTTGTTACTTGCACCTGGATCCCAAATACTCCCATCTTTGCCAGCCCTTCTGCTCTTCTTGTTCTTTATTGTAGGTAGCTTCCACTTACCAGACAAGGAGAGGGCTCTTTGTGCTAGGTAATGTATACATTTTCTATGAGCTTGCATAAGAAGTTCATAAAACATTTATAAAGTTTGTATACACTTTGACCACACACTGGCACAGGCTGCTCAGAGAGGTGGTGGAATCTCCATCCTCAGAGATCTTCAAAAGCCATCTGTCTGGGCAGCTTGCTCTATGTGGCCCTCCTTGAGCTGGAGGGTTGGACCACGTGACCTCCAGAGGTCCCTTCAAACCATGCCATGATTCTGTGAAACTCACAGAATCACAGAATCACAGAATAATGAGGTTGGAAAAGACCTTTAAGATCATCAAGTCCAACCATTCACATACTAAACTAAACTTCATCTCCCCTTTTTTTGAACACATCCAGGGAAGGTGACTCAACCCCCTCCCTGGGCAGCCTGTTCCAGGCCCTGACAACTCTTTCAGTAAAAAATTTTTTCCTAACATCCAATCTAAACCTGCCCTGGCCCAGCTTCATGCCATTACCCCTTGTCCTATCACCTGTCACCTGACTGAAGAGACCATCACCTATCTCTCTATAACCTCCCTTCAGGTAGTTGTAGGTAGTGATAAGGTCTCCCCTCAACCTCCTCTTCTCCAAGCTAAACAGCCCCAGCTCCCTCAGCCACTCCTCATAGGATTTGCCCTCCAGCCCCTTCACCAGCCTGGTTGCCCTTCTCTGGACTCGCTCCAGGACCTCCATGTCCTTCTTGTGGTGAGGAGCCCAGAACTGGACACAGTACTCGAGGTGTGGCCTCACCAATGCCGAGTACAGGGGCACAATCACCTCCCCAGACCTACTGGCCACACTGTTTTTGATACAAGCCAGGATGCCATTGGCCTTCTTGGCCGCCAGAGCACACTGCTGACTCATATTCAGCCTGCAGTCAACCAACACCCCCAGGTCCTTCTCTGCCTGACAGCTCTCCAGCCAGTCTCCCCCAAGCCTGTAGCGCTGCATGGGGTTATTATGTCCCCTGTGCAGCACTCTACACTTGGCCTTGTTAAACTTCATCCCATTGGACTCAGCCCATGGGTCCAGTCTGTTCAGATCCCTCTGAAGAGCCTCCCTACCCTCAGGCAGATCAACACTTCCTCCCAGTTTAGTGTCATCTGCAAACTTAGTGAGGGAGCATTCAATCCCTTCGTCGAGATCATTGATAAAGATGTTGAACAAGACTGGACCCAGGACTGAGCCCTGGGGGACGCCACTCGTGACCGGCCTCCAGCTGGATTTTGTTCCATTCACCACCACCCTCTGGGCTCGGCCATCCAGCCAGTTTTTAACCCAGCTGAGGGTCCACCTGTCCAGCCCAGTGGCAGCTAGTTTCTCAGTCAGAATGCTGTGAGAAACTGTGTCAAAGGCTTTACCAAAGTGCAGGTAGATCACATCCACAGCCTTCCCCTCGTCCATTCAGTGGGTCACCTTGTCATAGAAGGTGATCAGGTTAGTTTGACAGGATCTACCTTTTGTAAACCCATGTTGACTAGGCCTGATCCCCTGGCCATCGTGCATGTGCTGCATGATAGCTCCCAAGATGACCCTCTCCATGATCTTCCCTGGGACTGAGGTCAGACTGACAGGCCTGTAGTTCCCTGGATCCTCCTTCCGACCCTTCTTGTATATGGGTGTAACATCTGCCAGCCTCCAGTCGAGTGCAACTTCCCCAGTCTGCCAGGATTGCTGATAGATGATGGAAAGGGGTTTGGCAAGCACATCTGACAGCTTCCTCAGTACCCTTGGGTGAATCCCATCTGGCCCTATTGACTTGTGGGTATCTAACTGGCCAAGTAGGTCACTAACCATTTCCTCCTGAACCATGGGAACTTTGTTACTCTTCCCCTCCCTGTCAGCCAGTTCCTGAGGATGAGTACTCAGGGAATATCCTTCTTTACTGTTAAAGACTGAGGCAAAGAAGGAATTAAGGACCTCAGCCTTGTCCTCATCCCTTGTCACTAATGTGCCATCTGCATCCAATAAGGGCTGGAGATTCTCCTTGACCCTCCTTTTACTGTTAATATACCTACAGAAGGACTTTTTATTATCTTTTACAGAACTGGCCAGCCTGAGTTCCAGATCAGCTTTAGCCCTTCTGACTTTCTCCCTACATGATCTCACTACATTCCCATAGTTGTCCCAAGACACCTTCCCCTTCTTCCAAAGCTCATACTTTTCCTTCTTTGCCCGTATATCAGCCTGAATCTCTCTACTCAGCCAGGCTGGCTTCCTAGCTCACCGACCCCTCTTCTGTCCGACTGGGACAGCCTGTTCTTGTGCTGCCAAGATTACCTCCTTGAGGAACAACCAACCCTCTTGGGCTCCTTTGCCCTCAAGGGCTGCCTCCCATGGAATCTTATCGAGCAGCTTTCTGAACAGTCCAAAGTCAGCCCTACGGAAGTCTAAGGTGCAAGTTCTGCTGTCTCCCTTCCTTACTTCTCCCAGTACTAAGAATTCTATCAGCTCATGATCACTATGCCCCAGGCGTCCTCCAACCTTCACATCCCCCACCAGGTCTTCTCTATTGACAAACAACAAGTCCAGCAGGGCACCTTCCCTTGTGGGTTCATTCACCAGCTGGGTCAGGAAGTTGTCTTCCAAACCCTCCAGGAACCTGCTAGACTGTTTCCTCCCTGCTGTATTGTACCTCCAGGAGACACTGGTGAGTTGAAGTCCCCAATAAGGACGAGGGCTGGTGATGGCGAGACTTCTCCCAGCTGTTTAAAAAACAACTCATCAGCTTCCTCCTCTTGGTCAGGTGGTCTATAGCAGACTCCCATCACTATATCTCGCTGATTTTGTTCTCCTCTGATTTTCACCCAGAGACACTCGACCCTGTCTTCATCATACTCCAGCTCTAGGCTGTCAGTGCATTCTCTGACATTCAGGGCTACCCCACCTCCTCTCCTACCCAGCCTGTCACGCCTGTATAGTTTATAACCAGCAATTGCAGCACTCCAGTTATGTGAATTATCCCACCACGTTTCTGTGATGGCAATCACATCATAATTTCCTGTACTTACAAGGACTTCTAATTCCTCTTTTTTGTTCCCCATGCTGCATGCATTGGTGTAGATGCACTTCAGCTGGTCTACTGATCTTGTTGTGCTCCTTGGGGAAGCCTTGCTTCCCAAGAGACAGCTGTTTAAGTTACCTAGCCTATCAGTAGTAGCTGCATCTCTACTCTGAGTTAGAACACTATCCCCCTGATTAACTAGGGTGGCTGACCAGAGGTCATTACCAGCACACCATCCCTCAGTAACTCCCCACCACACCCAGGCTTTTTTCCATCTAGCCTGGCCCTGTCCCCCTCCCCCTTCCTATCTAGTTTAAAGCTCTATTAATGAGTCCTGCCAGCTTCTTGGACAGTATCCTTCTGCCCCTAGGGGATAAGTGCTCCCCATCCCTCAAAAGCAAGGCTGGTGAGGCTCGAGCCAGCCCATTCTCAAAGAACCCAAGGTTCTGTTTCTCACACCAGGCTCTGAGCCAGGTATTTATTTCCTGGCTCTTCTCAAACCAACCCTCCCCATTCCCTGTAGTAGGAATGACGGAGGAGAACACTACCTGTGCTCCAGATCCTCGTACCGTGCATCCCAGGGCCCTAAAATCCTTCTTAATGGTGCTCAGTTTTCTTTTATGTATTTCATTACTACCTATTTGAAAAATTAAAAGTGGATAATAATCTGTGTCCCTGACCAAGGTTGGGACTCGCTTGGTTAAGTCCCTAACTGAAGCTCCCTTAAGGCAGCAGACTTCCCTGTGTAGAGGGTCCGGCCTGCAGATCGGGCCCTCAGTTCCCTCCAGAAGGGAATCTCCTAAGACAATGACCCGTCTTTTTGCCTTAACAGAGGATGTTTTGATGGTTTGCTTAGGAGTTCTAGTCCTAGGGAACACAGCTTCGGAAGTAATTTTCCTATCAGCCATCTGGGTTTGTTTGGAGGGTCTTGTCCTAGGGAACACAACCTTAGAAGTGATTTTCCTATCAGCCATCTCATGATCCGGCTGGTCCCCTTGTAATAGGATCTCATATCTATTGCTCAGAGGCAGTTGTGGAGGAAGGACAGGCTTGGAAGGTACTCTCCTACTGCCCTTGCCACGTACCTGCTTCCATTCGTCCTTATCATTTAGACTGTCCTGCGTGGGGGAGGGTATAGGGTCACTCTGGTCCTGGACACTATCTACTGGGTATTCACATTTCTGTGGCTGGGAGGACAGAACCTGGCTCATCCGATCTATCTCCACCTCAGCCTCCCTGGTGCTCATGAGCCTGTCTAGTTTATCCTTGAGCACATCTACCTCTTCTTGCAGGTATGCTGCATGGCTGAGGAGATCCCTTATGATCTCACACAGTACACAGCCATGTTCAGAGCTGTCTGCTGCCGCAAGCATGTTGTGACACTCCCTGCACCCCAAGACCCCAAGACAACTCAGCAGAGAAAGCAAATTAGACCTGTCCTTCCGAAGATGCATATGATATATAGAGGCATACACATAAGAAGGCAAGGCAGAAAAAAGGGTGAATGAAGAGTAGCTTCATTTCTCTTGTATTTACAGAGAAATGTAATGATTTACTGAAGGTTGCTACACAAAGCCCAAGCAATTCTAGGGTATGAACTTGGATTCCTTGAAGCAGCATGACAACCACCAGCCTGACTCAGTTTTCCTGACCCGGAGATTTTGTTTTCTATCAAAGCAGAAGTTTCACCATCCTGCTTTCAGTTTTGGTTTCATACCCAAATTCATCTCTGCTCACGTGATTGAGAAAACATTTGACCTCACAAGATGCTGGACTGCTTTACAGACACTGACTCTGAAACTGAATTCACTTGTGTGCTGTGAGTCTTAATGACGGGAAAAGGCTCCTCACTGGCTCTCCACAGAACCAGGCTCAGTGGTTTGAAAAGCCAACAAGAAACCTTCTAGTAGATGGAAGCAGCTATGTGTAATAGGGAGCAATGGACCGCTAACCTTTAGTAATAATTTAGTTTTCAATGACTTTGAGATCTTCATTTTTCACTCCTCCTGGTGCAATTCTTTTAACTGAATTTGGACATTAAGAAAGTGATTCATGTGAGGTAGTAATTTCTTTTACAGGAGGTGAAGAATAACAAGGAGAGCAATAGTAGCCAAAGGAATTAGAGCTAGAATCTGGAAACCATGAAATGCGGTGTCTGTGTAAACCTGATGAGAACAGATCTTTTAATCAGAAGTAGAGCATGAAAAATTCTGTTGGGAACAGACAGAAGGAAGCTATGTTTAAGCTCTTGCTCCTGAAAGATTTTTCCCTGAAGCAGATTTGAGAAGGAAGAGGAGGGAATAACAAGTGGTTCCATATGACTTTTTTTTTGGAAATTACTTTTTTTTTTTCCCAAGACTATCTCTGCTGAAATCAATTTCCCCTAATGGAGCTGCCCCAACTACTGTTCTATATTAAGGAGCCAGGTGTTCTGCTTGGTCTGTTTTAAATAAATGGCAGGCTATTTCTAAAAGAGAATTTTTCATTCCTACTCTGTCATATTTATTTGGTCTGTTCCTGTTTCAAATTGATGACTTGGCTAATCTAAAATTAAAAGGCCTACGCTGCGCATTCTCAGCTCTTGTTGGCTTTAATTAGAATTTTAAAGTGATATTATCTTCCAAGACAAAGTTGCTCTGTATAGCATCCAAAATATAAAGTCACAAACAAGATACTGACGGGTTCTTCTCAGACAAAGAAGCCGGTCAGGATTTTTTAAATGATTTTACAATACAAAGCACAGTTTCTACAAAACAACATTGCACCAGGAAGCTTGCAGCTTGTCAGAGATACAGCATGTTGATGTTTCACACAGGGTCAGCCCAGGTGGCTTTGTAACATCCTGGTTTGTTATGCCAAATATTCCTTATGTGTTCATTAAATCAGGATGGATTTCCCCACTGTGGCAAACTCCGTTCAGCTCTCCTGATGTTGTGTTGTCCTTCCACCAGCTGACAGCACACTGCCATCTGACTGCAGGGACAGCACCAGAGATGTAATCTGGCCCATAAGGCCCTTTGGGAACATCTAATTAACCTCAACTCATGTGGTCAGTCACGCAACAGGTCTACTCCCATAAGCATCTGCATGAGTCTGAGTTTTGGAGTTACTGTCCAAATAAAAACAGCAAGAGATAACCTGTATTTTTGATTTCTGCATCCTAACAGTGACGTATACAATGACACGGGCTTGCAGAATATACTGTACACAAAGAAAATTGGGGGTGGCCCGATTGTGTAGCTAAATCCTGTTTAAGACTTCTAAAACATGGGAGAGCATCAGCTCTCTTAATAAGCAAAACACTGAGCAGTGAGAGGTGATTTCTCCCCGTGGCTTACTCAGTTGATATCTCTGGCTGCTCTAGACTATGACATTAACTTTATGGTGTTTATCACTCCCCTGACTTCCCATCCTTTTTTATTTTAAACACTTGTTTCAGTCATTGTTTGTGCTATGCTGTAGGCTGAACTGCAGAGCAGAACAAGTATTTGTAAGGAATGGGCAAGTGTGATATTTAAAAAAAAAAAAAGTATTTAATCATCCCCAATATTTAACAGTCCACAGCTGCACACAGTCACATGCTGCCTTACAAGTTGCCATGAATAAGCTAGCACAAAATAGCAGTTCACTTTGCACTGCCATTATACCACTTACTAAGAGATAATAAATTCATGGCTGTACGGGTGAAAGCCATCTCAGGAGCCTGAACGACTTCTGGACTCCTGTAAGAGAAACACGCAAGGCACAGAGCGCCTTGGTGTCTCCACTGCTTGAAGTCAAATAATGACTATTTAGAGGCATTCTATTATATTACAGGAAAATATCTCAGGGTAACCTGAACTGCTACAGTTGTTAAAAAGAAATTCCTTGAAATATTAGTCCCTTTTTATTGTTTATGTATGTATTGACTTAACTCAGATTAGAAGGTCAGACAGTCCAGATCACTTTCCCTTTCTGTCTTAGTGAAAGATGAATAGTTTAATTTTCTCACCAATATTTTCGGTTGCATGACCCAACAGAACAGCAGCAGGCTGTCCAACCTTCTCCTTAGCACCGCATCAATGTTATATTCATTTCCTGGTCATTTCCTGGCCACCATTTACTACGTCACTTAACTCTCCTGTCCTTTCAGTTTCTCAGGCATAGTCCTCTCTAAACGCTGGATGCTCATAACTTTTTGTCTAAATAGTGGATGCCAGGCGATCCTTCCCATCCCCCAACTGCAGCAGTGACACCAGGAATGCTAGACCGTGTTTGGGGACTGTCATTTCAGCTGTAAATACCCTCTGTAGGTCAGACAGTTCGAAGTCCACTGGGATGAAGAAAAAGAGCTCGAGTTGCAAATGCAATGAAGTGAAAAATCTTTGTTTATTTGTATCTGTCTGAGGCACTTCTCTGGTGCTCCTTTCAGCTATGTACAATACGCCTTTTGCAGAGGAACTGCACGTGTTAGTATCACAGAAGCAGGGCTTACAGTTTTGCACAGCTATAAAGCACAGGCGCAGTTGCAGAGTCTTAATTTCTGATATAAATAACATGCACCAGAGAGTTTGGCTAAAGACATGTTAATTTCTTAGCAATAACAATGCTCTTGAAGTTTATGGCCACTGCAGAAAATACAAGATAAAATCCCTGCTGTACGTCTTGTCATTCCCCAAAATATAACAAAGCCTCTTTGTTTTTTCCTTCTTTAATCTTTTGTATGCTGTGTTTTTCTTCAGGGCTTGCTAAGCTCTTTGGTCAGATACCAGTTTTGTGTCAGTTCTACTTTAACTTCAGACCAGGGTTTTGTGGGGCTACTCTTTTCTTTAGGTGATTTAGAGACCACACACACACACACAACATGTTTGGGGTTCTTTTCACCCTAAAAAGGCTTTTTGCCTGTGTAAAAAATGCACTGCATGTTTCAAGGAATCTCTTCTTCTGTATACTTCTGTCCTATGGGAGAAGATGAGTTAAAAAAGAACAGCTGAAAACTGAAACAATCAAATACAAAAACGTCTTTGCTCACCTAGAAAAACATTCACAAGAAAGAAGAGGTTTATTTCCAGGCTGAAATGACGTTCACACCTTGTTTGCTTGGAAACGTCTTGCTCTTTCAACGGCACATTTTGGTTGGTAAACAACCATTAAAATTCTGAGCAGATCTGCATAGCTTGCAGGAAAACCTCTCAAAACAGCTGCAGCCTCCTTTCGGCAGATGGGAATTAATAATAGCCTTTGTTCTACAGGCTCTTCCGCTTGCACACACAGAATGGGGCGAAAGCTGCCTTCCCCTGACCACTGGTGCCCACGGGAGCCCGACCGGAGCTGCAGTGTATGCTGCAGGTTGAGGATGAGCAGTGGAGGGTGCATGTGGCATCAAGCTCTGCCTTCCACCCTCCCCACCCCGCAGATAGCAGCACCAACTCTAGCTGGTACTGTGAGACATAGACTATCTCTCTCCTTACCTCCCTCTCATCTCTTCTCTCAGGGCAAGTGAATCCATTGGGGATGCTTTTTGTGTCTGCAATGTCTCTAGGAGATGCACATTTGGGAATGAGGGTACAGCTACGTGCATGGACAAAATGCTACTGTGGGCTTGGGCCTTTGGGCAAAGGATGATGACCCAGCACCACCTCTGCTGCTATGCAGCACGCTGGCGGTGAGACCTCCCTGAGCCCTGCGCACATAGGCTGACCCCAACCCATGACATGCAGATAGCCTCTGTGGGTGACTACATTCACGAGGGGTGTGGAACTGCTCCAGGGAGTGACTCTAGCTGCGCCCCTCTATATTCACGCAAAATTTATTGCTTTGACTGCAGTAGGCCCAAATTTCAGCTAAAACCTCTGGCTGTTCCCTTTACCCTATGCTTGCTATCTTTGCACTGGAGTGTCTCCCTCTTCTGGTGGTGGGGGAATTGTCAACAATGTCTCTTGCTTCCCAAAGCTGATCTTTGTGAGTCCTTGAGGCCGCTGGCAGGCCATCCACACTGAGCATGGCCACTGCATCTGTCATCCACACTGAGCTTGGCCACTGAGTGTGTCCTCTGGCGCTGTCTGCATCCCTGCTGCCTGCATCCCGCCGAGCATCCCTGTGCCCCTGGGCTTTTGTCCTCCCAGCCCCTACTCCCAGCCCCACGGATCAGGCACCAAACCTCCGGAGAAGCCGCCAGCCCCTTGCAGTGCCCGGAGTCAGCGTTGCCCCCTGAGGCAGCATGGCAATGAAGAAAAGAGGGCAGCTTTGCAAGACGCCGAGACAAAATGTTCTTGGCTGAGCGCGCTCATCTGTGACCGGAGCTCCTCGAGGAGATGAGACCCAGCCAAAATCCCCGGGAGATCAGAGCACGCTGCAAAATCTTTCAGTTCATGGCCACTTTCCCACCCGCCCTGAACGGGAGGAGAAACAAGCACGGCTCGGCGCAGGCCGGGGTGAGGGGCAGCCCCGGAGGGGTCTCGTGCGGGCGGACCACCGTACCCTCAGCGCGGCGAAGGGCAGAGCGGAATCCCGCAGCAGCAGCAGCAGCAGCAGCAAACCAGGCTCCGCAGCACAGCAGCACCTAGGCCCAGCTCCTTGCCGGGAAACCGCCTCCCGGGCGCCTCTCCCCGCTCCCCATTAGAGGGTGCTCCTCGGCCGTCTTTTGGCGGGGCGGAGGCCCGGGGCGGCCCCGGGCGTGTCGGATTCCCGCCGACCCCAGATCCGCCGATCCCAGATCCACCGCCCCTCCTGTGAAAACCCTCCGACGGGGCTGTGTCACTCGGCACTCGCTGCCCGTGTCGCCTGTGTCAGCGCAATGAGTGACGCTCCCGTGTATGACCGCTGAGGTGCATTGAATTCTCTTAATTTCCCTCCCCCACTGCGTTTAATCGCTATTTAGGAACCGAAAAGAGGTGCTTAAATATTGTGATACGGGCAGTGTCGTGCTTCCCCCTTTGCCCAGTTTTACAGTACAGACCGAACAAAACCGTGCTGCTGACTGCCAGAAACTCCGTAAGGCCTGGGTGAACGAGCAGTTCCCTCTCGCCTGTGAACTGCTGAGGCCTGCTGAACTTCTTTCATATGCCTTTCGATTAGAGAAGGGGAACACGTTCCCCGACCGTTTTTAATTCCGGTGATTTCCTTGCATTGTTTGAAATAGTTCAGGCTTTCTTATTGTTATATGCACATCGATGACATACCTGTGCCTCAAAACCGTTTTACTGCCAACTGATGCCCAACTGCACAATAAGGTGAAGTTCTGCCTTGGACGGCTGCAGGGACGTGTTGCAGGCGAGCGAGAAGCGATCTTTTGCGCAGTAAAATCTCAGTCAGACTGAATTTTCTTTTCCCATTCTCCTTACCTGCCTCTGCTGTGATAATGTTACTTCTTCACACACACACAAAAAAAAAAAAGGAAAAAAGGTAACATGGCATGAGAATTAGTGCCACATGGATCTGCTATTTCCTTCCTCTGTGAGATGGAAGCCTGAAGGATACTTAGGCTATTTGATGATAGGTTGATTGAACTATCAATTTATGGACAATAGAATGCATTTTTATGTGGCAGCATGATGTCACTTTTAGCATCTGGCAATATAAGGTGTATTCATGACTAGGTAGGCATTGTGCTTGGAAGGGAATACCTCCACTCTCCGTTACTATCATTCAGTGTTTTTGCAGTCACCTAAGGCTACAGTGTGAGACTTGCAATGTTTTGGGAGTGCAAACGTAGCTTTCAGATAAAGCTGGTTTTGCGTATTTCCTCACAGGCACCAAGGCAGCTCCCCAGGCAAGTCCCGGTTGTCCTCCAGATGCCAAAGTCTGCAGGGGATTGGCAGGGGGGCAGTAAGCAATTCAGGCTGATCACCATCAGTGGCCATCAACTGCTGTTGCTCTTTTCTGGTGACTCATATAATCGCCTTGTTTGGCTCCATTTTATCAACCAACCAAACATTGCTGCGGTGGCAGGAGAAAGGGAGTAGAAGCGAATGGAACGTGCCTGTGATTTCTAAAGGAAGAAGAGTTCAAGAGATGGTCTTTCAAGGGTGACAGCTTTGCAGGTGCATGGGGTGGCATCCAATCAAGTACTGCACCCAAAGGGAACTCGAGATAAATTTGGGGTAGGTTCATATGAGGCCTCCACTTTTTTACAGAGTATTTAGTTTAACACCTCTCATAGCTACCTGAGACGTAAGTTAGGAGGCAGGAATCAGAGAAATAAAAGGCAAATCCTTGCAAAATTCATCACAAGATGCACTCAATATATGATATGGTTTCCTTGTAAGTTTGCTAAAGGAAGATATATATATATATATGGAAATGCTAAGAGAAGTTTATTTTCCACCAAACAGGAAGAAGATTAGTTTACTGGGGTACATACTCCTATTCATTTGATTGAGATTGATTATATGTAAAGATATGCATACAATGCTTGCACTACAGGACACATGTAGCTTGTCAAGGACTTCTAACTGTGAAAACAGTTGCAAAACATCTGCTTTGC
This sequence comes from Porphyrio hochstetteri, assembly GCA_020800305.1. Lineage (NCBI taxonomy): Eukaryota > Metazoa > Chordata > Aves > Gruiformes > Rallidae > Porphyrio > Porphyrio hochstetteri. The sequence continues at coordinate 45,932,078 of CM036938.1, read as the reverse complement.
TTTTCTGGAAAAGTCTGTTCACATTTCAGGGAAAAGTCCCAGAAGAAACGGTACCAAAGAGGCGAAAGAAGGAAAAAGTATATTCTCTGGATTTTCTGTTCTGCCTTAAAACTAACACGAATAATCAAACATGTCTGAAAAGTTACACCGGAAAGAAATCTGTCATAAAATGGAAAGCCTTATGTGTCAGGATCAAGAATAACAAAATCAAATAACCCAGCCTTCTGAATGGTAGTTGGGAAATGAAGGAACCCGTGTAGATCGAGCAATTGGGCAGTGGGTGGTTTCAGAGAACCGAGGACAGCTAAAGCAAAGTGAATGGCATCTATCAGATATATAAAAGGGTTTATCAGTATGCCAGGGAAATAGCAGGACTCAGTAGAAAGTCCAAGTGTTGATAAATTGGGATGGAGATTAAATTAACAGACACCTAGCATGCTTTAAACACTGAACTTGGTTTTGCATTCATCTGAAGAAAAATAGTAGATGAAGTGAATGGAAAAATCCCAGTAAATGGAAAAAGGAATAACCTACTAAAAAACCCCACCCAAACCACACACACACACACACGTGAAACAAGATACAGGAAATCCAGGCACTTATGGGTCACCTAGAAGACATGCATCCTTAGGTGTTTCCTGAATAATTTTCTGCCACTTAAAACTATTTGCAAGCCATAGGCAACTGTGGAAGTGCTGAAAGATGGAAGGAGCAGCAAGGAAAGGAAATATCACACTTCTTTTTTAAAACAGAAAGCAGGCTAATTCTGGCGACAGACAGAATGGGCCTATGGGTCTCAGGTCTTTACAAAGGGCAGAGCCCATAAGGACACTCTGCCCCCTCTTTACCCTCTTGTCGCTCTCAGCTCACGGAAGCGCATCAAGCTCAAGCCCGAGTTTACCTCCAGTGATACACAGCTTAGGTGTAAGTGCTCACTTGGATCTGCGCCCCTGAGAAGAAAATAATTTCTGAATATTTCGACTCAGACTCTTGGCAATGGAAAAGGAACACGCAGATACACAGGAGATGCTGGAGAAAGAGATGAATGGGATATAAATACTATTTTGCCTGATATTAAACATCCGGGATTAGCACAGCAAAATGCAGATGATCTGAAAACTCATAGAGTGAAAATATATTGGTGCAGCACACCACAGCTTCAAGAGTAAAGCCAAAAATCTGCAGCAGTATAAAAAAAAAATACAAAAATAAAAATAACCCTATTCCTCAGGCAGGATGCCATTGATTTTGTCTTTTGTATGCTGAATAAACCCGGGACATACAAAAGAAATCATGAGATTCATTTGCTATTTTTAATATACAGCAATGAATTTTAGTCCTTAAAGTGCCCCAGAGGGTGTAGATGTTGATGTGGAATAAAGACATCCATGGAAATTCAAAATGATGAACAGCTCAACAAAAACGTGCAATCTACTGGCATTATGAAGAATATCAGGATATTATTAATTGTGGTAATTTTTTCCTGTTTCAAGAGAGAGCTTTTCTCTGTTGGGAATGTAAATATACTCACAGCAGCTTTATTAAAGGATTTCATAAACTAACTTTCATTAAAGGGAAGATCTGCAGCATTTCATCATGCCTTTAATGTCTTATTTGGACAGATCAGCTCCTTGATCTAAGTTTCTGATACTTGTGTAGCCCGGATTCAGGGAAGCATTCATATTCAGAAGCAGTCCTTAGTATCAAGCATAGACACAAGTGATTTTCTAAATGGGAAAGGCCTCAAAGACATAAATTCTTGCTTGGCTCAGGGGTTGCTTGTGGTCTTTTATGATGCTGTGAAATAGAAACCACTGTGATGGTTACTGAGGTGTGAGCGGTGAATTGCAGCAGTTTCAGCTGGAGGTGCCCTTGTCTCTGAGCTTCTGAATTTTAGTTTAGTTTTTGAGTAGAGAGGGGACTCTGCAGGTCTGCCCTGGGAGAAATTGCATCTTGTGGGAATTATGCTGTTCTGTGCATGGGAGAAGGCTTCCCTTCAGTAGTGCTCTACTACCATGGAGTAATTCGGCCCATGTCTGGAGAGCAGCATTTCCCTGACTGGAAATCCGAGCTGCCCTTTCTTGAAACCGGTAGCAAACCCTGTTGGGAGCGCTCAGGATGTGTGCACAAAGGGACTCGGGCTGGGTGAGTGAGGTCAGGTACTTCTGCACAGTATGATGATCCATGAAAGAGGATTTCTTGTGGGATGGGATCTGCTATTTTATTTCTCACTTTTTTTTTTTTTTTCCCTGGTAATTATTTTGTCTTTTCATTTTTGACCATCAGGTTATAAAGTGGTTTGTGGGTTTTGTTGTCTTTTGGTGGGTTTTATTTATGGTTGCCTTTTGCATTTCACAAAAGCGTGGAATGAGAGAATGTTTAAAAATACTTTAAAATGAATTCCAAATTAAATCCATCTTCAGTGATTTGATTGGTAGAAAATAAGTACATAGTGTTACAAGAGGAAAGCTTTCTCATTAGGCAATTAGGTGGGAAAGCATTTCACAGTCAAATTGGTTTGCAAATCTGCTCCCCATCTTAGCCCCTGCCACCAGTTTTCTGAGACCTTGGACAAGCTGTGTGGCTTCTCAGGGTTGTTTTTTGACACTGGTGTGCTTTGCCTGCCCTAGCTATTTAGACTGTAACCTTTGAGGGCCAGAAATTTTAAAGTGGGGTGGGGTTTTTTTTTTACTTTAGGAGTGTTACTTAGGCATCTACCCTCTTGTTTCATTCAGGAGAGCTGAGAGGAACACTAACACAAACTGTGTTTAAAATTGCCTGTCTCGTGCATCCTTATATTGCTGACATTGAACTTTCAGGACAAGTTTTGTTCCACAGAAAGCCAGACAATACTTCTGCTCAACTAATGTGGGGCAGATGAAGCATTTAGCACCAAGAATCTACCAATTCACATAATCTGCCCTATTCTTCACTGTTTCACTTCTCTATGTGAAGGCCATTTCTTTTAAAATCTTAATTTGCAGTGGCAAAACAGAAGGATCAACCTACCTTTGGTCTCTTGATCTGTTGGATCACAGGTAAGATTTACGAGTCTGGACAGTGGTGCAGTGCAAGCCTGGCTGCAGCTTATTGGCCCTAAAGTAATGCTCACCTTGCCGAGATGGCTTGTGGCAGTTGCACTGTGCATTGACTCAAGTGAGTGGTGATGGATGTGTAGCACTCTCATCCAGAGCACAGGATCCGTCCCTGATCTGCTGGTAGGTGCTGAAAGTTCGGGCCTTGGAGCAGCCTCTGCTCTCCTGGATGAAGACCCTGGGTCAGGAGGAAGCAGTCAGGGCATGGCATGGTCCCTCCAATGGGTTGGGCTGCAGTTGCGAGGGAGAACCCCAGGGTGGTAAGGATCTGAGTAGTTTTAGGACATGGGGAAGGAAAGAGACACCCATGTGTGGGGTATGGTCCTGAAGCCCCACAGGGGAGGAGTGCAGAGCCCTGGGTTGCACGGAAGGGAAGCCACTTCTCTTCTGCCTCTCCTGTCTCTCCATTTTCTCTTCTCTTGCCATCTTTTCTTCTCCTCCAAGTGTTTCTCCCTCAGCCCCCACAGCACCACAGGAAACCTCACCCACTCTACCTATTTTTGCCCGCTGGCGTGTGGGCAGGTATACCTGCCCTGTGCGCCTTAGCTCAGCGCTGCATCATGGAGCAAGCACTTTTGTTCAGAGCTCTTTTTAAAGCTATTAAAATTTGTAAAAAAAGAGAAAAGAAACACGCACCCTGAAGCCTGAATAGCAGCATTTCTATCATCTGTTGTCATGACACACAGCTGACGTGGGAACACGGCAGTAAGGCTGACTGCTAGATGGGTTTAATTTTGGTGCAGAAATTTGCTAGAAGAAGCTTTCAAAAATATCTCTGGGTGGGAGGAAAACAGGTGGGTGCTGGTTATGTGTATGAAGCAGGAGGAAATAGTTGTCAATCTTACCTAAGCATTACTCCACATCCATCAGCCCTTTGGTACCCTCACTACTCGACAGGGAAATAAATGATACTGTCTCTCTCTGCTCCTCTCTCCTATTACTTCTCTAGAAGGTGCTAGTGGGCCACAGAGCACAGGGAGACGGAACGTGGGATTACTGAAGAGAACCATGGTTGTCTCAGTCAGAATGTACCTTGCCTACTCAGCCTTGGTCAAGATGTCCATCCAGGAAGGGTATCTCGGTATTATCCACTGGATGCAGGTGATGGTGAGATCCGTCCTGGAGAGGCTTCTGGGCCTCTAAAATGACAACTGATGAAGGACATGGGTGGCAAGTGACGTGGTTTGTAGGAACTCCTGGACTAAACCTCATGTCTGTGGTTCATCTAGGTGAAGTGGAGTGGACTCGGTAGACCAGTGGATCCATTCAGCTCTGTGTTCCTGTGCCCCATGGACACTTTTGTTCCAAAAATGTCTTGTTCTTCTTTGTCATTGTGCCTAAGTAAGTCAGACCTAGTCTGGTTTTTAGACATTCCTGAGCAGTCACAGCTTCTGCTGGCTATGAAAGAGTGTAGGTGTTCAGAAATATTCTCTAGAAATCACTCTGCTAACCCATTTCAAGCTCATTTTCTTCTACCGCAACTACCCTCTATTAGTGCATTTCTCATCTCTGTTAGTCATCTTGACTAATGACTTTACTCATCTATACAAGTTTACTCACCCATTTCAATACTTTCCTAGATCACAGGAACATTTTGTGACTTGATTAAGTAATCAATTAGAAGCTCAGAGGTCTTTGAATGAAAAATGTTATGTTTTGTAAGAGCAAAATACTATGATTACATGACTGGAAAACATAATTCAGTGCAGGGACTTTCTTTCTCCTCCATACTTCGTGTTTGGACATCCATGGTAATGATGGTGGCAAAACTGACTGCAACTGCCAGTGATGAGAAGTTTGAAAGAGGACATCCACACTTGCAGATTGATTGTGTGGACTGAGGTGGAGGCAGAGGAGGAAGAGGAAGAGCTTATTGGAGAGGAGGTGTTCTGGAACAGGAGGACACATAAGTGTGTGTGAGCAGGCTAATTCAGAGCTCCTCTTGTGGAGTAGAGCTTCTACCTAATGCAGTCACAGAGCCAAGGGAACTACAGCATTTTCTTTTTAGCCCATTTCCATGGTGTTTTTGACTTGGTCTGAAAAATCTGGCTTGTCCCCTACCATTGCTGCTGTTTTCTCAGTATCTGAAATTGTGTTTTTAAATTCCCCTTTTAGGAGTCCCAAATGAGAAGCCTCGTGGAGCAAAAAATTTGGTAGCAATGCATCCTTCGCATCCTTACTTGTTTTTTTAGTTTGGGTCCCATCTCTTTGTACTCTTCTGATTCTCCTACTGCTTTCTTTTTCCAGCCTCTGAATATCCCATAATGTGCTCAATAAAAATTGAATAGTTTCCACTTAGAATTCTAAAAATGGTTTGCCATTTCCAGAAAGTGACAGCACCAATATTATCGTCAGTCTCTTATGCAAATTGCCACCCTGTTGCTACTTACCAAAGTATTTCACATTTCTCTGAAATCATACTCCACACTCTTCCACTCAGAAGCCCTGGGAGTCTTCACCTTCCCACTGGAGGTGCCCAGACCATTGGTGTTGACCTGGCTGCTGGCCAAAGTATATGTTAATTATGTAAGGTTTATGAGATGTTTTCCACTGAGGAGCTGTTCTTATCAAACTCCTCCTGCTGCACGGTACAGGCATTTGGTTCAGCCCATCAGAAGATGGCATGCCTTGCCATTCAGTGTTAAGTGCCATCCTGGAAAGCAAGGCTGTGTTTTTAGGTCTACAGTGTGGAACTTGGATGGGCTACATGGCATGCTACCCTCCATTATCAGATAAGAGAAAAAAGAGACCCAGGATGGTTTGTCTGAATTCTTGTCACACTTCTCTTTTCCCTTCCCTTCCCTTCCCTTCCCTTCCCTTCCCTTCCCTTCCCTTCCCTTCCCTTCCCTTCCCTTCCCTTCCCTTCCCTTCCCTTCCCTTCCCTTCCCTTCCCTTCCCTTCCCTTCCCTTCCCTTCCCTTCCCTTCCCTTCCCTTCCCTTCCCTTCCCTTCCCTTCCCTTCCCTTCCCTTCCCTTCCCTTCCCTTCCCCTTCCCCTTCCCCTTCCCCTTCCCCTTCCCCTTCCCCTTCCCCTTCTTTTCCCCTTCCCTTTCCCTTCCCTTCTCTTCACTTTTCTCCTTCCCTCCTCTCTTCCTTCCTCTCTTCCCCATCTAAATTCTAGGGGCCTGGGAAAAAAAATCAATCCTGAGTTTGCCATTGGGGAAATGTAACCATCTGGGAAGAGTATCTCCTCTGGCTGTAGGGGCAATCTAGCTTCCCATGCAAAACAAAGACACTGATTTTCCCTTCCTCCTAGTTGTCACACTTCACGTAGTTTTTCCAAGGCACCTTGGAAAGGCAGCCTGGAATAGCGCTCTTCCCCTACAAACAGCTCTGCCTGTAGCAGAAAGGTCACTTTCCCTTACGCCAACGGCAGCCATGCGCTTCCAGTCAGCATGCCCTGAACAAGGAAGGGCTCAAATCACATTTTTTTAAGCAGCATGTTTTCTTTGTAGGCTCTCCGCTGCCTGCTCCAAACTGAAGACGAAATGACTGCCTGTCTGAAGGCAGCAGATGTCTCAGAGATGTAAATGCCTCGCCATCCCTGAATCAAAGCTGCGGCAGAGCTGAGTACAGTACTGTATAAGGACAATATTGACTCCCTTTTTGTTTGCTTGCCTTTTGTGTAGGGGGCTGAAAACGCTGGCGATGTTTAAAGACCTCTTTAGAGTCATTACAAGATATTGTGCAAATGTAGTAATTTTTCCCTGGTAAGCAGGCATGAAATGCACGCTTGCTTATCAGAATGAAACAGTTCCAGGGGAGGCCTTGATGTCTGTCAGGTGAGTCATCTAATCGCAAGATTTAATGTATTGAACTGGGTAAATAAGTCACTATTTGGAGATGTCTAAATATACATTTCCCTGAGAGCTTTGCCAGTCTCTAGGGTAAATAAGTCATGCTTGTATAAAGATTTTTTTGTTGTTGTTTAAAAGATATGATTACCTGAATAAATAATTGTGGTGTAACCGTGTGGTGCGCACACCAAACACACTTAATTCCATACGTTCTTCTGTGTAAAAATGCCTATTGCCAAACTGCACCTGCCATTTAGGATTTAATGATCTGTCGTAAGATATTTCCCCCTCCTACTTTGGAGAAAAGGAAAAGCAAAAAAAAAAAAAAAAACCAAAACCAAAACCAGAAGCAAATTTCACAGCTAACAAAATTGCCATACGTGCTAGGAATGTTTAAATTATAACATGACCTGACAAAAATCAGGAAATCTAAACACAAACCCATCCCTGTGTCCTTAATTCACCCCTTTGTGATTTTTCTTATTATCATGCAGGACAACACAGCCATTTCTGCTGTGAATCTTTGCAACACTGAACTTCCCTGCTGCATTTTCAAGATGACTTACGCTGGCTGTTAGCTGCCTCCTGAATTGTTACAGTAGGTCATCTAGTCCATCTCTGCAGAAGTGCAGTTAATCCTTACTACATATTTACAAGGGGCTATCCCACTGAATGTTAATTCAGTGTGAGCTGACTTTGTCTTTGCTTTACCACCAAGTTATTTTTCAGGCTAATAATATGTTCAAAAAAAAAAAAAAAAGATATTTAATCAGGATCTTTCCTGTCATGATTAACTTTGTACTACAAAGGGTGCTTGGTGTTTCCCGACGGCCGCACAATGTTCTTTGTTGCACTTTCTTTTTCCTTCCCAAAAGCCAAAATCTGGAAGTGTGGTCCTCTAACTCTTTGGAGCATGGCAAGAAGTACTGCCCAGTGTTTGACTTCTCCTTTGGGGTGGGTCCTTTGCCCCCAGATCCCCCTTACAGGGTTGTAGTGCTTCACCACCTGCCTGGGAGAGCCATGCCCTCAGTTCGCCTGCCTGGCTGGGCCCCCTTGCTCCCCAGCACCAACTGGCTTAGTCGCACGTAGTCACGTCAGGGTAGGCTTAAGAGGAATTTCCTGCTTTAGCCCATGTTGGTATGTAACAGAATCACAGAATCACAGGGTTGGAAAAGACCTTTGAGAGCATTGAGTCCAACTCTACCTGTCCCCTACTAAACCATATCTCTTAGTACCTCATCTTCCCATCTTATAAACACATCCAGGGACGGTGACTCAACCCCCTCCCTGGGCAGCCTGTTCCAGGCCCTGACAACTCTTTCAGTGAAGAATTTTTCCTGACATCTAACCTGAACCTGCCCTGGTGCAGCTTTGTGCCATTTCCCCTTGTCCTAACCACTTCGCCAGGCCACTTCTTTCTCAGTTAGGCGAGGGGTCTACCAGCTTGCTTGCTGTCTGTGTTCTCAGTGACTCCCTCCCTCTCCATTTAATTTTTGCTAAGCTGGGGAGGAAGAATAGAGGGAGGAGGAAGAGAATATGCTTCCACAACTTTTGTTTTCATTGAGGTATAATACGTAAATTACAAAGAGCACCAGTGGGAATGTACTTATTAAAAGTAGCAGTATGGCTTTGTACAGCCAACCATCAAGAAACAGAGGATACCTTATTGCTGCAGAGTCCACTGTTATGAAGCTGGGAATAAACTGCAGTCTGCTATCTACTGTCAGCCTTTAACATTTCAGTTGGTTTATTTCCCTTATCTTTAACCATAATGTGAAATCGAGCCAGGAAACAACTGCTTCTTAGCCTTGCTAAGTTTATTGTTCGTGGCAATTCTGGCATCCAGAGGAATGAACCAGGCACAGGCTGATTTTGGAGACCGTGGTGGAACCTCTGTTGTAGTTCTTAAATGCTGCTTGACTCTGAAAACAGGTATCTGGAGCTCGGATCCTCCGTTGGTTTATATTTATGCAGAATTTTGCTTGAATGTCTTGATTTCATTGATAGTACAAATATTTAAATACTAAGCACAAACATTTCTATTGTTATTAATAGTATAAGAAAGAAAGGAAAGGAAAAGAACTAAATTACCTGTCCTTATTTAGACAACAGAGCATGTTTTTTCTGTTTGTCATCTTACATCTTTTAGTGCTGAGCAGACAGTAGTAATCCATAAGCATTGTCTTCATTATTTATCCTTTGTAAAGAACAATAGCATCCCCATTCTGCAAGCAAGTAAACCAAAGACAGAGACTGTGCCTCTTTGGCTAGCATTCAGGTGACTGAAGCAGAGGACAGGTTTCTTTCTCTGACACAACAGCAGAGCAGAACAAGATTAATTTCAGCAAGCCGGTGCCAGAGAGCACCACAGGAGGGAATATTTAGGTTTTCCAACCACTTCTGTTTGTGCCTGCATTGTGATCCAGGGCTACCTGCTGCAGGGACAGGACCTGCAGGAAAGTTAATGAAAGTGGCTTTTAAATATGTTCGTTCAACTGCATTACCTCACTGTGGTGACAGTTGTATTGTGAAGCACACCTTAATTCTGTTTCTTTTAATACACATTGGAGTGTAACGTGGTTTACCCAATCCCATTTAAATTCACACCTTGAATTAGCTCAGCTCACCTCTCCTCAGCATCCCCCTGTAAGCAGGACCCAGTTTTGTTTTCTAAGTCTTGAAGCTGAGTTCTGCCTCCTCTTGTCAGTGCGACTCGGAGGCTTCTTATCCCTGCGCTTCCCGATGGCTGCATGCCCTGCCACCACACAGCTAGCTCAAGCAGCTGCTGAGCAGCTTTCAGCTATGCAGAGTTACTTTGAAAGCTGCTGGTTAAAAAGAAGGTAAAAGAACAGCCTGAAATATTAATTCACAGAGTAAAAATGACAAAGTGATGGAATAATTATAGGCTGAAATGTCCCCAAAAGCCAATGTGACCACCTGTGGGACTTGTGACAGTTTCATTAAGGTGAGGGACTGAAGAGAGTGTGGGAATATGGGCTTTTAAGAATCATTTTCCCTGCGTGGGGAATGCGGAGGAGCTCGGTTTGCACTTGGTGGCAGTGCTCTCCCGTGCTGCTGGCAGCCCTGGCCGCCAAGGCTGCTGCTGCTGCTGCTGCTGCCTGCAGAAGACATGGAGCAGGACTGTTGGCTCTGCACAACAGAGGGCTGATAATCTGCCTAATATTGTTTTCTTAATTAATTTTAAATACTGTTTCTCTGCTCTGATAGAGCTCTGCTGTTTTAGAGCTTTGATTGCTATCTAAAGGACTCCCTGAAAGGAAAGAAGGTGGTGGGATTGTTTGTAGTTCTGTACAGGGGGAGACTATTTTATTCACCCTTCCCTTCCCTTCCCTTCCCTTCCCTTCCCTTCCCTTCCCTTCCCTTCCCTTCCCTTCCCTTCCCTTCCCTTCCCTTCCCTTCCCTTCCCTTCCCTTCCCTTCCCTTCCCTTCCCTTCCCTTCCCTTCCCCGCCCTGCCCTCCCCTCCCCCTCCCCTCCCCCTCTCCGTCAGGGAAATGCTGTGCCTTCCCTTCCCCTGCCTTAGCAGTGACATGTCTGGAAGCGAGGAAACTTGCCAACCTCCAGCAAACACCCATTGCCAGGGCATTTATTGACTGTCCAGCTCTCCATCAGGACAGGACAACTGGTGCTGGATATCAGGCTCATTGCAAGGTCAGCGGTCAGTGACAGCACCAGAAGGCACAGGCTGGTCTCAGATGAAACTGTGGTCCCTGTGGGACTCACTGAAACTCCAAGGACTGAGTGTAGTAGACCTGAGCTGTTGCCTCCCTTTCAACAAGACATCCACAGCACCATAGCTGTGGAGAAACAAAGTGGAAATAAAATGTCCTTCAAATGTCCTCTTCCTTGAGTAATGGGAATCCTGAATTTAGATGGTGTCCTCACAGAGTCTGCTGTTACTGACAGTCTGTCAAGCACCTTTTTAGGATGAACTCACTGACAGCCTCACAGCATGTGGAAACAGAGGCCTATGATCCCTCTGATGTATTGTTACCTGGAGAAAAGTAGAGTGAAAGTGGTGTGGTCAAGTCTTACCATCTTATTATGAATTGCATGGCATTAGATGCTTTTCTCAAAGCTTCAGCCTGCGTTCATATGATATATGGAGAAGATCTTCTCTCTTTTTTCTTTTAAAGGCAATGTGTGGCTTTCGTGGTGGTGTGAAACAGCTTGGAAATGTGAAAAGAAAGATGCTTTTATGGTAGGAAACAAATTCCCACTCTTTATGTAAGAAAATGCAGGGCACTTTAGTCTCAAGATTTTTGCAGGCCTCGGATGGTCAGGGGTCAAAGTTGGTGGAGTTGTCTCTGCTGCAGCCACACAGACATGTTTTTAGCTTAATAAAATAAAATGTGTGAGACGGTGCAGCTGCTCCTGCAAGGTGCATGGGCTGGTAATGTACTGTGGTGGAAAGAACTATGCAAATGGAGGATAATAATGTTGGAGGGGGAAAAAGAAGTCAAGACTGACCACGTGCAGGCACAGGATGGAGATAGAAAGCCTTGTAAAAACTGGAGCAGAGGGGGTCTGGAGGCTTCCTTGTAAAAGCAGTGGGAGAGGGAAGTCAAATGGCTGTTTAATGCAGGTAGATTTGTGCCTGAGAAGGAGATGAGGTTCATGAGACCAGGCAGAGTGACACGGGATGGTTCTTCGAGTCATATGTGGAAGCTGATGATGCACCACACAAGTTTGTAGTCCATGCTAGTTGCAGAGGTTAAACATTCAGTGCCCAAAGGGGCCCCAATCACAGAAATCATCTTCCTTCCCATGACACGCTGTGAAAGGGGAGGTTCCTGTGGGCTTTGTGGCTGGTGGTTCAGCAGCAGACATTGTTCAGGGCTTTGTCTATCAGCAGAGTGAGCCTCGCTGCTTTTAAAGTTCCTTGGACCTCCTGATCATCCCAGCCCTGGTAGTGAACAAAGGCTGTGAAATAACTTGTATCCTCTATTAGAGACAAACAAGCAAGAACAACACCACTTAAGGAAGCAACATAAATAATGAATGAGCAGAGAAATATGGTCCTTTCTGACAGAAATGATGCTGGTTTTAATTTGTGTTTATGGCACCTAAAGTAATGGGCACATGAAATATGCATGGAGAGAGAGAACCAGGAGAAAAATCCCTGCAGAACCTGACCACAGTGCCCTGGACCCCAACCAAAACTTGTGATGGGAGAAGCGTTACCAGGAAAAACAAAGCTTCTGTAGGAAGGGAAAATAATAAACACTGGAAAAGTACAGTGCATGCCTTTCTCTGATGCCAGCTACACTACTAGAAAATCAAAACACTCTTTAGGAAACGAGTTCAAAGTGTAAAGTCGCCTAGTGAGACCGTCTTTATCACTTGGCATAACGGGGATGAACCTTCACGGAAGGAAAGGCAGGGTTTCAGTGCTGCTTGTGTACAGAAAGTCTTTGTTTAAAATATCCAAATCCCTCTGTCAGGACTCATTCAAGGGGGCTTTCTTCTAAATGTAAAAGTAGTATGCCATGAATCAGATTAAAATAAGGATGTGGCCCATCATCTTGAATCATCCCCTGGAAAATTAAGTTAGGTTTAATTAAGTTTTCTCCTGACGAATATTTTAGAAAATTGTAAAGTAAGGACTAAAGTTGTTTTAGCTTTCATAGCTGAAATTAGCTTCTTCCTTGACTTTTTAAAATCTACAGAGGTGTTAATGTTTCTGAATATGATGAGCAGGGCTATAAAATCGTAGGTTTTTTAACTGAGCTACTAAAGAATAATGTCCCAAACCTGCAGTCAGCCAGCCTGATTACAGATTTTTTTTTTCCTAGAACAACAGTGCAAACATTTTTGTTTGAGCTTGGCCAAAAAATCTGATTGACCCAATGTAGCACATTTCATTTTCATTCCAGGAAGCAAGAGGCTAGGTTTCTCAGCGGCGTGTGAAGTGGAATGGGGTACAGGTGTCATGTACTTGAATTTAAAATGTGGATTTCTCTAAATTAATATTTCCACAAAGGTGAAATGGTACCATAGATTTCATAACAGGACTTCTGCCTATAATAACAGGGTTCTTGTACTTTCTCTTTGACAACTGCCCAAAGCCATGTTGCTAGAACACACCAATATGTGTGTGACCTAGGTGTTAAAACTGCGTCTCCAAGGACAGTGCCTTATCCGCTGACGTGTTATAGTTGTGAATCATGAAAAGATTCTGCTCAAAATTGTTATTCCAAAACCAAGTGAAAGATAATAGTCCTTGGCTAGGTTGTTTGAGGTTTGCATGGCAAGATGTTGGTAGTGGGGGTGGGAGGTGCTGAGGAGTGGCTTCTGAAAGAAGCTGCTAGAAACTTCCCCTAGGTCTGGCAGAGCCAATACCACCTGGCTACAAGACAGACCTGCTGCTGACCGAGCCCATCAGCAACAGTGGTAGCACCTCTGGCATAACATATTTAAGGAGGAAAAAGAACCCCAAGTGGCTGCTTTTTGGTGATAGAGAAAGGAGCGAGAAGATGTGAGAACCTTTGCAGACACCAAGGTCAGTGAAGGAGGCTGGGGGAGGTGGGGATGGGGAGGAGGTGCGCCAGGTGCCCAAGGGATTCCCCTGCATCCTGTGGAGAAGACTGTGGTGAAGCAGGTTGTCCCCCTGCAGCCAGTGGAAGATGATGGGTGTCATGGTTTTGCCCCAGCTGAGAGCCAGGCACCATGCAGCCGCTACCTCTTTAAGAGGGAGTGGGGGGAGGGGTGGTGGTGGTGCAATTGGGGGAGGGGAAAGAGAGGGAAAAGAAAACCAGAAAAACCAAAACCTCACAGTTTGGGATAAGGACAGTTTACTGGGATAGCAGAAAGAGAGATAATAACAGGACTTTATAGCAAAATGCACAAAACTGGTGGTACACAATGCACTTTCTCACCGAACCACACAGCTCAGGCCATACAGCCCAGAGCCGTCCCGTAACTGAATCGTCCCCAAAACTGCGCGTCTTGGAGCCATGTGCTCCTCCCCCACCAGTCCCAATTTATTCTGAGCATGACTTAATTGGCATGGAATACCCTCTGTTCAGGTCACCTGTCCTGGCTGTGTCCCTTCTCAGCTTCCTCAGTGCCCCCCACCTCCCCATTAGCAGGGCAGTATGAACAACTGAAAAGCCCTTGGCTCCTGTGCATCTAACTAAACCATCAGTGTGTTATCAGCACTGCTCTCATCTTAACTCCCAAACACAGCATTCCACTGGCTGCTAGAAAGGAATTTACTCTATCTTAGCCAAAACCAGGACATCGGGGAGTAGACATTCCACCTGCAGCCTGTGGAGGACCCCACACTGGAGCAGGTGGAGAGGCATGAAGGACACTGTGACCTGGTGGGAAGCCCCACACTGGTGTAAGCTCCTGGCAGGACCTGCATTCTGTGGAGAGAGGAGCTCATGACTGAGAATGTTTGCTGGGGGGGTGGAGGGACTTCTGACCCCATGGGAGACCGTGCCGGAGCAGCCTGGTCCTGAAGGTCTGCACCCCATGGAGGAGACACACACTGGGGCAGTTAATGAAAAACAAAAAGAAAAAAAGGTCCATCTCTAATGACAAAACCCTTTGTTTGCAAGAACTTCTCACAGATGGCACAAGAATTTCCTGTTAGTGTCTTTGGGGCCGATCCTTGTGTGACACAAGTTGTTACACTATGTAACCCAATCTTTCTCCTTTTTTTGATATTTCATAGATTGTCTTTGAAGTGCCTCCACTTGCACAAAACTGAACTGAAGCTAAGGTTGTGCCAAAATGTATCAAAAGTTTACAGGCTTGGATCATGGCCTGGTGGAAATCAGTGTATCTCCACGATTTTAGGTGGTTTTTATAAGCATTAGCTGGGCAAGGCAGTTCATCAGGGACGTGGGAAGAGTTCAGGTTCCCTGTGCACACACTCTGACCAAGATGTCTTATTCTCACCTGTTCCGTTTTACAAAACAACCCATTAAAGCCACCCCGTGATGTTAGGTAAGGCCTGGAGAGCAAGTGCTTTGGCAGAAAAGCCTCGGTGAGCCTTAAATGTGCTGGGTAAGTGGGGAGGGCAGTAAATAAGACCTCTTTTCCCAGAACTCTGATGCCAAGCATGGGAAAGCAAAACTGTTGTTCACTGACATGCTAACTTTTGACTGGATTTCCTATTCAAAGTTCTCCTAAACAGAAAGCTGTATAAATAATAATTTAAAAAAAATAGAATTGCCAGACTCCTGGTAGAATTTTACAAGCCAATTAGTTGTTCTTCAGAAGGATGTCTCTGCAGTGAGCATGGATCAGACCATGCTATGAGATAGATGTATCGTGTTAATATCCCTGAGTCTGAGAAGTTAAACAGCTAGATGGTGTTTGAATGCCTGGAAAAGCCACACACCCTCCCCCAGCAGGCAGGACCATTTTTTCTGTTGCATTGTGCTCTGTAGGACTCCTGAGCTTATACCAAAACAGGAGAATTGTTGCTCTGGAAATCCCAGGTTGGCAGTAAAGGCGACAAAGCAAAGTAACAGAAAGAGAAAGCACAACTATCACTGCAGAATGGGTGCTGTTCCTAAAGAAAGCAGATAGGCTCGTTCCAGGGCTTTCGCTTCCTTCTTGGCTGTGTAGCTGTTGCCTTGAGATAAATGGCAGCATTTCAGTGCCATGAGACCTTTGTGACATTTGTGGACAGCAGAGCCCCTGATGAGCCTGCAGAAACATTTCCAAACATAGTGGGACTCCATTTGGGCTAGACCTGCTTTGAAAATTGTCCTGTGGCCCTTTGCATGTGCAGTTTAAAACAGGTAAACTGGGCTCATAAAGACAATCCATCTCTGCTGGTCAGGTAAATGAGATATCCTCAAGGTCCCCTTCTGTCAGACATCTATTTTTTAAAACTGGACAACAACCTCAATAGTGATAAATTCCCATTATCCCACCCAAACCTGTGGTGGGTGATGCTGTCCATTTTGTGGTGCCAGAGTAACCCTGTCAAGGAAGAGTATGATTCTGGAGGGCAAGGGCTGGTTTTGACCTTCCCAAGGTTTCTTAGAAACACCTGGAGTGGATTCTCTTTTCTTGCAAGAGGAAAAGGTGGTGTCACAGATTTTGCACCCTGGGTGAAAGTCAGCTCTGCTCGGAGCATCTAACGCCTGCAAATTCTTAATCAAGGGTGAACAGGTCCACCACCTTTGCATTGCTAAAAACAGGACCGCACACAATTTGCAGATACACTTAGTTGGAAGAGCTGCTTAACTGATTTTATGCTGTGCTTCAGCTGAATGGTTTTCAGCTAGAGCAAGGAAGTAAAGCACAAATCAGACTTGTAAAGAGACACCGCAGCCCCAGTTGTATCATACGCAGCACTAAAATAAGCAGATCTTCCTTTGATAAGTCGCTCTGATTATTTGAATGTTGACCAGGAAACAGAGTCTTCACGGAAGAAATGACTATTTCTTTGCAGTGGGAAGACAGAATTTCCTGGAACATGGGCAGGGCAAGAGCTGAAATCCCTGATGAGTGTTATTAGGGACATTGTTATGCAAATGTAATATGTTGTAGCTCTTTGGAGGAGGGATTTTCCTGCCACGAGAGACTGTGCTATTTTAACAGTTATTTCAATAAACATGCCTAAATGCATTTGTTTACACAGTTTTCTGTCCTCTTTCGTGGAGCAGGAAGTTTAGGAGCATACAGGTTTTGGAAAAGCTGATATGGAAATTGCCCTGAAAAGACTTGCTTTTAAGTAATGGCATTTTCCTATTTTATTGTACTGAAATGCTGGAACACCAATTGGAAACACAAGGTTTCAATTCTATGTGTTACTTCAACACGATTTTTTTCTTAAACCTTTCTCTAACATCAGGAAATCAGAGTATCGGTAACATCAGCAAACATGGGCACTGTCCCCCAAAATACAAACTGTTGTGTGACCCTGCTCTCACTGGGAAAATGTTTCAGTGGAAAGAATTAGCCGTTGTCACAGTTAATGAAAAACCATAAACTTCCCACTGACTTTAACTCTTCATCACTTGCCAGGACAGGACATTTTTCTGTGTTGTACATTTCTTGCATCACACAGTAGAGAAACCACTGTTCCTGCTCCAGTTGTGTGGGGAGAAAACTGGAAATGGAAGAGCACCCGAGTCTGGTGGAGTTCTGGAAATCACTAGGGAAGGCTGACCTTTTGCATGTGGGTTGAATGTATCACACAGCAATTTCAGATTGGTGCCAGCTCCAGCACTGGTTTGGTTTTTTTTTTTTGTGTAACCACTGATTGGCCATGAGCTGGACCAAAGCTGCCAAATTCATTTCCTGAATAGGCCCAAGTGACACAGGCAGGGATCGGCCCTGCCTGCACACAACTGCAAGGACATGAGGTGTGCATGCTGCCAATTTCATCAGGCCTTGGAAACTTGCCTGGCATTAGGTGGCTTGTGACTATGGAGTTATTTATCATATCATCAAGGATAAAGCAAGGGCTAATTGATGTCTTCCGTAGCAGATCCCAACGCTGCATGTTTTTCATGAGTGAGTCATAGAGTTTCCTCAGTGCTTCAAGGAACCCAGCTTCGCAGTCTGGTGTCTTCTTGTTGATCAAAAAGCCCCATTCTTCCACTCAAGGCTGCCAAGCTGTGAGAATATCCTTGCCTGTATGCCTACAGATCGGGGAGAGAGCCACACTGTGCAAGTGAGCCACCCTCACTGGCCAGGTAACGCAGGCACAGCCAGGTCTCGGAGCTAGCACCAGGAAAGCTTTTGTTGGCTTCTTTCACAGTAGGAATGACAGGAGGGGAAGGGACAGTGTTAGGACCCAAAATGTTCTTTGTTGAGCTGAGGTAGAAAGCCACCACAACCTTTGGAGAAAGCATGCTCCCAGTAGCTCTGGCTTCTGGCTGGGAGAGAAAAGAGTTTTTTCTGTGTTCATCATGATGTGATGGTACTTTGGATCCTGGACAAGTCAGAGATCACTCAGAAAGACAGAAAACCCAACAAAACCTATCCAGAGAAAATGTTAGGTTATGGTTCAGATTGTTCATATTTTAACTTAGTTTATTCATTCTGTCTTTTTATTAATCTTTCCAAAAAGATTTTTAGTGCACAACATGCTCAGGGTGTCTAAAGAAATAAAGGTGTGGGGTTTGGAAATGCTTGTTTTAAATTTTGGCTCTTTCACTCTCTTGTGCAGTCTCCAGCTGGCTAATTCATGGCTCAGTGCCTCAGAGGGTTCATCGGTGAGGCAGAGCGACAGCAGTGTCCACACAGAAGTAGCGATCAGAGGAGTAAAAACATGTCCCTAAACATGTAGAATATTTAAAAAATAAAATAGAGTGAATACAAAGAAGAAAAACACGCATGTTTTTATGATGCAGTGCCTATGTAAAGGGCTCTATGTAGACCTATGCTAGCTAAGGCATACAGCTCCTAGTGACTTTGCGAGGTCAGGTTTTAGTCTAGTCACAAGTTGGCAGCTGTCAGGGACAGCCAGCTGGGTATGTATTTGTATAGCTTAAGATGATGGTAAATTACTTGGTTTTGATGCCTATGTTTGAAGGCTAATTAAGGAGTGGATTGACTGTAACACGGAGCACAAAGGGACAGTTTTTTCTGCCCGTGGGGGTGTGACTCCAAATCTATGGCCAACTCTTTTGCATAGCTTTAAAAAGCCAAAAAGAAATTAAAAACTCAGTTGAAGAGATGTCATCCTTGGTCAGGGGAAAGACCCCTGCTGTCCTTCTAGGCATGAATCTTCTTTAATGACAACACCACTTTGGGAGCCTCTGGGCCAGTTCTGCATAAAAGTGACCTGGTTTTGTTTTCACGCTGACATCCAGTGCTGTTTTATGTGGCTTTGTTTCCTTGTGTAACATTTCTCACAATGTTAGAACTTGTAAAAACTTTAAAACAAAGATTTGGGTGTTTTTTTCATCTTTTTTTGTGGTTTTTTTTTTTCCCCATGGAGACAGATATAAATATTAAAAGCAGGCATGGATAAAATAATAAACATTCACAACTGTGAGCTTTGAATTGTGTTTTGTTTTGGAATAGATTTCTCCAGCATGTGCAGATACATGATTTTCCCTTAGTACTGAAAAGCAGGGGAGTTTCTGCAGGTCATCTGACTGCACGGCATGGTGTATGTTACACAAACCCTTGCCCAAACTACGCCGTCAGGAAAGGTCTCCCCCTCTCTCTGACACAGAATGTGTTTGTTTTAGGAAAAAACTGTTGGGAAGTGACTGGCTGACTGACAGTGGAGCACGTGGCCATTGTCTTGAGCTAGCAGGTGTGTACCTCTTCGCAGGGAAGAGGGAGAAAGCACACAGGCTTTGTGTGTGCGCATTTGTTCATCCCCAGTTTCTGTTGTGGTGAGCCTGGCTCTCCGTCAACCATATCTTCTCAGCCTGACACCGGGCTGCTCTTTCAAACCCTTTCCTCGGTTCACACAGATTAAGTCCTGAGAAGTAAAACAACGCTGGTACTCACCAGAGGTAATTCGTGCAGGGAACCCTTTTTCTCTGTGGGCACCCAGTGTTCAAGTGTGGCTTAAAGCAGAGCCGTTCCCGGGGAAAGCACTTGGTTGTGAGATAAGGTGCAAGGGTAAAATGCTGCCTCGGTAGCATTTTAGCAGCATGTATACCCACTGGTATACCCTGCTGTATAGCAGCATGTAGTGTAACAGATGGTGTAAGCTGGTATAAGCCCTGTGCAAACAGCTGTATTCTTCATTCTCCTGACAGAGATAAAGACATAAGGAGTTAACAAAAGGTTCTCATGTCACCTCATAGATTATTTGACCCCTCTTATGTTTAGTAAGAAGTGATTCCAGAGGGAAAACACCCACAACTGTGTTCTTATGATATGTCTGATAGGCCTGATTTTGACAAGTGTTTTTTAAAAATGTACTTTCCACTCAGCTCTGTAAATCTTTACTATAATTCCTAATGCACAGCAGAAATAAGTCAGTTCCAGCTGCCACTCTGCAGCCTATGTCCAAGTTAAGCTAGGCTTTGCTTTTGTTTTACACAGGAGTTGACAGGGAAGAAGATTGTAATGCTGCTCACAAGCTTTGCTGGCCAAGAGCACACTTCCAGAATTCCCAGAATTCATTCCCAGACCTCGTTTCCCTAAGAAACCTGCCTCTTTTTCCAACATGTGTGAATCAGCAGCCTGAAGTCAACAAGATTTGTGATATATCCTTTGGGAGAAACCACTGCAATAGGGGATAAACGCTTCTCGTCGTATGTCATCTTAGCTTTAACAAGGAAGTGAGGTTTCATGTTAAAGCAGTGGGCATAACTGCAAGATTATCCATTGCTCTTTATGGTCTTGGCTATAAGCTTCCACCGTAAGTTTTGGGAAGTTATGCCTACTTTTCACCTGCAAAATGAGAGTAAAATAAAAACCTGAGAGTAAAATAGCCACTCCCCAGTGAGCCAGGGGAAGGGTTTGCCTGTTAATTCAGAGAGTCACAGAATCGTTTTGGTTGGAAGAGACCCTGACGATCATCGAGTCCAACTGTCAGCCTAGCACTGCCAAGTCCGCCAGTATCCTTGCAGGATACAAGAGAAGACTTCTGTATTTGTAGTGCCTGAGTTCTGGTGCAGGGGTCAGCAGTTTGCCTAGAAATGTCACTGCTGTTGTGGTAGAACATGGGTGTAAAAGTCTCACGGAAGGGCCTGTGTAACTGCATTTTTAACCCGAGGCGTTTTAGAGCTGTCAGCTTCCTTTTGGGGCTTGGCAGCACCGTTAGGCGGCTGGACTCTAATATAATTGCATAACCCATGAATTGGGCAAACATCCAGTTTTGAGGTTTTCAGACTCTGTTGATGAATTTAATCACAGTTGAAAAAGCTTTGCCAGATGAGTATGAAGAGGTTTATGCAGTGTAGCCCTCTGCCCGCGCAGTGTGGGTGCTCTGTGTTGAAGTATTGCAACTGAATCAGCAGTTCAAAACCCTTGAACTTTGCTGTTCCACTTAAAACTAACCCGAGGTTGCTGCTGGTCCTCGGGATCTCTCCTGGAAAAGTACATACCAGTGGAATGGGAGAGAAAAAAGAAAAGAAAGAACAAAAGGCTTTTAACTTGCGCCATACATGATAATGATGGAGTGCCTTCAAAGAGCGCTGGGGTTTTTGAAAATCACAGGAGTGCAAAGAGGTCACCCATAGATATTTGAATTATTAACACATGTTTAACCATTAAAGAAAGATGTATTGATAGAATATCAATGTGATTAATTATTTAGTTACACAAAGTATGGCATGGAAAACAAATTAAGTATTCCCCACTCTTTGGAAAGGATGAACCTTGAACAAATGCATCATAAAAGGGTTTGTTACCACAAGGCTTGTTAATAACAGATGATCTTACAGTAATGGAACATGTGTACATGTTGGTAGTATTTATTTTGATTATAAGATGAGCCTTCATCAGTTGATCTATAGTGAAATGGATTGAAGAAAACCGCAAAGAACCAACTTTGTGTTTGATGGGAAATGTGGCAGCTGTTTAGCTTGTGGTGACCTATTAAAACAAACAGATTTTTAAAGGAAATGTGTGCAGCTATTTGGAGAAGAAAATCCACCTAGTAAGATGTCTCAGATGCAATGTTTTCTGTGCCTGTATTAGGTAGCCTTGCTTGCATTGCTAATGCAGATTCTGTGTGACGGAGAGAACAACCCTCTCCTCGTCTTTGTTGGCAGGAACAAAATATTGTGCTGTTGGAACCTGTAGCTCATTATTTTTTGGTCAGCTGTGGCAAATAAAAGCTCGAAGCCTTGCATATATACTTTGCAATACACTCATGGATGAGATTGCTTCAAATTTTTATTCCAGTATATGGTTATTTCATCCTTTCTTCAGTCGCTGGTCTTTGAATAATTTGAATAATTATTCAGACAATCCAAGCGGATTTTTAATATGGACTCCACAGAATTACAGTATTTTCTCTGTGTGTATGATGTTGGAAACACTGTGTTAGCAAACACAGTTTTGGGAAAGCCTGGTAAGGTCTGCCTTTATTTTACTTCTAGTTTGCAGGCAGTCATCAGAGTTAGGTGGTCAGTAGTCAGTAGTGTGCATCACCAGTAGCAGAGCGTTAGGCTGGGGTGCTTCATACATGTTGCTCTGCCTGCAGTGTCGGGGGCCTTGCCACAGCAGGCTAGCTATGGGCTAGTGCTTTCCATGCCAAGAGGGAAGCTGGACAAAGGCTGCCGATCTGTGAGTATTGGTTTTGCCTTGGTTGAGGCAAAAACAAAAGACTCTTGCTCCATTTCCTGGCAAGTCCTCATCCTTGGGCACTGGGAAGGGTCTCCTCTCCTAGCCATAGCCCTGATGAAGCACTCATGATGATGGGAAGGAAATGACTGCCCACAGTCACCAAGAGGGCAGTGGGGGTGAGAGCATCCAAGTCCACTGGAGACAGGCAGAGCGCCTGCTGCACAAGCAGGAACCAGGAAAATTTGGGTACATCAGAATATAACCTCAGGAGTAAGCTGCGCTGGGACACGAGCACTGAGTTACACGCATCTCATTCATGATGACTCCAAGATGGGAAAAGTAATCTCAACTATTTGGATGCCTTATTTTTGTATCACTGTACTTTTCCAGATGCCAGAAAATCTACTTTCCTTCTACTGTAAAGGTGTGAGATAATGTCGCACAAAGCCAACTGGACAACCCATCTGGAAAGCTAGTGTGCATGGAGAGGAGAGAAAAAGTGAAAAATGCAGAAATAAAAAAACATGAAAAAATCAGACTTTTAGTCTCTACAGTGTCTGAAGAACTGTATCTGAGACATTTTTATTGTTTTGTTTGGTTTTGATTGTCAGCTGAAGGTTTCCAGCTTCTAAACCGTGTGCATAGTATTCAGCTTATGTATTAGTATACAAGCACAGTGATCATTCTGTAAGCCACGCCACAGCTTATTGCTCCGCTTCGGCAATTGCAGTTGTCCAGCAAATACAGGGTAGCAAACTCTGGGCTCCCTGGGAAAATCAGGCTGGCTCAGAAGCAGGTCTCCCATGTGTCTTGCTCAGGAGAAGAAGCTCGTGGAAGGTGTTGGGGTAAAACTGAAGCTGCAACCATGTCATGACACCTGGTTTTATGCCGGTGGAGAGCAGACAATCCTCTGTTCAGGTCCCAGCAGGGCTCCCAAGGACCTTGTCCTCCTGGCCTGTCTTGGGGTGTGGTGCCAGGGGAACAGAGGCAATTTGTCATCCGTGGCCTTGGGATGTGAAACACGGGGAGGCTGTGGAAGTGGGCTCATAGTGTCTCTGAAGGAGAGCTTTCTGTATCTTGCCCCATAATTTTAGGGAGCTCACTGAATAATTTAGTTATAATAGGCTGTAGGGACTTCGCACATGGAGGACTTCTGCCAGTTAATAACACTTAGTACATATATTGCTCTTCACATCTGCAAAGCACTTTACAAACATTAACTAATTAAGCCTCACAACACTCTGGGGAGGTAAGTATAAGTAAGTTATTATTGTTAAGTAAGGAAGACTCTTGGCTTTCCTCTTAGTGGAAGTCTTGGGGGAGATCATAATCCTCCATGCTGCCGCCCTTTCTGGTCCTTGGTTCCTCCTGTGACTCACATTTACAGAGTGAATTCAGAAACGAAGCCACGCTCCTGCTCCTTGTGACTTACAGAAGGAATTTTTAAATACTCTGCAACTGCTTCCTTGCCTCCTTGAACCTAGTCCTGGTGGCAGCACACACAGCTTTAGAGACTGCACAGGTCTTCTGTGACTCTTCTTCTGGGTCTTTTTCCTACCAGGAAATTCAGCATCTTGAAGGGCTGTGGTAATCTCAAGTATGGTGATGATTTTCGTGGAGCAGTTAGAAAGCTCTGGGGAAAAAAAAAACACCCACATTTTTTAAGAGCTGAGTATGGGGGAAAACACATGAATCTGCCGCTTAGGAAATTGAGGCAGCCACTTTAAAACCTGATGACAGCTGGTGGTAAAGTTACCCTTGGCATCAGCCATCCAGAAACACGCCTGTAACAAAATTACCAGGAGCCCCTGTATTTTCAGCAATGCACACCTTTTCAGTGTGCAACTTCCAGGAAAGCTCGTGGAAACCATGTGCCCAAATCCTGCACATCCAGTAACTCAGTGGGAAAGCAATCTGCAAATGCAGTGCCAGTAACAGGGAGATGGACCATTACTGTTCCTTCCACCTTCCAGAAGACTTTTCCTCCAAATTCTGGACCAGTTTTTTTACTTGCATTGAGGTTTCTGGCAATGCCTCATGCAGGGATGCTCTGCAGAGAGAACTGAAAACATCAACAGCCACAGCTGTGACCAGCTAAGGCTTTGGGAAGTGCATGCCAAAAGTGGTAGAACATGCCCCATGTGTCACATCATGCATTTCTGACAGGGGAACACTCTGCATGGCTCTGATGGCAGCTCCGCTGGAAAAATCACATCCCCAGAAATCAAATCTTTGCTCAGCAGAGGATTTGGGGTTTAATATTTGTAGTCATAATAGTGCTGTTAATATACCACATTAAACAGACACTTTGAAGCTCTGACAAGGGGAGTGAGAGAAAGCAGAATGGCAGCTGCTCTGACAGTCACTTTCTATTCTATGGGAACCAGCTGGTTGCTATTATCACTTATTATTTACCATTTAAGCTAGACATGTTACCAAAAAAAAAAAAAAAGAAGGAAAAAAATGGCCAGGGAAAAAAGCAAAAATGGCCTTTGGGGACTTTAGAAACTTTCTGTGGTCTGATACATATTTAAGTTGATGGTTTTTCAATAAATCTCTTCACTTCCTCCTCCTGCCACCTCAGCTGCCATATTAAAGTGATCAAGTTGACCACAGATTTACTAAACGGAAATATGCAGTTCACTTAGTCTTTAAACCACATAAATACCTAAGAGGGATTTCTCCAGTTTCCAGCATTCATCTTGAAACTACTGCTTAATGTTAAATCATTAGACCTCAGGCTTTTTTTTGCACAGCCCATAAGCAAGCACTTAAAATCTCAGCCCTCTTCCACTGGAAGGAAAATGAGTTTGCCTTGCGTAGTAAAACACCAAGGGCGACGTGCTAGTAACGCTGAAGAATCTTGCAAGGTTATCTGGTTAAAGGCACGACACGCTTGAAGACAATCTGACCTTTTGGAGATCCCTGTTTCCTAAGAGATGCCTGTACCTGTGAGCGCTTAACCATGTGTTTACAAGGGAGCAAGCTCCCCTGTGCTTCACTGAGGTGTGGCGTGGCTTCTGTGCTTTAACTGTGTACGTAACATTGTCTTCTCTGTTGTTTGAAGGGGACACGTGTGCACACTTGTGTGCATGCATTTATTTACCTAGGTGGGGTGGGGGTTTTTTTTGGGGGTGTGGGGGTGTGAGGGAAGGCAGGGGAGAATAAATGAAAATCACTCTTTAATAAAGGCATTTACATCTGAAGTTCGCCCATTTGACTGCCATTCAAACCGAGCAACCAGGGAGCAGAGCACTGTCGGAGCTGTCAGCAGGGACCACCCTGCACTTCCCCTCAGGCCCTTCATGCATGGAACAAGCTCCTCATAAAGACCACCCCACTCCGTGCTACCCTCTGGCAGGACCCTTCTTAAAACTCCTGCCCATCATGACCCCTATAAAACACGTGCCAAGGGCTAGCCAAACAACTGGTGTGGGGCAGCCACTGCTCACTGTGCCCATCTGTGCTGGCTTGCCAGCACGTTCGGCTCCTCCCACCTGCTTGTTAGGTCTGGCTGCTCTCGTGTTTCCTGACTTAACTCCGGCTTCGGGTAGATGTGTGTGGAGGGACGGCAGTCGCCTCTTTGTGCGGCAGTGCAGTCTCTGGAGCAGCTGGACATCACTGCAGGACTACCACCAACCTGGTAGAGGGTTGGAGGAACAAACTGGGAACGAAAAGTAGGCCTTTTTGCTTTAGCTGAGGCTCCCAAAATATCTGGATTCTTGTAAGTTATTGACAGTGAGTGGCAGTTAGCCACCAAGACAAGAAATCCACACATATTAACACAGGTAGTGCAGGCAAGCAAGGCTTTTGAGGCTCCTCCAAAGTACATCAAGGTGCTATTGTTTGGATGGTTCTGGGAGCCACAAGGAAAAAGCCCTGTCCCAGATACGGTGAGGGGTACCTGAGATGGTCCCAGGTATTGCTGCATGCCCCCAAGGAGCTGAGAGTGCCTTGAATGGCATTTGCAAACACAGGTGGCTCAGCAGGCTTTCTCAGAGGTACACACAGCAGTCAATACAACTTTGCCACCTGCCTGTCTTAGCGGCATTTGGAAGTTCAATACCTGCTTGCAGCTCAGTTTTGCAAAGGGTGTTGTCAGCCTGCCCTGAAGTGAAGTTTAAAAGCACCTACTTTGCCACACCAAAGCAGTGCTCCTTTGGATTGAGGTTTTTGCTGCTTTTCCGTAAGGGCTGCCCCAAACAGCATAAGGGCAGCAGTCTGTCATTCTCCTGGGCTTCGAGGAGATTGAAAAAGGAGAGCTATAGAATTCTTTCTGTGTTAGTAAAATTTACTTTTCTTCTCCCAAAGCATTTGTAGAGGAACCTCTTTTGCTAGGGAATCTTTTATCAACATTTCACTTTTGTTTCTCTAGGTATCGTCCATCGAGTGCAAGTTTATACCTGCTTCTGCTCCTCTTCATGCACGCACCATTCCTGAGCACCGGCGGTTTTGTGTTGTTTGATTACCTGCAAAGTCACTGTCCCTCATTCCTTCTTCCCATAAACTAACTTCTACCCCAGCTCGGAAGAGCTTTAAGCAATCATAGTTTCTGGGCAGTAAATGAAATTGCACATTCTTGCATGTTTCCTATGTGATGTCTGTAGGCATTGCATGTACATTTCTGAGGGCAGAACTTGGCCTGGCAGTATCCTTTGCCATGTGCCAGCACAAGGGAAAATGGATTTGTGCTGCAAAAGAAAGCACAAGGCTATCTCAGTTAACACAGAGTGGGAGTACCTCATGCGTACGCCGCTGAGCGTTGTGATTCGATGCTTTCACTGGGAGGATGGTAGTAATCTGCACAATTAACTTTTCTCTGAAAAATCGCTCTTCAGGCAAGATTTAAATATTTATGAGTGATCCATGGGAATATTTGGTTTGCAAAACCTTTGTTTCCCTGGGGAAGTGCGCTTCTGTCAGGACCTGCAATTTGCAGTGAAGCACTATGTGTGCAAGAAGGGAAGGTACAGTTCAACCACATGATTTATATTTGCAGGATTCTCAAAACTGTCTGCTTTACATACGCTCAGAATTTATCATCTTTTAATGGCTTCCTCACATAAAGCAGAAGTTTACAACTTACTCGTTAGGAGAAATGGGTGTATTTCCTTGATAAACCTGGAGGTGACATAGAGGAAATAGCGGGTTGGGGCCAACCCTGTGAGGTAGCCATCTATCCATCAGTGCGAGATTTGGTGTGGCCAGTAGGTCTAGGGAGGTGATTGTGCCCCTGTGCTTGGCATTGGTGAGGCCACACCTCGAGTACTGTGTCCAGTTCTGGGCTCCTCACCACAAGAAGGACATGGAGGTCCTGGAGCGGGTCCAGAGAAGGGCAACCAGGCTGGTGAAGGGGCTGGAGGGCAAATCCTATGAGGAGCGGCTGAGGGAGCTGGGGCTGTTTAGCTTAGAGAAGAGGAGGCTGAGAGGAGACCTTATCAACACCTACAACTATCTGAAGGGAGGTTGTAGAGAGGTGGGCCCTGGATGTGTTTAAAAAAAGGGTAGATCAGATACTTAGAGATATGGTTTAGCATATAGTATGGGAACGGTTGGACTCGATGATCTTAAAGGTCTTTTCCAACCTTGTAATTCTGTGATTCTGTGATCTGAAGGCCCCACAAAGTACCCATACTGAACTATGGGGTTCAGCTCCTCTTCCAAGCTAAATTCACAAGGGATATGAAGTTGTTACAATCGCTGACTGCAAATCCCAGACTGAAGTTAGAGTATATGATGCTTTTGCCAGCAATGACCTAGTCCTTTGTTTGGTTTCTGTGTTGTTACAGAGCCGTAGGCTCTCATTTAGGTGTGACGATGGTGATGCTGTTCCAGAGCACAGCTACTGCACTTGTTTTGCAGAGTTTAGTTATTCAAAGGTGGCTTTTCTTTTAAGGAGAAGAGATGATATTTTAACATGGGAGTTTTATATGCAGCACTAAACAAGCAGAAGCCCCAGAATTTGGCTGCACAAGGTGAATTCTCCTGCAAATTCTTTGGTGGCTTCTTTTGGGTCTGCGTCGGAAACTTAAGTCCTGGGAACCCCATCCTTCTCCTTGAGCTCAGCAGCCCTGAGCCCAGCATAGCAGGCATCTGCACTTCCTTTCCTCTCCACAACTCTGTGTTAAATATCAAGACAACAGCGGCGGGGAGAATGATGTTTCGATTAACATGAATTATTATATTCAACAGTTACGGTAAACTGTTATTTTAAGCAGAGTAGCTCAAAGCATGTCATGACAGAAAGAACAGGGAAATTTAAGTGCCCAGCAATAAAAACAGCTCTAGTGCCTAATCCTGAGTTGAAGCGAGCACTACGCTGTTGACAAAGCTAATTTCTGCTCAGTGTTACACCAGCCTAACTCCCTGACATATTTAAAGTCCCAGTTGTTTGTAAGGTTAAAATTAGAGATTTCTGTTTTTCTGAAGCCAGGGGGGAAATACAGTGACTGAGGTAAAAGCTGCAAGGCCCACAGGCTGCATTTCTGTTTGTGATTTTACTGTTCAGGCCCTGACATCCAGTCCTGATAGGAACAGCCTTGCCGGGGTGCTTGACAGCGTGTTTCAGAAGGTGGTTTTTAAGCAGAGACTGGAAAAAAAAAGGGAGGTAGTTGAGCTTCTGAGGACTGAAAACCAAGTCAGCCTGTCTGTTGCATGCGGCACTGTCCTCTTCCCCCAGGGAGAAAGCTCTTAGTGCGTTTCAGCTCCTGCGATGCCAGTGGTGCTATGTTTCAGGTTTCTTGCTGCACTGTAAATGATATTATGTTAAAGAAGTGCCTTTGGGTAGGCATACACAGGTGAAGAAAATGTATTTGATTAGAAACAGCTCATACTATTCATTGTGGAATGGTACGTGATTGCAGGCAGAGTAACTACAGTCAGCGCTGCTCTCAGACACTGTCCATGACCCGCCAGTTCGGTTGATTCTCCCTCCTTTTGCCCTGGGTAACGAGGTGTAAGCCTGTTTTGGCCCCATATTCATACACTAGTTGCAAGCCACCGAGCATAACAAATATATCCACTCTAAGGCAATTGTCAGGTGTGAAAATTTTTGGCCAGATCTTTGGTCAGGTCTTCCAGTAGCACGAGTCAGGTAAAGAGAGCCAGAGGTGATAGGAGGAAACCTGCTCTGACAGCAGCCAAAGAAATCCTGCCAGCTGATGGAGAATTGCACACTTCATTGTTTAGCACATTGATTATCTATAAATACAGTAAAGTGGAGAAGGAGTTCTTTAGGTTGGGCTGTTTATCTGTGCTGGAAGGGAAAACTGGGAAGTTGAAAACCATCTTGGGTAATGGGAAAAATATTTAATTGCATTATTTAACTCTTTATTAAGTTCACTGCAATTTGGATCGCTCCTGCTGACACTAGAAAACACCCTGAACTTGTATCAATTTTAACACATGCCTTAGACATCAACTGTGTTCTGCCCAAAGGATGGAGGAGATGATCTGAAACATCTTTCCATCCCTGAATTCCAGCTATGCACTGTAGTTTGCAATGAACCTGAAATAACAGAATTACAAAGGGAGCAACATTGCTATGGCAACAAAATATTTCTATTTTAAGTGATCTTGGTGTAAGAAAAGAAGCAACACTGTGACTTAAACAGAAACAGACTTTGCAAAATAAGAAATGAAATAATTACTTTAAAATTAAATCATAATTTGTCCCCATTTGTGATGGTGTATCTACCTGAGACTCCCTTCTCTCTGGTATTTTCTGAGCTTACAGAAACATAGAACAACATTGTACAGCTTTAGAAACTAAGACAGGAGTTAAACGAACCTCTCGCAGGAGGCAGAGCAGTCCCTTAACAAAGCTAGCTACAGAATGTGCACGACTGAGGATGCAAGGTCAAGATTACTCCTTGCTTGTGTTAGGCTCCAATCTGAGGAGCCTGAGTAAGGAGTCCTTACTGCCAGGAAATACCTCCACATTCAGCAGTGTACTGTACGCTTGCAGCACAGCTACGTCTTTGGCTGGAGTGCCAAGAGCATACTGTGAGGGCCTGCTTCTCCTCTAGTGTTTGGGGAGAGCAACAGTTCTGTTTTCCCAGTCATCTGTCTCAATCGGGAGCCTGGAAGATGAACCAGGACCAGAAGTTTTAGTTCAGTCGTTGACAAGAACTGTAAAACTGCATTCAAGTGCTAATTAATGCAGTTCACCTACCATCCTCCAAGCTGCAATGAGGATTTCTCTGAATTCCCATTACTGCAAGCAACAACGTCCCCTTTTCCTGCAGCCTTGTTGCACAATAATGCTTTGCCCAAAGGACAAAATTCAGAAATTTCCTCCGACAATGCAGAGCTTTCTAGTTGTGTAACAGAAGAAGGTAAAGCCCAACTCCTCTGCTCTCCCCAAGCCTTTTTTATAGCAGATGGCTTGGCTGCGGTGGTTGTTTTTGTTGGTTTTGGATTTTTGTGGACTTTGTTTCAAAGGACAAAGCGCTTTCCAAGAAAAATACATGGATAAAAATATTTTGTATTTCTAGGTAACGCTTTGTCTTCTGCACCGTCATCTCAGTGACTTTTGGGGTGTGACTCTGGCTGTTAAAGGCCAGCTGCCAAAACTCTGGAGAATGAGAGAAATCAGCAGCCTTCCAAAAATGCTCCTTTTATGATAACACACTAAAAAAGAAACATTTACACAGATAATTAAAGCAATTCATTATTTTCTGGAGAATGACCTTATGAAATTTTGATGTAGCTACTGGCTCCTGTTTATTAAACAACATCTTTTTAAGGAGCAGAGATAAAATATAAACTATATATCTAAAGAAAGGGGATACTACCTGCTTGACAAAGAAATAAGATCAAGCCTGCTTGTCCAAAATTAAGTCCCCAAAATCAAAGAATCACAGAATCACAGAAATGAGGAGTTGGAAGGGGCCTCGAAAGATCATCTAGTCCAACCCCACTGCCAGAGCAGGATCACCTAGACTAAATCACACAGGAACGCACCCAGGCAGGTTCTGAATGTCTCCAGAGAAGGAGACTCCACAACCTCTCTGGGCAGCCTGTGCCAGTGCTCTGTCACTTGCAGAGCTCTGCCCCAGAGCAGTTCATCTGAGCTGTGACTGTACTGAGATACCTTGCAAGGCAAGGTGATCATGAAGTACTGACTACTAGTACTGATTCACACAAGAAAGTCACCTACATCCCTGTGTCTGCTTTTATATGTGGCTGCTGTTAGGCTTCAGGGAATCTCAGCTGATGGGAAACACCAAGAAGGGACCTAGGGTATTCTGGGCTTTAAGAACTAGGAAGCCCAGACTGTGCAGAAAGTTAGAAAGCTGTGAAGATCCCAACTGCATGGCTTAGTAGTAGCCACTGTTATGCCACCACTCTTGTTCAAAAGCACATGCTGTGAAGAACTACAGCGCTCTGAAACCACCCCAGGCTCAGAGACTTCATGGGCAAGGTCCAACCCTCAGAAACAAGTCACTAGGGTGTGTGCAGAGGGATACTGTCTTGTCACTGAGAAGCTAGGGATGAGCTATACAAAGCCACGTTGCTTCCTGCACTGCCTGGGGAGGGGGTGGTGTCTGCTGCTGGTGGCCCCACTGCAAGAGATTACAGGAAAGTTTTGGGGATAGTGCACTTGGAGCCATCTTGAACGCATTATCTTTAGTAACCAAAGGTCTGTGGTGCTTTAGGCCTGGCTGGAGGCCAAATACCCACCAAAGCCAATCTATCAATCCCCTTTTCAGCCAAGAAGGGGAGAAAATATATATTGGGAAGCTTAGGAGTTGAGATAAGGACAGAGGGAATCACTCTGCAATTAGTGTCATGGGCAAAACAGACTCAACACGAAGTGAGGAAAAGAAAACTCTCATTTATTAAACTACATCTACACACCCAGTGAAACCAGAGTCAGGTAATGAGAAGTGTGGTCAGGTCTTAAAGCACTTTCTCCCGACCCCTCCCTTCTTAGCAGATTTCACTTTATTCACTATTTAACTCCCTTCTTCCATCACCCCCCCCCCGCCACAACATGGCGTGGGGAGGAGCAGGGAATGGGGAGTGGGGTTCTGGTCAATTCCTCACAAGCTGCTTTCCTTCCCAGATCTTAACACTTCTACTTCCCCCCACCCCTCCTTTCTTTTCAGAAGGGGAATGGGGAATGGGGGTTTTCGGTAAGTTCCTCCTGAGTTGTCTTCCGTCTTAGCTGGGTGGGTGCATTCTACACACACATCCCCTTCCCTTGCTGCACCATGGGGTCTCACCCACGCATGACAGTCCTCCACAAACTTCTCCAGCATGAGGCCTTTCTGTTGGTGAGTCATCTCCTCACCATGTGCCTCAGCACGGCCCCCTTCCATGGGGTGCTGACCTTTGGGCCCAGACTGCTCCAGCCTGGTCCCCCAGAGTCACAAGTTCCCCAGTAAACCTGCTGTGGATCAATCTCTTCACAGGCTGTAGATGGTCTCTGCTCCCCGTCTTTATCCATGGGCTGCGGGGGGACACCTGCTCCACCCCAGTCTTCTCCATGGGCTGCAGGGGAATCTCTCTCTCCAGCACCCGGCATACATCATTCTTCCCCTCCCTCCTTCTTTCCTGGCCTTGATATCTGTACGGCTTCTTACATCTTCTCACTCCCTTCTCTGGTGGCAAAATACAGCTGCTGGCAGGTTTTTTCTCCTAAATGTGGTTCCCAGAGGCACTGTGACCATCGCCGATTGGCTTGGCCTTGGTCAGCAGTGACTCTGGCCTTGAATCAGCCGAT
This sequence comes from Porphyrio hochstetteri, assembly GCA_020800305.1. Taxonomy (NCBI): domain Eukaryota; kingdom Metazoa; phylum Chordata; class Aves; order Gruiformes; family Rallidae; genus Porphyrio; species Porphyrio hochstetteri. The sequence goes on along the minus strand of CM036938.1, from coordinate 45,899,263 downwards.
GTTTACAGTCTGGGGCCTGCAGAGAGCTTCTAGCTGCTTCTTGCAGCAGCCATCTTTGCACCCCCCATTCTCTGCCAATACTTTGCTACGCAAAACTGTGACAAGGTCTGAAAAGATTTAGTAAGCAATGGATGTCATCTTTTCAGGTATACTCAACTCCTACAAAGGCTTCTGCGCTGCTCTTGAGGCAAGAAGCAGTTTGCTTTTCTATCTAGGCTAGGCTAGGGCTTGCAGCGTCCTGCAGAATCTTGTGAACTTAGCAGCAAACAGGATGATTCAAAGGCAGTTATTTTTGCCAAAAAAAGCAAGTGATAGCTTAATTGGCCAATCAATTCAGAATAGGCTCTGCAGTGAAATAAATGGCAATTTGATTATGTGCTGCTGCCACAAAACACAATTTGATTTGACTTAAGGAAAGTGATGGGTTTTTCTTTAATATTTGGTTACAGCCTTTCAATTGAGTGTAACCAGGGGAGAGCAGAATTCTGAAATATTGTGATTTCTCCATTTTAAACTTGAACATATTTAATACTTTTTAAAAGATTAAATGACTTTTAAAATTAAATTGAGTGATTCAAACTTGCAGAATAAGGCTTAATCTTTGGCTGTTCCATCTCTGTAGAATAAAGTGATCACTTCAGTGAATTTGGACTTTAAAAACATATATTTATTAAGCATCTTTGGTAAAACTATCTTCATTACCTCTCTTTAGTTATGTTTTGGGCTTATAGTTTGTTGTGGGTCTTTTTGCAGGAAAGACTTTTTATCTACCGCAGTAATTTTTTTTGCCTCAGAGCTGGTCATTCCTAGAAGAAGTAATTGTACTCACATTATGCCTCCTGTGGCAGATTCTCCTAAGCCAATATGTTATTTTGGACCAATCAAGATTTTTATACCAGAGCAGTTAATTTAATAGAATAATGGATTTTTAGAGTCTGAAGGGACTAATCTTTCCCTGATTGGGCCTCCTCTACCTATCCTAGAATTTCATTAGTAATCCCTGCATGAATCCCAGTGACCAATCTGATAGCCTTCTATGAAGACATAACCAGGTGGATAGATGATGGTAGGGCAGTGGATCAGGTTTACCTTGATTTCAGTAAAGCGTTTGACACCGTCTCCCACGGCATCCTCACATCTAAACTGAGGAAGTGTGGTGGTGAGGTGGATTGTGAACTGCTTGAAGGAAAGAATTCAGAGTTGTGGTCATTGGGACAGAGTCTACCTGGAGGTCTGTATCTAGCAGAGTCCCTCAGGGCTCGGTACTGGGACCAGTACTATTCAGTATGTTCATCAATGACCTGGATGAGAGAACTGAGTGCACCATCAGCACGTTTGCTGATAACAGAAAACTGGGAGAAGTGGCTGACACAACCAGAAGGCTGTGCTGCCATCAGTGAGAACTGGACAGGCTGGAGAGTTGGGCAGGGAGAAATTTAATGAAATACAACAAGGACAAGTGTAGAGTATTACAACTGGGGAAGAACCACCACATGTTCCAGTATAGGCTGGGGACTGATTTGTTGGACAGCAGCATAAGGGAAAGGGACTTGGGGTCCTGGTGGACAGCAGCATGACCATGAGCCAATAATGTGCCCCTGTGGCCAAGAAGGCTAATGGCATCCTGGGGTGTATTAGCAGGGGTATGGTTAGTAGGTTGAGAGAGGTTCTCCTTCCCCTCTACTCTGCCCTGGTGACACCACATCTGGAATATTGTGTCCAGTTCTGGGCCCCTCAGTTCAAGAAGGACGGAGAGCTACTTGCAAGAGTCCAGCACAGGGCCACGAAGATGATTAAGGAAGTGGAACATCTTCCTTATGAGCAAAGGCTGAGGGAACTGGGTTTCTTTAGCCTGGAGGAGACTGTGGGGTGACCTCATTAATGTTTATAAATATGTAAAGGGGAGCCAGGCTCTTCTCAGTGATGTCTAGTGACAGGACAAAAGACAATGGGTGCAAGCTGGAGTATAGGAGGTTCTGTGTAAATATAAGGAAAAACTTTTTCACTGTGAGTGTGCTGGAGCACTGGGACAGGCTGCCCAGAGAGGCTGTGGAGTCTCCTTCTCTGCAGACATTCAAAACCCACCTGGACGCGTTTCCGTATGACCTACTCTAGGTGATTCTGCTCTGGCAGGGGGGTTGGACTAGATGATCTTTCAAGGTCCCTTCCAACTCCTAATGTTCTCTGACTAATGGGTAGAGGTAGAATAAACTTCTAAGCAGACACCTGTTCTTGATAAAAAGAGATCCTGGTGCCAGGTTATCTATAATGCCTTTTACGTTCTTCAGAGTCGCTCTTTCCAAGAATACAGGCTTCAGTCATAAGTGCAAACCTATATTTTTAATCATTGGATACAAGTTCTTCATTTAACTTTATTTGATGGCCTTATTTGACTGCACCACTTACTATATCCTTCTGTGATATCTTCCCTGTTACTGGTAACTTCTCCAACCTCTGAAACGTAATGTACTTTATCTGCAGTGACTTCAGTTCTCCCAAACATCTATGAAATGATCCCTTCCAGACTATGCCACAATGATGAAAATACTGTTTAATAACCTCTGTAGAAGTCTTTTAACTGGAGACCTCAATTTTACCATGAGCAGTGATTCTTTCATTGAAGAGATGGTACGTAATGCATTGTGTTTGCATAAGATAGTATTTTGAGGAATGTCTAGCCTCACTGTATGTATCAGGCTGCCTTTATCAGTCAGACTTTTAATGTTCTGAAAAAAACTGCTTTCAAGTTTATTGGAATCATCTGTTTTCTCCCATTTTCTATATAATCATGTTGAACTCTGGTTTTATCTCAAGGGCCTGGAGTTACAGTCTGTAAGGGACTGAGTCTTTTTTCACATTTCTGTCTTCATGAAAGAAATACCATGGAAAAAGTGCATTTCAAAGAAATATCAGGCTGATTTAATTCAAGGGATTCTCCTCCTGGAGTCAATGGTGTTAGACAGTGATGAGCAGGGTCCAGCATATTAGCTCTACCCTGGGTTGACTGGCAGTGTTCAGAAATAATTATGTTTCTTTAAGATATATTTTGTATACTTGCACTGCAGAGAGATGAGGACTTGAAAAGCATAGAGGAACCCTAGATAAAAAGCATCTTACAGTAAAACATCTCCCACTGCAGATGCTTTCAAGCTGAAATACATCGCAGTGTATTTGTGCCACTCCCACTGATGATCATTTTTAAAGTACTTCTCATGGAAAAGCAATCTTTTGAAGACAAGCTGTGTTTGAGAGCAGCATTCTTGAGCTGAGGGGAATGGGTGAATAGCACAAAGAGACGAAGTTAAGACAATCAATGAATTTATGAATTATAAAAAGAGATGGACAGTGAAAAAGTTTATGTTAACATCCCTTAATATAAAAGATACATTTTTCTTATTTAATGTATCACCTAGAAGAAGCTAAATATGGTATCTGGCTCACATGCAGGCTCTCCTTTGAGCATTTAGTCTTAGAAGTGAAAAAAAAATTTTTTTCATTAGCCAATTATAGAGGATGGGTGAGACTATGAGTGGAAGAGCACTGTGTCTTCTGGTGTCTGTTTCAAAATTAATGTCCTGCCTTCCAACCCAATAGCTGATGACATGGAAGTACCTGTGTCCTGCTGATAGACTTCAGTTTTCTTTCTTTCTGGTAGCTGGTGTAGTGTTATGTTTGGGAGTTAGGATGAGAATCATCGTATTGATAACATGCTGATGTTTTTAGTAGCTGCCAAGCAGTCTTTTCAGTTGTTCATATTTCCCTGCCGATGAGAAGGCAAGGGGCACCCAAGAAGCTGGGAGGGGAAAAACAGCCGAGGCAGCTGACAATTGTTCTGTTTATAAGTGGGGGTGGGCTAAGCATCTGAATGGCAGCTGGGGGACTTCAACTGCAGCCAGGGGTCACATACAGGATGAGTGATGGAGAGGGATGACGTCTGTCTTCTCAAGTTTTTACACCACGTAACATCACTTCCCCATAAAAGGGGCTGTTTGGGGCGGGGCATTCCCAGAGTGGTAGAGCGGCTTTGGTGTCCATGGTGGGGCTTGTGCTGAAAAGGGGCTGTTGGGGGAGGGGGAGCCGCTTGGGTGGTCATTGTGGGGCTGGATGTCTCAGTGCCCAGGTCGGGGCTGGAACTCAGCACCTTAGGATTACAAGTCCTACACTCTACCACTACCCAGGACCTTCGAGCCCCAAGCTGGGTAACATCACTTCCCCATTGTCACAGTTTGGTATAGGTGGGTACTGCTAAAGAATGGGGGGCTGCAGAAAATGGCTGTTGCAAGAAGCAGCTAGAAGCTCTCTGCAGGCCCCACACTGCAAACATCAGCCGATTCAAGGCCAGAGTTGCTGCTGACCAGGTCTGAGCCAATCGGCAATGGTCACAGCGCCTCTGGAAATCACATTTAGGAGAAAAAAAATGCAAGCACCTGCATTTTGCCACCAGAGAAGGGAGTGACGTGATGTAAGGAGCTGTGCAGACACCAAGGCTGGTGAAGGGGGGCGGAGGCACCCCAGGTGCTGGAGAGAATGATGCCCCTGCAGCCCGTGGAAAAACCCATGGTGGAGCGGGTGTCCCTCTGCAGCCCATGGAACAGGCCGAGACCCCACCTGCAGCCCGTGGAGAGGCTCCACACTGGATGGAGCAGGTGGAGACAGACAGGAGATGCTGTGACCCGCACTGGAGCAAGCCCCTGCCAGCACTTGCAGCCCGTGGAGAGAGACAGAGGCACAGAGATGAGCAAGAGAGAGATTTGCGCCGGAACAGGTTTGCTGGGGGTGGGGCAGCTGGTGAAGAGCTAAAGCCCTGTGGGAAAGGCCTCTCATTGCAGAAGTTCGTGGAGGACTGTCTCCCGTGGGTGGGACCCCGTGGTGCAGCAGGAGAAGGGTGTGAGGAATGAATCCCGTCCCCACCTGCCCGCCACCGCCCCTCACCTCCCCGGCCAAGAAGGAAACGAACTTGCAAGGAACTGACCAAAGCCCCAGTTTTTCCAGTCCCTGCCCCTCCTTGTGCTACAATGGGGGGGGAAGAAGGGAGTGAAATCATGACTAGAGTGAAGTCTGCTAAGAAGGGAGAGAGGTGGAGGAGGAGGTAAAGGTGTTTTAAGATCCAGAGAAGGAAAGCAGCTTGTGAGGAACTGACCAAAACCTCAGTCCCTGCCCCTCCCTGCGTCACGATGGTGGGGGAAGAAGGGTGTCAAATCATGACTAAGCTGAACTCTGCTAAGAAGGGAGGGGTGGGAGGAAGGTGCTTTAAGATCTGGCCTCACTTCTGATTATCCGACTGGTGTCACTGGGTGTGTAGTGTAGTGTAGTAAGTGAGAGAGTTTTCTTTCCCTCACTTCGTGCTGAGTCTGTTTTGCCTATGACGTTGATTCTGGGATGATCTCTCCCTGGCCTTATCTTGATTCCTAAGCCTCTCAATATCTATTTTCTCCCTGTCCAACTAAAAAGGGGAGTGATAGACTGACTTTGGTGGGCAGCTGGCCTCCAGCCAGGGCTAAACCACCACAGCTGTAAGAGGGCTGTCTGGGGCGGGGCATTCCCAGAGTGGTAGAGCGGCTTTGGTGGTCATCATGGGGCTCTTTGTGAAAAGGGCCTCTTGGGGGCAGGAGAACAGCTTTGGTAGTCACTGTGGGGCTCTCCGATGCCCAGGTTGGGGCTGGAACTCAGGACTTTAGGATTATAAGTCCTATGCTCTACCACTATGACAGATGTTCAAGCTCCAAGCTGGGGAACAGACAGCTGGGTAACATCACTTCCCCATAAAAGGGGCTGTTTGGGGTTGGGGAGCGGCTTTGGTGGTCATTGTGGGGCTGGATGTCTCAGTGCCCAGGTAGGGGCACAAACTCACGACTTTTCTCTGTCTCGGAGCATATGGTGATAGACACACATCCTTCTTTATCTTGGATTCAAGTTCCTCTCTGTGTCCATCGTATTCTACAAAATCAAATTCAAAATATCTGTATGAAGCAAGTTAAGAACCTTCCATAAAAACCAGAGGGCATAGGAGGCTTATACTGGTTCATGAGAAGACAACAGACACCGTATAAAGAAATTTGATGAGAGTGAATAGGTTTCATAAAGAAGAAGGTTATTATAGTGACTACTACTACTGCTAGAAGAAAATGAAGAGGATACAGAACAAGTGTTGCACAGCACAATTGCTCACCACTTGAAGCTGGTGCTCAGCTAGTTGCTGAGCTGTGCTGCCTCCTGGGATATGACCATGACATCATATGATATGGAATACTCGTTTAGCCAGTTTGGGTATGTCCTGGCTGTGTCCCTTTCCAACTTCTTGGGTGTCCCCACCTTCTCATTGGCAAGGCAGGATAAGAAGCTCAACAGTCCTTCACTGCTCAGCAACAACTAAAACTATCAGTGTGTTATCAAAATGATCCTCATCCTAAATCCAAAACACAGTGCTACACCAGCTACCATAAAGAAATAAAATTAACTTAATCCTTGCCAAAACCAGGACAATGACAAGGAAATTTGTGGGAAATTCTCTTTGTGCGGTTTCAATGTTCAGCCGCCCAGAGATTTCTCAGATATCAGCAGAGGTTCCTCTGGGCTTGACCACTGCACTCAAAGGGGTTATTTCCTCCAGCACTACAAGTGAGGACCCATACTCATTATTATGCACTTCACAGTTAGGATACCTTTTACAACACTCACTACATTGTGAAAACTGCTTGAGAGACACTGTAATGTTCAGCAAAACCCCAGGTTCCTAAAGGTTATTCCCCTATACATAGATCTGAGTATTTCAACTCACTTAACAGAAACTCAAAATGTATCTAAGTCTAGTAAAATGTTATTTGCAAAGTGTCTTTGAAAATTACATCTTAGAATTTTTGTGGATTGAAGAAAGATACTTTGATTGTCTGGTGATCTGATAAACCTGTGGGACTGAATACAGGCTTTCCGGAGGTTCAGCTGCCATGTTCTGTTTGAAAAAGGCCATTGGAATATTTATCCAGTTCACATTTTTCTGCTTCCAGTATTTTCTCATTATCTGAAATTCTCAAATTGCTTAGCTCAAGTTCAGGAAAATAACCTATTTAACCAGTGCAATGCACATCATTTCATCATCTGATCCATCATCTGTCTTGTTAGCTGGCTCATCCTGGAAAAGTGATGCCTATGATAGCCTCTCTGGACTTTGTGCTTTATTTCAGACCTCTGATTTTGTCCTCTTTACAGCATATCATTAGAATTGCTCTCTCTTAGATGGCCCCAGATGATCAGACTCTTAAGACACAACCACATTTGACACTCGGGTCTAATTGCAGGATTACTGCAAGACAACCAGTTTGTCCCTGCAGGAAGCTGTGAACAAGGGGGAATATGGTAGGTCAAATACCTGTCTGTAAATAAGTATTTTATTTTAGCAGCAGGAAAAAAAAAAAGAAAAAAATCTAAAAGATTTTTAGAATTGCAAGAAGTCTGTCTTACTTAAGGAGTTGTTTGCCGAGTGCTTGAATAGGGGTTAAATTTTCAAGTACTCTCTCAAGTCTGGGATCATCTTAATGCACTGTTAGGCTCCCTGTTCTCCTTATGAACTTCGCCAAGCCTAACCGAAATTTCTTGTTCCTCTACGTGCTTGGACCCGTAACTAAACTTGTTGAGCTTAGCAGGGAGCTGCAATAAAAACATCAAATTGAACAGCTCTTGTACTGTGTCTGAAGTATCTGATAGGAAGTATGTATCTGGTTTCAATTCTCACTCTTCCTGGACACATTTCCTGACAATCCAGTTATTGAATTAAATCACTGTATGAATACATATGCATGGAGCAGACAGCTCAATAACCAATCCAACATATAATATTCCTAAATTACTTCAGGCAAGTCCAAATCTACTACATAGGCAATTTCCATCTCTGACATATTTTGTATAATGTGTGAGATCTTGAAAGAGCTAAAATGAAAAGGATTGTTTACCTTCTATTACAGTACACCATATGAAATCATCTTGATCTGCTCATTAAATGAAGATGATACATATTATATGGAATTGCCTTGAATTGCTCACTCATTGAGGATATCTGTCACAAACAAGAAAACACACACGCTACACACAGAGCTGTGGGAACTACCTCCTGGGATAAGTCCTCTCCAGGGAAGGGAGCAAATCTGGCATGTTACCATGTATGGAAAGATGTGTCATGCATCTCCAGCTCACAAAAACTGTGATATCACCAACCTCTATTAAGACTCAAGTGTGCTAGAAATCACAGTCAGGAAACTGGCTCTCAGACTGCTTGTTGAACTACGTTTTACCAAAAAAAATCTCACCAGGTTTTGTGCAGAATTTTGAGCTGGCAGGTGGAGTAAATTCTGGCATCATTCAATCAGCAGCACAATTCTCATATACCTTGGTGAAGCCAAGATACCACACAAGGAATTTTTTTCACCAGTGGACATCAGTGCTTACTAAATCACTTCTGGGAACACCTGTTTTGTCTCTTTTTACCCTAAGATGTTCTGTGTTTTCATAGAACATTAACCAACAGAAAACCTGTGGGATTAAGGGTTGGAGGAGCATCTATTGGAATAGTTCCCTGGATACTTAGGGCTCCAAATGTGAAAATTGTCCACTGAAGGAATTTTTGAAAATAATAATATTAACTTTTTTTTTTTTTTACTGTTCCTGCTGAATGACTGGTCACTCAGTAAATAAATAATAATAATTAAAAAGCATAACAGTTCAAAATATAAAGATAAGAACAAACTCAAAGGAACCCTTCACAAGAACAGGTAGCTAGAGCAATGTGTTGAGCCTCATCATAGCACGGATTGAAACACAACTTTAATGGGGCAGGAGGAATTACTACTCAGAGGTGGAAAATTATGAAGAATGAATGGAAGTAGGAAGTTTGAACACAGAGGTAGAGAGAGTAAGCTGAGCCAGTAAGAGTTACCTTGGCTGGCTAAACCCCTTAGCTCTATGACTCTTCATTTCATTGTGAATTAGGAAGACCTTGTGGTGCCTCAAGGAGGACAAGTTTGAGCCTTGGTAGTTCCCACAAAACCCCATAGCTCCTATGGTCACCTGTTACTGAAGCTCTGGGTGAGCTAAGGATTTCCTTTATAAAAATGAAAGTGACTTATCAGTAAAATAATGTGAACAAAGACACATAAAATAGAAAACTGTAGAGAACCTTACTGCTGTGGTGCATACCTTGGTTATGGCTGCCCATTTCCTCCTGCATCGCTGTGTTCATTCTTCTGTTTAAAATGCAGTTACTGTGCTATTGATTTCCTAGATATGTTTTTAAAAGCATTTAGGATTGGGCAATTAGTTACTGCTTAATGCAGAATGTCAAAACAGAGCTATCGATCCAACTAATTGATCAATTGATTCATTATTTCCTTCACATGCCTTGATGTGGACCTAGTCCAAAAGAATAAAGGAAAGTGAAAAACATTGGATGTTGCAGGCTCAAAACAGGGCAACAGAAAGAAGAAATACTGAAGAGTGCACACTGTGAAGTGCATTTATTGTAACTGGGCCAGAGCGTATGCCCTCAACTGTGTCATGAGAACTATTTTGATATGCTGTCATTTTGTTCATTGTGAAGTAAAACATGGAATAATAATTATTAAAATTAAGGAATCAGCTTTGAACCAGAAGCCCAGCACAGTGGACTTTATCTGGAACTGGGAAAAATTTTGGGAAAGTATACGTGACACAAAATAGGATATGAACAGAGGAACTGTTCTGGCCTTTTCTGAGATGAAGGGCCACTTCTTCAGCCACATGACTGGAAGAGCAGGGCTGGAGTAAGTGCCATCACTGAAACACAGTGATAGGGAAGCACCTCTGGAGGTTGTCTGGTCCACCCACCTGCTGAAGTGTGGTCAGATACAGTAGGTTGCTCAGAGTCATCTCCAGTCAGATTTGAGTATCTCCAAAGATGTACTCTACAACTTTTCCAGTCAACTTTTCCCCACCTTTTTGCTTGGATCCCCTTGTGCCAGCCCCCAGGAGAGATATGCAGAATGCTTACTGTTGCATTTCTCCCTCAGTATAAGCTATAGATATACAGTGAAAGCATCCTGGCACTTCTCCTCCAGGCTCAGAATCTACTCCTAGTCTTCTGCTGTGCCAGTGCAGTTAGGAGACATATCTACACTGGGGAAGCTTTTCATCCAGATGTCGCTGTCTGTCTCAGTCTCCCATTAAAACAAAACAAAACAAAACAAAACAGAAACAACACAGCACAAAACATCCAAAGAAACATCACAAAAGCACAAAAAAATTATTGTTTTGAAAAAGTATGCCACAGAGCTTCTCACCAGGTCACATTGCCTTCTGCACACGTTGAAAGATTAAGGAAATAACATCAACAGACATTGCTAGTCCCAAGGTCCTTTTTTCTGAAGATTTGTTGTCCCTAAAACATTAGAGATATGCAGCTGTTGTACTAGAAGGCCAACACCACCCCCCCGCCCTGCCCCCCCCCCCCTCAGAAATGATTAATTAAATAGTGATGGATGTAGCTCATGAACTGTAACACATTAATAACTATTACAACAAATTCTGACTAAAAATATTCTACAATCAGTTACAGAAAATATCTATCACAGGAGGCAGTTCAAAGAAGCTGAAACCACCGCAGCACATTTAAACAGCCAGAGAAAACAGGAGGTGCCAAAAACTGTTCTGTTAACTGCATGAAGTCACTGGATTAAAAATAAATACGAAGGGATGCTAAACACTGAGGTTAGCTGCATGGTAGTAAATTAGACCTAGGAGAATGAATTCATTTTTCACTTTACCAGTGGAAAATTGATGTGGCCACTGGTGTTTGCCCAATGCAAATACTTTTAAGATGGGTATAAATACAGCACATATTTGAGAAAGGCTAAACAAATATAGATAATTTAAAAATACTCCAGGCAAGGAAACTTCTGAAATTACAGAATCACAGAATCACAGAATCACAAATTCAACCTAGAGAACTTCAGGAGTAGCCAAAGTATTTTCTGAACCATTTTTTATTGTCTTCAAGAACTTGTGAAGGTTAGAGAAAATCTCAAAGGGTGTGAGAAGGTCAAATGCAGTACCTACTACTAATAAAAGCACAACAGTATGACTGAGGGAAGTACAGACTCATCAGGATAACTTTAATACCTTGAAAATGCTACAACAGATGATGGCATAAGGAGTTCATCAGCCAAGAATATTTCACATGGCACCAGCCTGGTTGTGTCTGTGAAGAGATAACTAGCCAAGTGAATAGAGAAAAGCAGCAGGCGTGACATATATTGTTATTATTAAGGCTTTTACATGGTGTTGGGCTGATGTGCTCTTCAGTAAAGGAAAATTCAGTATAGAAGAGATTGCCATAGTGCACACAGCTGGTTGGACTATAATGCAGTGGCAGCTTATTCTAGGGGAGCATATAGGTATCGCTGCAGATCTTCCTTCATTCAACTCTTACATCGATGACTTGGTCTAAAGAATGCGCTTGGAATTCAGGGGTAATGCTGAGCCAGGAGGGATGAACTATATTGAAGAATCAAGGATCAAAATTCTTAATAAACTGAAGCAGTGGTCTGAAATGAAAGATTAAAATCAACAGATTCAAGTGTGAAGCATTTTGATGAGGAAGCAGGAAGCACAGAAATTAAGAGACTAGCTAGCAAGCTGCAATAATGCAGGAAAGGGATTGTGAGTTACAGCTGATGTAAAACTCAACCTGAGTCAGCAATCTGATGTTGCTGGGGAAAAAATAAGGGAAGTCTCATTTTGTAATATACTGGCAGAATGACATGTGTAAGATACTACAGGAAATTATTCTTTTCTGTCCATCATCTGGCGGGTCTTGGTGAGATAAACACACTTTATTTAAGGCAATATTCTTTAGGAAATTCATAGGAAGGACTGAAGAGTAGCTAGAAGAGACAAATAAGAAAATGAAGAGGTCTACAGAACATCACCATACAAAACCAGAAAAAACTCTTTTCCCTTAGGTTGAGAAAGTGTAAATGAAGAAGTGAACGTGGTAATAGTGTTCCAAAACACGAATTGTTGCTTAAAAGGGTTTATGCACTACCCAATGGCTTTGAAACAAAGATGATTCTGCTTCTTTGAAGCAATGTTTCAGGGAAACAATTCTAACTGTAAGGGATAGAGAGGGAACGGACAACATCCAGGCAGCTTGGGTTGCCTTACTAGAAGAAACTAAGAGCCATACTGCTGTCAGTGATAGACCAGGGCATAGCATTGGGAAAGGAGACTCCAAGAATTTTCTCCTCTATTTCCCAGGGGTTGCTGTGGACTTTTTTCTTTGAAAAGGGATGACTGAGCTGTACCCCTTTTTATAAGCAGAAATGGTATTCATATGAAATATATCTACACGTTTGCTATGCTGGGATAAAGAACAAAGCCTCAGTGGCCACACTGTGAATTCAAGAAAATGCAAAAACCTTCCCTGTCATACCATATCCGACCATCCCCCAGGGAACTCAGTGCATCCCTGCTACACTTCTACTGACAACAGCCAGCCCTTCAGCAGCTTCCTGGGGATGTGGTAAGCAGCCACATGCTGTGTATTGAGCAGAGCAAGGTCTGGCATCAATAATGCTCCCTTTTTGCAAGGTCTCTCCCTGCTATGCCCATCCTACTGGTTGTGTTCCTGCCAGAGCAGTGTTACAAGGTCTTTAGATAAAAATCAGCAAACAGGATATCACTTTGATACTTCCATTGAACTTCTGTTTTATCACCCGCCATATCAACGCGGCTCAATGGCCGAATCAGCAGCAGCAGCCGTTCTGAAGAAGCCTGATATATGTCCCTCCCAGTGCTGAGAGTGGAGATTTTACTGAGCAATTTAGCTACAGCTGCAGATTTTCCAGTTGAATGCTGCAGCAGATGGAAGAAGCCTGTGTGCTCCGAAAACGCGGTGGTTTTTCAATACTAGGTGATTGCATGGCAAGCTGGGCATTTCACCCACAACATGCTTTTCTCTGTGCACTTGTATGGTGCACTTATGTAGTTAATTGCACACCTGCTTGTACCATACAAGAGAGGAAACACAAAATATATTTAGACTCGTTTTAACTTAATAAGTTGTTTTATTGAAACGGCTCACAACGTTTTCTTTGATTTTCAAGATGTTTGGAGGAACAGCTTTTTGCATGGGAGAAATATTTGAAGATTTTCTTCTCCATGTTTCGAGGTTCAGATGTGGAAATATTAGGAAGGCAAGATGAAAAAGCACGCTGGAATGATGGATCTCAGACAGAATGAAAATGAACAATGGTCTCCAGTTACACTTTCATCTCCTTGTATATAGACAGTTATGATATTAAGAATCATTCACCACTCATCATGTTTCTCCAGCAATAAAATGAAGATGACTGTGATCATTTTTGCCATTTCCTCCTGCTGTACACAAAAGATACATGCTAATACTGCTACCAATGGAAAAATAACCCATTTAGCTGAGTGCTGTTTAAGAGATTGTATTCACAACTTCTTTCATTTCACACAAATTAACCCAGTAATGATTCTTGGTGGCTGATCATGTATCTGCCATGTTCTGCCCTGTTCTAGAGAGATTTGCAGACATCCTTCAAACTATTTTGTCAGTTATTTTCACTTCCTGTACCTTGAACTGATGGAGACAGTAGGTAAATACCATGATATTTAACACTGAGACTGAATTATTGAAAATGTTAAACTGAGGAAAACCCTCTTAGTTCATGAGAAACCACAAATCCCAAAGGTCTGATACTAGCCAAGGTAATTATACCAACCAGTCTACAACAAGCTTGCTGTCTTCATAGAAGCTACTTTCAGATTTTAGTAGCAGAACAGGGGAGCCTCTGCTGCTGACACCAGCTTGTAGTGCTGTGGTTCAGTGCAGCTTGGTAAGACCCCACAGAACAGAAGGGGTTTAAATGCAAAAGGCCCTTTGTTCTATCTCAGATCTCCTAGAAGCAGCAATAAAATTTTATTTCAAATGATGAACCAAACAGAAACCAAAACAACCAAAGCAACAGACCTGCAGAAAACCGACATCGGTACCTAACCTGTCCCTGAGAACATAATTGGCAGGAACTCCTACATCAGCTTCTGTCTATGGGGATGCACTTCCTCCCAGTTCCCCTGAGCTGTGCTACTTCCAGCCACCAGCCCACATGGGACTCCCAGCAGATAGAGCCTTTGAGGTCGGCACAAGACGTCAGTCTTTGGCAGGACTCTTACCACTGGAGTCTTCTCCAGCACCTCAACAAGATGTGATGTTTCCTTGACTCTGGAGGATGGCCACTCTCATTCCTCAAAGGGATGGTGGCCTGTCTCATGGGGACGAAGGTTTTCAGTAACTTGATGGATTTAAACCACCCACTTTTTCATTGGCATTCTATGTCAAATGAGCTCCTTCATAGTTAAAAAAAAAGAGAACTTTAGTAGAGGAGCACCAAGATAAAAATCAGCGTTTTTGTGAAGCAAATAATGATGGCACAGTATTTGGGTCTTTCTTGGGTCTCCATGACAATTGTCAGCTCATATTTGTTTTGGGACTAGTTCAAGGAAGTAATTCACAGCCTTTCTAATGGCTGCCAGCTTGTACTGCAGTGAGGGGAGTCACCTCTGCCACTCTCCTTACTGTCTGTAGGAAACTGACCTGATCACAGTAGGAATATAAATTCCTCTACACCGACTTAGCCTGGGTCTTTTCTGTTTGTTTGATATTCCACAGCTCAAACGGTAAGCTCTATTTCAGGATATTAAATGAAGCAAACAATGCAATTTCAATCACCCAGTCACCTCTGAGCATACCACATTACTTAATAACAAAGAAGATGGGATTAGAGCAGTGAATTTATGTAACTGCAATAAGGTATAATAATATCTGAGGAAACAGGGTAAGGGGGAATTTAATTCAGATATAATATATTAATAGGGACTAGGGATTCATAATATTGAGCCAGCTCACTCTGAAGAGATTCAAACATCAGTGATACAATTGAAGCCTACTTTATTAACTTCTGGCTGAAATTTGCATGTCCTCCAGAAGGGTGAGGGTTGAAACTTTTCAGTGCTTGTGGCAGGAGAACTGGGAATGAGATTTGGAGCAGCTGGGAAAGCATTGCTTTTGTATTAGACTCGGTCTCTGGGATGTGCCTCTGCTTTGGTTCAGATCTCTGCAACAAACACCTGGAGGTAAGGGGTCTGCAGCGTGAGTCCCCTGAGTTGCTCTGGGATGCTCTCCTCCAATAAGGTCTCCACACATGTGTGTTTATCTTCCACTGCCAACAGGCAGGTGCTGGCCCACAGGCAAGGAATGACCACCACGAGTCCCGGGCGGTGGTACATATGGCAGCCTATTTAGACACACTAATGAAATGATCCTGTGCTGAGTCTTTAAAAATGGCACATATATAAAAACTAGATTATCATGGCTCCCTTTTTGGGCATAAGCAAGACCAAACTAAACCAGTGGCACAGAAAAGTCCCATCAGTGCCCAGATGTGTACGCTGAAGGCTTCTGCAGTGGGCAGGGAATTGAGGCAAATTCAAAGGGCTTGGGGAAATATTGTTTGTGCAGTTGTGGAAATGCCAATGAAGCCAATGGCATGAGGTTCAACAAGAGCAAATGCCGAGTCCTGCACTTTGGCCACAACAACCCCAGGCAGCGCTATAGGCTTGGGGCAGAGTGGCTGGAGGACTGTGTGGAGGAAATGGACCTGGGGGTACTGATTGATGCACGGCTGAACATGAGCCGACAGTGTGCGCGGGTGGCCAAGAAGGCCAACGGCATCCTGGCTTGCATCAAAAATAGTGTTACTAGTAGGAGCAGGGAGGTAATTGTCCCCCTGTACTCAGCACTTGTGAGGCCGCATCTCGAGTACTGTGTTCAGTTTTGGGCCCCTCACTACAGGAAAGACATTGAGGCTCTGGAACGCGTTCAGAGGAGGGCTACTAAGCTGGTGAGGGGTCTGGAACACAGGCCTTACGAGGAGCGTCTGAGGAAGCTGGGATTGTTCAGCCTGGAGAAGAGGAGGCTTAGGGGAGACCTTATAGCTCTCTATAACTTCCTGAAGGGAGGTTGTAGTGAGCTGGGGGTCGGCCTCTTCTCCCGTGTAGGCAGTGACAGAACTAGAGGGATTCAGGTTCGACATTAGGAAGCACTACTTCTCAGAAAGGGTAGTCAGGCACTGGAATGCACTGCCCAGGGAGGTGGTGGAGTCACCAACCCTGGGGGTGTTCAAGGAAAGACTGGATGTTGTATTGAGGGATATGGTTTAGTGGGAGCTAGTAGTAATAGGTGAATGGTTGGACTGGATGATCTTCTAGGTCTTTTCCAACCTTGATAATTCTGTGATTCTGTGATTCTGTGAAAGCCTGAGCCAGCAGCTCCTCTCCTCTCCCCTCATCCCTGAGCTGCAGTCTCTGCTCCCCGCGTGCCCTCACAGTCCCCGTAAGCCTGCGTAAGAGCCTGTAAGACTGCGGCAAGCCCTTCATGTGGAGCTGCTTCCAGCAAAACTTGACAAGAGATGCATTTTTAAAGACACCCCTCAATTTCAGAGCTATATATAGTGCACCAGCTTGTGTGCAGAGAGCAGGCTGGAAGGGAGGAAAAGCAGACAAACAGCAAGGAAGTAGAAGGAAGGGAACTTGAAAGACATTATGGAGTGTTGGGATTTTTTTTTTTTGAGTGAAAATTTATGTATGGGCACAATCTATCTGTTTGCATATTTAGGTATAAATGCACACACACACACACACACATATCACACATAGTTTCCTAATAGAACTTAGACTTTTAAAAATCAGGAACAAACCCCTAACACTTCTCCCCTAAAACAGCCAGCAGGCTACGTTTATCTGGACTGAAAGAAAAAAGAAAAGAAATCTGAATTTTTCATAAGGCAATATTTTAATTTCTTATCTAGTTTAGTAGGAACCGCATTTATTGGGATACTAAAAATGGACAGGTCTTCTTGCACTTCAAGATAATTTTGTAGATAGAGTAATTTCCATATTCAAGAAATTAACTGTGCATGGAAATGTCTACGTATGCTTCTGTGTGACACACTATACTAGGTAAAAGATATGTAAGTTATTTAAGTTTCTTCTGTCTAGCTGTGTAGAATAATTTGCTAGATATCTGAAACTGAATGGAAGTTTCACTGCTGACTCCTACAAAATCAGAATTTTATCCAGTGATTTGTTGTTGTTTTTCTTGTTTTAATTGGTTTTAGGCATTGTACTAGGCCTATTTTTTTATTAAAAGCAAGGACAAAAATCTTTTGAGATTTACCAGAACTCTACAGCATTCCAAACAAATTTTATATATTGTAGGTATTGTCTGTCAAATAATGAAGAGATATTTTCTTCTGTAAAACTTAACATGTATATAAGTTTGTCCTAGTTTTGGCTAGGATGGAGTTAATTGCTTTTCTAATAGCGGATGGAATGCCATGTTTGGGAGTCAGGATGAGAGCAGTGCTGATAGCACCCTGATGTTTCTAGTTGTTGCCCAGCAATCAAGGACTTTTCAGGTGTTCATATTTCCCTACTAACAAGAAGGGAGGGGACACAGCCTGGACAGGTGACCTGAATTGGCCAAAGGGGGTATTCCATGCCAATTACATCATGCTCAGCATAAAAGGGGGGCTTGTAGGGGGAGGAGCAGGTGGCTTCAGGATGTGTAGTTTTGGGGATGGTCTGGTTTTTTGGGATAGCTCTGGGCTGCATGGCCTGAGCTGTGCATTTCAGTGAGAAACTGCATCCTGTATCATCAGTTTCATGTATTTTACTATAAAGTCCTGGTTTTATTGTTATATCTACCTTTCTGCTACTCCAGTTGTCATGATCCACAACCTGGAAAAGACTTAGTGTGTCAGAGGTTAAACCCCCGTGTGTTCCAGCCGAACCTCAGGTCGCCCTGGGGGCGGCTGGGCTTAACCCCCGAGTGACGCCCAGTCACTGGGTGTTTTACCGCGCTCAGTTCTTCGCAGTTCTCGGGGAACAGAATTAAGACTCGAAACGGAGTCAAGGTTAAAGTTGCTTTGTTTGGCCCCCAACGAACGTGCAGGGGAAGGGGGGAAGAAAGAGAAAAGGGTGGAAAAGAGATAGGGAGAGAGAGAGTGGAAAGGAGGAAGAGAGAGAGGGGGGGGGGGGGGGGCGGGGGCGGCGCGGCTATATCTACCACCATGAGGCTATGGCGTTCCGTCCGACGGCAGAGTATCCTTCAGTGTCCCCGGGTCTGATGGAGGGGGGGGACATCCCTTGATGTCTCCGTGTCTTCCTTGGTTGTCTCTCAATGTGTTCATTCTACGTTCCTTCCCCCTGTTTTTCCATGGCAGCATGCTCCCTTTTTTTAGTCATCCTTGGCATAGCCACAGGCTTCCACCTGGCTTGTGGGAATGCTTCAGGGCTTCAGGATGAGGGAATGTCCGATGTGGGAACAGAATGGCTCCCGATGTCTCTCCTGATAGTGGAATGCTCTTCTGATGTGTGAATGGCTCCTGATGTCTCTCCTGATATCTTTTGGGTGGATATGTGGAAGGAATGCTCTCCTGATGTCTTCAGGGTGGCTCGTTGAATAGTCATTAGGTCCTTGGCACAAGCCACTTCAAGCCTGACCGGTGGTGATGTGGTGTGGTAGGAATGAGATTTGGTTAGGTAAGGGGAAAAAGAGGGGGTGCGGTTCTGTTGGCAATTGTTAAGGCATATTTCCAGTACCTTACAGCAGTAAACTATCCTTATCCCAACCCTTGAGGTTTTGGTTCCTTGGTTTTGTTTTTTTCCCCCTTTTCCTTCCTTTTCCCCTTCCCTCAACTTCTCCCCTGACCCCACACACCTTTTAAAGAACAAGTGGCTGTGTGGTGCTCGGCTCTCAGCTGGGGCAAAACCACAACAAAGTAACACACTGTAGGTGTGATTATAGGGCATTTGACCAGCAACTTTCCCATAACTTCACTTCCTTTTCAGAAAATATGGCAAATTTATTTAAATTATCTTATTTTGTATTATTCTTCTTTATATATACTTTAGTCATGTTTATTCTGCTCATCTTTGATAGCACAATGACAGATTGTGGGTGAACATTTAATAATAGCATAAAATTATATTTCTTTCTCTTTGTTTCACAAGCAAGATGTATTTCAGCTTGGACATTTATTTGGAGAATATGGTATTTAATCATTTCAATCAGCTCCTTGAAGTCTACCTCAACAGGGGGCGGTGGGTTCACAGTGAAGAACAGGTTCAATACTGAAGAACTTTTGTTTTCTTCTTCTCTCATTCTCAGTTACTTGAAGACTGCAAGATGCCCTTGGAAGGTACCACGGGCTGGCTGAAAGATGGCAGGCAAGAAGAAATGGATGCCAGTCGGTGTTGGTAAAGTAGCGAGGCAGCACAGAACATAGGGTAACTGCTATATCAATGGGTTTTGTCTATACCTGTACCTGTGTATGTAGCATAGGCACACTGGGCACATAAAGGAAGTAGAGGTAAAATATATGTGAAATAACTGCAGGTACAGAGAATGAGCATCCACACTGAGGAAGAAAGTGGATGTTTGAAATTCTGATGAAAAGCCTATGCGTTATATTCACAGGAAACCAATTCAATTTTGCTTCAATGCCACTTGCTCCTCTTTCTCTTCCTCTCTGCTCAAACTGTGAGGTCATCTGTGATTTCAACTTATTTACTCAGATGTCACCCTATACAAGTAACACTGAATGAAAAGAAAGTACCACTTCCCCATCTCCCTTTGGGAAGACTAATTATTTAGACTAATATCCTCTTGAGGAGCCTTATGAAGATACCAACAGGGAACACTATAGTCCTTTGTTCTTGAGGAACCTATAGCTACATGGTTGTTTTGAAATAAAAGCCATTCCTCTAGGACAAAAAAAAAAATTCTGTCAAATAAAGCTGATGGATTACCTATGCAGCAGGAAACCTCAGCAGAAAGGGACACATTCCACATGCTGCCATTTAGAAAATACATAAATTTAATCAGAAAACAAACAGCCCCTGAAAGCCTCAATAGATCAGCTCCCTGAATCAGCCTTGCCTCACTGCTTGAAAAAGTCACCTACCATTTCAGAGAAGTTGTGATATTTCCCCTTTCAACCCCAAGTCCAACAACCCATCACATCAGGGCAAGCTGCTGTTTTGGATGCACAGTTTTCCAGACAAAATATCAGCTATCACATTTGTCAGTAATGTCCTGTGCTGCTTTTAGGGAGATGCTGACCTAAAACCATATCACCTCCTACTCATCTGAAGTAAACTTACATATCTGACTACCACTAAGACTTTAGGCAGATGTGATGCTCAGACATTTGTAAGAATGTGATATTTTCTGGTAATCTTTGTTAAAAAATATCTGTGAGATGCAGCTGTGTTTTAGTGCCAGTTAAGTGATTTGTGTTAGCATCAGTCCTGAGAAAGGTAGGACATACAACAGAAAATACTGCTGTTGTCTGCATGTCCCTATCCCCAACCAGAGCAGACCAGAACAGTACTAAAACCTGCTTTGGAACAGATGCCATTTATAGAAGCCCCAGCACTGTGTTTTGCAGAAAACCTTTCTTTTTTTTTCCCTACTTTTTTTCTTAAACGGACATAATGAAATTAACAAAATCTGTGTGGGAGCTTGCATTTCAGCCAGGACCCTCAGGCACTGCTAGTCTTGTCTCTCTGCTTACGCAGGAGACAGATGTGTTCCCCTTGTCTCTAAACTCTTGTCCTAGAAAATGCAAATGAGGCCCCAAATCAGGTGTCCAGGCCCATCTGCTTGGTTTTCGTACAATCACAGAATATCCTGAGTTGGAAGGGACCCATAAGGATCATCAACTCCTGGCTTCACACAGGGCCAGCCAAGTCAGAGCATGGAACTGAGTGCATCTTCCAGATGCTTCTGGAACTTGATCAAGCTCAGTGCTCTGACTGCTTCCCTGGGGAGCCTGTTCCAGTACCCAACCACCCTCTCAGTAAAGAACCTCTTCCTAATACCCAGCCTAAACCTCCCCTGTCACAGCTTCATGCTGTGCCCTCAGGTTCTATCTCTGGTCACCAAAGAGAGGAGATCGGTGCCTGCCCCTTTGCTCCCCCTCATCAGGAAGCCACAGACCATGATGAGGTCTCCCCTCAGCCCCCTCATCTCCAGGCTGAACAAGCCAAGGGTCTTCAGCCTCTCGTCGTAAGATTTCCCCTCTGGACCCTTCCCCATCCTCACTGCCCTCCTGTGGACACTCTCCAGTATTTTCATGTCTCTCTTGTCCTGTGGCACCCAAAACTGCACAGAGTACCTGAGGTGAGGCCACCCCAGCACAGTGTAGAGCTATGTCATGCTTGATGCACCCCAGGATACAGCTGGCCCTCCTGGCTGCCTGGGCACACTGCTGGCTCATGTCTAATTTGCTGTTTAACCAGGATCCCCAAATCCCTCTCAGCATGGCTGGCCTCCAGCATCTGATCCCCCAGGCTGGATGTGCAGCCAGGGTTGCCCCTTCCCAGGGGCAGAACCCAGCACTTGCCCTCGTTAAACTCCATGCAGCAGGTGACTGCCCAGCTCTCTGGTCTGTCCAGGTCTCTCTGCAAGGCTTCTCCACCCTCAGTGGAGTCAACAGCAATTCCCAATTTGGTGTCATCTGCAGATTTACTTAAGACACCCTCTAGTCCTGCATCCAGGTCATTTATGAAACTGTTAAAAAGAACTGGCCTTAAAACAGAGCCCTGGGGAACCCCAGTAGTGACTGGCCACCAGCCAGATGTAACCCCATTTACTGTCACCCTCTGGGCCCGACCCACCAGCCAGTTGCCCACCCAACACATTATGGCTTTGTCTAGTTGTGTGCTGGACCTTTTGTCCAGCAAGATGCTGTGAGACACAGTATCAAAAGCCTTGCTGAAACCCAAACCAGTAACATCAAGTGGGTTCCCTTGTCATAGAAGGAAATCAGATTGGATAGACAGGACCTTCCTCTCCTGAACCTGTGTGGGCTCTGACCAATGACTGCATTGTCCTTTAGGTGCATTTCAGTAACTCCCAGTATGATTTTCTCCATAGGTTTACCAGGCTCTGAGGTGAGACTCAAAGACCTGTAATTACCAGGGTCTTCTTTCCTACTCTTCTTGAAAATTGGGACAATGTTTGCCAGCTTCCAGTCACGTGGGACCTCTACAGATTCCCAAGACCCATGAAAAATAATTGAGAGAGGCCTTGCAATGACATCAGCCAGGTCCCTGGGTGCCCTGGGATGAATCCCGTCCGGCCTGTGGGCTTATATGGAACCAGGTGGAGCAGCAAATTGCCCACAAGTTCAGGGTTCACTGGGAGTTTGTCATTACCAGAGTCACAGCGCTCCAGCCTGAGGCATGTGGAGTCCCAGAGCCCATCAGCTGTGTTGAAGACAGAGGCAAAGAAGGTGTTACGTGTCTCTCTGCTTTGTCTATGTCCCTGTTGGTAATGTGACCATTCTCATCAATTAACGGGCCAATGTTCTCTCTGGTCCTCCTCTTGTTAATGTATTTGAAAAAACCCTTTTTATTGTCTGCCCTAGTATTGGCCAGCCTCAGCTCTAACTGAGCTTTGGCTACAGAAATTTTCTCCCTACAAAGGCAAACAGTGTCTGTGCAATCCTCCCATGTTGCTTGACCTTGCTTCTGCTGGCTGTATGCTTTCTTTTTCCACCTAAGGTCTAGAAGAAGGTCCAAGGTCCTACCCTGCCTGTGTGATTTCTGACATTTTGGAATTGCCTCTTCCTGTGCTTTTAGAAGGTGGTACTTAAAAAGTGACCAGCATTGATGGACCCCGATGTCTTCAAAAGCAGTTTCCCAGTGGAGCTCTGAATATTGCTTTGCTAAATTAAACTTTTAGTCCCTAGACAGAAATGTTCTGTCAAAAAACCAGCAGCGTGTCTGAGTGCAGGAGGTGGGGGGAGCAGCTGGGGCAAGGCCAAGGGATGAAGACTGTCCTGGAACCACATTTATTCCCACAGGCAGTGTTGCTAGCTCTGAGCCTGCACAGGAGAAGGGTTGGCAGAGGGAGACCCCCACCAAATCACAGCCCTTGCTCAGCAGGAGAAGCAAAAAGCAAATTATTTGTGAGGCAGATAGTGAAGGCCAGTTTGGGATTTAACTGAACTGTTCAACCACTGAACCATCTTCTCTGGGTCTTCAAATCTCCTGCTGAGCTTATCATGTTCATGCTGGTGACTAGGGCCAATGTCTGTCCTCTCTGGTCAAAACCAGTGTGTGGGAGAGCTTCTGCAATGGCCTTTGTTCTGCCTCTATAGCATGAGTTATCATATTCACTCAATCAACAAGACACTTGTAAATTGTGAGGGCACAGCTATTAAATTACAAGGACTGTGATGCCCCAATTAGGAGAATTTCTTGCTTTTCCTGGACCTCTGCCACACTGGTGTTAATTCCATAACTCTCCATGCCATTACAGACATCTGAGTTGCTACTGCATTATTCTGTTAGGACCATGGGAAGTTAACCCATGCCAACAAAAAACACAAGTTAATTTTCTTGTTTCAGAATTGACTCTTCTCCTGCTTGCTCAACATTGCTCTCTTCTAATAAAGGGAGAATACAAGGAAAAATGGAGCCAGACTTCTTGAAAATGCATGAGGAGGTAGCAGAGGCAAAAGACTCAAAGTGGACAATGGGATATTTTGATTTGGTATAAGGAAGAACTTTTTCACCATACAGCTATCCAGGACCAGGTTCCCAGAGGGGCTGTGGAGTCTCCATCCTAAAGTAAAAACTCAGCTGGACATGGCCATGAGTGGACCTGTTTCAAGGTGGATGGTTGGACTGGATGGCCTCCACAAGTCCTGTTCAAACTAAATTATTCTACAGTTCTATCATACCATCTTTTTTCCCAAGTTTCTTTGGCAGTCTGTAAACACTTCAACATGGATTTCAGACATGAGTTTCAGAAGATTTAGCTGTTAAACTATGGTAAAGAATGTGCACAGATAGTATCATTCCCTTCTTAAAGGCGATTTATTTCCGTTTAACTTTACTTCATCACGAAAAGATCCATGTTGAAATTAAATGAACTGTCTTTGAGCTGAAATGCATATACACACAAGGATTTGTAGTGGTTTAGTCTTATATATACACAGACTTCCAGACACACATCCTGACTGAACTCACAGCCACCACTATTTTGTTGCATAATAATGAAAAAGCCTTGATATCCCCTGTACTCATTCTAGGGTGTCCTGTAGGTTTTGTAGCTTTTAATCTTCCAGTGTTTTTACAGGGAAGTGTTTTATGGCCTTGTCATTCGAACTTTACAGGGATGACCCTAGCTGTAGCTACAGAAAACAGCCAAGTATCCCACATTTGTAGGGTGAATTGTATTTGCAGATCTGGTGTCTTCCAGGTCCAGGTTCCTATTCTGAAATAAAAACGGCATCTGTTTTCAATAGTGCTTATAACTGTTACAAACCACAAACAAATAACAGATTGACCTAAAATGAATCAACACTGGACATTTTCAGTCCACAGTGTGACCACATTTTTATGGTCTATTGTAAAGCTGTTACTTTCTGGGTATGTTGGTGGTAGAACCTCTGGCTTAATTACTGCAATGGGGCAAAATGCACTTTTTTAAAAGCCTCAGGTGAAACTCTGTGCCATACAAGGAAGGTGGAGAAAGCTAGGGAAATAAAAGAAGACCTTTCAAAAACATGAAAATCTGGAGTTCTCCTTTCATGCCTCAGAATAGTAACACTAAGATGTATTACAGCTGAAAATAAGTATAAGACAACATAGAAAGAGATAGGTGTCACTCAATTGCATGTTACAGCAGCAACATGAAAATGCAAATGGTTCTAATTATTATAATTATGTGATTACTCATACACTGAAAGTTTTATTGACTTATAACACTAATATAACACTCTGCAACATGGAAAATTCATTGCTTTAATAGCACGTATAAATTGTTGCACTGAACTGATATTTGAGAAACTGTGGTAATCAAGACAATTTTCAGAAGAATTCATTGACATTTGGGGTGACACCCTTGTTCAGATAATGGGACATCTTAGAAAACTGAAATTCTGCTACATGAGATTTCAGAGTAATAGTGTCCAAATCAAATGCCAAATAAAATCTGTATCTGAGGACTTAAATAGCAACATGATTTTCAGTCTTGTGTGTGTGTCTGTGTTTTCTGTTGGAGAAGATCCTGTTTCTCAGCAAAGCTGAAAATCTTTTGTAGGTGTCTATATACCCCTCTAGGTATTAGACTTGAATAATCCTAGTTGAAAGTGCCACAGCACTGTAGTAAGGCATCTGAAAGTAGATTCGTGATGCTACACCATGCTTAGAGGACATTGCTTAAAGAAGTACAATGTTTTTATGGGGTTCTTGCGCATGCCAAGATTTTTTTCCTAAAAATAGACACTAGCTAGTTTATGAAAAGCCTTCTCCTTTAGCAGATGCACAGTGAAGTGACCTCCTCTCAGGGGCTTGATTTAATACAGCAGTTCAGCTCATACCTTACCCTAAACACAGCAATGCCATTAAAGTCAGAGCAACAGGAATATATGCTTAAAAGTCAGTAGTCTTAAGTACATTGCTGGAGTCCAAAAGCCTTCAGAGGCTGAAGAATTACATTGGAGAGATGTAATCATTTAAGGAGCAAGTCTGAGGACACTTGGAAGCTATTTAGAAATAAACTTTCTCAACTATAAGATTTTTTTCTTATTTCTCCTAAATTAGAAAATAACTTCTAGTTATTCAAAGCCATTTGTTAGCATGACTATTCAGGGAACAACTATTTCTTACCTCTTCATAAATATAGCAGAAACAATTCAAAAGATTTTTTTTTTTTTTTTTTTTTGCCTTGCAAGGTAGTGAACCCCTGAAATAAACTTGCCAATAGGTTTCTCACACAGAAGATGGTGCGTCTTGTCCTCGGAAGGTAAGAGTAAAGACAGTTGGTAGAGTCTGGGACCAAGATCAGGGTTCAACTCTACTTCATCAATGGCCAGCGTTGTGAAAAAAGGACAAATTGCAGAGAAAGTGTAAGAGGATATGGTTTGTAAAAGAGTTCCTGCTTCTGCTTACTGACTTTAAAAAGCAGTGGAGGTCTCTGCGGAACAGTGTGTAAATTTTTGTGGTATCACAAAAATCCTAAATCTTTACCAACTTTTCTATTTCTTCTTCTACCTCCTCCTCGTAGCCTTTCAGCTCCTCTGCTGTGTAGGCTTTAGGTGAGTGATCTTTGAGGGAAATGAGACACCAGACTGGAAACAAAAGGCCCACAGCAATCTGATGTGCTCTTGACCTTCTGTTAAGGTTGTTTAAATAGGTGTCATAAATAAGTGAAGAGTTCAGGGTGAGGCTTTTCAGACAAAAAGAAGGGTTTTGAAATGGATCCTCAGAGAAATAAACAGTTCTCTCCGTGTCCATTGCATTTCCTTCTTCATTGCTCACTCGCGTCTTGTTTTCTTCCTTGCTCTTTTGGCACTGGCATTCAGTTGTCACCCAAGCCTGCCAGTGGAGCTGGCTGAATGGACACATTACTGTGTCCACCCTGCTTCTCCCCATGGGGATGCCACCACTCTGAAACTGGTGACCCTCTGCTGAGAATACCCCTGGTTAGTTCGTGTGGGCGCGTTAAACAGAGACTACATCGCAAATGTAAATGAGAGTTTTTTTGCTCCTGAAAGGAGCTATGTAAAACTTGCTTCCTTTGCTGGACTTCCTCTATGCCAAGTGAAACCTGGCTTTACCATAAGAGATACTATTTTGCCACAGAAGTCCTGCCTGCCACACATACAGTCTTCACTGTAGAGACGAGGAATGATTCTAAAGTAAAAAAAAAAAAACCAGAAACAAAGAATTGACTAGAAATCTATCTGCAAGTGAGCTTATAAATACAGATGATTTGAAACATCCTTGTCAAATGAGAGACCTTCTAAATGTGCTGATTATTGCTTTGTATTTGTCTTTAATACATTCCTACATAGTTTCTACTATTTCTTCACTTTATGAATTGCTTGGTGTTTCAAGGATAGTTTGTCCTTGTGATAGAAAGACAGAAACAATCTGATATATGATCAGCCTTGCAAGGGGCAGTAACATTTGTTTCCTCTTTCATAGCTAAAAATGCAACCTAAAAGCCAAAGATCTGGTACTAATCTGGATAGCTCTAGCAGCCTTTTGCCGTTTTCTCAGGGCTGGAGGTGAAATAAGATTTTTAATGGTGGCTATGTACCAGCTACCAGGATCCTGCACGTACAGATTCCCAAATCACCTGTCCCTCTGAGAACTGGTATGGTGGCTGAGGATGGATATGGTTGCTCACACAGAGAGAGACACACACTCCAAAATTTTTTAGTTCTGCAAGTTCTTCTGAGTTTGCTGTGAATTCCAGAATAATTTAGTTCTTCTTGCTCAGAGGTCTAAGAAATGATGATGAAATAGCAGGGTCCCCACTTTGTAAGTTGTTTTGAGACCCAGCCAAGGTATAGTGAAAGAGCCAATGTTTATTTTTAAAATATCACAGATTTTAAACAAATCTCATGATATTTAGAGGACTCTGGAACTTCCTCATTTTAAAGTTTGTTTCATTGGCTGGGCTCCTCCACTTTGTTTCTCCCTTACAGTTTGGGCTTTTTCCCCTTCAATCTGTAATTGAAGTCATCCCACTCAAGGCCGTCTTTTGTTCTTTGTAGAATGAGCTATAATGGAAAATCCACACTTGCCAGTGGTGATCTTATTTTAATTTTGGAGACAGATACTGCAATGGCTCAGTATACACACTGTGTATTTAGCAGTTAAGGAACAGCCCTTGTGGGAGATGTATGCCTGGGAAATACACAGGTTGTGGAGAAATGTACAGTTGGCTGTTAACGAGTCAGTTAAGGATGCCTTGACCTTGACATTTGTATCCTGAGCTAAAGGTTGACAAATATTTTCCATTGGAATTTCCATGACTGCAATCTGCTAGGGGAGCAAAACTGAACCGAATGACTTTAATTAAATGCAGATTCCTGCTCCTGAAACTCCACACCTTGCCTCTGCCTATGGACTGAGTGCAGGCAAGGTGATGGGCTGCATAGCTTCACCGTAAGCAGCCCTGTACATGGTTCTAGGAGTCTAGGCAGGGAATTTGGATAGCCCTGCTGTTTGAAGGTCAGTGGGTAGGTACCACTTGCATGTATATGCATGCTGGTTAGTATCTTAAGCGGGGAGCCTGGCCACCCAGCAATGCCCTGGGCGTTTCCTACTGCCAGACTCACCACACTCCATGTGATTTTAAGTAGTCACTAGAACCTGTTCCTGCAGGTGCAGGAATGGCCATGCAGGGCCATGTTTTGTTTATGGTTAAGAGAATTATGTTATATATTTTTTTTATGTTTAAGATAATCAGTAATAAGGAACCACAAGCCCAGGTGGGACTGGTGCTCAGTTGAAGTACAATAGTCTTTCCAACGGCGGCTCCCATCACTGGACACTGGCAATCCCGTTCAAGCTCTTCAATTCCTCATGAGAGCCTTGTTCTGTGCAAAACATTCCAATAAATTGGGTGGGATTTGTTTGTTTGTTTGTTTATTTGCTTGCATGCATTTTAACAAACACTCCATCCATGAATATCTGTGCAACAACTCTAGGTTGGCCAGATCCTTCCTTTCCTCCTGATCCTTCACATCTTTGAGTTCCCACTGTGTACATGTGTTTACCAAGGAAGCCAATGCATGGTATGTAAACAGACAAGTCCTCCTAAATTCTGTGCAGTGTGTAGTACTTTGTGTCTCAGTTATAATGGCCCTAAGTAATGCATCTTATGTTATATGTGACTATTATACAAGCACCTTCCTCATTATCTCTTCATTGTGGATGTCATTAAATGTAATTTGTGGGTTTCTTCCCTATGTTCACATCACTGTGTGAAGTAAAGTGCCACAAAATGAAAAGTTAAACAGGTTTATGCAGTCAGCAAGAATTTGTTTCTGCAAGACCTGCTGAAATGTTCAGTTCAGTATTTCTGAAGCTCTGTAGATTACCTGCATCTCATAAAGTCTTCCAGACAAGACCGCAAAGATCAAATAAGTTCTCAGACGAGCTTCTTGTTCTGTCTGATCTCTCCCTCTTTGCTCTCCTCATCGAAGGACCCTGACTTCAATGAGTGAAAGAGCAGACCCAGACAGTTTTCTGTCTGGCAGCACTTGAATTGCTTAGGCAATTTGCCTAAGTAAGTGGTTTACCCTCATGATAATGTATTTTCATGTAGAGACTGAAATGAGAGGGCTTGAGGAACATGCTATACATTAAATGCATGAAGGGCAAAGCCATCTTTCTTTGTGTGTCAGAGCGCTCCCTGATTATGAGGAGTCCGTATTAAGAACACATTAAAGAAATAACTTCAGTCTGGCTGGTGAACATTACAGAACTGCTAGACTTTTCTAGGGATTTGTTTTATTAATTTTTATTGGCAGAAACATGAGAAAACAAAATTGGTTATATTGCTTTCAAACTTGGTTTCACAGACTTTACCCACTGTTGGTTATTTTGGAGATTCTCAAACCTAAATAAAATTAGAGTGTGAATTATGTCATGCTGTCAAAAATACAGCATCTTTCCCTATTTTGAAAATGTCCCTATGAACCTGCCATGGCTCATATATCTTTTAGCGGGACTTAGGCTAACATACAGGAGTTATATACAATTATATAGCAAAGTTAAAGCCCTGCACAGGGAATAAGAGTTATGCAATTAACTGTGGATATCTGTGTAAACCAAGAAGGTTCTTAATTGTCAACCATTATACATACTGAACACCTGCAACTTCAAATCTAGCATATTTGATAGCTTAAATGTTACCAGGTTGCTTTCATGTATGTATTTCAGTGTAGAGATGGGTGTTTAAAAATCAGCAGCCACATTTGAAAACGTGACCTGTTCTGAAAAGGGCACAGTGATTCTGCCCTCTGTGGTAAAGTTCATAGAAGAACCACAACCCTGTACCTCAGCCATAGCATCTTGATTTTGTTTTCTTTTTCCTTGAGGTGCTCTGGATAATATGCTTCCTTTCCAAGGCATTGTTTCAGAAAGGGTTGGCCATGCCTCACGTAAGTGGCAGGTCCAGGTTAGGTGTCTTTTTATACAAGTAAACCCAAAGTGATGTGCTAACTAGGCAGGGAGAGAGATGCTTGACACTATGACAGGTGAGAAAGACTGGATGGAAATAGCGCCCCCTTCTCCGGGAGCTGGAGTCTTAAATACCCTCAACTTTTTCTACCTTGTCTGTCTGGAAGGGATGGGAATTGGAAATTTGCTGGTAAAGGGAAATTAGGGCTGTCCAAGATTTCTGCCTGCATTTCTCTATCCACAGCTTTCAAATACAATTTTGGCTGCAAATTATTGCTGTTATTTATAAAACATGTGAACAGCTAAAACATTTCCAAACTGGCATGCAATCTGTTCACCAGTGGCTGATGTGCTATAGAGGGTGATGTGGAAAGGACACTGTTCTGATTTTATAAAAACCATGTTTCAACAGATATTCCTTGGTTAGATCTGGTCCTACATATCTAAGGGACAAAACAGCACTTCCAGTCTGGGAGGAGATGCCAGATTTTTTACATCTCTTACCTCTGTGGAATTTCTGATATGCCTCTCAAAATAATTTAGAAAGCTGTGTGAACCTGTTCAAAGACTGGTTTTTCTTTGCTGTCTATAGGTGGCAATGCCAGGCTGTTGACAGTGTTATCACTGGTGATCAAGCCTTCAATACAAATAGACTTGCAGCTATCTGATTCAGTGGAACGAGAGTGAAATACAATATGTGACAGAAGCACCTTTTTTTTTTTCCTTTCTTGAGTACTTGGCTCTTTTCTTAAAAGCAAGGGCATATCCTTGGCTGCCCTTCTGTAATCCTGCACTACACAGCAGCAGCGATGCACAAACCTGTCCTACAAAAGCAGCTTGTGCAGTCACCTTTCCTGCTAGTAGAGAGAGAGCATAACAGATTTGTGTTGCCTTGTGTTTCAGCTTTCCACACAAAGGACATTTCTGGAGGATACAGAGAGCAGCCAATAGGCTTCAGTCTTTTCTGTTATCACTGCTTCTTGAAGCTGCACAACTCTGGCCACTGGAGACTTAAAGGACTGAAGAGCACACAGCCTTCTTATATTCCTCTAAATGCCATAGAGGGGAGCTTTGAAGAGCCTTCAAGCTAAATTTTATTACCTGGATACTGACTTCTGCTCTAACATGCAGAAACACGTCCACGTCCTTTCACATTTATACTTTCAAATTTCCAAGTTGGGCACAAAATGGAGAGGAGCTTAAACAGAACATGCAGCATCTCCCATTTCCTGCAGCGTAGTAACAATAACGGGATGGCATACTTCACACAGAGCATACTGCAACTCTGCCTGTGCTGGAGGAACTGACCACACACTGAAATAGCCATCGACACAGCACGCTGCGCAGGTCACCTCGCTGCAAGTGCTCAGATAAAATAGTGACACTGGGATAAGTAAGTGTGCTTTTAAAGAGCGTGTGTCTAACACCACACTGATGTGTTTGCATGTTAGAATAAACTTCCTATGGGTCTGAGACTCCTGGTGACTCTGTTGCTGCTTAAGGGTCAACACTTTGCCGCTTAACTCTGGTGTCCTCAGGTTGCATGAATATTTTAGTCTGAGTTACAGACATCTGCTAACAAAATACCTGAGGGCTGGCCTCAAAACTTTTTGACAGAAGTTCATGTAGAGGAAATAGCTATGGGTTATGATTATCAATTACCCAGCTCTTTCTAGCCTGTTGACCACAGTGGGCTAGACCTTTCTGATGCCAGCCTAAACTACAAAAGGGGCAAAATGGTTAAAGCCAAGCAGTCATAGGGGGTTACCCGATGAAATTCATCTTGAAATGTTGGCATAATTTGGAGTGGTTGCAGATTTCTTTCCAATTTCCTCCCAGGCTGATATGCCACAGTGTGAGCCTCCGAAGTGTAGTTTCTGAAAAGTTTTATTAAAAAATGTACCTTTTTTTTTGTACTGTGTTCCCTGTGTGCTCTTTAGAGAGTATCCAAATTTAAAAATGAAAATGAACTCGTCCACTTCAAAGATTTTGGAAGAACATTATATAACTGACCATCAAAAGAGAACTCTGTATTCTTGTTTTGAGAGAGATGTAATAAATGTTTTCATAACAGAGCCTTTCCACGATTTTAATTTGATGTCAGTGTATCAAAAAATGTTTTACCTAGTAGCTATCTCTCAAAGAGAATTATGCTGTCCCCCAGAAAGCATGTGAATTTCTCCAGGGTATCATCACATCATTTTACATTTTATGTAACACTATGCACCAACCTCCTTCAAAGCAAATATTTATTCTAACCCCTATTTGATTTCTTTTTGAAATAGTTAATTTTGCAGTCCATAAGAAAAAGCCACATATATTGACTGGCAAATGACAAAATGTATTTTGGGAAACTCTGTCATGAGTAAAAAATTGAACTATTAGAAATGCACAGCTCTAAAAAGGGAAAACTGTCTGACAGTATTAAAATTTTGTTTTTAAATTCTTCATGGCCCTCATAGACAGAGAAGATGGAGCTCTAATGACATTCAAGCACTGCTAATATAATTCCAATATGAATTGCTTATGTCATTCTGGACTGTGATCTTAGGTCATTTGGTCGGTTTTGTGTGGAGAAGATAAGGCAAAAAAAATTTCTCTGGACCCTCTTTCCTTACATTGTAGCTGTTCTATAAATATAACTAAATATAACTAAATATAACATTCACAGCCTGACGATGGTACCACTTTTCTGAAGTACACTGAGTACCTCTTGAAAGTGAAAGACCCCTCAAACAAAAAAACCAAACCAAGCCGAAAACCCAGAGTGGTTGCAACCAATCTGCGACGGAGTGAAAACAAGATAGAGGAATCAACACTCCAAGTAACCTTAACCTGGGAAAAAAATCCAGCAGTTCAATGTGTTTTTTGACAGAAGTCTTTCTTCCTTCACCAAAGAAAAATGTGAACAAGGAAACGAAATGACCTCCTGTGTCCGTTGTTTCAGTCTGTGCCTGCACCTTCCCTTGAAGACGTTCACCAGGGACACGGTTCGAAAGTGGATGTGGAGGAGATGCTCTGAAGGAGGAAATGGGGTTCCAGGCAAACATGAAGATGTCTCCCTATTAACTGACAGCTGCAGTCTGAGAGCTCGCTCGCTGAAAGGAGCCCTTGAAACAGGTCTGTGCTGTCAATCTGTGTCTCTGAATGTGACATCGCTGACTCCCTCACGACGGAAAATTGCTGAGACTATAATTTGTATGTTCAGTCCCCACGAAGAATTGACAGAAAAGATGAGCGTAGCGCCAGCCCGCATCTGTGCTATTACGCCAGCTGTGTGTGTTTACCCCGTGCACTTATGTACTGAAGTTCTCGCAAAAGGCGTAAATACAATGCAAGTAAAAATAATGAACTCTGATTCATCATGCTTCATCCTGACTGAATCAGAGAAAGAATATGCAGTTCCTTCTATCCTCATCTTAAATTACATCTTTTGAGCTTAGACAGCAACCTTTACAAGGCCGAAACTGCCATTTAGAGCTTCATTGAACAAATGTACCTCAATAATGCCAGTAACAGTAGCAATGGCAACAAAACTGAAGGAAATATGACTGAGGAGCCCATCCAGGAACAATGCCTGGCCACTGCAGGCCCCGGAGCTGGGGGGGTAGAAAGAGATGGGACTCCACATTCCCCTTCAGCTCGCCCTGTGTGGGCACAGAGCTGGTTTTTTGCCTGAGAAAACCAGGCGTTCTGACTAGTGCAGTGTCCCTGTACAATCGTGCAAAAGCTTGTAAAAACCTGAATGTTGCATTTGTTGGTAAGTCTAGTCAAAGACCCAAGGCAAATCAGAGGGGGTTTTCTGTCCCCAGACAGCTGTTTTAAAGTGGTAGCTACCAATAGCAGATGCTAAACAGTAACATTTGCATCTGCACTACAGAATAGGCATCCGCTTCAAAAGCTGTAGAAATTCTGTGTGAGTTTGAATTTTCACTGTTGTTATCTAAAAAAATATTGGTGTGCATACATTACGTACAATTTAAGAGAACCTGTCTGCTTGGAGCAGATGAATACCAAGAGGGCTTCAAGTAACAGAAAAGTACTGACAAGTCAAAGAAAACAGTCTCATATTTTGATTTATTTAAATCTTAACTAATGTCTAAATGATGCTCACAAATTATCTCCCCATTTCTTTTGTTTTCAAGTCCTGAGCTTAGCAGAGTGCCATTCACATAAGCAAAGAATAAAATTCTTCTAGGTTGAGTACAATGTGTGTGTGTGTGTGTGCACATGCGTGTGCACAGGCACATATGTGAAGAGACAGAGACGTTACCAGTGATTTATCACCAGACTGTGAGGTTGTACTGAGTGAAGGTACCACAGAGGATTTGCCCTACATGATATGTTTGCAGTTAATGACCAACATGATGGAACCCAAAGTGTGTCTGTACCGTGCAAGCAAACTGGGAGGCGCTGCCACCAGCTGGGGGAACTGGATAAGA
Source organism: Porphyrio hochstetteri (assembly GCA_020800305.1). Lineage (NCBI taxonomy): Eukaryota > Metazoa > Chordata > Aves > Gruiformes > Rallidae > Porphyrio > Porphyrio hochstetteri. The sequence goes on along the minus strand of CM036938.1, from coordinate 45,864,713 downwards.
ATGTAAAGCAAACTGGAAAAACTGAGGAAATTGCTTCAGGAAAAAAAAAAAGAGAGGATGGAATATAGAAGAGCACAAGGCAGCTTCACAAGTACAAGAAAGACATGCAACAATATAGCAGAAATGGTACAGGATTTACGGTGGGTGGGACACCAAATACAAGTCAGTGGTGTTACACTATTGTGAATGAGGCAGACACCACAGAAAAGAGTTTTAGTAGACTTGTGGCAAAACATGTGAAAGAATCCTTCCACTCCACACAGCCTGAATTGGGGTACTGTGTCGTACTTGCATAAGGCACTCCCAGAAAGTTGTGGACTAATTAGAGGGAGGCAAGAAGAGAAGAGCAAAAATGTTCAGGGCTTTCAAAATAAATCGAAAAAAAGAAACAAGCAAACAACCCTCCCTAAAGCCCCCAAAACACAATATGTAAGAACTTGAAGAAATTGAGATTTTTAGTTTCAGAAGACATTGGGTGCATGCAGGGCATTTACTAAATGCTCCTGCAAAGCAGAAGCAAATTGTTTGTCTCTTGTCTGAGGAGAGTAACACAGTGAAATCGACTGTTTGAAAGGGTTGTGTTGTCTCTGCCCAGTAGTGGTTTTTAAACATACAGCAGATAAACACCTCTCAAGAATGAGAAATGAGTACTGATCCTGCTTTGGGTCAGGTGCATGGACAAGATAACCTCTTAAGAGCTTCTTCAGATCTATTTTCTAACATTCACAGACAATTTGGAGTGTGTAGCTGTGATCTCATGGAAATGGAGAGGAGCTACGTGCTTATCTTCTTTGCACTTAGAGCTGAGTGTACAGTTCTTTTGGATTCCTCTCATATTCCATCCTCTTTGTTTTGGTGATTTCAATTACTGTTAGGCAAGAAAAAAATATATTTTTGTATCCTCACTAGAATTTGTCAGATAGGAATAGGGAAAAAAGATACAATACAGCTCATACAAACTCTTCACTTTTCTGTGAAGGAGAGTGTTTTAAAGTTACCAGCATAGGAATTTGTGGCATTATAGCAGGACCATAGATTAAGCTTCTGCTAAGTGTTCTTTTTATAATTGTTAGGCTAAAAATCATCGATCCTAGAAAATAAAGGACTAACACACAAGAGGATAAACTTTACAGTTAGGACTTTAATAACTGGAGGAGCGTTTTGTGATAAAGTGCTTTATGCTAATTCTGTGTAAACTGATACAAAAACATTCATCTAGATAGAGGTTTACCAACGCAACCTAAGAAGGTGTGTGCTTTCCGTGTAACCCTCTGTCCCATGATTCACTGAGACCTGGTTCCCTGTTTTATTAAGAGCTAGTAGGTAGACATGTACCATACCACTTTGGTTACTCTTCTCCCTTACCTGTCATTTTTCTTCCTTTGTCTCAGTAAGCTCTTTTCATGTCTATGCCACAGTTAGTCTAATATTTCCCTTAGGCCTGATGAGCCTTGACAAAGGTAATGGGGGTGAAGAAATACTATAGTCCTGCACCTTTCCAGAGCCTGCCACATTTATGTTTTTCTTGTCTTCAAGGTCAGAGGATTGTTTGCATCATGGTGCCATGAAATGACCATAGCACAGGGATGAACCAGCTCCATTGTGTTTCTGCTACCCTCTCTAAGGCAGCAAGGCCACCAAAAGGATAGCACTCAAATTGTAGAGACACATAGTGCAGCTCCATTTTCCTTGCACCATGCATCTGGCTCCATCCTTTTCTCTTGGAAAACACTGGTACCATTTCAGGGTCCTTTTCACTCTGAAATGAACATACTGGAAGTGAGTGAGATATTCATGAAGCCAGGGCTCGTGTTACATCAGGACACCTCTAGGAAAATGGCAATAGTGGACTAAGGTATGACATGGTAAGCTTCCATTTGCATAACACCTCACCATTTATTTACAGCTTTTGAAGACTGCTTTCTGGAGGACTCAGCACCATCTTACTTTAAATGGTGGTCTGTCTTTGCTGCATTTTTGTTAAAACCGTGTAGCTGAATTAAAATTAGTTATTTCTTCAGATGAAGGCCAGTGGGGCCACAGCAGTGCTATGTAAAAGATGTTTGTTTGATGTGATTCATGGTTGAAGGCAAGATGTAAGTGATATCCTTAGTGAGACTTGGTGAGACTTCACAGACAATATTGCCTTAATTCTGTGCTAAGAGCTTTAGATAGTCTAGTCTGTAAGAGAAAACCACAAGCAAATCAATGGTACTTATGTTTTTCTGGCTTGTAAATATAAGGACATCTCTCCATGCACCATCATTGCTTCCTAATGAAGGATGTGTATTGGATCCCCATCCATTATGTCACTGTGGCTATTAATATTTTTCTTGCTAACACTAGCTTGGAAATGTTTATAGTCACTTAGGAGATATAGATAGATATATGTTTATATATATATATATGCTTCCACTAGCATGAGTTGATGTCAGTGTTCATTATGTTTCATAGCTCATTGTTCTTGTCAATAGTTTCTAAATCAATGTTTCTATGGCACAAAACATCATGTGCTTTGCACTGGACCCACTGCACCAAAACCATGAAGGTGTCAGTAAGGAATCCCAGTGCTCCATTGATTTAGATTTTCTTGCTGCCTGGTTTCTTCAGGCTTTGGTGAGGTCCTCATCCCATGGGGCGTGCCCAAGCTGCATCCCACATCACTGGAAGAAGTCTTCCACGTGTGACGAGAGGGGAACTGTCAAGGTCCACAGACTGCTGAGCTATACAACTCTTCAGGCTAAATGTAACCACACTCATGCAGATGCAAATCTCTATCATCTGAAACCATACCTCTTAGGAAATTTAATCAGGAAGTCCTGTAGACTCTAGCCTTCTCATCTGTCTCCCAGTGGTTCCTCATCTCCTGCTATACTTCCTCAGCAGCTTGTACATGGCTCCTTTTTTGCCTGTTTTCCAGAGATTTTCTACTTTACCTATAAGGGCACCAACCAGATTAAACCACAAGAGTAGAGCACTAGGGAGCATGTCTTGATGCCAAAATGTAGCCCTGGGAGTCCCTAGTAGGTCTTCTCCACCAACAGCATGTTGTGCAAAGCCCAGGCCAGCAGAAATGAGCACAGCTCTGATCTGTGCTTGTCTATCAGTGCTGCAAATTGAACCACAGTGAGCATGTATGTCAAGACTATAAAGGGAGACAGTGACACTCAGAAAGCGGGCCATCAGCTTGCTCTCTAAAGAGCTCCCCTCCAAATAAAGGCAGTTCTGCCTTTACTTACATGAGAAAGAACTGACCATCCCCCACACTGAGGGCATTCCTAAACTACATAGAACTCTTGAAAAAAATCCCCCTTTTCCCAGATTTCCTTTCCCTGATTCATCAACCATCCCTCAGCTCCCTCTGGGGATCTGCTTTTCATGTCTTTTTCACTCCAGTCTGTGCTGAAGAAAGATATTGTATTTCCTGTGAGTCCTCATGCCATCCATCTACCACAGCCTGTATACACAGGCAAGGTAATTGCTAACAGAAGGCCACATCTGCAATGGGCGCTACATTCACAACGGTGGGGCCTTGATTTCCATCCCCATCTTTAATTGCCAGTGTTTGGTAACTACAGAAATTAATGCTGCCATCCAAAGGGTGCTCCTGGGATTGCTCTGGGCAGACTCCAACTGTCTTCCCTCCCAAAGACCTTTCATTACTTAACCCTGGAGGACTTGTGTCGTGGTTTTGCCCCGGCCGAGGGCCGCACCCCACACAGTCGCTTGTACTTTTAAAAGGAAGGGGGAGGGAAAGTTGGGGGAGGGGGAAAAGGGAAGGAAGAAGGAGGAAAAGAAACCACAACCTAGAAACCAGAACCACGCAGGTTGGGATAAGGATAGTTTACTAAACAATAACAGAAAACTAGATATAACAATAACAGAAGTTTAAAGCACAAAATAGATGAAACTGGTGATACACAATGCAGTTTCTTACCAAACCACAGAACCCAGGCCGCACAGCTTAGAGCCGTCCCCGAACCCGGAAACTGCCCGTCCTGGTGTTGTCTCCTCCTCTTCCCCCCAGTCCCCCTTTATACTGAGCATGACGTAACTGGCATGGAATATCCTCTTTGGCCAGTTCGGGTCACCTGTCCTGGCTACGTCCCCTCCTTTCTCACTAGTAAGGAAGTATGCAGAGCTGAGAAAGGTCCTTGATTGCCCGGCAACAACCATAAACATCAGGGTGCTATCAGCACTGTTCTCATCCTGACACCCAAACATGGCATTCCATCCACTGCTAAAAATAATTAACTCCATCATAGCTGAAACCAGGACAACTTGTCTCCCAGAATTGATTTTGTTTGTGTGCCCCCACTAAATGCAATTGTAGCTAATATACAGGATTTTAATGAATGCATAATGGGAGCTCGTTCTTTCATTCCCCTGTGTGTGTACGTGTGTATGGAAACAAGGGAGAAAGGCAGAGTGGGAAAGAGCAAGTGTGAAGCTTGTGTTAGTAAACAAAAACTAAAAATCACCGCTCTTGCTTGAGGGAACCAAGTGCATGGGTGAGGAAACACACAGAGTGCTCTACCTTCCGTGCAGCTACACCAGAATTCAAATCTATGTTCAATTTGGTGTAGAGCTTCAACCCAGCAACATGGCAGGGACTGAAAGCAACAGAAGTATGGACAGCTATGTCTGCAAAAGCTCAGCAGCTCTAGTTTCACTTTAGTCTTTTCCAGGTAAGATATGGCTATAGGCTAGATGTGCTCTTCGAGCAGAAAAGACCAGAACAGCAGCCAGTCACCCTCATGCGTAACCCACTGTATGGTGCAGGTGTCTTCAGGCTGTCCTCAGTCCTTCAAGATGCAAGCAGATGAAGTTTGATATCAGCTACTTCTGCATGCAAGGAAGCAGTAAACACTTGTGCAATCAATTTGTCAGATCTTAGAACAAAGCAAGACGAAGGGTTTTCATTGCGTGCTCCAGGCCAGATGGGACCCTCACCGCCCATTCCACCTGAAGTGGTGGGGAAGTCCTCAGAAATGGTCCTGAGGAGAGACCTGGATGCTTGTGAATGCATCTCCTTCACTTGCTTTTGCCTGTCGAGCCCTGGGCTGGAAGCATCTGCTCTGGAAAGGAGACCACTACAGCCTTACACTTTGACACCTACACTCGGTCCCATAAAAGCCTATTATTTAGGATTTATGTGAGTGAAGTGAAATTCATCCCATGTGGAACATTAGTCAAATCCTCATTGCGTTCTCTCCAAGTTTTACATAAATCCAGATGTTCCAACACACTGAGAAGAACAGGCTCAATCTGTTGTACAGCATATATGCCTGCCCTCTTTATTCCTTTGAAACTTCAGAGGTAAGACTGGATTTTAGACTAGCATGATACGGATCTTTACAGAGATAAGGGCTTGCAAGAAGTCCTACTTTCCTCCCTTGTTTTTGCTGTTGGCTCATCTGAGCTGCCTGCCTCCACACTGTCAGAGCCCCAAACTCCTCCTGGGAGGTCTAACTCCTTGGGCATTTGTACAGGGAGCTGCAGCTCATCCACTGGACTGTCTTGAAACCAAATTACTATGTGGCTTAGACTGCAAAATATTCCAGTGAAGAGGAAATCTGTTTTTGACTTTTAGGTAAGCACATAGATTACATTCATTAGAGCATTATGAGGCAACTTAGATGAAATGCCATAGAGGTCACTGCAGCCTCTTCTCTCTCTGTCTGTTATGTTGTGACTAGAAGTGGATTACACCATTTCCCACTGAGCTAAAAGGTACAGAAATAATGGTGGGATAATCAGAGCAATTTGGCTTTAGCAGAGTCAGAGCCTTAGTCAGACGTGAAAATTACAAGGCAAGAAAATGCCTCTATGGGAGTTCAGTCTCCCAGTGGTATCTGTCAAATAACGTCGCTGCTTGTCCATCCTTCCAACCATGCTCCCTGCTTCAGATGCTGTGCCACTGACTGTGGGGGTCACACCATACCTTCCAGACAGACCCGTAAGTTATCTGCATAGATGTAGACACCTCAGAAAGCTTAACTTGAAGCCTGCTATCAGTCCGGATAGCCCAGGATGATAGGAAAAAAAAGATGTATTTGTTTACGTTCTTCCTTGAAAATCTGGACTTTTGAATTGGATCCAGATTTCAGAGCATGAGCCTTGTTCCCTGTTTTCTGTATGCCCTCCCAGGGTGAAACAGGAATGCAGTTGTGCAGAAGTAAATATAAGCCTAAGGAATCATTTGAGCTTGTGTTATCATTGCCCATCTGTCACAAGCCTGTTCTTCCTAAGGGTTTGGGGGATATTTCTCCATTCCCTCTCATCTCAAGTCAGTCCATGGAAAGCATTCTCCTTCCCTATACTGCAGCAGTAATGCTGAAAACATCATCAAACACGGAGAGGAGTTTTTTGTGTGCTTCACATGTAAACATTTCATAAAGGCATATATGAAGAAAAGTGAGTCACACCTCAAATGCAGACCGCAGACTGAAGTACATCCATGTGTTTTGGAAAGGTTCTAAAGCTTTAAGAAGGACTTAGAAACCTCTGTAATGAAACCAAGACCTCTGGATTATATTCTTAAAATAAATGGGAAAGAATACAATTTGGATTTGAAGCCACAGTTTCAGAGTCTCTCTCTTTAGGAGGCATATCACAGTCAACAGTGGTCACACATTCATAGGCAGAACAGTTCTTCAAATCATCCCTATACATGGATTACCTATGGCAGATCAAGGTGTCTCACAAGAAGGCCCTTGGTGAGTTATTCCATGGTTACTGAAGGTTTGTGCTGCTGGGTCCTAACACAATGCAGCACAATTTAGTGTATGTTTTGCATACATGCATCCCAAATGTTTTCATAGCAATCTCCATGTAGGGAGTAGAAGCCATATGGGGAAAACAGCAAAATAATTTTCTCTGACCTGGATTTCCTTATTCTCTATTAAAAATCAAAATACTGCTCCTCAAGTCTGTCCTCACCAACACCTCTCACCCCTACCCCAAAATCATCACCATGACTGCTAGGACTGCTGTCCCCCTGGGGATAAGTGGTATCCTCTTTGTCACAGCTGAAAACTCCAGAGTCTGCTTCTAAGCCCACTGCTTGAGGACTGGACACTCTCAGCTGGGGTCAGGCATCCAAAAAGATGCTGTGCAGGTTCATCACACAGGTTGCTTTATCCAGGGTACCAACAGAGTTTCCGTACTCCTCCAAAGCCTGAAGACTGAGAGGGCAAACTGCAGTCTGAAACTGCAGTTCAAACGTAGCTAACTGGTTCCTCAGACATAATATTACACATTCTCCTATTACTTACAAACTCACATTAGGTATCTGTCATGAACTCTTTTAACTGGTTTGTTACTATCCTAAGCTCACATTAAAATGTCAACTATATCAGCATGAGGTCTCCAGTTCTTGCTGACACCTTAGTCTATTCAACCCCTGCAGCATCACAAGTCTTGCCTAGTCCTGGTTAATCTTCCAATGGGTTACAGGCATCCTGTTCATTAGTCCACGCTCAGTCAAACTCTCACACTACTCCCTAGTGTGATTGCCCAGGTATAATAATTAAATTTGATATTTTTCTGGCTTTTGTAGCACTGCTTCGTTTTATAGTTGCAATGAAATTTGTGGAGCAAGTGACAAGAGACAGAGAAAATGAACTGTTTTCTCTGTAAATGCTACTGTTAGCTGCTTTTCTGGTAGGTGGAAGGAGTAGAGATAAGTGCTCCAGTGGTTTTTAAAGCTTTTAGTGTCCTGAGCAGAACTTCATCTACCTGTAACACTGTCAAATATCTTACTAGTACTTTGTTATCCATAAAACAAAATAGCTTATATGTTTGAAAGTTCAACTGCAATATCTCTAATTTAACCACATTAATATCTGTATAATGTAATAACATTGGGGGAAAGTTACCAACTATGCAAGAATAACAATAATCTGTTTCTGAGCAACTTCAGATGCTGCTTGTGAATTGTTACTGAAGCCATGAGGACATGCAAATGACATCTTAGACACTGAATGCTTTATACCCTCTTCCGTCCCTTCAAAGTTAAATCAAAATTAAATTATACAAATGAATCTCAGAAATCAGCAACATAAAAGCTAATAATTCTCATCTCTTGGACTGACTTCTCAAGTTATTCCATCAGCCCCAGGCAGCAGATAATATGTTCTGCTGAGTGCATGTGAGTGAGCAAATATTTTGGTTTGAAAATCTTTTCTTTTCAGACACATGATTTTTAGGGAAAAAAAAGTCCTGGTTCCTACAAACAGTCTTTGACCAGCTCTGCTGAGGGAGAAAATAGTGCAAGCAGTCAAACCACATCTTGTCTGCAAGCAGAACCCAGGGAGGTGATTACTCTTAAGCAAGTCCATGATTGAGAGATCTCTCCAGCTTAGATGATGTTATTATGTAAGTTTAATTCTGCCTCACTTGGTTGTGTGAAGTCCTTAAGCGATAATTGCGTACGAGAAGTCCTCTCATTATATTCTGTACAGAGACTCTGACCATGAAAGCATATTTGAGGATAAATCGCTGCAAAAGATCCCATTACTCTTTGGAACACCATGAATAAGAGGCTGATAACTGTGCTCTAATGCCATCAGTATAGATTTCTCATAGCTACATTATCATCAAGGGAGCAATGTTGAGACTGTTTTCCTGATCAAAAGGAAAATTTTAAATTTCAAAAATATTATAGCTCGTTAAATAAGGATGTGAATGTCACTTTAACATAACCAAACTTAGTTCATTTTGAAGCCACAGTTGTCATTTGGTGTACAATCATCTCAAAACGGTAATAATATATGACAAGAATTAGCAAAACCATTTTGAAAGCGCTTTATCAATGGCCTTTTTCTCTCAGTCTTGCAAGTGAACCATTACAAGCACATGCCAAACTTATATACATGCAAATAAGGAAGGTACCAATAGATGACACTTGATGAAAGTTGGCATCATTTTTAGGTTTTGTAAGACCAATGCATATAGCAGCTGTGCACAGCAAACAGCATCCTCCAGCTGCTCTTTGCATTAACATTTAACAGTATACTCCAATTTTTGGCTCCAGTCCTGCAAATTGCTGAATATACATGTTGTGTGTGCGTGTGTCTGTGTGTGTTCATTTGTGCTTACTTTTGCACATGTCCATCAGACTAAACTGGAAGATATCTGTCCAGTGCTACCCAATTTAGAAAATGAATGTGTTTGCACAGTTCTTGCATAAAACCAGCACACATTGTGGTGGTTTGACCGTGGCTGGATGCCAGATGCCCACCAAAGCTGCTCTATCACTCCCCTTTTCAGCTGGACAGGGGAAAAAATATATATTGAGAGGCTTAGGATTTAAGGACAGGGGGGCATTCCTCACACTGTGCCCCACCCTTGCTACACCATAGGATCCCACCCACAGGAGGCAGTCCTTCATAAACGTCTCTAACGTGAGTCCTTTCCCATGGGGCTTCAGCTCTTCAGCAGCTGCCCCGCTGTGAGTCACTGCTATGGGGTGCAGACATAAATCATAGAATGTCTCAGTCTCTCAGGCCCAGACTACTCCAGCCTGGTCCTCTGTGGGGTCACAAGCCTCCCCCCAGGCAAACCTGCTCCAATGTGGGTGTCTCTCTCTCTGTCCTCTCTGTGTCTCTGTCTCTCCATGGACTGCAAGTGCTGGCAGAGGCTTGCTCCAATGCGGGTCACAGAGTCTCCGGTATGTCTCCACCTGCTCCAGTGTGGGGCCTCTCCACGGGCTACAGGTGGGGTATCAACCCATGGGCTGTGGGGGGACACCCACCTGCTCTACCATGGTTTTCCCCACAGGCTTCAGGGGAATCTTTCTCTCCACTGCATGGAGTGCTTTTTTCCCCTCCCTTTCTTTTCTTTTCTTTTTTTTTTTTTTTTTTTACAGAGAGAGTGGTGAGGTGCTGGAACAGGCTGCTCAGAGAGGTAGTGGATGCCCCGTCCCTGGAAGTGTTCAAGGCCAGGTTGGATGGGGCCCTGGGCAACCATGTGTAGATCCAGGCCTGAGGTTGGTGGCCCTGCCTGTGGCAGGGGGGTTGGAGCTCTGTGATCCTTGGGGTCCCTTCCAACTCATACCATTCTATGATTCACTGATCTTGGTGTTTGCAGTTTCGTACCTTGTCTCAGTCCCTTCTCTGGTGGCAAAAAAGTGGCTGCTTGAGGGGTTTTTTTTCCTAAATGTGATTCCCAGAGGTGCTGTGACTGTCGCTGATGGGCTCAGCCTTGGTCAGCAACGACTCCGGCCTTGAGCCAGCTGGTGGTTCCTCTCTGGGGCCTAGAGAGAGCTTCTGGCTGCTTCTTGCAGAAGCCACCCCTGGAGCCCCCCCAGACACGTAAAACCACAACAATAATCTACTTAATCTTACTAATAATTTTGCTTTGTACAACTCTATGTCTTTTTATTCAGAGTATTAAAAGAATATTTCAAATACGAGAATCCATCTTAATAATGTTTTCAAACAGCCCACTTAATTTTGCAATAGACCTCTGTTTGCTAAGAGAGAGAACTTGAACACAGAGGTGTTCTTTCCTAACACAAATCTTAGGGATTTTCCTGCATTTAGTTGTCCACTGCCCCCAGGTTAACTAGGTTTCTATTTTGATATGCTAGTAGTTTGCCTATTACCATCTCACTTTATTTTCCAGTTTTTCCTTTCATATATTTAAGCTTTATTCTCCATAGAGCATACTGTGGGGTACATATTCCAAGTGATGCAGTTACAGAAGATTTGCAGAGAACCCCCAGAATGGACCCTTACCATGCTGGCCTGTGTACCTGTCAAATTAGAGCACCCTCTTTGTTCAAGTGGAGTCGTGAGTCTCACAGGTGGGAACTGAAAGGGGATCTTATTAATGTATATAAATATCTCAAGTGTGGGAGACAAAGGGAAATAGCCAGCCTCTTTACAGTGGTCTGTGGAGACAATGGCCTCAAGTTGAAGCACAGGAAGTTCTGCACCAATATGCAGAAGAACTTTTTCACAGTGAGAGTGACAGAGCCCTGGGACAGGCTGCCCAGGGGGGTTGTAGAGTCTCCTTCTCTGGAGATATTCAAGACCTGTCTGGACACCTTCTTGTGCAACCTGTCCTAGGGAGCCTGCTTTGGCAGGGCGGTTGGACTCAATGATCTCTGGAGGTCACTTCCAACCCCTAAAATTCTGTGAATCTGTGAAATTGAAATATCAATATTCCTGTAGCTATGTCATTCATGTCTATGATACACTGTAGATATATGATTCTATACTATACACATTTCTGTTAATCCAATATGCATTTATCCAATATGTTTATATCTAATTTATGTTTATTCTAAATAGGTTTATATTTACATACAAAAATTTTCTTTCTTCTCGGCAGTTAGACCTGCTCACTTTGTAAACAGTATTTCTCCCAGTTCTGACCAGTGTCAGCAAGGATTACTGGAACTGGTAGAACTACCTGGTCATAACATTTGATCCATGTAAGGAAGAATAAGGGACATTCTCCTGGAATATTAGAACAAGCTGCACACTCCATTTCATAGTTATTTTTAATGTCAGCCTCCTTCCCTTCATTTTGCTGCCTTTAATTCTAGTTCTTCCCTGCTGCATGACTGGTAAACCCAACGCCTGTGATTCTGTCATAGCTCCCATCCTATCGCAAGGTTATCTTTCAGGAAGAGCAGATGTTCCTGTGTGTGTCCTATCTTTATCCTCTGATGCTTTTGCTTTGCAAACAGAAGATTGTATTTCCATTGCCCTCTGTGTCTGGAGAAAAAGACACAGCACTAAGGAGTTTTCCTGTGTTGCTGATCAATGGGGTTTGTAGGCAACGAAGCTGATCCCTTTCTTACCTTGACCCTATTACTACTCTTCCCAGGCATTTTCCCTTGCATTTGTTCTTTACCTCCTCTCCCCTCCTCTAACCTTCATACCCCTGGTTTTTCCTTTCAGCTTCTCAGTGTGATGAAGGAACAAGAACTTGCAAAGGCACATCAAAGGTATGCCCCCACTTTGCAGGGTTTTCCCCCACCTTTCTGACATTGCCTTCTACCAACTCTTCCTGTTGGAGGAAAGCTCTGAGCAGGACCTTGAGGGTAAGCTGGAGGTGCCATGTGGGATTAATTCCTGCCTGATCTCCACACAGGCAGATCTGTGGCTGGGGAGTGTGGAATCATGTGCCACAGTTTTCTGAAGTTCAATACAGGCACGAGTCTTTTGGGGTGGACCTGAAGTCAGTCTGTGACTCCTCACTCAGTGAGGCAGTGTTTAGTGGTCCAGTGCTCCCTGTATCCAAAAACAGTCCCTGTCCCTCCTTGTGCTCCTCAAAACCATTCCCAGAACTCCTCTGCACCAAAGCCTTGTCAGCAGAACTCCACAGTTTACGCCTAAGCAACCTTAGATTAAACCTTTACATCCCAGGTATCTCTTCTCCTTGAGCACATAGGGTCTAAGCTCTGAGGAATCTCCTGATACAGACTATCTCAATGACAACACATTTCCTCACCTGTTATTAGATACGTTGTTGGGAGACATATTCATGTCAGTAAAGTTGATCATTATTGCAAGTTATGGGATGTTTGTCCATTACCATGGCTTTATTTCATGTTAGCTGTAGTCTGGGGCTGGAGGCTGGACACCCATGAGTGTCTGAGCCTTCTTGCTCTGTTTGTTTGATGAGAGTTCTCTGCCATGAGAACAAAACTGCAGCAAACAGGGGCAAATAGGAAACTCTCTTCAAAGCACACACATCAGATGAAATAGGATGAGAATATAGACTCATTTAACAACTTACAGCAACCAAGGATTTCTCTTGGACTACATGGCAGTTTGGGATCTAAATACTCTTCCAGATCTACCCTTAGCTGCTGTTTCTCACCAGTCATTATTTAGTATAGAATCCTTTTGTTCTGATATTTATTTCATAAAGCATTTCCAGATACAGCTGGCATCAGGAATGCTGCATAGTATAAAGCTGTATTGGAGATTTATTTCATAAATAGAACGTAAGCCAAACATTATTCCTGCCTGGGCCATTATGAAAAGTTAGTCCTTTTATGAAATTTCCGTAACATAACAGCTTCAACTGACTTCTGCTTTTTTGTGTACAGTAGGGAATACATGTAGATGGCAGGACTTCATCTGGTATTCAACTACTGCACGCAGCACCCCCTCCTGCAAAGGATATTGCAGAATTAGACAGGGGTCAGGGTAGGGCACTGAAAATTATTAAGCACATGAGAAAACTGTTTAGGAAGATGGATTGAAAAGACTGGGATTGTTTATTTGTGAAAGGCTGTGAATAAGAGGAGACATGATAAGAGCATACAAAATAATGAATACAGAGAAAGCAGAGCAGAAACATCTATCCTTCCTATCTCATAACTCATGTGACAATGCAGCATTCAAGGAAATCAAAAGGTGACAAATTCAGACCTGATAAAAGGAAATATTATCCCATACAAAACATAATTAGACTGTGGAAGATATTTCCACTGACTACCCTGCTGGCCAAGAATGTAGTTCAATGTTAAAGTTCAAAAAGAAAAGAGAATATGTTCTTTGTACAGTAAGTATATAATAGTAATGCAAAAAAGGGGCAAAAAAAAAAGCTGTCAGAAAATTTTAAGTATTTCAGAGATGCAAGCCACTCAGTAACTAATAGGACGAGGATGAGAGAGGCTATACTGTTTCCTATCTGCTTTTCATGGGGTTTTGTTAACCCTCCTGTAAGCACATGGATTGACCCCTCTCACAGTGCATCCATCTGCCATCACATATGGAAAACACAAGGGAACCTGAAATGAATACATCAGGCCGTGAATTTCAGTGCTAAGGAACCTGTGGTTACTACCCTCTTTGGCTGCTTATCCACAGCGAGGGTGACTGCCAGCACACCGGGCGCAGCATCTTAAATTGCCCTGGCCTGATTTGCTGTAGCTTAGCTGTACGTACTCTGAGACATTATGAGGCAAAATGCTGTCATAGTTAGCTGGTTGTCACTGCATGCATATTTCATACTCGCAGAAGAGGTCTTTTCTGCTCTTGATGCTGATATCCATTGGAGGAGAAAGATACCTGTTTTTTACAGCTTGAGATCATTCACTGCAAAGGTCCCTCCTAACAGCCCCGCCAACATCAGGACATAGCCTTCCACACCTCACAGACTTGCAACAGTGGTTACAAATGAGAAAAAAAAAAAGACCCTAAAGCTATAGCAGAAGTTAAACTTTGCAGTTATTTTGGTCTAGGACTTAAAGATTTTATCAATTTAGAATCTCAAAGCCAGGATGTTATAATTCAGGTACCCCCACAGTTTTCTCTGCACACAGGAATTTGTTCCATTAGCACCTTAAATAAACTTTCTCTTTAATATCATGCAATGCTGGTGGTCTTCCAGCTCTTCCAGCTTCTCCCTGTTTTCCTTCTTCACTGATCACCTGATTTCTAGGCGGAGAACCAGCCTCAGAAAGAGGTGTGGAAAGAGGCAAATGTACCTTGGGAGGAGGAAGAAAAACTTCTCTGGTGTAGAAAATAATTAAAATGAGAGCAAGTGACCTAAGGGGACAACTTGGTTCCTTGGGAAGGTTCCCCATTTCAAGATGAAGACTCCCCTTTGAGCGAGGTGAATATAGGCTTATATATGAACAGGAGTCACATGTTTCTCTTATGAGGGAAGAAGGTACTTGAGACCTGAGCTGTGGGTTTTGAGTGAGACAGCAATTCAATAGTGCTCTTGATGCAGTGGTTTGGGACAAGACAGGGACCCAAGCAATGACTTGTGCCTGCAAAATGTGCATTAAAACTAGAGTCAGCAGGACACTCTCTGTCAATGCCATTAATATTAGCATGCAGATTGCCTGGTGACCACAGTGCAATTAAATATGTGTCTGAGAACAGGGGAGAGAAATAATAAGGTAAATAATCCTTTGCTTCTTCCAGCGTGATTGCATGAAACAGCTTGAAACAACTAAAGCTGCTTGAGGCTACTGAGTCTTTCCCTCAGTCATTGTTGAGGGATTATTTATTTTAGAAAAATACAGTGGAAGCCCTTGGTGTATTTTAGATAATTCCATATATTATACTTATGTACATGTTATATATTAGTGATTACTTCAGTACAACTTATTTTGATCTGCACCAAAATAATTAAGAGTTACTGAACTATGTAAAGATTTTTTCTAAATCTGGTTCTTTAAATATGTTTTTTTAACCTACTCGCTTTGGAGAAGGTTTTGGTGATTATTAAGTACTTGGTTTATAGGTTCTGTAAATGAAAAACTCCAGGAAGTCATGATTGCTTTTATAAAATAAATCAGTATATATTTTAAAAAATCATAACATAGACAAAATGAGTACTGTTTGATTTAGAATATTTAGAAATATTTGTTCTCAACTCTAATTTTAACTGGAATTTTCTTTTTCATGTCAGAAACAAAAATGCCACTTTAATCTCTGGTCTGGCTCTGAATGAAAGACAAGTAGACAGGGAAAATTGGTTTCAATCAACCATATGGTACAGTTGAAATAAAGTAATCTTCCAAATCAGCCTAAGGATCTTGGGCTGAAATTCAGGAGTTGTCAAAGTATGGGATCAAATGAGGATGAGAGCGTGTTAGACAAATGCTTCTTAGAATCTCTGCTCCTTCTTTTTAGTATAGAGTGGAACAAAGTAGGATAGGATTTTTCAGTTAGAAGGTGCCTACAATGATCATCTGGTCCAACTGCCTGACCATGTCAGAGCTGACCAAGTTAAGGCAAGGTATTAAGGGCATTGTCCAAATGCCTCTTGAACACTGACAGGCACAGGGCAACAACCACCTCTCTAGGAGACCTATTCCAGTGTTTTACCACCCTCTCATTTAAAAATTATCCCTAATATGCACTCTGAACCTCCCCTACTGCAGCCTTAAATGATTCCCATGTTCGCTGGATCCCAGGGAGCAGAGCTCAGCACCCCTCTCCCCACATCAGGAAGCTGCAGAGAGCAATGCCCCTCAGCCTCCTTCTCTCCAAGCTAGAGAAACCCAAAGTCCTCAGCCACTCACAGGACATGCCTTCCAGCCTTTCCACCAGCTCTGTTGCCCTCTTCTGAATGGGGGAAGACCTTCTCATCCTTCTTAAATTGTGGGGCCCAGAACCACACACAGGACTTAAGATGAGGCTTCACCACACTAACTTCACCTCTTTTGACCATTTGCTCGTGCTGTGTTTGATGCACCCTGAGATGCAGTTTGCCCTCTTGGCTGCCAGGACACACTGCTGACTCATATTGAGCCCATGGCCACCAGCACCCCCAGATCCCTTTCTGCAGGGCTGCTGTCCAGCCACTCCTCTCCCAATTTACACTTCAGTCTGACATTACTCCATCCCAGGTCCAGAATCCAGCTTTTTGACTTGATAAATTTAATCCCATTAATCACTGCTCAATGTTCCAATCTATCTAGATGCCTCTGCAAGTTTGGTGTCATCAGCAAACTTCCTGATGGTGGATTCAACTCCTGCATCCAGATCATGAACAAATATATTGAACAGAACAGTCCCTAGAATTGAGCCCTGAGGAACACCACCAGTGACTGGTCACCAGACACTGGTAGCCCCACGCACTACAACCCTTTGAGCTCTGCCCTTCAGCCAGTTCTTCATCCAGTGCACGTTGTATCTGCTCATCTCACAGCTGAATAACTTGTTCAGAAGGATGCTGTTAGGGACAGTATCAAAAGCCTTACTAAAATCCGGGAAAACTACATCTGCCACCTTCCCTTCATCCACTGGGTGGGTGACCTTATCATAGAAGGATATCAGATTGGTTAGACAGGACTTTCCCTTTATGAACCCATGTTGACTGTGCCTGATGATTGCATTATTCTTTAAATAATATTCTATGTAATTTTACCAGGAACTGAGATTAGACTAACAGGTAATAGTTTATTTTAAAAAAAATGTTCAAATGAGTAAGAAGAGAATGTACTTACAGTCTGTCATTTATGAGCAGTAGATATCATAAACTGTTTCCAAGAATGGCATTGACATGTTTTCTTACCAGTGAATGATAAGCTTTTCTACAGAAGTGGAGTCCACATAACATTGGTGGAAAAACTAAATGATTCTTGGTCATTTTAAATGAACCAAGGAAGAGTGCTGCATGCTGCCTGCTGGCTGAATCTGCTCTGCCTTTCCATTCAAATGAAACTGAGCCTCACCATCCCCATCCAAGTTCGTACTTGTTGTAATTAATAAGTAGAACATTTTATATGGGGTTATTTTTTCTCCTGATTCAGAGAAAGTTTAATTTTCTTAGAATATCATAGCCCGTATCAATGAGCACAATGATATTCTGTTCTTTAGAGCCAACACTTTATCTATCGTCTCTTGAAAAAAGAGAGGGAGAGAGGGAGAACTCCCATTCATAGCAGTTTTTCTCACACTCAGCTCTTTCTAAAACAAAATCAAATTGTTGATCTCAAGCCACCTGGTAGTATTCTTTAAAGAAATCTTCTCAGTATATTTTCATACCCACCCAGAGAGATGGAATTCCTGGAACATTTTATCAGTTCAATGGTAACTAGGAGGCTATGGAATATAAAAGACACAGTGTTCTTTCAGTCAAATTCTTCCTGTTTTGATAACAGCATCCTTTATGAAAATAAAAGGTCTTCAGTTTCTGCTGATTCAGGATCTTGGACTGGCTGTGTAATTCAGACTCCAGTTTGAAAGAGAGAACTCCATCTGCGCACACGGACAGTGAAAATAAATGGGAAGAGGGGCTGGTTCTTATATATTGTGTAAACATTTTGGTAACTTTGGGGAAAGTTAGTCTTGAATTAAGTCAGGAAGTGACATGAAAAGCAGCTCAGACCTTGCTGTGTATCTCTGATTTATTTATGTACATGGCAGCCAAAGCCATTAAAATAAAGTCAAGCATGTAATGATAAGCTTTAATAAGATATCTCTGACAATGGAATAGCGCCTAAAACAATGAAATATCATAGTTAAGTGCATTATGTGCTATAATGCACCATTAACAGCCGTTACATGCCAGCTATGCAGAGAAAGAGATGCTATGGATTATCAATGAAGTGCTTTCAAACACTCAACAGGACTGCTTTGCCTCAGACTTGTACCAGCAGCCACTTCAGGGACAGCCAGGCATTTTCATCAAACCAGATGATTACCTCCTGGGCCTAGGGACAAGGGATGGGAGTAAAGTCTTGTTATGTGAAAATTTCATCTGGAAATGTGGCTTTTTTCTTACAGATCTGGGCCAGGACTGTATTTATATTTTTGTATGTGGCAAGCACTGAAGTTGTCTGAAGCAGCTGGGCACTTTTGCTTTACTACACAGTAAGATTTCAGTACCACTGAAACAAGAGTGCATGCACCTTTCCCATCTATCTGAAATGTGTGACTTCATAGAATCATAGAATGGTATGAGTTGGAAGGGACCCCAAGGATCATAGAGCTCCAACCCCCCTGCCACAGGCAGGGCCACCAACCTCAGGCCTGGATCTACACAAGGTTGACCAGGGCCCCAGCCAACCTGGCCTTGAACACTTCCAGGGACGGGGCATCCACCACCTCTCTGGGCAGCCTGTTCCAGCACCTCACCACTCTTTCTGTAAAAAACTTCCCCCTAATATCTAATCTAAACCTTCCTTCCTTTAGTTTTAATCCATTCCCCCTTGTCCAGTCATTGTCTATCCTTTTAAAAAGTTGAATCCCCTCCTGCTTATAGGCTCCCTTCATGTACTGGAAGGCTGCAATGAGGTCCCCCCGCAGCCTTCTCTTCTCCAGACTGAACAAGCCCAGCTCCCTCAGCCTCTCTTCGTAGGGCAGGTGCTCCAGCCCTCTAATGGACTTACAAGATTATTATTTTTTTAATATACTAGGTTTAGCACATCATCAGAAAAAAGCTGAGACCCACTGGCCCCATTCTTATACGACCGTCACTTCCACCTTCCCAGTGAAGAGCTTCGATCTCTTGCAGATCTTATATCATACATAAAGTATGGATTATCCCATGTCAGTTCTCTGCCTTAGGAGACAAAAAAAAAACAACAAAAAAACCCAAACCAAACAACAACTTCAAATCTTTAGATGCTTTTGGGAACCACTGAGACAGCAACAAATACTGCAGATTTGAATCTTACAATCTGATTGTAGGTCTTGAATTTAGCCTGAGGAGGATTCAAAGTGTCACTGAGCCAGCATATACCCTTTACTGACAATACATTTGGAAATGAAACCAAACTGGGCATTCCTTACAGCACATTTCCTCCTCTCCAAAACCCTCCATGATTCTTCCCTTTTCACCTGTGATGTATTGTCCCGTCCAAATTCTTTCCTGTCCCAGAGCTGACATCCCTACTCGGTCACCTGAAGGTCCCCGAACCCAGTTTGCACCATCCACCACAGCTTCATCACCAGAGGGGTCCCTGGGCTCACCTCCTTTGTGGCTCTCTTCATTCCCCCGCCTACATCTGTGGAGACCCACCTATTAGGGAAGAAGACTGCTGGCACTTTGCAGTACTGAAAATTTTCTACACAAAGCTGTAAGCAGAAATAGTCTGTACACAGTGGATTGCCACCTTCCCTCCCTCCTATGACAGCATGTATTTCCCACCGCCTTGCAAAGTGCATGGCACAGCAAGCTCCCAGTGTTCGGGGCAGCTGTAAATACAAAGGGGATGTGGGGGAAATTCTCATCAGAATTTAGCATTGAATTAACTAGTCTGTAATGAAAGGTGAGGGCAGGCCCTATAATTTGTCTCAAATTTTATTGCACCATTTTTTCCTGCGCATGACTGATCTCTGGTGAAGGCAGAGGACCTTCGCACACTGCAGAATGCTCTCTGGATTTACTATACACCTCCTGAGTGTTTCAGAGTCCTGCTGTACCTTGTGCAGGAATAAGACCAGGGTTGGCAAGAAAGTGCACCCAAAGAAACCACTGGGGTTCTTCTGTTACTTGCTTTGGAAGATCATTTGTCTAACTGACCTTCCAGCACCAGAGAGATTTAATTTGTTTCACATACAATCCCAGCATTTCTATTTCCCGTACACAGTGTGGTTTGAGTGCCAGTCTAGTTAGTGCTACCTCCTAGAAGATGATGATATGCATGGGAGTAAGCAGATTAAATCCTTAGAGGGCATCTGTGATAAACACAGCCGGAGTTTATAAGTGAAGCAAGTCTGTGTTGTTAGCCTAGTCTCATTAAAGGAGCAGTCACATCCAAAAAACAAACATCTCTTGGAATGAGCTGTAGTCTCTAATCATGAAATCCCAGAGGAAGGAAGATTGACAAAAGCTGAGAAATTGGACAGTAAAAACTGCCCAGCATTTGGTCTCATTGCAGTTAGCTTTGTCAGTCCCTAGCCCATATAAGCAGCAAAGCCAAACCTGACTTTTCAACCATAAGTGTTTCTTAAAATAAAAGAGAAAGCCATATAGCACTTAACAGCTATTCAGATCAACCATGTATGAATATTTTCTTCAAACGTGGCCAAATAGCAAAGCAGTGACATTTGTTCATAGAAACTAATCACTCTTTAAAACATGTTCCCTCTACAAAGAATATAAATAATCACAAGGGGGGTTTTGCTACAAATGTTATGCTACAGTCACAGAATAATTGGGCCTTCGAACAATGGGGCATTAACTTTTAGGTGTAAAAAAACCCATGTCCCAGAGTTCCCTTGAAGGTGCAGGATATGCCACACAATTTTTTATTCTAAAGTCCTTGATCTTATCAAACAGGAGGCATTTTGCATTCCTATTGTCTTATAATGTGCTTTTGTGCTTTGGTAACCATCATGTGAAACAGAAGACTTTAGGGTTTGGAATCCAGCTTGTTTTAAATAAAGATCAAGGAAAGAATGGACAATTGAAGTGAAAGTTTATTTTCACCCTAAATACACATTCTGAGGAGTTCAGTCTTCATTTGCTAATTGTTTGTTTGTTTGTTTCACCATAGATCATGCACTACTTTAAGCAGTGCAATCTAACGTGACATAAAATGGAATAAATGGCAGCTGGAAAGGAAAAGTTGGGTTATTCTTTCCTCGTGGGAAATATGTTGCTCACAGAAGATACGAGCATGAAAAGCTGTGTCTGCAGACATTCCTGTTTCTTGGTCCAGATTTGCAGGAAGTCTTCCCAGCACTTTTAGAAGCCTCAGTACTGTTTTTATGGAGAGGCATTGGATCATCCTAATGTAAAACAGTAATGTCAGGGATTTGGCATAAAATTTCCTGCAGTTCTCTCACGGCGCACACACTTGTGTGTTACTGTCACAAAAACTGTCCAGGTTTCCCTCCAGCTTTTCCTTAAGGTAATGAAAATTTTCCCAACTGCATACCTCTGTATTTGACAGGGGACCAGCTAGCTACCCTTGGCCTGCAGAAGTAACATCATGATATTTTAAGGAAAAAGGATTGTGACTTGAACAAGGAGTTTTTCTTGACCCAAACCAAAATGTTTAGCTCAATTCTGGGTATTTGAATGCTTTTCAAGCATCATTGCTAGATGGGTTTGAAACAAAATGTTGTTCTAGAATGAAAACTTGAAACATCTCACTTTGAAAATGTCAAAACACTGTGTTCCAGAAAAGATATCTTTTCTTCCAGCTTGAGCTACTTGACAAACTAGACACAAATTCAGGAACTATTTTGGACATTCCAAACTTTCATTTTTTTGGCAGACCTAATTCCAACCCTAATATTTCACATAACCAGAGACAGCAGTATAAGCACAGCAACATTAGAGTTTATAGGTTGTGAGCTCCCCTGAGTGCCCCTCAAATTTAGGGGCCAGTTTTTCTGATGCCAGCAGACATATTTAAATTATCTTTTTATTTCTTTCTTTCTTTCTTCCTTTTTTTTTTTTTTCCTTCTCATTGGACAAGTGAAAGAATGTAAGGTAATGTAATTTGAATGTCAATTAATGTACTCGAGCTGGAAATTGCTTCATGTCTCCAACAATTAGATTAAATAGCTCTTGTCAGCACTACGAGGGAAGAGCTTTCTTGTTCTAAATACGGCTCAGCAAAAACTGCTGGAAGTAAAAGTTCTCAGTCTAACTCTTTTGTTTTCCCTCACCAAGCTTACTTGTAAATGGGGAGAGGGCAGCAGGAACCTTTCACACTTGTCACAGCACTGGCAGTTCCCTCAGGATGCCACCAGCAGCATGACCTAATCTCCCTCCTGTGTGTGCAAGACATTCAGGAGATACAGCGTGGATCTCACAAAATCTAATGCATCTGCTTGAATCCTTTCAGGAGAAAGTCCAATTCACCAGTAATTTACTTTTTGGGAGCTGCCAGAAGGACTCTGCAGACATGTATTCTTAATGAGTATTTCAATAATTAATTTACTAAGATCATTTGTGAAATACCGAAGCTGTGCTTCTTCCAGGCGTGAGTTCCCGTTAGTCACATGTTTTAGGCTTGCAGAAGACTGATGTCAAAACCTTGCCTTCTGTAACTTAGGCACTTCTTTAGAAATAATTCCTCTTCTGGACTGTCAGAGGTGAAGGCTTATGTGTCCCCTTGATTCTGCAATTCATCAGACCCACGGAAACTCCGGAAATTCTTTGGAGGGTGAAGGCATGCAGAAATAAAACATGGTCCAGCAGCTCCAATCTTAACTGAGATTCAGAAAGATCCAGTTTCAACTTTCTGCTCCTGTGTGGACTTTCCCTTTGGCCAGAGAAAAGTTATGACAAACCAGACCCTGACAGCATTGGCTCGTGTCTTTCTTCTGGCAGCTCTGTCTTTGCATGAAATGGCAGCAATAGTAGGTCTTGGTTTACCAGGATTTTTTGAAGGTGGGTAGATAAAAGTTTGTAAAATGCTCCAACTCTAAAATAGAGAGAATTACACAAAAACCTAAGAGGGATTGCTGTGCAGGTCTGGCAGATTTGCATGACTTCTACCATCTGCAGCCTGCTTCAGCAGCTACACCTACCCCTATGCCTTGTGTCAGATGTGGAAATCATTACAAGCCCACTGGAACATGTAAACAAATCTGAGCAAGGATAATGCTTACAGTGACCCGTGCATGTGTGCTTTGCTTCCTTCTGACATTGAGAACTGGTTTAACAAATGTAAAACATTGCACTGATTTTAGTTTTCAGGTCCCCTAATGCCATTGAAGCTATTAAAGCCATTTCTTGGGAATTTTATTCCTGGATCAGTTTACAGGTTTTGGTTTTGTTTGGGTTTTTTTTTTCCTATCATTTGGGAAATACCTGCATGCCTTCATTGATGCTTTCTCATATCTAACATAAGGGTAAAGTTACAATCCATTTAATAAATCAAATAGGAAATGAAAAATAAACTCTCTGATGCTATTCCAGATATATGCATTGCAGCCAGGAGGCACAGATTGCACTTCATCTTCATGCTTCACAGAGAGCAAAGAAAGTCCTTCTGTAACTTTGTCTTTGTCTTTGACATCATCTACTCATTATTCCTGATCTGAGAAAACCCATTATTTTCCTTTCAGAACACAAAGAAAGTATAGACTTGGCACTAGTGAAGCTGGGACTTTTGAAATTCCTAAAAGGGGGCATAGTTACAGAATCACAGAATCACAGAATGGTAGGGGTTGGAAGGGACCTCGAGAGATCATCGGGTCCAACCCCCCTGCCAAAGCAGCTCCCTAGCTCATATTGCACAGATAGGCGTCCAGATGGGTCTTGAATATCTCCAGAGAAGGAGACTCCACCACCTCCCTGGGCAGCCTGTCCCAGTGCTCTGTCACCCTCACCCAATATGTTGCAGGCAATTCTCTGGAAAGAATGGCAGCTTTTCTTCAAAGACTTTTGTGCAAACCATTGAAGACACTTTATTACAAGCATATAGCCAATGCAGTTACTTACACATATATAAGCTCACACCACAGACACATAAACACTTGTGCTTTTACATATTTGAAATTGTACTCAACTGTACTCTAGGAACATATCTACTTCACTCTACTGATATTTCTGTGATTGCAGGCTTAAAATGAACTTCTGAGAAGACATTATGGCCCGGTGCAGTGGTACTGTTTATCTTCTGAAGTGCATTTTTGTGTCTCCTTCAAAATAATTAGGACTCAGCTAAAACCACTGCAGCTTGTTAGGAAGCCAAACACAGTTAGACATGGTTAGATGTTCTCTGGAGGTGGTAGGTGTCTTGCTGCAACTGGGGATAGCAAAAAATATTAATTAACCTCCATGAAGCCAGCTGCTTTGCTGTAAGCAATGAGTCTTTATGCTGGGTGGGCTAGCTGATCTGCTTCGTCAGCCTGTTTCTTTTATTGTAGTGATACATCAGTATTTGCTGTCATGGTAATCCTTATCAGAACCAATGCTGATATGGAAGTAGCAACTTTGAGTAGAACAGAAGCCACATACTTTTGTCTATGGTAATCCACAGAACTGTGAATAATGCTTTCTCCTATTGCTTTTGGTGTGCCTGCCAAGGTTGGGGGCGGGGGAGGGAACTGCTCAAGGACAGACTGCCCCTGACCAAGGCTGAGCCAATCCGCGACGCTCATACCACCTCTGTGATAACATATTTGAAGGAAAAAACCCTGCAAGTGGAAGCTTTTTGCCACTGGAGAAAGGAGTGAGAAGATGTGAGAAACTCTGCAGACACCAAGGTCAGTGAAGAAGGTGGGGGAGGAGGCACTCCTGGTGCTGGAGGAGAGGTTTCCTTCACAGCTCATGGAGGAGACCATGGTGAAGCAGGCTGTGGAAGATGATGAGGAGTAGAGATTCAACCTGCAGCCTGTGGAGGACCTCATGATGGAGAAGGTGGAATCTCTGAATGAGGCTGTGACCCCATGGAAAGCCCACACTGGAGCAAGCTTCTGGCAGGACCTGCGGTTTCTGGAGAGAAGAGCCTGTGATGGAGCAGGTTTTCTGGGGGGACTTGTGGCTCCATGGAGGACCAGGCTGGAGCAGTCTGATCCTGAAGAGCTGTATCTCATGCTACAGATCCATGCTGGGGCAGGTTGTGAAGAGCTGAAGCCCCTGTGGGAAGGACTAACATTGGAGAAGTTCCATGGAGGACTGTCTCCTGTGAGAGGGACCCCATGCTGGAGCAGGGGAAGAATGAGGAGTCTTCCCCCACGCAGGAAGGAATGGCAGAGACAACTTGTGATGACCTGACTGCAATCCGCATTGCCAGTCCCCCTGTGCTGCTCAGTGGGGAGGAAGGAGATAAAACAGTAATAAAGTTGAGCCTGGAAAGAAGGGAGAAGGGAGGGAGCTGTTGTAAGATTTGTTTGGTTGGTTTTTTTCTCATTATCCTACTCTGTTTTGATTGAGTAATAAATTAGATGCATTTTATTCCTTGTTGAGTCTGTTTTGCCCAGGACACTAACTGTGGAATTATCTCTCCTTGTCCTTATCTTGACTCCTCAGCCTCTCAATATATATTTTCTCCTCTGTCCAGCTGAAAAGGGGAGTGACAGAGTGACTTTTGTGGGCATCTGGCTTCCAGCCACACCACACCTATCACTCTGTCCTTTCCTCTCATCCCACCCCCCATTCCTGTGTCATACTTTGTTGGTCTCTTTCCCCCCCGACCAATTACGTACACAAAATAACTTCTCTATACAGCAGAGCCCTGGATACTCTATGTATATCATATACATATAGTGAAGCAAAAGTGAAGCAGCTTGTAAGTGTTTTCCTGATTCTTAGTTCATGGATGAGTTTTCAGACGTTAGCCACTACTTATATAGCTCAAGGCCAACCAAAAAAAATTGTCACCAGGACTGTTCTTTATGATAAGTATTTTCTTTGATCCTGGCACATCTTCCTTTTTGTTTTACCACAAAACATGAAAATCCTATTTCCCTGTTCCCATCAGAAAAGTGAGTTATGATGAGGCCAGTGTAGTTGATCACTGGCCAGACTTGAAGAGGAGTACCCTCACTGAAACCAACAAAACTGCTCATGTACCACAGGTGGGCAGTAACTCAGTGTAATGCCTTGGGCTGCTGCAAGCACATCTTGTGTCAGGCAGCTGAATACAGCAACCTACCACTCTAAGACAGTTCTGTGCTAAACACCTCTGTAATCTAGTCTTCATTTCAAGTCAGGAAAGCTGGAAGCTTCAGGAAAGTCCTGTAATACTTGGGCAATTTTTTCAAAATTTATTTTCAAGCCTCAGTTAATAACTGTATTCTGGAAGAAAACACGGACAGGTTTCTTTCCTGCTTCAAAATACTCTGTGCCTCTAATCCTTGAAATACAGCTGACTGGAGCAGATAATATCAAGACTGAAATTAAGTTGAATTCTCTCCTTCCATTTTGGTCCATTTACTTAATATATCCCAGGTACAGGTTTGAGTGTAGTTGAAAGACACATTTTTTGAAGACAAAATGCACTCCTTCCTGCAATTACATGGAGTGTTTTTTGATTAAAGAAGTGGGAAGGAAGGTCTCTTGCTACAATGTCCTTGTTTTATTTAGGAACATTATTTACTGAGTACTGGTTCACATTTTTAGAGAGGCAGTCTTCCTCCCATGCTTATTATGTAACATTGCTTTCATACTGCAGTGATGGAGTGAGACAGATGCTAGATTGCAATGGTCTTTGACAGTGTGATCAGCTGTGTCACGGCAGTATCAGGGTACCTTTAGAACATTAGCATTCACCCTTACAGTGAGGCCCTGAAGCCCATTTGCTTTACTGGTACGAGAAATTTCTGGTTGAAAATCAGTTTTTAATTTGCTAATCACTGTGAAAAAAAAAAAAAAAGAGGAGTTAATTTCCACTGGTTAAAGAATTAATTGTCAGAAGCTCATGAGGATGGCATACGAGTGCTCGTTCTAGTGGATTACATATGTGCACGCGGGCGTGTGTGTGTATCTGTAAATATGTACATAAAATACGTAACATGGAAATGTTTGTACATACCCATACACACAACATAAATAATGAGAGTGTGTACTGATAGACCTTGCATAGGGGTACTGTACTGTAAGTGCTTCACTACAGCTGGCACTTAGGATTGGTTGGGTGTCTATGCATCCTAGCCTACTCTTTAGTTCCAAAGAGAGCTACCAGGATTTTCAGAGGTTCATCTAAACCAGGACATTATAAACTCATGCACAGGAGGACCATGTTTAATTTCCATACTCCACAGAAACATAACAAATTGGGACTTAAAATTGGTGTCATCACAGTCTGATAGTGACCTATTTCTCTCTTGATACAAAGAAGCCAGTTGAGGTGCCAAGAGGTGCAAAGCACTCCAAGCAAACAGCTGCCAGGAAGTGTTGACCTGCATGAAATCACCACGAGACAGTCTCTCTCCG
Organism: Porphyrio hochstetteri; assembly: GCA_020800305.1. NCBI lineage: Eukaryota > Metazoa > Chordata > Aves > Gruiformes > Rallidae > Porphyrio > Porphyrio hochstetteri. Next base: position 45,837,434 of record CM036938.1, on the reverse strand, counting down.
AAGGAGTATTTACACTCACAGTCCCAGCGAACAAAGCTGCTGGAAGGGACCACAGGAGGCTGTTTGGACTCTGAGCTTTTACCCACTCACTAATAAGAGGGGCTTAGGGGAGCTTATCAGTGGGGATTTCACCTTCCATAGGTGCCCTTTCCCCTGAAGACAGCATTGATCCCAGAATGTATTTAACATTTTTTGGATATGGTTGCATACAGCTGCATATATATGTTAAGACATAGTGTTCCTCAGGGGCTCATAACTTTGGTATTAGACATACCTCAGAAAAAGGTCACGAACTAGCTAGAGATTTTGAATTAGGACAAAAACTAGGTATGAAAGTGCCAGCACATCACTCACCAAAATGATCTGGAAATGGCTCTTCATTTGCTGGTAAGTTGTCTCAGGCAAACAAATAGCATGAGGAAGATCTTGACATGGAAAGTAAATCCTACGTCACACATAAAGCATCATTGTAACAGACAGAGAGAGAGAAATCTAGCAGTTCCCTGGAGTACCCTTTCAGCTAAAATTATTTACTGTTAACAACGCATTTGAAAGTTTCTTTGAAATCAGCAAACTATCAAATCAGTACAACATAATTTTTTAGCAGAAGTGGGAATCATTTAATTTAACAAACCTGAGCATATCCTGTTTGCTACTTTTTCACAGAAAATGAAAAGCACTTAGTAAGGAGTGTCTCAACAACTCACCAAGTGTCACATTCAAGAAGAGGAAGCGGCAGGCGCAATGTCTGACAACAAATTCTGCTAATCTGTATCCTCCACTCAGAAGCCCTACATTTGAGAGGAAGACCAGAAGCTCAGCCTTTTAAGAGATTTAGACACCTGGGTACATGTTCAGGTGCCAAAGAATAGGTGCTGAATGCTGTCTGAGATGCCTGTGGGTATCTTGTCTTGCTACCAGTTCCCACTACAGAAGGAAGGAGATCTGCTGTACCTTATACACTGATATCGAGTAGAGGGGAGAGCTGGCATCTGCCATTCTCCCAGGTGCCACAAAATCCAAGTTCTTTATTTGAATTTTGCCCTACATGCATAGGCACCACTCCAGGCCACAGCCAAAGTTACCTTAACAGAAATTTTTGTTTGTTTGTTTGTTTATTTAATTGCTGGCTATAGGGTTAAATTTCATAGATTTTGTTTTACATACTTTTAAGTGGCCAAAACTGTACTTACTTATTGTTGTTCCCAGTGTTAAATAGATCAAAGGAGCACCCTATAAGATCTCACTTCAGTTGCCACATAACTTCTAGAAATTAATCTCAACAATACTTTAACTTAGCAGCAATCAAGAATCCACTTCAGCTCTTCACAGATCCTTTCAATACTGTCAATAGCACGCAGTGCTATAATTTTCCTTTTAATTTTTAATGTTAGCTTGGCCAGTTCTAGCTTCCAGGCATTGAGACATAGACTTTTCTCCAAAAGACCAAACACATCAAATGTACCTTCCTCATGCAGGCAGTCAGAGGCTTCATAGCACGTCAGTCCTTAACCACCTCTCCAATCCAGTAAGTAGATGACAGTCCTCGAGGTATTTTTACGAAGCGTGTTTCTCCCGTCTTTGATCACACCATTAGCTCATCTCTGATCCCTTCCAGAGCTGGATGTAGCATTGCAGGAGCGACTTCATGGGAGTCAAACACAAGGCTGAATCATTTATCTACTGCAGATGCCGAAACCTTTCAGACCCCTTGATCTGCCCCCATCTGTAGGTATGAGCTGAGTTTTTGCTCTGTGACTATGAATTTGGCTCTGCTAAAATGCATTTGTTTGGATGGACAAGTTTACCAAGGGATTAAGGTCATTCCCTCTCTCAGCGATTCATCTCCACACTATTTAGCTCTCCTCAATATTTGTGTCATCTACTGCCGCTGTTGGTAAAGATTTTCATTTTTCTTCCAAGTCATTAATAAATAGTATAGCCAGCTTTTAATTCACTTAATGTGGGCCATGTTGATTTTGTAATGTTCTAATTTCTTAATCAAAATGTCATGTGGTATGAGACCAAATGTTTTACAGAAGTCTAAACACATTACATTAACACTATTACCTTTAACAGTCAAACCTGTAACCCTGGCAGAAAGGGTATCAAGCTGGCCTTACATGTATTTATTTTTAAATAAAGCATATGCTGACTGTACTATAGCCCCCTGCTCCTCCGAATACCCACACCTATGACTTCCATGTGTCTGAGTGACCCTAAATAATCTAAGTGGCTGTTTGCTGGCATACAAAAGGAACACTGAGAAAAATGTATTTCCTAGAGATATCATTTCAGTGTCTGTATGTCCTTCGCACATTAGCTGCTCTATTGTGTGGGGTTTTAAGAGGCATATTTTTAACTGTACTACAATTTAGCCCAAAGGAATTTGGGGATGGGGAATGGAGGGGCCCATTGGGTGAAATAGCTGGAGGGCTATGTGCTAGCATTTATATTTATAAATTAATGTACTTTCAATATTAGGGGTGTTTTAAAAAGAAATAAAATCCAGAATTCAGTCAGGGGTTTGTTACTCACAAGATGGTCTGAGTGGATTTTTTTGATGGCTAGATAAGTTTATAGGCTGATCCTTACACATTCACAAAGAAGGTAAGTGTGACAGGGTAAGTCTGTCCCACTGTATGACAGCAGAACATTCTCAGCACCACAAGAGAGTACTTTCACAGCAACGTGATGCATAGGCTACTACGGCCAGGGAACAATCAACTATTTATAATCAGAGGAGGCTGTGGGTTTGTATTTTCCATACTATCTTTCCTGAAGGAATCATAATAAGAACGTAACACTTACAAACAAGGGCACAGTTAAGACATTCATTATTAGTTGTGAATAGGATTCATTTTAATGATAATTCCACTTGCCTACACGGTGTTCTTAGATGTGAAAAAAAGCCATGGGATTAGGCCAAATATTGTCATGGTAACAGAAAGAAAGGGAAATCATTCTAAAAGGGTTTCCAATAAGCAAGAGCAGCTAGCATTCAGTAAGTAGCCTTCAATAGAAGTTGACATCTGTTATTCATTTGTTGTTTCTAGGTTTGAAGAAAAGCAGGATAATTGGAAATAGTACAGTGTTCTGGGAACATATTGAGTGAAAGGGCTCTTAGTGCTTTTTAAATATTGGTCTATTTATCCTTAAAAACATTTAGTATGTACGTTCTTTGTCCATTTATAAATTGGACAAGCTAGTTGGAAGGTTGTCTAGCATCAATTATGCTTAAGCTGTGGAAGATCAAAGCAAGCTTCTTGCTTTTAATAAGAGGAACTACCATTTCAACTGAGCAGGGAACACCTATTTTTGGAAATTGAGAAGATGAGAATGAATAAATTTTATAGTTATGTGTTTACCTCATAGTGAGGATAGACAGGGAGACATACTAACCTGCACAAGAAACTTGCACCAGTACTGTTGCTTTCCCCTTCTTTTGCTGAAGCACACCACTGTGTCTTACACACCAGTGTAAGATAGTCCTCAAGACTGTTAAAGTAAGAAAGAAGAAGATTAAAATCTTCTTTAAAAATTTGTGGAATTTGAAGGGGAAAGAAAAACCAGAAATCAGTCCTATTTTTAACACCAAGGGTGGTTCCCAATGAAAAAGTGCTTCACTGGATTTTCCCATACAAGAAGTTTTTAAGACACAATTTGCAACCTTCCTCAGAGGTTGATCATGTGCCACTGAGGTTGCTCTTCCCAACATTAGAAACCTTCTTTGCTCATCTAGACTAGATGATGAGCCAAAAAAAGGTGCTTTTGTCCAATCAATCTATGAGAGGTTGATACATCAACTTTCTAGGGAACTGGTTGATTTGAGGCACATGCAACTTCTGCAGGAGCTTGCAAGTTGCTTTATGGTTAAAACCCTAAAGATTCAATAGGAGTGAAAGGAAGGCAAGCAGCAATGGTTTGATTTTATTTATCCTGAATATTATTTCCTTACCTATTCAGAACAATGAAGAAGGGGAAAAAACTAAAAAGGGGAGAACAATACAATCTTAAATCCCACTTGTTGCTACCTAAATCAGAAGTTTGGAAGGGCACTGCTGCACAAATCATTTGTTGATGTATTTTCAGAAAAATAACAATCTAGCTAAATTTCACATACTCCTGCCTCTATTAGAAGTACTTTGGAGTTTTCAGGATACGTAAAAACCCTTCTGTTGAACAAAGCGATTAATAAGCATTTCAGTAATGGCTATGCAATCTGATATTTTAATAATTTGATGTTACGATTACCTTGTCTGTCCTCAGGGACAGATACTGTACAAACACAAGAGAGACATATGGTCAGATTTGTAAAATGTACCTAAGAGCCCATGGAAGCGCCCTGGCCCCCAGTAGAGTTGTCAGAAAGGCTTTTAGTACCCACCAGAATGACTAATTTTTAATTATCTTGACATTACAGCCAAAAGTTCCTTCTGTAAAGAACCGAAAATCAGTTCTGACTGAACGAACTTTTGTCATCTTGATTCTTTTTACAGCTTGCAAATAGTCATAAATTTGTCTGGCAAAATGAGTATGTTCCTTACTGTCTCACAGACTAGTGCTACTAAATTAGCCCTGAAATCAAGCAATAAAAGGTGCCAATCGGTGTATGTAACTACCTGACCAAACATCTATTATTCACCCTCTTTCATGCTTTCTACACAGCATGTAGGGGTCTCAGAGATCCAAGGCTGATAAATATTCCAACACAAAAATCTTTTCTGTCATAAGATGGAGTGATGGATCTGTACAGAAGACATCATTTTATTTATTTTTTTAATTTGGCTGGCTCTGCTAAAAAATCAACAAGCATCCATGACAGCCGATAAGCCAGACAATGTCTGCCTGCAAAATAGCTCCAACAGCTCTCTATATGTACACTCAATTCTGTTCCCACATACCCCTCAAAAAGACCCAAATAATTAAATCTACAGCAGCCATGTAAAGTAAGATGCAAACCTAGGAAGGCGGTAAAGTTCTGCTTCAATGCTATAGGTACTTTTTCAGAGAAACACGTTTCTGCAACATGCTGCTTGCCCTGAAGCCCTGATCATCTCCAGAACTTCCTGAAACATCACATTTCAGGCTCTGTTAAGGATCAGTAAAATGGGTGTCACTTCACTTGTTTGTAGTTTTCCATGAGAAGGCAACAGAACATAAAACACTCAAGTCAAGAAAAACAAAGAACCATAGATAAACACCTTTCAGTTTATAAGATTAAAACAAACCAAAACACAAAATTAATTTAAAAAAAAAACCCCAACAACCCAGCACCAAGGAAAAAACCCACACAGGCCATTTCCAAAACTATTTAAACTAAAAGATAACTGTGGCATGGCCTCAGTTTCACCTGCAATGTGCCACTCACACTGGTTTTTCCCTTCCAGACTGGCAAAAATACATCTATAAATTATTGTTAACATCACGTCTCCCAGTTCTACTCATTCAGGCAACCTCTGGAGCAGCACTAAGATGGACAATGACCACAGATAATGTGCTAGATGTAATTTCCAATTTGAAAGTGGATTGTTGGAGCCCTTTTCCAAAAAGTGCTTGGGGTTCACAGTCGTTTCATTTCAGGCTGCGCCCCAGAGATGCATTTATAGACAGACAGCACCGTATGCATGCTTTGGCACCTGAGTTCAGTGTTACAATAGGGCGTCCTGATATCTTTGATCTAGCCTCCTGCTGAATTGTGCTCAACATGGATCATGTATTTTGCACGCCCTGCCCCAGGACCAGGCTGCCGTGTATGTAGTTCATGCTGTCCCCTGGTCATCTCCAGCTAGGGATGACAGGAAACTGTGCTGCCCAGCCCCAGCTCACTGTCCTGCCCAGCTGACAAGTAGCTACATCTGCTGGCTTTTCAGCAGCTGGGAGATTCTTAACATTAGGGCAGTTTGGGTACAGTCATATCTTATTAGTATGCCTAAAAGCAAAAAAATTCTCCACAAAACATACAAATGATTGAGTGTGGGGGTCTTTGTTTATAGAGACATTTTGAAAGTACAGCTCCTACTTATTCTTGTGACTATTTGTCACAGCAAGGCCAGCCTTCATTTATTTTTCTTGTTTGGTTTTTGTTAGTTTATATTATTTTTATTTTATTTTATTTTATTTTATTTTATTTTATTTTATTTTACTTTCTTTTCTGTCAGCTTTAGGCCTTAACTGCTCTCTTCAACATTTGCCTGCAGAGCAACCTCACAGACTAGAAAGAGACGTGTAAATCAGGGGCCCCCACTAATGAGGGGCAAACCCTGAGGAATTTCATTCTTGCTGATTGGCCCTCAGGGACATATGGTTTTGCCACCTCACTGATTTCAGGCTCCATGAGTCTGATCCACTTGGCTGGCAGCAGGTGGGAATTAGGGAGGACGGGTCAGACTGCATGTAGGCCAGGTTCCCAGTGGACCTCCCACTCCATCCCACCACTCTTGCAGCTCCTATTGCTCACCATCAGAGCAGCCATGTTGTCCCCAGGGATCAAAAACGGCCATGAGCAAAAGTGGGTGGACCTACCTTTTCAAGGACTGCAGCTTCAGCTCCCATGGCTGCTGGTGCTGGGTTTGCACCCAGTGACCAGAGGGCAGGGGGTCAGGGAGCGGGAGCCACTCCTGTTGCAGGAATCTTTACTGCTGCCTTGAAGAGATTACCAACTTCAGTACGTAACCAGGGGTAATCACTGTAGTCTGCCAGCTGTGGAAATCACCTCAGATAGCTGGAGATTATATAATAGGTCTGGAAATGAAATAGGAAACTGATTTATTCTCATTGTCCATTACCGCAATTCAGTGCAATTTATTTAAGGGCACTATCTCTCACTCTAAGGGAAAATGCAAACATTAATCTTCATAGACTGTATCTTGGATACCAGTGGTCTGGATAATTAGTTTGTTACCCTCTGTGCATGTGCGTCTTTTCATGTTCGGCAAGAAAGACAGGAGTCTAATCAGCTGTGGTGTACATGTGGGTTTGTGTACAGATCACAGCTTAAGCAAACAGGAGGTGGTTGTTATCTTCAAATCAGTGATGCCCTCATTTTTCTTTTAGAGGCAGCTTTTATTTCTTTTGAACAGTACTTACATTCTTACATCTAAAGCCTCAGTGGTTTCTCTTGCTGGGGTTGTCCAGAAATCTTTGTGTCAGGAGCAAGATGGAGATGACTACAGGCTAAGGTCTGAGGGCTTGCCTTGGCTTTAGGACAGATTTTACTGTCCCTGTTAATCAGTGCAGCTCTAGCAGCTACATCTTGACTATGGCATGCATGTCACATGTACCATGATCCATGTACCCAATCCTTGCTTTATGAAGACATATAGATTCCACAAGCAGGACCCCATCCTACTTTACATAGAAGTAAAACAAATACCTCCAGTGGGCAAACATTCAGAGACAGTGAGCTAAGCAAAAATCACGGACTTCTGATTTCCTCTCAACCCTATGAAAATATACATCTTCCTAAGTAATATTGGCTGGGGGTGGGGAGGTGGGGAGCGTCAATCTGTGTGACCTCTCCCACTGTCAAAGACACAGCTATGAGAAGACATCCTGCAATACAAAAAAAAAAAAAAAAAGACAAAGAGCTCAGCTTTTGCCAGTTCTGCTAAACCTAGAGGAAGTCATCAATATTTTCAACTATTTGGACTGTGAGATTTTGCCTCCTTTATATTATTCAGAGTTCCTCTTTGACTGACTTAGGGCTAGTGTAATGGGAAGGGGAAGTCAAGCCACCCAAGGACAGAGACCTCACTCAGATAGGATGAGGACACCAGCATCTTAGTGGTGCTACATGCTATTTCCTGCTTTCCCAGGTAGATATCAAATGACTACATGATGCTTCAACTGCATCAGTTAATAATATTTAGTCTTAGAATCATATAATATCATGTTGGAAGAGATGTCAAGGGTTGCCTGGTCCAAACTTTCTTGGCAAAAAATCCATCTAGACAACATGGCCCAGCATCCTGTCCAACGTAATCTTTGAAACGTCTAATGTTGGGGAAGCCACTATTTTCCTGTGCAGATTATTCCAATGGCTGATTATTCTCATTGTGAAAAAATTTCCTTTTGTGTCCAGTCAGAATCATCCCAGGAGTAACTTGTACCTGTCTCCCCTTGTCTTTTCCATGTTATTCCTTGTAAAAAGTGAGTCTCCATCTTCTTTGTAGTCACCCTTAAAGTACTGGAGCATGATGATGAGTTGTTCCCTAAGCCTTCTTTAAAATAAACCAAAGAGAAAAATCATGTGTACATGGTAGATGAGTGCAGTGGTTGACAGTGCATTTGCTGAACAGGTCTTCATATGCTCTTCAAAAAGAGCCCTATTACAGAAAAATTATTTTTCCATGGTGAATTTCATATCAAAAGCAAAAGATAATGAATTGAATATCATATGCAGCAGGAGCACACCCTCAATAGTTTAATCAAGGCTGACCCAACCTTGAACCCACCAGTAAATCTTTCTAAAGGACCCTTGCCCAAGCCTGGCAACTTGAGTTCCCCTGCAGCCAAATGGGCTGGGGGCATTTTGAAGATCAGGTCTTCCCTGCAGTCACATTTCACTTCTAAAGTGAAGTTGGCCCTGCTGAGAGGCCAGGGCGGTGCAGGGATCACAGCTCACTGCTCTTCGGTGGAGCCCTGCAGCCGTGGGTTCACCCTGGGCTCTGACAGACAGCAGCTTTTAATGCTTGCTCCGTCCCTGCTGGCTGTTACTGCACGATTTGCGGTTTATTCTCTAAATGTCTATGAGAAAATTAATAGTTTTACTGCTAATGGGCTCCTGATTATAACCAAAGGTCTACAAAGGCTCAGGGCCAGATTTTCTTACAGCAGCTTGCACAATCTGGTGACGCCTAAAATGGGAGAGGGTAAGTGGGGGAGACAGCTCCCTGGTCTGAGCTGCCTGTGTCCCTTTCCCTGTGTGCCCACACACAAACATATGTGCACATGTGACATGCACAGACCCTTCTACCAGCATGTTTGTCTCCTTACCTTTAACGGTCTCCATCCTTGTATGAAGCCAGGCCTGATCACACCAATGGTGTCAGAGAAGGGCCCCCCATGGGGTGCCAGCATTAGTAACAGTAACTACCCCCTGTCATCATAAGCAGTATCTTTATGTGTATCCCTTATACAAATATTTATAAAGGGCTGAACTTTGAGCATCCCTTTGTAAATTACAAAGCTGTAAGTGAGACTGTCCCCTCAATAGCAAAGGCCCTGGAGTTGCGTAGATTAGGACTGCTGGAGAAATCCTGGGAGACCTGGACAGCTGCAATAAGATGCATGCAGCTTGGATCAATTTAGAATTAGTCTCTGTCCTCTCTTAACATTTAAGTATAGCCAGGAAAAAGAGTTCACTCTCAACTTTTGGATGACAGAAGTGAAAGTCTGTGCCTGGCCTGCCTCTACATTTTCCTGCAGAGAGCTACTGCCCACAGAAAAGTAAGTCCAGGGCCATGTTTGCTTTGCCTTGTGGTTCTCATTGGCATGTGCAAATGGGAGCAGGGAAACAGCAGAAACCAGACTATAAAGCTGATGTCTACCCCCACTAGCTATTGACTTAAATGAAGGGTCAGTGATTGATACCAACTGGAGATTTGGCCGCTGGTCTACTTCATGTAGCACTGCACAGATTAACTTTTGGATCAGCCAAAGTGACTTGTGAAATTAGGTCTATTTTGTTGAGCAGTGCTGGCTGAAGAAGAAGAAAAGAAAGAAATATTTCTGGAAGCAGAAAATGCTTTGTTTTGGGTTTGGACTTTAAAATCATAAGAACACACAGGGTCCTCATGCAGTGAGAATTTTAGAGGCTTTGCACTTGTCTCAAATCCAAGCTCTGAATTTTGTTGAGACAGGACTTCAGGCCAGATCTCCTGCGTCCAAGCATGCTATTTATCCCTGGCTCAGCAGGAGGAGACCACCAGCGCTTTCTCCTTGCCATTTTTGTGAGTGACAGCTGAAAACACAAGAGAAATGACATTTTGTACCAGTTGACAGGACTTGCTGGCTCTCTTATGGTTTGGGTTTGGGTTTTTTCCCTTGATAAATCAAAGATAACAAGCAGGATGATCCAGAAGGATAATTAATTATTAAGGTAGATTTTCCATAGGGGCCCACAGGGAAGCACCAGGAGGCATAAGAATGACCTGCCAAGAAACAAACACGGTGAAAGGCTGCAGGGAACCAGAAGGCAGGTCGGTGGGTAGCACTGCTCCCTTGCACCCTGCTCCCACACACCTCCCAGTGCTTCCCTGTGGAAGGAAACTAGAAGGTATCAGCAGCCCTCATGTGCAGTCTCCAGATGTGGTTCCCTGTCACCACACATTCATGTTGTTCAGCAAACATATCTTTGTTTTGGGTCTGGGGCAGCGGTTTCCTTCTTGCACATATGAAGATTTTGGCAGACTTTTTGATGACAAAACCTTGAGAGAGCAGCCTGCCTGCAGTAGGTGTGGACAACCATAGGGTGTTAAGAATAACACGCTTTGGTGGTAGTGTTTTTTAACCCAGAAGATGTGGGTACAACTACTACATGATAACACATGCATCAATCACTCTTGCTCCATCCCTTCATTTGGCATCATGATTTCCTCTGCTGATGTGTCCTGGGAGCAGTACACTGAGGAGAACACCCATCCATCACAGAGTAAAGCTACTCTGCTGCTGCAGCTTTGCCACGGCCTTGCATGCTGGGGCAGAAAGCAGGCAGGCCCTGAACCTCCATGCTCCATCCCTGGCCCATCATCTAGAGAGGTGAAAAAGAAACTTGGTGGGAGTGGGGAAAAAAGAAATTCTCTTGAGAATGAGAAGGGAAAGAGTTCAGGAAATGCTGCCCTGCGGTCTGTTAGCTAAAGATCAGGATTTATTACCAAGTATGGGAATGCAGCTTGTAACTAGCCCTAAGAGAGACACTGAAGATTGTGAGAAGATGACAATTATTTGGATGTGTATCAATTAATTTGTTGCTTTGCAGACTGAAGGCTGGTGAGCCTACAACCTGGGAAAACACGTGAGGCGCAAACTAATCTCTCCAACACTCACATTAGAAAGCAAAGCACAACCATGACCTCTGAGAAGTCAATGGGAGTTTTTCCACTGACTCCGGTGGAGCCAGGATTTCACCCTGAGTTTTCCATAATGAAGGCCAGATTGTCCCCTTGATTTATGAAGCACAGGATTCTTCCAGCTCCAGTGCACATTGTCTCTTGTTTTCCAATGATGCATTCAAAAGCTGAAGTGCACCTCTGTGAAATAAAGGGAGATGCACAAGTGCATTTAAATAAAATAAGCCTTATAGCAATGGGACATCATGTTGACTGAGTTTGCTAATGCCACTTTGTGACCAATATAAATTCTAACTGCAACATCCCTTGTTTTCACAGGAGAGTGCTGTAGTCTTAGAAAAAGGAGGATCGTGGCATTGACCTTATATTCAGGATGAACAAACTGACGCGAACAAAGAAATCCCACAGAGCCTATCTCCAGTTAACTGTTTGTTTATCATATTGGCCTTGACAACTGTACTTGTGAAAATAGTAGCTTTTAAGTGGAAGCATTTCAGCATTTCTTGCAGTTCTGCTGAGTTCTGCGAGTCCATCAAGGTCTCCAATTCAATAGGGTAGTATTTTCATTTTTCAGATCTTCTAATTTGAATAAGAAGTTGCCTTCTTTTTCTTCTTTGCATGCTTTCAGTCTCAGTGGAAATGGCATGGAAAATGTGGTCTCACAGACGTGGGGTGTTCAATATTAAGAATAGTAATAACACACAAGAACTTGATTTCTGTGTCCTTCCTTCCTTTCTGCCTGCCTGCCTACTTTTGAACTGCAAATGCTTGAGTGGTCTCCAAGACCACACACACACACAAACAGGCCTTGAATTCAGGGAACTCAGAGTTACTTTGCATGTGCATTAGCACTTTTCATTTCTAGTGCCATCATCAGGTGGCATGATGCTGAAAGATGCCATTTATGGGAGGACCATGCAGCGTTCAATAGTTTGGCCACCACAGAAAGGAGCAAAGTGCTAAAAATAAAAATCCATACAGCAGGGCCTCAGAGCTATTAAATAAAATGTATGGGGAATGCTGGGTTGCATGCTTAGGAGCAAAGAAGGCAGGCAGTCCTGAGAGTATGTGGAAACGTATCCTTGGGCTCAGTGGCCCTCAATGGGCATTAGGGGACACAATGCAAAAAGCAATTCAACATGAGAAATTCTACTGATGTGATAACGAAGTTAATAAGAGCATTGAGTGTAGGAACAAGGAAGAAGTGAATAGGAGAGGAGATTGAGGTAATTCTACCTCTCTGTACAGCACAAAGCTGACTACTAGGAGAATCCTGCACAATTGTAAAATGACGCTGAAAAAATCCCAAAGAAACACAAAACTGATACCAGTGCTGAAACAAGTAGAGCATTTTCCAGACAAAAACATCATAAATTAATCTTATCAGAAAACAACTGAAGCGAATAAACAAGAAATAATCTGATGAGGGAAGGAAAAAAGGCAGCGCTCACAGGATCTTTAACTTAGTGCAGAAAGGCACAAAAGCCAGAATGTTGAAAAAGGTCCGATGTATTCAGATGAAAACTGAGAATACAACTTTCCTTACTTCACCCAAGAGGGACCGGCTGTTAGAAACACTGGGAAGGGAAGTGACGAGTCCCGACGTTGAGCCTAGCTACCTTACGGAAAGGCACACACGAACAAAACAAAGCTAATGGAGCACCATATAGCCATAACTAGATGAAATGTAATGGCCTGTGATGTACAGAAGGTCAAACAAGATGATCTAGTGGTCCTTTCTGGCCTTAAACTTCGTTAATTGTTTCTCACAAGATGCCCTAAGGAGCTAGTTCCTTGTTTAGACTGTAGTTGGTTTTGTGTTTCCCACTCCGGTTTCACTCTGTTGGCAGTATCCAGGACAATTTCGGGGCAATGTATGTGGCTGGGAAGAAGAAGTTCATACTGGGCATTCCACACAGGTCAAGAGCAGCACAATGTAGCGGTGCACGGGGCTTGGCTTTCAGACTTTTTGTTTCTTTGTTTCTGGAGCTGGTCTTTGAGATTTCAGTGTTCTGGCTAGCTTATGCCCTAAAAAGTGCATCAATCAAAGCACCTTATTTTCCAAACTCACTGCTAGGAAATCCCATGAGCTGGTACCCACTTCCATGAAGTCACACATGGACCCAAGTGTGGCACTGCTCCAGCTCCATGCAGAATGGACTGCAAGTCCCTTCTGAACCCCTATGGAACAATACCTTAAAAATAGTTCCTTTAGGTAGAAGGATGCTCTGCCTGAAGGCTGTGTCATTTGAAAATTATTTCCTTCATCAGAGGCTACTCCTTGCTTTAGTGGCTTGGCACGATGGGGAATATGCTTGTCTTCTTCATCCTGCCAAGCGCCCATATATTACATTATTCTGTATAGAGTTGATTGACTTGTTAAGAGATTCAATTTCTGTAGGCATCACAACAAAGACAGACGTCCATCACATTTGTTAGAAATTAGCGATCTCCTTTCATTCAAATTTAATCACAAGTGAAGTTTAACTTGCATTTGTGAAGGATGAGGCATTCTGATATGGCTTTATGGTTACAAAAAACATATAATGATTTTGATACTGGAGCCAAAAGGACATCATCAGACAGGAAGAAAAGTGTCTCCTTTGTAATATTTAAAATACTTTCAAAACCAAGTGCCTTGAATTGATGCTATCCCAGCTCTTGAACAGCATAGTAAATTCTCTAATGTATTGGAAATTATATCTAAATGTAATCAGCAAAAGCACTAATACAGTTTATTTCCAAATGAGACCTTGAAATTCTGCCCTATTGTTCAGATATCTTAGTTACACTTTCATCCTGTTAATTAATTATTTAACACAATTATCCTTTCTGGCTCTCATGTAAGTAGGTGACATGGTTATATTCAAAATCACAGTCCGATGCAGCATGCTGACCACAAAAGTCACTGCTAGCTTTTTGTATTTCTGTATGTAGAAATGCATACATGCAGACATAGTTCCTCATATAATATAGCTGATAAATTATCTTTCACTTTAAAAAGATAAAAAAATTAACTGGGTATTTCACCCATCATGTGGCATTACATTAAATATATGCTAAATGCAACAAGGAGAAGAAAGATTTAAATAGTACTTATTTAGACTCTGTGTGTGTGTGTGTGTGTGTGTGCAGTTTCCTGGGCTGGTATAAAATACACCCCTTTTTTTTGTTTTGTTACAAATGACAGAATTTACCACAACTAAAAAAAGTACTGAAATGAAGCAAAAGTAAAATAATGGTTACTTTTGTTCACAAATGACTGGAAAAAGATTTAGTTCCAATTTTATGAGATATACCATCATTCCAAAATACTTATATGTATAAAATATAACCACTAAACCATCCTTAAAATACCTTTTTGATTACTAATGTCTCACTTGATTTGAGGCTTGACTTCAGGCCAGTCAGCTAATTGCAGATACTCCTACGGACTTCCCTGGGCTTTGGGCATATTAACACTCTTTAATACAAAAAAATAAAGGCTTTGGCACAGACTCTACACCACACCAGAGTGAGACGATGTAAGTTTGGTTTTGCTCTGCTTTCTTCTCCCTACAGTATGAAAAAACGTATGAAGGAAAGTAAGGCCCAGTTTTTTGAACGGTGTGAAATAGACATTGAATCGCACCCTGAAGTGTACATGAGCTTTTCACTAGAATAAGGAGAATATTCCTTAAAGGTATCCATTGCCATCAACCAAATATAATTTTTAAGATCTAGTCAGGGGAACGCACCACATTTCAGACGCTGAGGGCGCTTTGAACCGATGTTCCATTCCTTTTGAAAATCCTAATCCCGGACTTAAATGCGCATGTATAGTGTTTTGTCCTTGAGAAAAATGGGGTTGAAATTCAGTGGGTTACCATTACTAGTGCTTCTTCTTTCAGTCAAGACAAAATATTTTGGGAAAATTAAAGCAAGGAAGAAACTCATTTGGCTGTGAATTATGCTTCTGGAAAAATTATGTATCTCTGCAAAATTTGTTATTAGCCCATTTTTAAGCGAATGATACAAAACCAACTGGAAATTAAATCTGCTCTGTTCTATGGATTTAATTACCCTTTTAAATAGTTTCTTTTCAGTGGTTTTAATAATTTGCAAATACAGAAAAGGATTTATTATGTGTTCAGAATAATTTTGCTGTTTTTCCTCAAATCAGTATTTTCCATTAGCAATATTCCTTTCCCTCTGCTCTGTAGATAGACGTTTCTGACTGACATAAAGCATATGAACTCAGCAGGCTGTTCCTATGTTCCTAGGAGCAAATGAAAAATAAAAGGCCAAAACAGAGAAAAAAAATTTAAAAAATCAAAATGTCTTAAAACAAAATGAAGCTCTTGGCAAGAATTTATGTAATGTGTCTAATGAAAACCTCTCAAGATTACCAATCAATCTTCGCTGCTTCTGCTAATCTAGTATTAACCTTTGTCTTTTCAGTGAGACTTTTTCAGATTCTGTGAACAAAGCATAGAGATTTTAATGAGGGCCAGCGCCCTCCTGAAGATGATTTCACAGGCCAATGCAGTCTTCCTGATAATTAGAGGGACTCAACAGATACAGATTAAGATACAGTTACTACTTTGGAAAATGCGTGGTTTTCTCAGGGTACCAAATATTTCCACAGGAAATTTTTACTTGCTGCAGGTACAACTAGTGCTTTCAGTTCAGTTCAGTTTTAATTTCATCTTCTCCTACAGTGTTTCCAGTAATGTTCTAAACTATTATTTTGATGACAGCTGAATGACATCTAAACAAATTAGTTAGCACTGCAACACTTTAAAATGTGCCTATTTTTTTTGTGTACCTTTCACCTCCCTTTTCCCCTCTTTGAAACCCCGGGAACGCTTCTGGGCTGGGAGGAAGATACAATTGGCAGGAAGGGTTGTAGACAGCTATGTGATTACTGTGACTGAAGATGCTCCAAAAGATGCGGTATAATTTGGGGGCCAATGTGCTAACTGGTTCCAGATGTTTGCATTGTATTGCTTTCGAAGGATGGGTGTGCAGCTGTGCATGACAAACCTGTTTCCTCGCTCCTACTGGTGCGGTTCTGCCTCTGTGTCGGTCTGTCCTTATTTTCTGCTGAGAGTGAGGCGAGACGAATCAACGCACACAGAACAAATGAGAGCACACAGAATGCAGGTATAAACATATATATTAGGGTTTAAAGGAAGCATTAGTTTAAATTGGTGTGTCAGGCGTAAGGTTGCCCTGGTACAGAGGCCTGTCACCATTTTTTTGGGTTTAGGTACTGTGGGTGCAGGCATTTAGAAGGGCCTTTCATTCCCGTTACTACCTAATTTTGCTCTAGCACCCTTGCCATCCAGTAAATTGGGCTAGTGCTCAGTCTGAATGACAAACGAATCTGGATATGCTTCAGCTTGCAATGGCTGCCCAGGCCTAAACTGCAGTACCGCCTCGCTGCTGCTGAAAAAGCTCGGTGCCTGTATCAAAGTTTCTAGGGATTCTCACCGAAGATTATGGGCTGGTTACATGTTAGCGATCGTTAGCAGACAGTACCCCATCCTGCAGCATTTCTGCATGGAGCTCTGCTTAGGGGAAGAGGAGTGAATGATCAGGTGCTTGGGACAAATTATAGCTTCCCAGGCTCAAGTGGGAATTAAATAGCTGTCTGCCACATGTGATGTAGGTGGCATGTAACATAGATGCAGTGTGCACAGCATAAGGGAGCTCTTGGTGCAATTATCTCCCTATTTGGAGTATCATCACTATATAAACCATCTCCCCTATGAGGAAAGGCTGAGTGAACTGGGGCTGTTCAGCCTTGACAAAAGAAGGCTAAGATATCTCAAGCGTGGGACACAGGAGGAAATGGCCAGCCTCTTTTCAATGGTCTGTGGGGACAGAACAAGGGACAATGGCCTCAAGTTGGAGCACAGTAAGTTCCACACCAATATGTGGAAGAACTTCATGGTGAAGATGGCAGAGCACTGGAACAGGCTGCCCAGGGGGGTTGTGGAGTCTCCTTCTCTGGAGATATCCAAGACCTGTCTGGATGCCTGTCTGTGCAATATGAGCTAGGGAGCTGCTTTGGCAGGGGGCTTGGACCTGATGATCTCCTGAGATCCCTTTAAACCTCTACAATTCTGTGATTCTGTGAAAATAGGGAACATATAAATTGTTTGTCTTAGGCCTCTGTTAGTGCTATCTACAAATACTCGTGATCCCTTGCTGCCTGGAACACAAGTGACCTACACAGTGTGGAACATCCTGCAACTTTCCAGTCACTTGAGACAACCAAGTGTCTCTTCACAGAAACCTGATTTCTGACATTACTCATCATTTTTTTCTCAGACTGCTAAGGTTTGTCACGCTTTCTGCCTGATTCACCCTGCTCAGATGGACTATCCTGTCTGTGGTCCTCTGCACCTACACCCTCCGGTTCTTCTAAATCCTCATCCACTCTTACACATGCTCTTTTTTTACTTTACCTCCCCAAACTCAGAGCTCAACACAAGCCGACAGCGAAGCAAAAGGGCATCAAGAATAAGCATCAAGAATAAGCAAAGCTCTTGCTCAACAGCAGCTCTTAAGAGAAAAAAAAGAAACATCAGGCTGCGTGAACATCAGGCTCCACTTTCCTTGGAAAGAAAAAAGACCTTTTGCAGACAGAACTAGTGGGATTTCCTGTTTGTTTGTGTCGACCAAACCTTTTAAATAATTTCTTGTAAGCGGGTGATTTTAAATTGCTGTCCCCTGGTATAAGGCTCACTAACCCCTCACTCTCTTCTGCAATTTATTAATCACGCTATCCCCAGTAAGCAGTCACGGACCCATTACAGGCTAAAATCTTTACCTATTTACAAATTGTGTTTGTCCCTGTCTGATGCACTGAGATAAACACCATCCCCACCAGAGGAGGAACCATCCTCAATGTATGCCTCTGCTTGAAACTCATCTGAAGACCGTCTTCAGAAACACCAGTGAAATGGCTGTTACATATTACTTGGGGATTTTTTTTGTTTTGCTTTTTGTTTTGTTCTATTTTTCTCCTTTCTTTTCTTTTATCTTTAAACCTTTAATTACTTAATAATTGGGAAGATTATTTTACTTTCAAATTAATGTCTTAAATATTTGCTTCTATTCCAGACTTCTCAGCCTTCAGGAAAAGACAGCATTTTGTTCATTTTGGTGTACAGTTGAACACATAGGGGCATACAAAACACATGATTAAATATATAATATTTTGAAAGAACTCTTGGTTTTAGTAAAAGGGTCACAAATTAAGAGAATGATGAGTTGTCCAGCTCATCACTTCAGAGGAATGCCAACCTTTTCCCATTCTACATACTATGCAGACAGGTACTTATAAAGGCAGGTAAAGTACATTAACAACCAGCTCCCCCCACACATAGTCTAAAGCTTTGAAAGCTTTAGGACGTGATCAGCTGGCTGCATAAGAAGTCTGGGATGGTACTGACAGTACCACCTGGAGCAGAGACCATTTCCTGCTCCCTGCAGCCTGGGGGTCTTGGGGGACTGAACAGAGATCATACAACATGCAGCTTTGGGTTGTGTTTTGTTGTGGGTTTTTTTACTTGACTTTTAATAGGGGAACTATTCAGTTAATGTCACTTCCTTCTGAGGACTTTAACTTGTCATTGGTACAACAAACATCTGGCTGAGATTTTTTTTTTAAGTCTCCTAGGGGATAAGAGTTGAGCGTCTGGGTAATCTCAGGGAAAACAACCAGATGATAACTGAAAAGTGTATGAGCACAAATTTTTCTCTTCCAGCACTTTGTTTCCTTTGTGTACACTTGCTGGTAATTGGCATATTGATATAGTCCCTTTCACTACAGATTCCAGTTACTACTAAGCACCTTTCACATGAGAAAAGCAAGTAGAAAGGAGGAAAACAGTTATATAAAAATCATTAAAAATGAAAAGAATGCTTATGATGAGCGGGAGAAAGAAGTATAAAACATGGACTCCATTTTAATGAGGCTGCATTCTTACTCTGTCTGAGGATGGTTCATTTGAGATCGATTTGTTTGGAATATGGAGAAATGGTTTTCAAATTATTCAACCTGACATTTCATTGTGATGAACCTGCTCTAGGTGATCCTGCTTTAGCAGGGGAGTTGGACTAGATGATCTTCAGAGGCCCCTTCCAAATTCTACCACTCTGTGTGATTCTGTGATAATCAGGTGAGAGTGGTTGTACCCTGACAGATCACAGATCTCCCCATCCCAGGAGCTGCTTGTGCTTGGAGAAGGATGCAGGGACAGGAGGAACACAGTAATAATGAATTTTTTTTTTCCCCAGCCTCATGTGGGCTGTAAACCGATCACTGGAGGACCTCCACAGTCAGAGGTGATGTCTTCTTAAAGTTTATTGTTAGATTTTTCTTCCACTTAATTTATCCAGCAACATTTGAACACACTTTGATTCCTGGTGCCATAAGAAGCTTTGGCCATGTTACATAGTTAAACTGCAAATGTGGACGGGTATCTTCTCTTACTGCCTCCAGAACATCCTCCTATTTCCTTTTAAAGGCTCTCAGCACTTGTAACTGAAAAAGAAAGGATAAATAGTCATGCTGTACTCACCATGCCACCTAGGATTTGTCAGTTTTTCACTGTAACCTCCTCCTCCGTGTCTGAATACTTAGGAGTGTATTTAGGATGCTACTGAGGCATTTCTTACATTGTAGCTGCTGCCATAACCTGGATTTTCTCTGTGGCCATTTTTTTACTTTTCTGCAGTCCTACAGCACTGGGTTACCTGCAGCTTTTAAGAGGTAAAGATTTACTCAGGGACACGGGGATATTTTCTGCTCATTCACTATTATTTTCATATCAATTCCTACCTACATGGTGCTAGCGTGGCTGACGAACTGGGCAACAAAACCATCTCAGATTTAAAGAGAGACATACTTTTATATCCAGAGTGCCTCAGCATTTCTCTCCAGCAGAAGCTTTGTGTTCACTGTGAGCTTGTTGCTGGCATAGGGTGTGTTGAAGCATCATATTGCTGTCAGTTTAAGAGCCCTCTGAAAGTAACAGGGAGACTTCCACTCACTTAAAGCTCTGCTAGGCCCATAGGCACTACCTGGCCTCTACCTGACCACAAGAAAACATCAGTGGATGTTTCACTTTTCTTGAAGACTAAGCACACACTATGAACATTATTAGAATAAAACCAGCTGTTCCACAAGTAAGTAGCTATGCAGATGGTTTTTCCACCTTGAATACCAAATTCTCTCTCATCCTATATTGTCTTCATCAAATCAATGGCCAAAGTAGAGGGGAAAAGTCAATCATGTCCACTTTGTTCTTTTTTGGCAAAAATACCTCAAGCCAAGTGTGTTGTCTTTGGTGTTTGTTTGGTGGGTTTTTTTAATTCTGAAAATACAAAGATTTCCTGTGTATTTCATCTCAGCCTCCCCCTCTTTCCCATACTTGCCTGGCCTTGCTTGTTTTTCGTTTATTTCTTTGGTTTTGGTTTGTTTGGTTTTTTCCCCATAGACCTACTATATGGCTCCCATTGCAGATTTATCTGTACTCCTCATAGTTCTCACTCATTCCAAGCCCCCAGGAGTGTCCACTACTTGGGACTCGTTCCCATGCCCTTCCCACCTCCACCATCACGACTTTCTCTAGAATTCAGGAAGATAAGAAATAGTACAAAAGAGAAGCTAAAAAAAGTTATTAAAACAATTATGTATGCAAGTACAGAAAGAGAGAAAAATTAACAATTAGACTTTAAAAATACATTTACTGAAGACATATACATATGTTTTAAGGAGTATTAGCTCTATATCTCAACAGAGAAATGTTAGTGAGCAACTGGCCAGCTTTGCTTCTGACTACGACTGGTTTCTTCAGTAAGAACTTTTACAAGAAACATATTTCAGGTGTTAAAAAAAAGTTTGAATTGCCCTTAAGAGCTGGACAGTCTGTAATAAAGAACAAGAAAGACTCTGTCACTACTAAGTGCAAATCGTGTTATGAAACGTTGTAAAGGCAACATGGATTCTTCTATCTACTTCTTTGTGAATTAAGTTGAAAGAGCTCGCTTGTGTTTTGTTGAACCTAGTTTTGTGGTTCCTAGAGTAAGATTGTATTTGGCTGTATTTCATAGAGCTGCTTTTGTCTTTCCCCTACATTATACACCTGCATGGGAGTGACTTCGTTTTCCTCTGAAATAACGCATTTTTTTTAACACCAGCAAGTAAAAGGCAGCATAGTCTTGATGTTGAGATGCAATTTAACAGCATCCCTCATACTTTTTTCACATATTGATTTATTTAAAATCCTCTTCATAACTCACTGGATTTTTCACTGCATGTCATGACTGTGTTGCAGCAGTTCAAAAATGTACCTACTGATCTGCAGTCCTAGCTGCATGAACTGTTAGAGTAATGGGGGGATAACAAGGGAAGATGATCTTTACCCAAGCATAGTGCTGTGGCAGGTATCAGTGAAGATAAAAGAGGCAGGGTTCCTTAGGGTGCCAGCTCACTGGCCTCATTCAGTGGCACCATATGCCACAGCAAATGCTATTCATTGTGAATGCAGCAGGAAGAATTGGGTTCAAAAGTACTGCCAGGAAAATTGCCCTGCCTTCAAGACAAGAAGTTTCTATGGGTGTGTTAGCATCAGTACAACAGTCACTTCAATGAGGAATGACGAAATGAATTAGGGAAGTCTGTTGAGCAACACCCCCATGCTCGTTCAACCAAATCATTCAAACTGTCATGGGAGAGTCTGAATGTAAGTTCACTTCTTACATGTCTCACCCGTTGCATCAAAGGAAGTTTTACCACTTATTTCTGAAGGGAGGGAAAGGGTTTCCCAACACAGACCTTCCACTGCTCACAGCCAACTAGAGCAGCAAACCACTGATCCAGAAAGCCAGGTTATCAGGATTTCTAAAAATGCCAAAGAAGACAACACCAAGTCTTCTTTTTGAAATAAATAAATAAATTATGACACTCAACTAAGTAAAGCTGTTTAACAACTTCGTCTGGACTGGCTTGGGAAGATCACTTAGAATGTGATATCCTCAAGGTGTTGGAGACAATTGACTGGGATGCCAGAGCTTCATCTGCACAGAGCAACAAGGCTGGAAGACCCCTCACTGGGTCATGTACTCCATCCAGTCTGAGGCATGCAGGCAGAACAGTTATGCCCTTGTTCTAGGAGATATTCAAAGGTGGACATGTTCTGTGAGCTTTTCGTGGTGGCCCAGACCTGCTGCATCACATGCAGCCCAAACCAGAAGACCCACGCCTTGGTGGTGAACACATCACGTCACAGCCTTGCTCTCACACCTGCACAAATATAGCTGTCATTCTTGCTGCCTTTGAATGCCTCCCACCTCAGGGAGGGGAACCTGGCTGAGCTCTCTCTGCCTGGTTTAAGGCCATGTCTCCTGACCTGCTGAGATCTTTGCCCCAGCCTGTAGCGTCTGGAAATACCAACCATGATCTCCTGCGAAACAAAACACAGCCTTATTAAAAACCCTTAAAAGCCTGCACTTCTCTGAGAGTATGGGCACCCAACATGGTCAAGGGGAGATAGATCAACATCTCCATGAAGAGCAGCCTTGTTAGCAGCTCTAACTCAGCAACCAGAGCTCTGCCTTTTTAATCACTGGCAGTGCTGCTTTGTTCCTTCCCGAGCACAGAGCATTTCCGATTTGAAGAATCGCTTTCCCATAATTAAATGAAAAAGAGTTAGTTGCAACCCTCTGCACAAATTACTACCCAGTGAATGCAAAATAATGCATTATAAGTAGTACTTTATTCTATTTATTGTACAGGTATTGATGTGTGTTGGATTTGTTCTATTTTAGAGGCACTGCCATGGTAACTCGTCTCTCTTGACAAAGGCTTTATGTCAGAGCAGAAGTAGAAGACGCAGAAGCTGAACTTCGGGTAGCCAGTGAGATGAAGGCTGCCAGAATTAACCTCAACATAGCATCACTAGAAAACAAGCCCGTGTGCCCATCTCCTGTTGAGTGGCTTGCTCACCGCGGGATCACCAACTGCAGGGCAAGGATGGAGGCAAGGTGGCAGCGGGCTGTGTCTTTCTAAAGTAAAACACAACAAATCTGTGCTGCTTTAGTTTCTGAGGTGCCAGCTGCCCACATAGGTTTAATCACTGGAGTGTTTTTAAAGAGAAAACAGCATCCTGGGTGGGTTACATTGATCTGACAGTGTTATTCGGTGCCACCAGCAATACGGCAGGTAACCAGACAGCTGGGAAGATGAATGCATCACCAGGTGCACTGGGCTGCCTCTTACGACTACTGTAGTTCTCACTTTGCATGTAACAGCTTTGCTACCATTTCAAGGTACTGCTACAGACTGTCAGGTCTGGGGCTTTGGGCTGGCCCTGGCTTGATTGTATGGTCTGGAATGAGATTACCCCTCCAATAACCCTTTATCTCCCATAAAGGACCCTCCGAAGTCCTTTCTCATCATACACACTCCTCTGAGCACCCCAGGTTTTGACCTCTGGAAGGCAAAACAACAGCAGGGTTTGATCCCTGGGCAGGGCCCCAGGAGACATTGCTGTGGCTCATGCTGCATGCAGCCTATGTTCTCTGATGGTTTGGGTTTTATGGCCACCACCAGCAACAACAGTTCTGCAGTTTTTTGCTGCCACCGTGGCTTAACCCCAGCCAGCATCTAAGCCCCATGCAGCAGCTCACTCCCTCCCCAGGGCAGGGTGGGGGAGAGAACGAGAACAGTGAAAGTGAGGGAGCTCCCGGCCTGAGCTAGAGGCAGTGTTACAGGCAAAGCAAAAGCCGAGCACGCAGGCAGAGCAAAACAAGGAATTCATTCCCCACTTCCCATGGGCAGGCAGCTGCTCAGCCGTCCCCAGGACAGTGGGGCTGTGTAACGTCTAACAGTGCCTAGGGAAGACAAATGCCATCACTCCCAATGTCCCCCCTTCCTCCTTCTTCCCCAGCTTTGCGTGCTCAGCATGAGGTCATGCAGTATGGATTATCCCTTTGGCCAGCTAGGGTCAGCTGTCCTGGCTGTGTCCCCACCCAGCTCTCTGTGCACCCCCAGCCTCCTCGCTGGTGGGGTGGGGTGAGAGGCAGGAAAGGCCCTGGCTCTGTGCAAGCACCACTCAGCAGTAACGAAACATCTCCATATTACCCCTGCTGTTTTCAGCACCAATCCAAACCACAGCCACGTACCAGCTACTATGAAGAAAATTAATTCTGTCCCAGCCAAAACCAGCACAGTTGCTAATGGTGATGCAACCCAGGTTGGGCATGTTGGTAATCACAGACTTCAAATAAAGAGTTTTCATGTCCATCAGTTGTATTTTTGGCTTTCTAAAAGTAACACTGATTTTGCCCAAAAAGAGCTGACAGCCGAATTTGCCTCGTGTACCATTCTGGCTTGGGAAAGCCATCTTTGAACTCTGCCTGGAGTATGTTCACAAGTAGGTGTTTAGCAGCAAACTGAGCCTGGAAATAGCGGCGCAGCAAGACGTAGGACGGTGTGAAAGGGTTTTGCACGCCGTGGGAAAGGAGCGTGGCCTGCGGTGGGTATTGCAAACTTCTCCGATCCGTAGCCTGGCATGGAAGTCAGCGAGGTCCTGAACACAGGGCGAGCCAAGAGAGCACTGGAACAGCTTGCAGAGCACTTAGCTCTTGCCAGAGTGATTAGTCCCCCACTGGTAAAAAAACACAACAACATTTACTGGAAATAGGTGTTATTTTAACCAGGCAAAGTGTGTACTTATTTAGTGGCCTCTCTGGTGTTGGGAGGCACCATGTTTACGCTCCATCTGCTGTCCCTCATCCAAGCCTGTATGGATTCTGGGTTGCTAACGTAAGTCCTCAAATCACAAAGCATTGCAAAAAAACCCCAAAACAACCCCATAAGCAGGAAGAGATGACCTGAGTTTATAATGGATCGCTTGCAGAGACTTTTGTTCTTGTGTAACAGCTTGGAGGAACTGGAAGATGATCAGACTCAGAGCTGAAACCCCTGTGTTCAGGGACAAGAGGGAAGAGGTGAGCAGGAATATGAGATCCATATGTTCGTCTTATTTTGTCTCCTAAAGACTTGCTGTTCCCGGCTGTGATTTTTCTTGAAACGTTAATTATAGGAGCTGGGGATGTCAGCAGTGCTCTTAATAGACTAACTTAAGTGCTGGGGGAAAAAAAAAAAAAATCTCCTGATGAACAAAAAGCCAGTTTTAGAAATAGCAATCAGCTGCAGCAACAGCAACAGGCGCTGGTGGCTCGCCTGCGAAGCGCGGGGCCGCAGCTCTGCCCTCCCTGCGCCCGCTGGCTGCAGCGCCTGGCGTGGCGGTGGCTTCTTGGTCCATCCCTGCTGGCTCCCAGCCCCGTGAGAGTGGTGGGTACGTGTGGGTCCGAGGCAGGGTGCGCCCAGCGGGGAGGCACACAGGTGCAAATACTGCTGGTGCCAGGGGTCACCAGGAGGAGACAAACGCGTGAAAGGTGATGTGACAGCCGTGCGCCTCCAAGGACTGCCCAGGGAGTCTCTGGGACAAGGTAAATGGGTTCTCCCTTTGTGAGAAGATTTAATTGGTGCAATAAAACCAGGGAAGGTATTTTTGTGTTTTGATTTCAAGATGATTAAAGCTACAAAGCCATGTTGCTGGGTACTTTATCAGCTGCTGTGCCAGGGAGAAGGTAGACAGTGCCTGAGGGACAGAGGGTGAGTGGCTGGGGCCCGAGAGGTGGTGCTCTCCTGGCACAGGGCTGGGACCCAGCTGGCTCTCTGCTACCTGACCCAAGATGGGTCATTAGATTGTTTTTTTGCTGCACAAGGGACCCCAAAAATGGCTAAGACCGAGATACAGGGCTGAGTCCAGTTGCTAGCCCTCCATGTGACGAACACGGGGCTGCCCAAGTGCCAATGAACATGATCCCCCAGCCAGCTGGTCCACTCAAAATGGAAGTTGTACTGCTGAGGAGATGCACCATGGTCATGAGCACCAGGCTGTGCCAAGACGGGTGGCTCTGCAGCCCTCACAGCCACCCCACTTGCTGTCTGGGTGCTCTGCTGCCACAGCAACCCATGAAGATTGGAGTGTGGGCAGCGTGTGGGGCGTGTTTGTGACGAACAGGATGGCATGTGACTCCCACTGCAGTGATTAACACCTTTCCCCCCTTACCTAAGACCAAGACCATCACATGCTCAGCCCTCTGCCTGCCTTGGTGAGACTGTGCTCCCTCCTCCTCCTCTCTAGTGTCAGCCCTGGGATTCTGCAGAAGCCACAGGAAAGAATTGAGTAGGATTACAGGCTGTCCACAGCCACATGCATCCTTCTCACGCTGGAGATAGGCCACGCCACCTCCACAAGCATCCCATGGGACTGTGCCAGCTCATCACAGGTGGACCGGAGCCTTGTCGTCAGCATTGGACCCAGCATTTGCCAGCAAAGGACAATCATGCCCACCACATCTATCAGGATGTGGACATGCAGCCACAAAATCAGTGCAAGCACTTGGGGAATCCTTGGAGTCCCAGGACTCCTCCCAAAAGCCACATGAGCCTGAGAGCCAAGGCTGTACTCTCTCCTGAGGGGGGTTTACCCATGCTGCAGCTGGTCTAACCCTTCTGTACTGCAGGGTGTGAGGGGAGAGGGAAACATTTATTTGCAGGGAGGGGGGTAAGACACTAAGACATGAGGATGCTGAGAATAAACCTTCCCATGGTGCTTCTCAGTAGATAGCACTGACTTCTTGGCACTGCTCAGGGGCTGGATACCACAAGTTCAACTTCCATCAGCTTTGCAGGCCAGGCTGGTTCCCACTCCCATGTTTTTTCTCCTTTCTGTTGCATGAGCAATAAATACTGTGCACCTCCACTCACACATATTGAGAGCATCTGCTGTCTCCACAGTGTCAGGGCACAGAAATTAAAGGACAATTACAGGTGTGAAGACCAGCTGGCAAGGAACTGTCTGCTTCAACGGTGAAGTTGATCGCCTCTGCCAAATTTGAAGGCTCTCCTATGGTATTTCATGCTGGGCAAGGAAAAAGTTTCAATTTAAATGTTACCCAGGGCCAGGGTTGGCAGCACTGGCGAAAGGGGAATTCAGAAGGGTGCTCTAGAGAAGAGAATTTGTTCCCTGTCATCAGCCATCAAAAACTAGTTGTAAATTGATGTCAGACTGTGAACAAGAAGGTGATAAATGCCTTGTCATTCCTGTTGCAGCCCCAAACTTCTAGAGAAGGACTTGGGTTGCCTGGAGCAGAAGCTGCCCTGGGAGTTACCTGTGTTGATATTCACATTCTCTGCTAATCATCAATAAATACTGAGTCCTTACCCATGGTTTCTAACTGGGCTAGCTGGCAAACTTAGATTAATTAACCCTGGAGCCAATTCTGCCTGTGCTGAGATACCCTGACCAACACTATCAAGTTTTATTTATTTAGAAAAATTGTCTCAGAAAAAAATCTGCAAAGATCAGGATGGTAGAGTGGCAGACCTGGACCTTCTATGAGACTTCTGATAACAAAGAACAAGGAGACCTAGAAACATCCTCTTGTGTATCGGAAGTGCTCAAAATATGTCTAAATAATATGTCAAATGTCTGTTTTATTTGTCTTTAAGGTCACACATCGGGTCAACAAAACTACAGGTCTAATATTTTTGTTACATTTTAAACAAGGGTTTGATTACTTAGTCTCCAATCTTCTCCCATCCGTCTCTGCTTTCCTTGCATGCCATTTAATACAAGCCTGTGCCAAAATAAGGACAAGCTCTTTTAGTCTGATCATCCTTATTAATGCCTGGTCTAGGCTGTTTTAGCTCAAATAGTGGTAATTTTTGATGGTACATATTTTTTAACATGATTAGACTATCAGCACAAGAAATAAAGCAGTTGTTTTCCCACACCTCTCTTCTTTTGCTCATGGTCTTTTTTTGTCAGTAGTCTTCATTGCATCAGTGATAAAAATAGACTCTAAAAATCTTCAGCTCTCAAAAGGTAGGAGTTGCTGAAGGAACCTTGTGTGTGTTGTGAAGATCAAACCATCCTCGAGAAACTGAAATACAGGGCTCAGTGTAAAAATCAGTTGGGTGATTCTTCTAGTAATTACGCCAAACAGTTTTGTTTCCCGGATGAAGTCTTGCCTGTCAGGACCTATGCTTTATGATAAATATTAATAAACTAACTTGTGAGCTGGTTAGTAGAGTCTGCCTGACTCAGTCCTAATAATATCCATGGGGGGCTGGTGGTGGTGTTGCCCTTTCTAGGGCCATCACTCTTCTTTATAACAGAAACTTCCTCACTGATTTAAAAATAAATTATTAGAGCTATTAAAAAAAATGCTAATGGAGGTAATCAATAGGCACTGTGAATTACTTTTAAAATAATACAGCGATCAAGATGATTGATTTTCTACTTATATGAAGCATTTAGCACAAAGACTTCTTCATCATGAAATCAATTGTGGAGGTTTGTTGATCCTTGGCAGAATCAGGTGTGGGACTTGTGTTGCTCAGTCCTTCCTGACCTGAGACGCATTGCACATAAAATCATAGAATCACAGAATGGTCTGGGTTGGAAGGGACCCCAAGGATCATAGAGCTCCAACCCCCCTGCCACAGGCAGGGCCACCAACCTCCAGGCCTGGATCTACACAAGGTTGCCCAGGGCCCCATCCAACCTGGCCTTGAACACTTCCAGGGACGGGGCATCCACTACCTCTCTGGGCAGCCTGTTCCAGCACCTCACCACTCTCTCTGTAAAGAACTTCCCCCTAATATCTAATCTAAACCTTCCTTCCTTTAGCTTCAATCCATTCCCCCTTGTCCTGCCATTGTCTACCCTTTCCCCTCCTGTTTGTATGCTCCCTTCAGGTACTGGAAGGCTGCAATGAGGTCCCCCCACAGCCTTCTCTTCTCCAGACTGAACAAGCCCAGCTCCCTCAGCCTCTCTTCACCCCGCTGTGGATTTTATGCAGGGGGCAGGTGCAGAGGGAGCTGACTGGTCTCTGGCTGCTGCGCAAGGCTGTCCTGAGCAGCATATGGAAGCATGCTTGGCTGGTTGTGCACCTTGAAGCAGAAGGCTGTGGCCTTAAACAAGCTACCGCGTCTGACACATTTTGGAGCATTGGGAAGCTCATCAGCCTCGTTAAAGGGTATTCTGCAAGCCCCTTGTGCAGCCTGAACCTTTAACCTTAGAGTTCCAGTGGAAGGCAACAAAAACGGGAGCAGTCATTGCTTTTGAGTTGAGCCTCTGCTCTGTGACATAGTGTGTACTGTGGGGCCACACATTCCCAGGTAGGACAGATGGGAAAACACACTTTTCCTCCTCCAGCCAAAGGAGGTATCTAACGTATCAAGACCTCCAATGTATCAACGCCTTCTGCCTGCTCAAGGGCCGATCTGGGAAGGCTGGCATGACCTGGGAAGGAGTTATGGGACACCATGGGTAGGTGGGAGGGCCTGTAGGGAGGGGAAGCTTAAACTGTAGTCTTGAGGGGGCTGGGCGGCACGGGAGAGGAAACACCAGAAACACCAGCCTGCCCTGTGGCACTGCTGCACAGTCACAGAGTGTCCTGCAGAGGCTGGCCGTGGGTCCTGCTGGTTCACCTGGCTTCATGTCTCGTGATGAGTGGTGATGTCCAGTCACCTTGCTGCTGCTACAGGCCCCCAGCCTCAAAAATCCCCAGATCGGTGGGGAGGTTGTTTGGACTGTCCAGCCAGGGCTGCTGGAGTCCAGCACTTACACAGGCTCAGCGCCGGGAGCTCCTGCAGCTCTCACTGCTGCCAAACACACTTCATTGCAACCAGTTGTCCGAAGCCAGGTGTTTTATTTCAGGATGGCAACACAACCCACCAAGTCTGGAAAGCATCCGGATTTTTCCACGAAAGCAGGTAAGGCATTTCTAAGTCACTGGATGAACATGTAGTGCCAACAAATCTTTTTAATGTTGTTCAAGGATATTTTCACAGCTTTGGACAAACTTTACCCTGAGGCTTCATCTCAGTGGATTATTTTCCTCTGACCTTTTGAATGCTTGTAGTCAACTCGTCTAATCTCAGAGAGGTCTCTTGGCAGAGGGAAGCAGACGCAGTCGTAAAGTAGCTCTCATATTGTTTTACTCTAACCTTGAAGGGTTTGGTTTAGATCAATAGCTTGTGGGGGGGATCTTTAATCAAGCTGCTGATCTTTCCTTTGGATGTCTAAGTACTCTGCGTTCTGAATCTTAATTATGTTCTTCAAGGGCTTGGATTTAATGGTATACTTGTTCACAATATATCCATTCAAGACTGACATGAGTTAAAAAGAACAAACTACATTTTTAACAGGGCTGTGATTTGAGAGACACTTTTAGCAAAAAGCCAGAAAACATCAGAGGGCCTGTTTCTGCTTGAAGATAAACAGGTACTTGCTAAGCCAGGTCCCCAAATCAGCAAGCATTTTAATGTTATCTTCATTTGGAAAACAAAGAACTTAAAAAATGGTATGTCATCCCATGCAGATTGGATGTTCCTTTTCCCTATTGCTAAGGGTCTCCAATTTCATCAACTGGGAGTTCAGTGACCTCTTGGTTTTTTATTCAGGGTTTTAGAGTGCAAATATAATCTTAGAATGATATTTTGTGTTTGTAAGCATATCAAACTGTTCCTTAATTTCATCCATTTCAAAGAAAAGAATGGGAGGTAAACAAAAGCATGCAAATAAAAGGAAACAGCACACAACACTTCATGAAACTTCTAGGTTTTTTAAAGTAATCATTTTATCTTTCTTATGGATGACATTGTTTATTGTAAGACATCATTTTTATTAAATACATTGTAATACAAGAGACTTTCCATGTCATGTTGAGAGAAGCTGGTCACATGATTCACAAACAAAACTTTTAACACTGATACCTAGGCATCACTTTGAAATCAGCCAAGATGCAATGAAAGTTTTAAAGCAATGACTTGCTATAACAAACTGCAAAACAAGAACCACTAAGTATTTCCACAGAGACATCACATTAAAAAAAAAAAAAAGGAAAAAAAAGAAAGAAAGAAGGAAAGAAAGAAAGAAAAAGAAAAAAGAAAGGAGAAAAGTAGCTCTACACACCAGGTCACAGTTTGGTGACAATATAGAGAGTTATATGTAGATATCTTCCTCTTTATCTTAACTGACAAAGAGAGGGATATCTAGAAATATATATAGAGATAAAAATATAGGTGGAGAGCAGGGCTGGGACAAATATTTTGTAATTAATTGACTTTCTATTGGTGATTCAATTAAACATCAATGTTGAATTAAATTACTTGTATATAAAACATTCTTAGCTGCTTTTCTTTAAGTTACAATAAGATACATATAAGCTGCAAGATGTAGGCCTCTGTAAAGGTTTGATTTGACCTCCGTTTTCTCACATATTCCAATCAAATGGCCTCACTATTAGCAGCTTCTGTTATCCTTGCTCAAAGTATTCAGTGTTTATAAAATACCAGCCGGTTGATGACTCAGGACCTTCCACAAGCAAACAAAAACCCCCCACAGACCTGGTCTAGAATGCATAGACGGTAAAATAACACACCCATCATTTCCCATTTCTTCTCCTGAGACACATGTTTAAAAGATGGCAAAATAGTCACTTGGTTGCTATTGTGAAGTTCACAGTGTTTTCCCTGCAACATGTAGACTTTTTTCTTTTTTTTTTCTTTTTTTTTTTTTTTTTTTTTGCTTCGTATTTGCGATGAATGTAGCATATCCCCCCACCCAAATACAGGTATTTTAACTAAGGCTCTAAAGGACCTCTTGACTCAAAGCAGCAGTGGTTCATCCCAGCCCTCACAACAAGAAAATACAAGTTCTTGTGCTATCAAAACCTTTGTCTTTGATTAGAAAGCCCGGTCTCTTCTCCAGCCCCTCCCCACTCCCCTCCCTCACATTTTACAGCAGTATCTGAAATTCAGCTACAGGCTGCAACAACCCAGACACAGACTTGTTCTAACACATGCGTGTTGTACTTCAGTCATCCAGTGACCCGATCATTTTATTGGGTTATTTAGTTCCTTTTTGAAGTGTTTTGTAAAAAGTCTACATCAACCACAACAAAAACGATCTCTCGGAACGGTGGGGAGGGGTACTGAGGAAGAGAGGGGAAGGAGACTAGAAGAAGGAACGAAGGAGAAAAGGAAAGAAGGGGGGAGAGAAAGAAGAAAGGTGGTAAAGAAATAGCTAGAAAGAATGAAAAAGATGGAAAAAAGAAAGAGAGAGAAAAAAATAGGCAGTTACTTATTAAACTGTAGGCAATATCTACTGTTTTACAAAACAAAATGAATGAAGTCCTTCTAAATAGAGCACACTCCATGGTGCATCATGGGGTGCTGTTGCTTTACAAGTATCCCTTCTCCACGGCCAGTCCAGAGTTCTGCAGATCTATTGAGAGTGAAGGACAGAGTGTGGCAAATGCTGCTGTTATTACTGCTGAGTTTTGGCGTTCGCATTGTCCTACAAGTCGTGTTGCAGTCTGAATAGTCCAGCTCATTCTTGGAATTACTTCGTTACTGCAGACGAGTATAAAATGCTAATGGTGCTGCACTGTTACTCTAGGACAACAAAACAACAGCACGAACCCAGAAATGACAGTAGAACAAACTTCTGTTTCCCGAGTTTGGAAGCTTCTCTGTTCATTTTACTGTGAGAAATCAACAAGTGAGATGGGAATGGAAGAAATACTTTTATGCAATCACCTGGGGGGAAAAAAAGTGCTTGTTC
This sequence comes from Porphyrio hochstetteri, assembly GCA_020800305.1. Classification (NCBI taxonomy): domain Eukaryota; kingdom Metazoa; phylum Chordata; class Aves; order Gruiformes; family Rallidae; genus Porphyrio; species Porphyrio hochstetteri. The sequence goes on along the minus strand of CM036938.1, from coordinate 45,804,652 downwards.
TTATATCTCTGGCATTCTAGCACTGCCTCTGCTGCACACCAGTTAAAAAGTTGAATCTTACAAACATAGAAAAAGAAATATCAAAATAAATAAAATTATTTTGGTTACTCAGCAGACTTTTATCGATTTATTAATAGCACTCTAATCATCATTTGTAGTAACGTAGGTGTATGTAAATTTATACATATACACACAGCCCATACATAATGTGCATGCATGTCTGCACATATATAAATAAAATACAACAGACATAGGCATACATGTATATGCTATGTGTGTGTATATATATATGCCATATGCAAACACACATAAATAATATATATTATATATATGATCAGTTCATAGCACAGTCCAGAAAGACTTTTTAAATGAGCCTGATTGTCGTATTTACTCAGTGTACACGATTTAGCTGACAGTGCAAGCATGATGAATATGCACATATACTCACCCTTCACTGTGATTTGAACACATTCCTTCCTCTTCTCTGCTCATTCTGCTACGCTTACCCACCTTTTCGTGAACAAACACAAACTATGTATAGCTACAGCTTACAGCTTGTCTACTGTGATTATACATTTTATGCACTACCAAGAACATTAATGATACAGGTCAAGGTTATCCATACCGGTGGCTCTGTAGAACATTTGGTCCTTTAGAAGTTTAACATACTGCTATGTTATTGCACAATGCATTGTAACACTATTTATTCTCTGAAATGACTCTAATAGTCTCACTAGTAAATCAAAAAGAAGATGCCACGAAGTACATTTTCAGGGTTTTGTGGTTCTTTTTTGGTATACATTCTTTCAGTGCTTGCAAAACCCACCTGTTGGCTGTCAGGCTGGAGCCTGCTTTCCAAGAGAAGAAGCATCTCAGATGCCTTTATCTTCAGCTCACAAGAAACCAAGACAGAATACAGTAGGTAAAAACTTAGCACCCACCCCCAACCACCAGCACCACCACCTGCAGCCTCCTCCCACCGCACACTGAGAGCGGACTGCGACACCTTCCCTTTCCACCACTGTTCTTTAGAAAACCAAATTCCTTTAAAGCGCAACACTCAAATTCTCAAGAGAATGGGTTTCACTGGATGCTTAGTCTTTATCTAGCCTTCTGTGTGAACCTCCAAGACAGTCTAGATAAAATCTTAAGGCCCGTTTTGTAGGAATCTTCCTCTGGCTTTTTTCGTGTGTGTTTCCAGTTCAGTAGCGGTTACGAAATAACATCTAGTTTATTAAAGAAAGTGAGTATGGCTTTATAGTTACACTGTCATGTTTATTTGTAATGCTGCCTTTTCAATGACATTGAGAAGGGTGAAACTTCATCACTGTCCAGTGAACTGTTTTCTTTTGAAAATGCTCAGAATCTTTATGAGCTAGCTCTAAAAGCTTCTGAAGGAAAAACCTAAAGTGCCTCGATAAATAATATATGCGAGCAAATTATATATTAAATGTGCTATGGGAACACTTACAAAAATAAAATGCTTAATTTATTAAATAAAATATCCCCAACGCAAAGATGAAGGCCTATTTTGATCTGGCTCATATCAATAAGAAATAACAAAAAAGAGGAAACAGGAAAAGAAAAATCACTTTTTTGCAGTAACGCCCCCTCACAGAGGGAGGCAAAAGTCTTGAGGAACAGGTAAGGTAGGTTTTCATTTGTAAGAATTCATATTAAAAATAAACCTAACTCTAAATCTGAAGTCTTCACTTCTGGTTTGAAAAATAACAAGTATCCTCATGCAGCTGTCATCAACACAGTGGCCATGCAAATATGGTACACATACAATCCAACCGAAAAGAAATCATTTAAGAAAGTGTGGATGTTGGTAATGACAGCACTAGTACCAAACATGGTGCTGAGCTCTGGGTCTTTGCACTCTGAATAGTAAGCCATAACCTCAGAGTAATTTGTTTTCTCTAGAGATCTTTATCCCCTGCCATGGCTCAAACATAACTAGTGATCTCCGTGCTTTAGATTATTCATGTTATATCAGCCTATTGTATCTGTAACATCGTAAAGACATTTTAACATGGCTAATGTCCTCCATTAGCCCCTCCTAATGAAATATAAGTTACATTGTTATGAGTACGCTACGCCTACTAGGGTGTACTACAGGATGAGTGATAGTTTCTGCACAAAGGGCATTAATCGACAAAGACCATGCACCGTTTCGCTTGCACGGTTAAAAAAAAGGAAAAAAAAAGAAAAAAGAAATTAAATAAATAAAAAGGATTGAAGAAGGAAGGAGTATGCTGCTGGACAAGCACAGTATAGGATACACCTGCCCCAGCATCTATAGCTTGTCCTATCTTATCAAAATCCTTAGTTTCAACATGTAATCCTGAAAGTAATACTGTACATTAATAAGCCTAGCTTCAGCCTTTATTAAAAAAGACTAGCTGGAGAACATTTTTATACCAGTAGCATGACAATATCCTACCAGAAGACAGAATAAGGGCATGTGTTTACTTTGTCATATTGTAACGTAATTGTGTGCAGTGCAGGCAGCATCTTTTTCCCCTTTATTGTATCTGGCAAGGAAAGGTGGTGGCAAAGCACCTCCTTTAACAACCCCTTTAGTCCTCAGAAAGACTCTTCAGGGAAAGTGCTAAATCCCCTCTAGCCTTCCATCAAATTGATTCAGTTTTCTGGTTGTTTTTCTTTTTTTTTTTTTTTTTTGGTGGGGTTGGATGCCATCAGATCCCCTTATTTCTCCAGATAGTTCATCACACAAGACTGTCTTCTTTCCATCTGGCTTTATCTCCAGAAGGAAAATGCTTCATGTAGAGAACACCAGTCTTCTTTTTCCACCCACATGCCGAAGCAAAAAAATTGAGGTGAATCCATAGAAACTCCCAGTAGCTGTACAGCAAAATCACAAAGTTCGAGTCTAATGTATGTTTCCCTTTTTTTCATCCACATCAAAGGCATGAATACAACAAGGCATTGTTAGTCGTGGTGGGCAAACTGAAGAGTCTGCTGATATAACACATCAGGTTTTTAAGGCCTTTGTCTATGCAGAGTTACAATAATGCAGAAGCCAAATTGATTAGAAAGACAGAAGAAAAAAATGATAGAAACTGAAAGAGAGAGAGAGGGAGAAGATACGTCTCAGTAATGTCTAAAAAGTCAATACTGTGTCTACAGATGGAGAAGTGCACATTGCTTGCCCTTTGAAAGCTTCTCCGCAACGCTGTCATTAATACTGTCAAAGTTAAGAACACGTTTAATGGAGTTCAGCGGCAGTTGAACACATTCATTCCCGCAGCCCGCAAGGAGAAATGCTGGGAGGCTTTAGCCTAAAATATCCAAGTAGACTGGAGATGCCTTGGCCAAGTTCTGGAGGAGGGAATGGATATCTTTGATGTTGAGCCTCATGTGAGGTTCCCGTTGCCAACAGCCCAGCATCAAGTCGTACACTTCCTTGGGGCACGTGCGAGGTCGCTGCAGGACTCGGCCCTGAGTGATGCACTCAATCACCTATGAGAAATCACAAGAGAAGGATCAGCTGTGCCAACTAGGAGAGGCTCACCCATGGATGAGTTAACTGCTAATTGCCACACTGGTGACAGCCACCCAGCCAGCTCTGCCTAGAACTGTTTCTAGGTAGGCACATGAGCAATGGGATGCGATCTGGAAAAATCACTGTAATGTAAGTTGTGAAGGAGAAATAACTTCACTGATGTTAACTTCACCTGTGTGGCCCTTCCACTCATGAGGGAATGGTGGTCAGGAAGCAATCCCACACCTCCTCTCTCTACCCATCTATCAACCTCACTTCATCTCAGAAAGAGCCTAAGTTTTCACCCTGCTTAGACGGAGCATCAGTGCCTCTCCCTCCCTTCTTAAAGTCAGGAGCATCACTGTGGCTAATCTCTGGAAAGGGGTTACTCGTGACTGCCTGACAATCCAGAGATCTCCAGGTTACGTTAATCTATTCAGGGATGCCTTTGGACAACTACTCCCCACCAACGGCATGTATGATACTGAAACGAAATCACCCAAAGCCCGTTCAGGAGTCAGATAAACTTTTCATTGCTTCACAGTCTCTCTCAATACCCAGATCTGACTCTATCCTATCCAAAGGAAAAAGCTGAATTCCAACTGACAGAGTTCTGCTTGGAAAATTTCCATCCATGGTTAGTAGAACAGGGTGAAAAGGAAGAAATTCAACCACAAAGTTTTCATGAAACACCATAAATACCTGATATCAGGGGGTTTGCCTTTACTAAATGAATTTGTAGCTGTCCCTTCTCCAGATAAGCTATAACAACAGTTAATGTGGCAGCCTTCCCATTGCAATTTGAGAATATATTAAACACACCTCGTTGTTTGAGAGCTGATACCATGGCTGTTTGCCATAGGTAAAGATTTCCCATAATACAACCCCCAGGCTCCAGACATCGCTTTCTGTGGTGAACTTCCTGTACATGATACTCTCTGGAGGCATCCAACGAATGGGCAGCATGGTATGACCCCCAACCTGAGAAGAAGAATTAAAAGTGTCAGAGATAATTCCTCCAGACCTTCACAAGGAGAATCCATGGTTTAATTTTTTTCCCACTTGATACCACTCACTTTGAAGAGCTTTTAAGAACTAGAATTCACTCCTCTCTCCTCTAGAACAATCACTACCATGATTGCTTTCTCAACAGAATCTCCAAAGACATTGTTTCTTAAGTATAAAATCATCTTCATATTTACTTGGCTCACTCTACCCAAGGAACAGGAAGCTTTATAAAATGTCTTAATTAATTTAGCCTACCAACCCACTTTACATTAGGCCAGTTTCACTCTCCATTTTCACACTCAGGAAACTAGAAAAGATTTATGAAATGAAATCTGCACTCATGATTCTCCTAGAAACTGAGTGTTAGCAACTGAAATCTGTGAATACACATTGGTCTGACTGCGTAACACCATAGGATCAGGGTCTGTATGGTATAATATCCTAGTTTTGAGTGAATTAAAGCAAAGCTATTTTCTGTTGATAATTTCCAAAGTTAATTATTTTGTTCCACATTAATTACTCAGTGCTATATAGCTTTGAAAAAAATTACAGTCCTCTGGATGTATTCCCTTGATAATAAACCTGTAAGACATAGACTCACATCCCAAATCAAGTCATGTTGAATGGGTTCTTTCACTGAATGAATGCCCTCTGAAATTAATATTAGAGTATCTTTCACATTCTGTAGAATGCTATACTTCTTTGAATTTAGGTTTCCTAACCTTAATTTAAATGTTAAAGAAAGCTCTTATGTCCAGTTTCTAAGCAATTTATTGTTCCTGACATGTCCCATCCTGACAGGACCACATCAGTAAAGAGATCCACTCAAGTACTTTAACAACAGTCTAACTGCTGAGATACTGCGATATATAGATATTCTGATTACTTTTGCATCAAGACAGCTGCAAATATTTTGAAGGACCTTAAAAAAAAAAAAGGAAGTGTGTTTTTTTAAGGACATCTAACTTCTGATTACTCTCATTTTCCTGCCTGAAAATGTATTTAGTTGTGAAAGCACATTTGCACTTTCAAAATTTTGTCAACTCAAAGTGTAATTTCTCCTGGTGGGACTGCACATTTGTCATTATAAATAATGCCCTCCTCGTTCTCATGTTTAAGCAGCAAATGGAAGGAAAACCCAACAGAAGTTCAGTCAGGGTTCACACTATTTCTGAATCACTCAGAACACCCATTTCCAGCTATCTGTCAGTAATTCAGTGTTAGTGCAGCATACGGAAACCACAGCTACATCTTCAGAGAGCACAGCCCTGCTCCGGCATTGCCACAAGTCCACGCTTGCTGCTGACGCGGTAAAAACAGAAAGTCATCCTAAAAGTTTCACAGACTTGGCCTGCTACTGGATTCTTCTCCCCCCCAGCGACACGAGATGTCATGTGAGCAAGGGAGGAGCATTTTTGTCAGGCTGCTGATGAAAGGCAGGGTTCCCGAGCCCGGTTCCTGGCTACGGGGCCGATTTGCTTCTGACTTAGTGCCAGCTGCTGCGCACGGGTTTCAGAGCTATTCGAAAGGGGGCCAATTCTGCCCAACTTGAAAACACAGGCGTGAGCCCTCCCTGGACCCCTGGACAGAGAATGGATAGGCATCTTTATGTGCTGTGCTCTAGTTGCTCCGTTCAGCTCCATGTTGCAGTTTAGCCTTCTGGCAGGCAGACTGGCTGTAAAGCTCTGTGAATCAGTATTTCTAATTATATTTGATTGAGAAGTCACTTGAGGTGGAGAGTTTCAAGTAAAGCACAAACAGGCTGAGATACTAATGAAGATTCAGTTTCCCACCTCAGTTTTGTAACCTAAATGGACACAGCAACCAAACAGCTCCAAACCACCACTTCCACCCCCATCTTGAGAGGTATTTCATTAGAAAGTCAGAAAAGTTAGTCCCTTAGAAACATGCAGCCACATACACCCAGACAAAGAGCAAATGCCATTAAAAGATAGTTAGTGATAAGAAGCTTTTGGTCTCATCAAATATTTAAATGGCTCTTAGATCTGCTCATCATATAGCTTCTGCTACTAGTTCTTTTCAGTAATTTATTTGACTCCTTAAAAATTAATGAAAGCTATAAACAATAAAATATATGTCTCTATTTTTTTCTTGTGTGTCACGTCTTACATCAGTAGATTTTGGGAAAGCAATGCAAAACCTCTGCTCTCAGAGTCGTCTTTTCCCATGGTTCCCTGCTGCAGAACCACAGTGTATTTGTGGTAGGACTGTGTGCTGAGTTTCCAGTGCCACTCAGTAAAATGAATGACACACCTCTGGAGCGGTGATGATAAATTGCTACTAATGACGGTTCTGCAATGACTGATCTGCTGTCTCTCTTTGCAGTCATAGCAAAACTGACTCATCAGTATGGACATCAAGAATTCATTTTACAGATAAGCATGAACCACAGGGTTCTCTGGTGTTCTTCCCACAGCACCTTGCCTGGAGCTGTGACCATTTCTGTCCCTGAAGGTAGACGACTTCACTGGGCAGAGTATTTGCCCAGAACTGAGAAGGCCTGAGGTGTCTCCATCTCTATGACCAATATCAATCATTTTAGGCAAAGTTACTTCCAGTGCCTTAGCACCTTTGTGAAGCTAATATTTAATGCCTTGCAAAGTATCAACAGATGGCACTGCACTGAAGACAGGTGTATTGGTGCAACACAAAGCATAACCCACACCAGGCTGAGCATCCACCTGTGGTCCAAGGGCACCAGTTCCAACTTAGATTTCAATTCTGTCACATCAAAAGCACAGGTCAGAGCCTAGCCAAAGGCACGTTTTCTAAATGCACATTTTCTTCTCTATTAATGATCAGTAGTTACTAGGTTAACACTCAGCTCAGAAAAGCATTAAGGGCAGTGCTATGTATATGCTTAAAATGAAGCACATGCTTCAGCACTTCCTTGAACTGAAGCCTGAGACTTGATACCAATGTTCACAGGACGTCTGAAAACAAATGCCAGTGAGCTTCTTTCAGTCCTCGTTGGACTGTGATGTCCAAGCACCCACGGTTGTGCCGTAAGAGCAGTGAAAAGGAGGTGGAGAGCCTTTTTGCTGCTGTTGCCAAACTCTTAGCAAGGCTAAGGGGTGTTTTGCAAGAAGGACCAATGAAGGAAAACGTAGCTACACTGACCAAACTTTAAAGGTTCCAAGGAATGTCATCTGTGTAGGCTTTAATAAGAAGCACAGGTACTACAGAGCTCTCAGATATCATCAGCATTCTGCAGGATAAAGTCCCTGCTGTGCATGCTGTAGTCTCAGTGCTGCTTGATGCACATACTATTAAAACGGTTGTGTGCTAAGCAGACTAAATAACACAGGTAGATAACACTTTTATATTCAGTCTATCTACGGTTACGACAGGTTTAAAAACATTGCAGTTTTAACTTAATATGCTATCACCTTAAAATCCATACTGTAGCTGTAAAAATGACCACTTTGTGGCTATAAATTAGGGTATACTTTCTTGGTACTTACCTGAAAGCAGCTGCATTATGATAGTTCGTTTTTATTTGGAATTGCACCTCTACAGACCCTTTCTGTGACTTAAGTACTGTCTCCCAAATGTCAGTGTATGAAAGCAAGCACTCCCTAGCCCAGCTGTAGCCTGGTACGGTGTTCACTAGTTGCTTTTACCCGGCGATACTTGGCTAGAATCTAAACCAGAGAGCATGGTGAATCAGCTCCTGCAATGTCTGAACTATCCACACGGAGGAGACTGTTCGGACAGACCCGTGAACTACGATGCTCTACGACGAAGCACTTCCAAGGGGAAACCACCACACTGGTTCACACGTGAAACGCTGCATCTTCAACAATACGCCGTCACTCCACTTGTCACAACTTTCAGCACTCATCTGTTAAAATTAATTTAACACTTTGGAATTGTGGCAGGTAAGCTGACTTTGAACATTGTTTCCATCTGCTTGCAACCATCTTCAAGGACTGCTGTGGAAGCATCCTGTCTTACTTTAGTTTGAAGCAGGGCATCTAATTCTAGAATCTGCTAAAACTTGTTCACTTTCAGGCTTCACACGTTCCATACCCTGCTTCACAGGCACTAGGAAATGGTGTGTCTTGTTTAATGCAGAAATTTTGGGTTTAAGAAGGAACCTGGGACTGTAGTACGAAATTCTGTGGAAGATGATTTTTGTTGCACGTGGGTCTGTACCCACACATCCCTCCCTCCCTCCAGTGTAAACCCAGCTTTCTTGCACATTAATATTACTGCTATGGAGGAGAGCCTTCAACTGACTTTAATCAAAATAAAGACAGGCAACAATTTCCCTATGCCAGTTAAAAAGGCATCTGTGGATACTTTATCCTGGTCACTGTGTCAACTTCTACTGCCCAACTGCCATGAGAAGCCAAAGCCCTGTTGTCTGATGTTTATGGAAAAATGGCTATGCTCTCTTACAAAAAAGCATAGAATCATAGCATTTTCTTGGCTGGAAGGATCCCTTTCAATCATCACATCCAACCATCACCCTAACCTGCCAACCATCACTAACCCATGTCCCTGAGTACCACATCTAACCATCTTTTAAATATCTCCCGGGATGGAGACTCCACCACTTCCTTGGGCAGCCTGTTCCAATGCCTAACAACCCCCTCTGCGAAGAAGTGTTTCCTAATATCCACAAAGAATGTGCAAATGAAGCCTTGTGCTCCTGCTGGGAACTGGAGGCTGCGGGTGGAGCCAGAGGAAGTCAACCTACAGAGATATATATGAAACAGGCTGTATGTGGGGCTGCAGAGATGAGATGCAAGCCATGGGCTGGGAAAGAGACAAGAAATAATGCTGCTAAGATAACCACACCGTAAATTCACACCAGGGCTACACCTTACTCATGTGTACCACGAAGAGGGAGGGCTGAATGGATTTGCCACACCTTTGCAATGCATGTCAGCTGCGACCTGGTCTTACCATAGCAGCACCGGGGGCTGCGGTGCTGTATGACAGAGGGCTTTGAGTTCCAGAGCCATGCCTGGAGCTGTGGGGGATGACGAAAGGATGGGACAGGGACTAGCTGGAACACGGAGTAATCCCTCTTCCTGCTAAATGCTGGTTACCGTATTTGGAGAGACTCCATCACTCCAGGAGAGGATGTCAAATCCAACTGCCAGCTTTTGCAGGCATTGTATTACATAACCCCATCCCCACTTTTTTCAGTTTCTGGCTTTAGGTCGTTGATTACTCTGAATTCATGCAGTAAAAAGCACAGCAACCAGTTGCATAGCCTTGGAAAACAGATTTCCTCATTTACGCTCAGTGTTCCCAGGTTCCGATGGTTCCCACAGAGTGACACTGCAGCCATGCGTCACAGCGCTCGCCTGTTCCCTAAGGACCAGCGGCACCTGTGCTGCCAACAGGATAGAAGTGATCTTCCTCCTGTCTGCGCCCGGTGAGCTGGAATGACTAACCCATGGGTCTCATCCCTGATCCTGCCCAATGCCCGCTCTGGCTTGGGAGCTGCATCTCTCCAGAGCCCTGCTGATCTCAGATTCGGGGTAGTAGTCCTGAAAGCAGCAAGACAGTTCAGCATGTGGGTGAATCAACTGTCATTTAAATAACTCTGTCTCTTTTAACGTGACTGCATCTTGGATTGTCAAACCAGAACCAAGTTATGCCTTTTGATTGTTCACTCCCTCCTAAAAATGCATCTTGTATACTTGTGGAATTACAGCATTTCAGGGTAGTTTTTGCTATTTATGTTTTGATCTTCTGACTTGTTTCCCCATCTCAAGATGATATAACTGCAAAGAAATGTTCTCTGCAAAAATTATCATGCCTTATTGCTAAAACTGAAAACCTCTCCTCTCTTGGTGAACATCTGCTCTTTCCCCCTCATAAAATGCTGGCAAATGTTTCTCTCAGCACAAGAAAAAAAATCAATAATTGTTATTTTCATTTCTTACATGCCCTGGCCTTGCAGACAAAGTCAATGTCTCCTCTTAAAATATCATCAGTCCTGCCATGTCCACTTGCAGTAAAGCGATATATTATTTTCACAGTCATAATAAGCCATACCACTCAAGCACATCAGGTTACTGACAAACTAAGACAGACTATTAGCCAATAGCTAAAGATGTGTCCTTTCAGTTTCATTTTTAACCCTGTTTTGGTTCATGTCTATTCAAAAGGGGCTTATGTATAAAGTTGTTAATTAATTCTACCAGTGGTCTCGTCAGAAAACTGAACCAATGTCTAGCACAACATTTATTACACTGTAAATTGTCTCTTCAGTTGTGCAACACTGATTCAGTGTTGTGTGTGAACTTTGTGTGGCTGGAGATAAAATTCTTTTCATTAGTCTCTACGAACCATAAGCAACATGGAGAAGATGAGGCAAGTCGAATTACTCAGAGTTTCACATAAAGCAAGAACCAGAAGACAACAAGTGAGCATATCCTGCCTACTACGGAGTGTTCCTTGAGGCCCCATCTGGAGTACTGTGTCCAGATCTGGGGCCCCCAATACAAGAAGGATGTGGAACTGTTGGAGAGGGTTCAGAGGAGGGCCACGAAGATGATTAGAGGCCTGGAGCACCTGCCCTACGAAGAGAGGCTGAGGGAGCTGGGCTTGTTCAGTCTGGAGAAGAGAAGGCTGTTGGGGGGACCTCATTGCAGCCTTCCAGTACCTGAAGGGAGCTTGTAAGCAGGAGGGGATTCAACTTTTTAAAAGGATAGACAATGACAGGACAAGGGGGAATGGATTGAAACTAAAGGAAGGAAGGTTTAGATTAGATATTAGGGGGAAGTTTTTTACAGAAAGAGTGGTGAGGTGCTGGAACAGGCTGCCCAGAGAGGTGGTGGATGCCCCGTCCCTGGAAGTGTTCAAGGCCAGGTTGGATGGGGCCCTGGGCAACCTAGTGTAGATCCAGGCCTGAGGTTGGTGGCCCTGCCTGTGGCAGGGGGGTTGGAGCTCTATGATCCTTGGGGTCCCTTCCAACTCATACCATTCTATGATTCTGTGATTCTATAAAATGGCAGGTTCATAACAAAGAAGAGGAGGCACCCAGTCACATAACGTAGAGTTGCTTGTGGAACTCACTGCCACGAAGTGAGCGCCAACCGCCAAGGCATACCTGGGATCAAAATGGGGTTAAACACTGTCCTGGGGGATAAAACCTGGCAAGGGCTATCAAACACAAAGATATCGCCTCTGGCTGGGGAAGTGCCTAAGGTGCAGAGTGCTGGAGGGTAACAGAGCACATGAGGGAAATCGTAATACGAGCTTAACATGTTTTAATACTGTTCCTCAGGCACCGGCTACTCACAGTGACAGGGTCCTGGACTTGAACGGGACCTTGGGAGAAGGGATTCCAATGTTCCCATGTAGATGGGCCACACCCTGCAATGTGCTGCTCTTACCAAACTTCTCATCAATGCTTATGGAGGGCTAGAAATGATTCTGCCAAAAGGGTGGAATGAAGGAGAGATACCACATGGAATTAAAATACGTGAATGACCTAATGTATCTTATAATTCAGCATCTTCCAAAGACCTTTTCAGATGCTAAGTTGAAAGAATTTAGAAACTGTATCTAATGTTACATTTTATAAAATGCATCATATTGTATCTGCCAAGTAGGAAAGATAACTAATAAACTGTAGTAGTTACTGCATTACAGAGCACTTACTATTCCAAGAAAGGAAGATGAAGTGCCCTGGAGGTAAGATCAGAGGAGTGCTATGAAGAAGGTGACATGACTCACATCTTTGATTAGAAGAAATGTCCCCTATCAGAGGGATAGAAGAAAGTTAACTGAATGTGTCTGCAGCACTGACAAGTAATGAATTACAGCTCTTCGACATCCCAGGATCTGGTGTGTATGAATGAAAAAAAAAGAAGTCTATTCCTTTAAAAATAATTTCTTCTACTTTAAAAAAAACCAACCCAAAACAACCAACCCTAATTTTCTAAAATAAGTTCTAAATAAATTATAATCTAAGTGAAAAGAAAGGGAGGTGTACTGTGGTAAATTGAAAGGAAAGAAAACTTGAACAGTGTATTTCAATAAATTCAGTGGACATCTACATTTGTTTCTGACGATGGAAGTTCAGGACCTTGGTGAAAGAGCAGAGACACAGAATTACTGTAAGCCAGAGAAGACTTGGCATGTTGAACCAGATAGCCTCTCCTTTCTAAAATATCTTATATTCTCCTAATTTGCCATATTAACTAATGCCACAGCATAGTTACCAATCAGTCCAGCACCATGACTTGGAATTAAGAATACAGAGCTCACATGAAGTCCTGTGCTTACTTTAACTAGAAGCTGTCACTAAATCATTTGTACCCTACCACTATTTCCACACTTGAGTGTCTGCTGGTTGCACTAGTGGATGAAATGACATACCATGTACTGTCAGACAAGCAGCTGGAACAACTCATGTTAAAATCCTCACAGACTCTGGGATGATCATCTAATCTGTCCAAGTCAACGGCAAAACAATTTTGTAATGCAGTAGTAATGAACTACAATTACTGCCTTCCTGATTTTCAAAGCAAACGTTTTACACAGTATCAAATTCCACTCGTGTATTAATCCCAAGTAGGCTGGACTACCTTTAATAGGCATTGGAAAACTGGCCTCTGTAAGGCTGCACCACAGTTGAAAAAGCAAACTTTTGTTTGCTTTTTTAAATAGGGTGTTGGAGATGTAATGTGATGAGATGTTAGCTGAACTGCACAGCCAATATCAACAAGTAGCAGTTACTTGAGGGTAGACTCTGAAAGCCAAGTATCGTGCCAGGTAAGCCAGTTTGTGTCTACTAGGAAATCTCTGCTCCCAATGTCAAGTCTGAAAGCTGTTTCTCAACTACTAGAGATCACAACCTTTCCCCATATTTATTTTACTGCAAACCACATTTTTTTCAAACTTACTGTAGGCTAATGTAGCACGTCTGGCTCTGTCGGTCTTGTTATATTACATCACAGGAGAAGAGGGGAGTAACACAGTTTGGTTTGTAGCTTTACTTCTCCCTTCTGAGCCATGAAAGTGTTCCTACAACGCACCGCATGGGAACACCACGATTTTTAGTTGAAATGTCTCAGATGTTCCAGTTCTTTGAATTCTGTAAGATAGGCTCTCCCCACTTCCCTGGGTGGTTAATCTATCACGTGGCTTACAAATACCAAGATTAACAAACTGCCACGCACATGTGAGGCAACGAAATGAGTCGAGCTTCACAAATCCTAAGAATATGGGCAAACCTACTGAGTTTCCACATCTTCCCCACAGTGAAAGAGGTTGCTTTGAACCATCAGTGCCAAAGGGAAATAAGTCACTCAACCATTTTACATCAGCTGTTTTGGCTTGTTTGCAGACTACCTGTATGATGCTGGGTAAGTCATGTCAGATCAAATCTGTCAACTGCTGACTGCCTGAATAGAGTTCAGAGATGTACTCTCTCTAGCCAGAAGCACCAAGAAGGCAGAGCAAGGTTCCACGAATTCAAAGTAATCTTACTTTTTCAGAGAATTAGTGATTGCTCTTTTTGATGAAGACCTACGTTTACTTGCCTAAAGAGGAAAGGAGAAGTGTAATCTCAACTACAATCCTGATCTGTTTTTAGTGCCCTTGCTGGAAATGTCTACACTGATAGTGTAAACAGGCTAATCTAAGTCTATGCACATAGACAGCCACATTGGCAGGGACCTGAGAGAGGCTAAATTACACTGGTCCTCAGCCAGATGCTAATAAACAAGGCAATGGCAAGGTCCTTGTGCTTATTTTCCTTCTCTTCTGCAGTCTTAATGATGTTTTTTGCTTCTCACTTTCTCTGGGCCATAATTTGTTTACACAAACTGGAAACACGAGATAAAAATTTCACTAAAATAGAAAAAAAAAAACAACCCAACCCAACACTGTTGTTTTTCTTCTATGAATTCTAGGGATTTTTTCCTCCTCACTTGTACCATGACATCATTCTGTGAGTTGAAACAGGCATTTGCTCTGAAATGAGGCATCCATCAAACAACATGCAATATGGTCATTAAAAATACCAGTAACTGCTATTATTAAAAAATAAATAAATAAAAATTGCTCATTCCCAAAGGAGCTTGTAAAATCCTAAATTGTTCTTATCAAATTCTTATGTTGAGTTATTCCTCAAGCCATACTTAAAATATTGTTCTTGGACACAAGAGCCAAAGTGCAGCCCGAGCGTCGGCGAAATAATTTTATCGATCTGGCTGAATTTCTGCACTGGTGCAAAGGGAGAATTTCCACCAGCAGAGCGCTTGGAACCACAAATCTGGGCTTTGCTTTTCTATTTAGGTTGGGTTTGCGTTTTTCTTCTTCTTTTCAGTGCCTGTCTCTACCCTCAGCACTGTCATTTTCCATTTGGGAAACATTATACTGTGTTGCGTATACAATGGCTCTTGGAATTCACATGACTGCGTTTGCTTAACACCAACACTGAGCTGTAAATTCTGCCTGTAACGGTGAAGTATCTTTCTTTCTGCCTCTAAAATGAGACCAGACAGTCTCCTGACGTGCAAGCATTCACAGAAGGTGCTGGTCTGGTAAGAAATGCCCCTTAAAATTTCCCTGGGTGGATCCATGCCCTGATGGCATGCCATCAGGTTAGGCTGGAGGTTTGGCATTCTGACATAAAGCCCGTTGACCTGTCTCACTGCCAGGTAGTTTGGGTCTCCTCACCAGCGTTATGGCATGTCAGGTAAGGGCTCTCTAAAGATTTAACACACACGGATTTCCACACCACGCCATGGACTGTGCAATGTACCCCTCACCCCCTTCACCAAATGCTAGTTAGTGGTGTGTGGACAAAGAAGAGGTGGGTGGAAAAGAAACCCACAACTACACCGACTCACCCTGCTTTTCCCTTACACATTTTGCAGTGCCACAAGGGAGCATTCTGGAGAATCTTCTGCCTCCTTCCAGGATGAATCTACTCATTACTGCATCACTGAGGTGGTTCCTACCTTGTGCATGCTCACCTTCCCCTCTGGATGAATAAGTATCTTATTAACATTGTGTCCTCTGCTTGCTGCACTGCTGTCATACTATAATTAATTCAAAATCAAAACATAGATGTAATTTTAGTTTCACTGCTCAAATACAAGTAGGATCTGAAGTAAAACTGTGAATTCAAAGGTTAGAAGCTCTATTTAAAAAAAAAAATAACAACCAAACCAAAACCCACAACAAAACAACAGGCTGCAATTTTATACCAAAGTAGTTAGAACAGTAATTTAATTTTTGAGATGTCTATTTTTTCCTTCTATAGGTATATTAATAGTAAAAGGAGGGTCAAGGAGAATCTCCAGCCCTTATTGGATGCTGAGGGAACATTAGTGACAAGGGATGAGGACAAGGCTGAGGCCCTTAATTCCTTCTTTGCCTCAGTCTTTAACAGTAAAGAAGGATATTCCCTGAGCACTCATCCTCAGGAACTGGCTGACAGGGAGGGGAAAAATAACAAAGTTCCCATGGTTCAGGAAGAAATGGTTAGCGACCTACTTGGCCAGTTAGATACCCACAAGTCAATGGGGCCAGATGGGATTCACCCAAGGGTACTGAGGGAGCTGTCAGATGTGCTTGCCAAACCCCTTTCCATCATCTATCAGCAATCCTGGCAGACTGGGGAAGTTGCACTCGACTGGAGGCTGGCAGATGTTACACCCATATACAAGAAGGGTCGGAAGGAGGATCCAGGGAACTACAGGCCTATCAGTCTGACCTCAGTCCCAGGGAAGATGATGGAGAGGGTCATCTTGGGAGCTATCATGCAGCACATGCACGATGGCCAGGGGATCAGGCCTAGTCAACATGGGTTTACAAAAGGTAGATCCTGTCAAACTAACCTGATCACCTTCTATGACAAGGTGACCCGCTTAATGGACGAGGGGAAGGCTGTGGATGTGATCTACCTGCACTTTGGTAAAGCCTTTGACACAGTTTCTCACAGCATTCTGACTGAGAAACTGGCTGCCACTGGGCTGGACAGGTGGACCCTCAGCTGGGTTAAAAACTGGCTAGATGGCCGAGCCCAGAGGGTGGTGGTGAATGGAACAAAATCCAGCTGGAGGCCGGTCACGAGTGGCATCCCCCAGGGCTCAGTCCTGGGTCCAGTCTTGTTCAACATCTTTATCAATGATCTCGACGAAGGGATTGAATGCTCCCTCACTAAGTTTGCAGATGACACTAAACTAGGGGGAAGTGTTGATCTGCCTGAGGGTAGGGAGGCTCTTCAGAGGGATCTGAACAGACTGGACCGATGGGCTGAGACCAATGGGCTGAAGTTTAACAAGGCCAAGTGTAGAGTGCTGCACAGGGGACATAACAACCCCATGCAGCGCTACAGGCTTGGGGGAGACTGGCTGGAGAGCTGTCAGGCAGAGAAGGACCTGGGGGTGTTGGTTGACTGCAGACTGAATATGAGTCAGCAGTGTGCTCTGGCGGCCAAGAAGGCCAATGGCATCTTGGCTTGTATCAAAAACAGGGAGGTGATTGTGCCCCTGTACTCGGCATTGGTGAGGCCACACCTCGAGTACTGTGTCCAGTTCTGGGCTCCTCACCACAAGAAGGACATGGAGGTCCTGGAGTGAGTCCAGAGAAGGGCAACCAGGCTGGTGAAGGGGCTGGAGGGAAAATCCTATGAGGAGTGGCTGAGGGAGCTGGGGCTGTTTAGCCTGGAGAAGAGGAGGTTGAGGGGAGACCTTATCACCACCTACAACTACCTGAAGGGAGGTTATAGAGAGGTAGGTGATGGTCTCTTCAGCCAGGTGACAGGAGATAGGACAAGGGGGAATGTCATGAAGCTGAGCCAGGGCAGCTTTAGATTGGATGTTAGGAAAAAATTTATACTGAAAGAGTTGTCAGGGCCTGGAACAGGCTGCCCAGGGAGGGGGTTGAGTCACCTTCCCTGGATGTGTTCAAAAAAAGGGTAGATGAAGTACTTAGGGATATGGTTTAGTTTAGGATGTGAATGGTTGGACTTGATGATCTTAAAGGTCTTTTCCAACCTTGTGATTCTGTGATTCTGTGAAAAGCACAGGTCAATCATACAATCTTCAATATAGATCTTACATGCTGCATTCCCAGTCTCCAGAGTTGCCTAGATTGGCAAATATCCTGGAGACATTCAAAATAAGCCAAGTGGGAAATTAATGTCTCATATTCTTAAGACAACATATTTCAATTTGTTTAGGGTTTTCTGAGATTGTCTACAGGCCCAGTGTTTTGGACAGTTCACGAGTCCTTTGGGCTAGGACTCCCAAATCAATCTCTGGGAAAAAAAACTCATACTAAACTAAGACTTTTTTTTAAATTAAGCTAGCACTAGTTTTTTGGCCTATGCTTCTACAATGCCCAGGTCAATGAAGTCCTGATCTACATGAGGTTCCTATGCACCCTTGCAGAACAAGTCACACATAATAACAACCACCCTTTTATAGCCACTCAAATGGGCTTACCACAGCTGCTGCATTTTAGCTTGGTTATATGATAGTGGGTGAATATAGCCCTAATACTGTTTGTTAGTCTTTGTACTTCAGACTATTTTTCATCTGCTTCAGATGAAAACTTTTGAAATATCATTCCACAAAGCCTGCATTTCCTTTTAAAGTCATGCTACTTTATAATACTCTTTGGACATGTTTGGGATGATCCACACAGGGTATTATCAAATGCACTCAATGATGTTCTTATTAAAATGTTATGTGCTTTGGGCCTTAGTGTACAGTTTTCTTTGTTTTCTTGCCAGGCAAATCTATTACTCTTTCTCTGTATTAGGCTGTCACCTTCACCTAACCCTGCATGCTGGCCGCTGTGGTTATTTCCTTTGAAAATGTCCCTGGATCTCGTATCCATCAGGGTATTTTCATTTTACAGTTCACGGTGGCCTACAGGAAAGGCCTGATTCTGGGGTTCCCATTAGCCTTGACCCCATACTTAGGCTGCAGCCCCCTTTTATTTTCTTTCCTTCTCTGCCAGATAGGAAGGAGAGGAACCAGTCCCCTTCAAGATGTTTCAGCCACTGAGCTAGCTAAGAGGCTTTTGTTAACAAAAAGCAGATGCACCATGAAGTTATCTCCTGAAAAGATCTTCCTCCTACCATCATGATTTAAGTTTGGTAACCCACTGTACAAGAGACATTCTGTATGAATGGTCCTGTCTTCTGGGACATCCAAAATGAATGTTATACAAGACTCGTGTTGATTTTATTGGTTGGCTTATCACTGACTAACACTGAGAGAGGAGGGAGATTTCCTAGTGTGTCACTTCCATGTGAATACTCACATTTTAAATGAATGTCCTTGAATACACAGCTTGCATTTGATCTGCTTTAATTTCCTTTTGCCTTGCTTTGAACACATGGCACAGTTATCCCTGTATGAGTGACTGGGTGCTCTGTAGCTCAGAACCATGAACTGGGTCATGGAGCAACGGGAAAGACACCATCACAAAATGTATGCCACTTATTTTTGACGTGCTACTTACATCCAATTATATAGAATAATATTTACAGCATGATAGTAAATACACTGCAGCACATTTGGTAAGGGTGCATAAGTCTTACTTAGATCACACTGTTATGGTCAGTACGACACCTCTGCTGGAAAGCCAGAGGTGATTCCAGTTTTCTGAAAGAGTTGTGGAGCTAGGGAAATAGTCAAGTGGGAGCTGGCCATTTGAAACCTAAAAATAATGCTACATATACTTTCTTTACCTGTTTTGAAGAGATAACAATGAGTGTCATAAGTGAGCCAACACAGACCATGCTTCTACCAGGCAGGAATTAAGTCTGACAATTCCTCAACAAAATTCAATCCAACGTCTTACTCTTTAAGGTCAGACAGCTTCCCAGCATCCATGTCTTTATGGGAGAGGTCTGACACAATAATGGCAGAAGTAAGTTACCAAGACTGTCTTGGCTCCAGAGAAAGCAGGGGAGAACTTACCCTGTTAAATGAACCTAGTATAGGTTACTCCCCCTGATGGGTACTTACTCAAATAAGGGCCTCTTTATGCTCAGCCAGAGCACTTTAACGAAAAAGCATCTACTAAATGAAGCAACAACTCACAGCTTAGCCCTGGGGCAATGGGGAAAGGAATCAAGATGAACACCAGCATAATAGAGAAGAGGGTGTGAGGGTGTGAGGAGCACAGAGGGTGAATGGGAGCTGGAAAAAAAAAGCAAAAAGGTCACAGTGATAGACCGAGGTGGGAACAGATGGCCAGTCAGACTCCTATTGCAACGCATGTCCAATAAGCAAGCACATGAGCATCAGTGAGCAGCATGTCCTGCATAACCCTCTTACTGCACTCAGACCCCTTATGGATGGGCTGAAGCCTGAGAAGACCCTTTCAGCTCTCATCTTGCATGTGCCTTTCAATTATTTCAGTAACAACCCACTAACATTAACAGCCTGCTGCGTAAGGTGAGCGATGGCCAAAGCACTGACAAGTTATGTGAAGCCTCAACCCTCTTCTGCTTCAGGGGAAGGAACACATTATTCAGAATGAACCACTGCTGAAAATAACACAATATTCAGAGTAAGTATAATAAGTATAATTGCACCTCTCCAACATGTAGGACTCAAAACCTGCAGTGTCCTTAATTTGCTTATCCTCCATGAGAGAGTGGTAGGGAATAAACGGGAGTCAGGCAGAACCAGTACCTCCTCTAAGAGAGCAGAGACAGCTTTCCTCTGCCCTGCGGGACCCCACGGGCACTCCCAGGCAGAAGGCAAGGCGACTTCCACTGTTTCCTGGGAGATTTTACAGGTTGGGAGCAGCTGTCAGAAGGCACCCGATGAAATTGGGCTTTTCAGCTGCCACCACCCGAAACGGCGCTTCCCCCCGAGCCAGGGAGCACAGCCGCTCCAGGCAAGTGTCTGGGGTCTCCCTAGGTGCAGTTCAGGAAGAGGACTGGGGAGAGAGACATAGCACGCAGGCTGACCCCAGATTTCTAGGGGTCTCGGGATTATGTCTGCCGCTGTGGGGAGTTGTTGCCTCCAAAATGTTAATGCCTAATACTGGGGCAACCACCCTTTCCCCCTACTACCCATGTCCTTGTTCTCTGAGAAGCCTATGTTGAAACTCGCAACGGGCAAGTTCAACACCTGCAAATCTTACTTCTGTCCAAGAATTACATTCTGTGATCATGCTTTAGCACAGAGGCTGAAATTAATCTCTGTGGGGCCATGCCAAGGCCATGCTGTGTGAGGTGGTCATGATGCTCTCAGCTGGAGGGCAAGAGAAGAGCTGCTATACACTTCCTGCTCGTTATTAGCACTGGGATGGATGCCAGTCATTACAATCCATGTGCCACAAATTAATCTCCACAATAATTAATTTTAACACAATATAATAATGGAGAAAAAACCCCTTATCATTAATACTGTCAAGATCGCTAACATTTACATATATTTAAAAATTAGTATTTGATGTTAACACTATAAAATACTATCACTGTTAAAAATAATTATGATATTTAGTGCTATGTATGCAACAAAAGAGGAAAAAAAAGCACTAAAATGAAAGTTAGAACATCTTTAAGCATGAGCTAAGATGCAGGTTCTAGAATTCATCCTTTTTGTACTATTCTGAAGAAATGGATAATGTTTTTAAACTGTGCCACAGTATCCCGAAGCAGTCCACGTGGAAGCTTTTTGTTCTGTTTTGGCAGTACAAAGAAGATAGAAAGATTATCTCTGTAAAGGAAGAAATGGTTGTACGAGTACTTACTGATAGAAGAATCAAAACAACTTTTTACTATCAATCATGTTCATACATTGTGATTCAGAAGTATCAGAGGCAATGGAGTGTGAGGGTGGGATAAACAGAGTAAGACTGAGCAAGTCAGCAGAAAAGTTCACCTTTTACTTCTCCTGGACTGAGAAGTCTTCTCCCCTTAAGCTTCTTTTTCCCAAGAAATCCAAACTGATTTACATGAACTTCTCCTTAGGCTACTTACAGTCACTTTATTAGTCTACTGAACAAAACCACAGCGGTCAAGTTCTGCCCCTTGTGAGAATCACTGATGTTCTGAAATGCCTTTGATTCTGTATCAGGCAAAAGTACTAAACATTTTCACGAAATTAAGTATTTGGAACAGTTTTGCCCAAGAAATTTAGAAATTAAAAAAGTTGGTGTTTTCCAGCAAAACAAAACAGCCAGATGCTCCCAAAAGATTTCTGTATGAGTTGACATTTAAAACAAAATGTACTTAGATAATTAAAAATAAAATGTGACATACTCAATTTAGGTCACACATTCTACAGCATGCTTTTTGACACTGCACATCCTCTAAATTGGTTCTGAAGTGAAGCAAAGACCTACAGAGGTCTGCTAATAAAAAATCTCAGCTGTTACTGCCGCTGAAGGGCTGAGGGGTGGAAGGGAACATGATGCTTCGGGAGGGCATCTTCCTGCAGACAGTGGACCCATCTTGAGTATGAGTGAGCCCAGCATCCAGGGATTTCCCAGCGTATTTCAGGCCTTGGGCAGTTTTGAGAGGTTGTCAGGGGCATTCGTTGCAGGTCAATGCAACACCACTAGTCTCTAAGTTGTTTCCACTGTAACTCCATTATTCCTGGAGGAATTCCTCCCCTGCCCAGAACTGCTCCATGTACAAGTCAGGTACTCAAGATCTGCACTGAAGGAAGGCACATTTTGCAGAGATCCACAGGAAAAGAAAAAAAATCCCAAACAAGCAAACAAAGCATCACACAAGATCAATAAACCATGTGTCAAAACAACTGGATCCCAGATAAAGCACTGAAACATACTGTAGGGAACAAACATATACTGGAAAGGAAATGGATTATCCTACAGCCTAAAAAAAACCCCAAGCAATGATTAACTAATGGGCAAATCCTTCTGAAATTTCTCTAGACAGATTCCTTACATTGAACGTGAAATGATGGGAGAAAGTGATCAGCAGTTGTTAAAAAGAAAATCAAAATCTGAAACAGCACCAGTCAATGTCCTATTAAGATAGTTAGAATGTATTCCTTTTAGAGATGGAATATTTTAGCACTGGAATGGAATATTTTATTTCAGCAATGGAATATTTTATTGATATCCTGGATCACAACAGGATGAATCCCTCTAACATCCTCGGACCTTCAAAGTCCATTGTTTATTCAGAAACATCACAAAACATTTATAGCTCCCTTACAAAAGCATGAAATGCATGTAGCTCTGACTGAAATGTTGTCAACCCAAGTCAAAATATTGCAACCATTTAACAGAAAAGAGAAATCTGAAAAAACAAAAATACCCACCCATAACAGACTAGGCCAAGAAATTAAGAAAAAGACCATGTCCCACAGAAACTGGATGCTCTACACGAGGGGGCGGCAGGTTGCTTGGCATCACAACTGGAACTGAGCAGACCCTGATGTCTGTTCCCACGAAAAGGCACCCTGGTCTCTAACCTGCAGCTCTTCTAGAAAAGCCTAAAAGTTACGTCCCAGCGTGTGCCGTAAGCGGCAGCAGAGAAAACACCACATCTTCACGGGAGTTAAGCTCCCCTTCTCCTTCCCCTCTCCACAGTTCTCCAACCAAGTGTCACCGTGATGCCAAATGCTCCAGTTTCAGAATGCATACGTAATCCTTGTCCCTGTTCCTGCCCAACAGGAAATTAGGGGCTTCCCTGCTCCTGGAGCATTTAGCTTGTGGGGGGCGAATGGTGCTGGACAGCTCATCGATCGGTAAGGAAGCAGGGACGTGCCCAGTGTGGTACCCACCTTGCTGCCCTGCTGTAGCCAAATGCCTCTATCTTCCCATGGCCTGTGGTGCAGCCAGGGCACCCCTACTGCTTCCCGCCTTTGTGAGCACTGCCTGCCGCGGCAGCCCTGGCCCCGCATACTAATTGGCACATTTAATGACTTTCTCTTCCTCTCCCTCCTGTCTCCTCCTGAGCAGCTGTCTGGGAGCAGAGGATCCCGGCTGCCATGGAAACTGAGCCTCCAAAGGCACCGAACCTGACGTACCAATCTTTGGAGGAGATTCCGGTGGTGAAGCTCCAAGAAGTGGATGCTCGAGGGGGTGTAAAGGCGGAGGAGTGGGAAGGGGTAATGCTGACCTTGGCGGGAGCAGGTCTGGGTTGTTCTGCCAAGGCTCTGCACAAGCTGAGTGTATACAGGGCATAAGAAAGCAGACATTCAGGGGAAAAGCAGCTTAACCCTCTACTACCTACATGTTTCTTCAAAATGTTTCAAATGCCTCTTAACCCCCTCCCTCTCATCCACTTGCAGTCTGGATCAAATACCCCTAATGCATGCAGAGATCATGGCATTCAAAGGGGTTTTGACAATCCCAAATATGTCTCACACACCCGAGGGTCTGTTTGTAGACAGAAAAGTGCTGATGATGGTGAGCAGAAGCTTCAGGGGGGCCTCAGGCCCTCCACAGCACAAGCTGGCAGAGGACAAACACCTGCCTGAGCAATAAGGCTCTGAACCCATGTCCAGCCTTTCGATCCCACCTCCCCTTTCCCAGGCTAGCTGCAGGGCTGCAGTCACATGGAAATGCAGCCTTTGTGGCACCCTCTGCCTGTGCTGATGCCTTTTCTGGGCAGGCACCTAATTCAACTCCAGCTCTCTGTCCAAAACTGTTCTGGATTGCCCATGTGGCAATGGGAACTGTGCTTTTGTCCTTTGTTGTGCCTCCTGGGGATTTCTGGGCATATAATGGAGGTAAGATGTGTATGCATTTAATTCTGAGTTAGTACCCAAATTTCAGCCTTTGAAGGACACCATCACTTAAGTCTCCTTGTAAGCTTTCAGACCAGCAGTGGAGAAATCTCCTTGAGTGTCTTATTCCTAAGCAAAGCTCCCCATGATATGATTTATTCATGTAGGGAGCCCTCACAATGTCAATGAAACTGGAGTGCTCCCAAAAATATACAAACAAACAAAAACAAAACAAGGAAGAAAAAAACCCCACTGTTCTTTTAGTGGAACTTTCAGAAAATTTTAGACAGGGTCAGCACTTTTCCGAACACTCGATGGAGCTGACTACGTCCCAGGCACACCCCCTCTGATGTAACGGATGTAACAAACATTCCAACTCTCATCCTCTGTTCCAACCACTTGAACAACCAGCTTAATGCTGGGAATTTACCTCAGCTACAAGTCAAAATGCTTTGTGCCATGAAGCAGCGCAGGGTTTTGGAGCTGAACTACCCAAGACGCCCTGTTGGTATTCTGGTGAGGCAGGGGATCTACTGCAGCATAGGCTTGGGAGCACAGTGAGACAGGTGTTTGGTGTGACAAGTTAAGGGCAGCCCAACCCGCTTCCCGCAGGAATGCTGCCTCTTCAGCTAAGACCAGCAAAAGGAGACTTCTGCTTGGATTTCTTCTTTCAGGAACTTTACATTGTTTTGCACCCAATCTTGCCACTTAGGAGATGGAATTCCCACTGACTTGAAGAGCACTGCCCCATTATAGGTTTCAGTACACCAGGTCTGTCACACACGTGTTGTTACTACAGCACATATCAGAGCGTAAGAGGTGAAGGAGTGAAGAAGGAGTGTTTGTACGTGTCCTGGCTTTTGGCTGGGATAGAGTTAACTTTCACCAGAAGCTGGGAGGGGACACAGCCAGGACAGGTGACCCAAAATGGCCAAAGTGATACTCCATACCATATCATGCCATACTCAGTATATAAAAGGGGGGAGGAGCTGGCTTGGGAGGAGGGACCACTGCTCAGGGACAGGCTGGGCATTGGTTTCTGGGTGGTGAGCAAATTGTGTATCACCCGTTGCATACACCTATAGGTCCCGTAGCTGCTGTTCTTCCCCTCTCCCCGTGCAGTCCCAAAACTGACCTTATCTCAACCCCCGAGGTTTGCCCTCGTCTCAGATTCTCTTCCCTGTCCCACCAGGGGGAGGGAGGACTGAGCAAGGAGCCACATGTGGTGCTTGGCTGCCAGCTGGGGCTGAACCCTGGCAGCCAGTCACTTAGGAGAAGGCTTAAGCTAAGAGAGAAACGTGGTTTGCAGGATTTTCAGTGATTGTGCAAGCCTCCCCCCTCACATAACTGAGAGTGATTTCGCTAAATAAAAAATAATGTTCAAAACAGCAATATTAGAGGATTACAGGGAGGGAATTTTATGGTTTCTTTTCCTAGCAAAACGAGAAGCTGCTAACATTAGCAGGACCGAATGGCATTCATCCAAGTCTGAAGGTATGCCGGTAGGAAACCGCAGGTGTATGACTATCATTAAAAAGAGCAACTGTGCCAGAGAGCTGATTCATGGATAAAAACAGTCTGTCTGTATCTTTCTGAGCAGAGTGGGAAACAAAGCATTTGCAGAAAGGGATCCCACTCTACCAGCCTGGTGGTGGCCCACAGGGGAGTCAGGATGAATGTGAGCATAGGTGATACAGCAGACAAAGCATATGTGGATTTCCAAAACACCTCTTATAAAGCTCTGCATCAGAGGTTATTAAAAAAAACTAAGCTGCTGCAAGGTGTAGGAAAGGCCTTTTCAGGGACTGAAGGCTGGTTAAAGGACAAGAAGCAACAAGCAGGACTTCAAGGTCACTTCTCAAGTTAAAGAGGAGACAGTAGTGGAGTCCCCAGAGGTCACTTTCAGGACCAGCTATATTCAACATCTTCATCAACAGCCTGAAGAGGGGACTGCATTGTCAATTAGTTGAAGTGTGTGTGGGGCTTATGTGAGAAGGATCTCACAAAACAGAGAGAGTGGGCTGCAGATGAGCTTCACTGCAGTTAACTACATGCATGAAAAATAGGTGCAGTAAGCTAGTAACCTATGTTTACAAACAGCAACCTATGTTTACACTCAGCACTTGCAGCTACAATGCAGGAAGGAGATTTTGGAGCCATCTCTGAAACCAACAGCTCAGTAAGCAGCAGCTGCCAGAAAAACACTAGACACTGAGCATCACCAGAGCAGGTACTAACAACATGGCACAGGGCATAATTCTATCACTGAACACAGCCGTGGACCCCCAACCCCATGCCTTTATTGTGGTGTGCAGTTCTGGTGTCCACAGCTCCAGGAAGATAGAATGTAATTAGAGAGGCACAGAAAAGTAGAACTACCATGCTTAAGTTGAGGCTTACAAAATCATTAAAGTGATGGATAAAGTCAATCGGTGACAACTGCAGAACTGTTATTAGCACCGACTGAAATGCTATAAGAAGAGGATGGTCAATAAAATTAATAGGAAATAAATTCAGGACAGATAAAAGTTTGGTCTTTTTTTTTACACAAGGGCTATTAACATTCTGGAACTTGCTGCCAGTCATGAAGGTAGACAGTAAGAATAGGCGGAAACAAGGATTAGACAAGTTCATCAACATCTGGTTCATAAAGAGATAGTAATGGGAACTGGCATGAATGCACCTTAACATCCCTCATCTACAGAGAATAGATTCTGGAACAGCATAAGAAAACGCCCACAAAAAATAGCCAGAGATAAGGCAGATGGTTTACAAGCAACTGTGATTTGCACTTAAGAACAGGCTCAGTAATTTCTTAGAAAGGCTGAGAGTCACATGCATATTCAGCTTTCTTGGGAGCATCAGGACAGTACCTGCTTTGTCAGAGAGAATCAGGACAGAATGGAGAGCCCAATGTATCTATGTCTAATTTTGAAGATGGGCTCAGTTTGCACCTCACTTTATACCTATTGTTCATTTTGCATCTGGAGGACTGGGTTAAACCTTCCACTTGGTAGGAAAACAAAAAATCACCCTTGCCTGTTGAATGAAAACGTTGGAAGACCTTGGGCATTTTACAAGAAGTCCTGGGGAGCTGGGTTTCTGAGTGGCCAAACATGCTTATGGGTATGGGATACAGGCAGAAGCATTTGTGAATGACTTAATCAGTGCAACTGATCACAGGTCTACATCTGTATAATTTCTGTATAAATATTTTTTATATCACATATATAATATATAAGTGTTATTCTTCCTCTGGAATGAAAGATTCCAATGCCACTACCAATCTAACTATGCCTTATGGTGAGTATTTCTAGTTACAGGATATAATAATGCGTTTCCACAGGCCCTCTGTTTAATTCCTCACGTTTGCTGGACTGCGCACAGCGAAAAAGGCAACTGTTACACAGTCCTTCTTAACCTCATCCCTCAGTGTATGGCTGCCTGTCTGTCTCTTTCATGATCTGACTTTATGCCAGCCTCTCGCAGTGTGTCACGAACAGGATCTGGCAGTGGAAGGTTCAAACTGCAGCACAGACACCCAGTTCCTCATCTCCCAGATTAACTACGCCGTCCCTAAACTGCTGTGAGGAAAGAGCATAGAATGGGTCAGCGCTCAGACCAAGCCCTGGCGTAACGGTCGCAGCAAACCTGTTGCCTCTTTGCTGACTTAAAGAACAGATGCTCATCACACTTTTGGGATGCCCAGGAGGAGGATACTCTGCCTTGGTAGGAATACAGTGGGAGAAATGTGGCAGGAAGGAACACAGCCCATGTTTCTCCAGATACTGGTGTGAGATCCCAGCCCTGCTCCTCCTGGGTGGGCCTTTTATGTTATGAAGTGTTTAGCAAACCACCCCCATGAAAACAACAATGTACAGATTTAGGTATGCACACCCCCCTGTTTCTCCATCCATGTGAAAGAACCAATTTTAGCATTTACATATCAAAACCTACTGAAAGCAAATGAGTATCTGTGTCTTTTAGTTTCAGAACCTTAGTATGACATACTGGAAACTGTAATGATTGGGGTTTTTTTCTACAATGCAGAATAAAGTATTCAGGTGACAGGCTGGAAATTGCAAGTTTTGAGTTGAATGCCAGGATTCTGGAAGGACAAATAAACTTTTTGTTTTGTTTGTGTTTCACAGGGGTGGGGGGTTTGCTATTCAGAGGGTAGTAATCTTGAAATAGCTGCCTGGTAATAACTGTAATTTAACCTGCCTGTCCCCAGAAGTCTCCAGACTCCTTTTAAATTCTGAGTAGTTGCTCTGTAAAAGGCAGAGGATCATCCTATATAATTAAAATTACAGCTGCAGAAAGATACTCTCTGGGATTTCAATGTGGAGCAAAAGCTCCACTGCCATCCTGGGACTTGATTTCCTTCTACTCAAGGCTCCCAATGCTTGTGATGAAGACCAAGACCAGAACAGTGTGCCCAGATATCTGCTGGAAATCACCAAGCAATCTCAATCCTATTCAACCTCATCAAAGCCTCAGCAGCAGAAGAAATAATGAACCATTGAGTGAACTTTAAGGTAACTTCCACTGGACCCTTTCTAACATTACACTCTTTTTTTTAATAGGTGTTGTGGGGAAAGGTGGAGTGAGACAAAAATACCATTCACCTTCTGAGAGTAACAGGTACAGGTTTGCCTTATTACATCCTCTGCTACAATATCCAACAAGAAAATAAGCCTTTGACCATTTCTATTTCTCCACCATTCAAGATTCAGGAAGACTGCTATGTCTGTGTGCTGTTTGCCGTATGGGTGTGGGACTGCTGCTCCCTTCACCATTATATTGGAGATCTCCAGCAGGTTGTAATGGCTTCACACTCTCTGTGGAAGAATGGAGGGGGGCATATACCACACAATAATACATGTGATGAATCTGCTATAGATTAAACTCTAGTGAGAAGCTGGATGAGAAGCTGGCATGATCCAGCATAGAAGCCTCCATTCTGTTACTATTTAGCATGCAAGGCTGTAGCTTTCTGACCTAAGGGGTAACTTCCACCTTGGTGAACCAGCAAGGGTCATTAAAAAATGGTTTCATAAAGAGTGAGAGAAGCTAAGAAGTTACAAGTGAGAGTTGCAGAGCTACTGCCAAGTATTTTCATAAGTAAGAAATATTTGGTCTCCAAAACTTTTTCCTTGCCATGAAAAATCAGACACACTAAGCTGTCTTTAACAAATGCTCGTACCTCTGAATATTCTGTGCAAACTAAAGATGTGGTAAACTGATCCAGACAACCTGCTACTCATGTTAACACTGAACAAAATACTTCTGAAGTAGTTTTGGTTCTTTATGTGCCTCAAGGTAGAGCTAAGAATTGTGATATGCTGAGTCCTCTGGTTCTCTTGCTATCACATAGTTCACCTACATCACATAATTCCCTCCTAAATTATACAGCACAAGGCAGTTTTCATCCCAGTTCATAGGCTGGCCAAGAATCTCATTCCTCTGATGGTAAGAAACCTCCTTCTAGTCCCTTCTTGCTTAAATTCTTTCATTGCCAGATTGTACTCATTTGTTCTTCTGGAAATATTGTCCTTTATTTTAAATAGTATTGTTCCTCCCTTGATGTGTTTGGGTTTTTTTATTACTCTTTTCTTCAGCAAAGACTTTAAGCAGAAATGCCCTGCTACTGTACTTGAGTTTGGAGCCGCATTCTGTCCTCCCCACTACCAGGTAAAAAATAAATGCTTGTTTTCCAGCTGGATTGATTCATCAATACAGCTTGTTCGGTGGCTGCAGAGGCATCTGTGCTGGTGCAGAAAAGCAGATGATGCAGGAATTAGCTGTTGAAACCAGCAGGAGAGCAAGACCTTTTCCTTGGTCCTTATGCTGCTTAAAGAGTTTGTTACACTCTTTGTTTCCCATCAGAAACCAGGTTGTTCACGTCCTATATTGTCCAAGGATCTCTTCTCTATGCCTGTTCCAGGTTTTAGCCTTCATTTTTCCAGTCCCATTACCCACTCTGAATCTGTGTCATCACCACTGCCCTTTCAAGGGATGATGTTAAAAATTAATCTTGCTTCCAGGCCAAACTAAGTCTCCTTCCCACACATCATGTCTGTAGTGGGGAGACCTTCCTCCTCATTAACAGTCGAGGGGGCTTCTCTTGTTTGTTTAAATACTCTTTTTTGGCCCTTTGCACAGTATCCCTCTTTGTCTGTTACCTTTCCTTTGTGTTTTTTGCTTACTCCCAGTGACCTTTGTGAAATGAAATCAGACAGCTCTGCAACCTGTTGCTCCCGATCTTCTCCAGTGGTTTAGAAACACAATTGCCAACTACTTTCTGCACCTTTACTTAAAGAATATCCACTATAGTTAAGCTGATCCTAACAACTAGTTCTCTGTTTCTCAGAGCTGACCTTCTACAACCCTTTTACACCAGTACAAGTACGGTAGAAAACAGGTACTCCCAAATTTTGAGGTCACAATTATTCCAAAGGTAGGAGTTCTGAGAATCCCAGGGAGTTTTTAAAGCTATCACTACCCCTGTAAGCTTTACTTAATGCAGGTGCAGAATAGTTGCCTAGTTCATGTAATCTGAAGGCGAAACAGATCCGGATCTGTTCCTTTTTTGTTTTCTATTTTTGCTGCTTTATATCTTAAAGAAATCTATGAAGATGTTGGAAAATGCTGACGGATTAGAAGGCAGAGAAAGGAAAGAAGCATTATGTACTTTATTTTTTCCCCTGATTCTGGTAATTAACATAATGCTGTTTTCCATACCCCTAATGACATGACTGACAACAAATAAACACAAGCTACCTCCAAAGCAGCTAGCTTGGACTTCGTGAGTAGCACAGGCAGAGAAGCGTATGCCCCAGAAATGGAGCATTCACCCTGCTTCTGAATAGTTTAGCAGTTTGCATCAAGCTCATGTCACATTTTTAGAGCTATCAGTGCCTGCAGACTAGACGTGCCTTCAGTTGCACGTTGTACAGTGGAGCTGTATAAACCTCTCCATGAAATTCCTTTGTATTTCCTAGTTTATGGCATTTCAGCTGTGCTTAAAGCTGTATTTGAATGGTTTCTTACTGTGTGTAGTACACAGTGCGGCCTTCAGTTGCCTCCTTTTCTATTTGGTGCTTTATTCTACTAACTAAAGCTGATCGGGGCAGAAAATGAGAAGGTTAATATTGCATAATATGTAGGCATGTACAAGCTGGCTCAGCTCCAAACCCACCATTTAGTCCCTCTCCAAACTGCCATGGAAACATTTGTTGGTCAAAACTGTACGTTTCTCCAAGCGTGATTGATGTAGAAAATCCCAACTGCGCCTGCCTGTGCAAACAGGTAGGAAGGAGCTGCGCAAGGTGGATCTCTCCATCGCTTCCAACAGAATTCCCCTCTGCAGGAAACCGCAAAATCGGGCCTGTACATCTTAAACAATATATGAGCTTTATTTTGCAGAACCAAGTAGTATCCATCAGCTTTCTGCTGAGGGGCACATTCCACACACTGTGTATTGGCATTGAGCTTTATTTTAATGTGCTTATGCTTTTCCCACACAAGGACTCAACACTAAATTCTTTTCTCTAAAAAATGGCTGATAACGGCATGAGAGACCAGTCCTAGAATATGTCAGGATTCTCAAGGAGCACGGAAAAGTCACTCAACTGAAAACTGAAAAATTCCCTTTTTCATTGGCGCTTTCAATGTAGAAGACAAGATGAGACGTGCTGCCAAAATTATGACATGAAATATTCAGCTCTATTTTGATCTCTCTTTTTTCCCTGTGTCTTGTTTTGCTAAAGATGATTTAAAACTCTGCTTGCTGAATCCAAAAAACAAACAGCTCATGCATATGACAGGCTGCCAAGAATGCAGGACCCTGCCCTTCGCTTAGCTCATGAGCAAGAAAAATCTCCTACAAGGATACTGCCAGCCAGCTATGCTGCACTAAATCTCGCTGTCAGAAAATAACATTGGCAGCATAATCAGCTGCAAAAGGACTGCATGCAGAGCAGTAACTTGCAAAAAAAAACCCCTCCGCCGATCAGTTAGCTTTTCAAAGTGACTTGGTGGTGACAGGCATCTGGTAAATCAATCTGGAGAGAACCTATGTTCTCCAGATAACATCACATTTTTATTTTGCAGTATTGGGCTGAGGCAGTATGAGGAAGGTAGATGACAAAAACATTAGGACAAATTATTCATGATCGTCATGACTGTCATTCAGGTTGCCTCTTCTTTTTTTTTTTTTGCCCCTTCATATTTATACTGGCAGTGAAACACTCGCAACATCGACGTGTTATCAAAGAATAACTGGCAATAAATGTAATGAGCCGTTCTTCATCTTCCTAAAATTCCATCACCAAAAAAAGAAAATGCAAATGAAAAAGGGAGAGGAAGTCAGAGTGATTTCCTTGTCGTCGTGGTAAGATTTCTCCCTTTCTGTATACACCATTAAAGACAGATTTACAGCAACATAACCTTTCAGGTCATAAAATAATTTGAACGACTCCCTTCACACACACACACACCTTGGAATGGGCTAAATGATGTTATAAAATAATCTCCTAAGTAAGACTCAGCCTGTGTCACAATTTACATATCAGTTATAAAATAACCCACTTACATTTCCAAAAAAACATTCCTTCGCTTCATGGTATGGCATGCAAGGATTGGATCACAGGCTGATGTAATTTTTTTTTCCACCCTTTAGATGCAGCAGTGATCACAGAAGTGAAAACAGATGTAAAGCCATTAAAAATTCACAATTAATAAGGATAAAGGTAAAAAACCTGTCCCCTGTGATATCAATGCCAGTTTGCTCAATGCTCTGGAAGCCAGACAAGTTTTCATTTTTTCAGTATGCACCAGTGTCTTTCCGTCTTCTATAACAATTGTACAGGCTAATTGCTTAGATCATACTAATTTTCAATAGCAACAGGAAAAAAAATAGTATTTTGTGCTTTTAAGTACCTCAAGGCTCTTTAATCTCCAAGTGTTTTTTAATCTGTTGTATTTTCACTATGTACTCCTTTAATACAAAGGCTTGTAATTTTTTTTTTAGATATAAATTTGTGGCTTTTTATACCATTATCAGAAGTCTTGCACTATAGCTCTTCCTTAAAGCCATGGCTTCTAAACCTACAATTATGTGAGTAATCGAAATGACATTGAAAATGTTCACTGCCTCAACAACTGTGGAGAAAAGTTTGAACAGAGCTATGTGGGACAGAGGACTGAAGTAGAGTACAAGCATCACGCATGACTATCACTTAAGTTTCTTCCAAAGTGTATCCAACTCTACCTTGGAAGCAGTTGGGCTTCTTTGTGCTCTGCATTGCTCCTGCTGAAAGGACTTTTCCAGACTTACTTCTTACACAGAAAAAAATCCCCCTTGCACTTGTTTCTGAGATGGCCTTTTGCTTCACTAGTTCTTTAGCCTCCTGATTACACACATCTTGCTATGTTACAGCTCTTGTCCACAATTTTTGCCCTTAGAAAAAGGGTCCAGGATGGAAAAGATAATTTATTTACATAATTCAGCATTTGTTTAAGTGTAAGAATTTAAGTTGTTCTTCTGAGCTGGTATGTAGGGAAGTTGATTAAATGAATTACTTCTTTTAACAGTTAGACCTAACCATTCTGTAGCACTCCTGATGTGGAAAAAAACAGCATCACAGGTGTTTTCTGTAACATTACTGCAAATGGTTTGGTCTTGTCTATATCAGCAAGAATACAGATTCTTGAAAAAAGATTCTTGAAAAATCCTTGCTGACCACTCATTAGCTGCCTCTCTAACCTGGGGTCTACCACGTTGCTGTTCTTCATGACTCTAAACAAGGTGGCTTAGGCAAACTCCCCTTGAGTAAAATTAACATCAAAAAGCATTCTGATTTCAGTACGTCTTGCTACCCTTTCAGATCAGTTTCAACTGATTTTTGCAGAGTTTCTGGTCACATAATGCATGTGGGAATGCAGCTCCGCAAACAGAACCAAACTCACACAGTCTGTCCTCATAATCGTCACAAAGGAACGAACTGCCACAGCAAACTAAAGACATGATTATTCCAGGTCAAATCAAGAGTTAAAACACAATTTAAAAGGTAACCACATTGATCAGCAAAGACAGAAGATGTAATGAGCAGAGTTATGCTTCGGCAGGCTTTAAAATAATGTTTATCTACTCAGCATGTTAAACTTTGACCAACTTAAATATGCATTGGGGAATAGCTTGACAACAGACAAAATATATAAGACTAAACAAGAGAATGGTTTTGAAGCTACATTTGCATCACCTGTCAGGATTGGTACATCTATCTGATGTTCTGCCTGCTCTCAAACCACACTCAAGACATCACTATTGCAATATCAAGCCCTAGTTGAAATGAACTAACTGGAAAAGAGACATAGGAACTGATTGTGTATCAATGTTAATAATGCAGACCCTTCAGAATCTCAAGGGCTGAACAGCAGCTCTGCCAGCGTACTGTTAAAGGCCAAATATCTAGTAACTTCTGAAAGTAAATTCAAGGGCATCAGGCTAGGTATGTTTCTTGAAAGCATTTCTGTACACTGGGGAGAATGAAGTTACTTCCCACTCACTCATGGCTTTTCTTCTGCGGATTTGTTTACCTGACTGATGGAGACAGAGACATTTGAGTCACCATGATCTCTTCTCATTTTTTTAATCCATCCTTGATATCAGGTGCATATTCCCTCACTCAAACCAGGCCTTCATTGCTTCCTAAAGTCAGGCCACAGCTAGAAGCTTGACACCATTTTATTCAAGACTAGAGTAACACAATGCCAAGTTATCTCTGAAGTCTAACTACAAAGTTCCTGAGCCTGCAAGATGCAAAATTGTGTCAGTTCTGGGGTCCTTGCCCTTTGAGAAGCTTGAAGAACTGTTATTGACAACCTGTTGAAAGCGTAATGATTCCTGATATTGAAGAGGCTTAACAAGGGCATATGCATCACAACTGCATAGACAACCTAAAGCATGTCCATATTCTCGGTCACTGATGCCAACAGGCTCAAATCGACTCACGTCTTTGCTAATGACTTCCCCTCCATATTGCAGTGGTCACATTCAAGCTGCCTGACTGGCCAGGTGCCCCACCAGACAAAGGACCCACAGAGCAGTGAAGATCTAGATGACCTGCTTGCTCCCCATATCCACTCACCATCAGCAGATCTTTCCTGTGCATGCACCAGTCTACAGAGCTAGATTTGTTAGGCTCTGCTGTATTACTGGCTGAAGCTGGCCTCTTGTCATCTTGACCCCTTCAGTTACACATATCATTTCAGAGTCAAGTTGCTTCCTGAGTACTGTGAGCCAAAAGAGTGCCCGTTGTTCTTAGGGCCCAGGGAAAAAAATACATATTTAAGAAAACTGCCTAGCAACTGCTTTCCTTATTGCAAGGAAAGAGGCCATTTGCATAAGAAAACCTTTGCATAAGAAGGCTGCAAAGACTCTGCTGGGAGCTGATTCTCCTCAAAGGAGAGCTCCTGTTTCCTCCTGCTCCCTCTGCGTGTACTTTCTATGCTGTCCCAACCATCAGTGGTGGGGTCCCACAAGGTGCACTGCTGCTCTGCAACAACCAGGAATTGCTGCTCCAGTTTTTGACTGTGTTCATGGTGCTCCCAGAGATCTCCTTCTGATTTTGTTCTCACAGCATCTTTTCCTCACACTGTGTGCATCACACATCACAGAGGCAACACCCTCAGCTGCTAACCTTTGGAATTATGTAATTTGCTTTGCAGATTTCCTGCCAAAAGTGTCAGTCTGTAGCACTAGAGTACAGAATCTCTCTCAAAGGTGGCATCGATAGTCTGCGCAAAGACCTGGGCCAGGAAGAAAACCTACAGAACTCACTTCATCGTTTCTCTTGCCATTTCTGTTTTCTCTAGAAAATGTTTCCTGTAAACTCTTCACTTTCTAAAGCCTTGGAGAAAACACTGACTCTACTGAAGTCAGTGGAAGAAGACTCCATCAATATTCCAACTGCAATCCAGCAAACTGTGTTCAGTGTTGGGATTGCAGACATGGCCCTCATGTGTTAAACATCTAAAGAGTGGTCAAATCCTTTCAGCACATACAAAAACGGCTTTGTAGGGCTGTGCTGCTACTTAATGGATGCGCCGATTCTGATCAGAGTTCTGCAAAGCTCTCCAAATTGCAGTTCGTAAAGCTAATTTCAATGTGTGAATCATTGCTTTCCTGCAATTTATATCCATATGTGTGGTTATTTTTGAGAATGATTCACTTTTGTATATATAATTTTAAAAGGATTTTTAAAGTTAATGAACATCTGTGCTAAAAGCCCCTCAACAGAAAAGCCTGTGTCAGCCACCGCTGATGCTGACTGTGTAAACTTCCTGCTATTCTATAGGTGTGCATGCGGATCCAGGGGCTCTTACCAACTGCGTATGGCAGAAGTTACCCTGCTGAAAACACCACCATTAAAATGCACAAAAAAAAAAATGGGGTGATAACCCCAAAATTTCCATCCATTTGGAAACCATAATATCTGTTTCATAACCAAAATTGGACCAAACAGTGAATTCTAAAAGCTTTTAACAGAAGCAAACAAAGGGAAAATTTTCCATTTGCAAATTTCCAAACACTTATGATTAAGTTTTTGATTGACGTGCATTCAGAGCTTTTAGCTACAGTGTGGTCCAGCAGGATTTCTGCATTTGCTGGTACGTATTTCTAGGTGCTGCTTCCTGGCTGAACTTATTTTCTCAAGATAGACCCATTTCTTGACATCCTGCACAAAAACCACAGTGGTGTAAACCTAGTGGAGGTGGATTTACAAACGAGTAATTAGACATCTGAATTCAATGGGTAATCAAGTAACTGGTGACAGAAGCAAGGTCACTCTGCTCTAGTTGGCCCTTTAAGTAGCTCCCTTTTTCAACCTAGTCATTATGCTTTTATGTGTCCGCCCTCTCTACGTTCTTTGATCTCACAGACTGAAGATTAATGTGCTCCAGGAGCCATGGAGCTGGCTTCCCACTTCCACATTTCATTTAAGAGTGGGCTTAAATATGGCAAAACAAAGTACGCCACAACCTCCCAGTTAAAAATCACCCTTGCTGTATTATCATCTTCTCATTAACCCTGCAAGATGTTGTTTATCAAGAACACACTGTTAAATTCAGCACACTATACATGCTGGACATGAGATATTCCTTCTCCTAGTGCTAATTTGGAAAACTTTCTTGGACTCTTCTCATAGGTTCTGTGTAGAGTCAAAACTGATGTAAACAAAAATATAAGCAAAACCAATGACCCTGGTGTGAAGATGATGAGAAAACCTCACTTGGAAAGCGACTACATCTATAGCCATGCTTGCTTGAGACAAAGCTGAATTTGACCTCTGAGCACTGAGCCGGTTAGCAAACCGCAATTCCAGCCAAAACACTAGCCATCGGGGATGTCCAAGTAAGCACTGGGGGGAGAGTGTGCTTCCTGCACACAGCAGAGTACACTCTGCCATAGGCAGGTAGTAGCAGGCACCAAACCGTGCCGCTAGCCCTCCATCAGCAGGTTAAGGGCACGTCCTGGTGCACACAAGTTTCTAAATTGCTGACATTGTGGTGACCTTGAGGAAGCTCCTAAAAGCCCTCTGAAATCATTAGGCCTAATTCTGCTTACGATCATGTTATTTAAGTTCAGAGTTACGGCACTGCCTTTGAAGCAGTGAGTTCAGATGTACATGTCTCTAGCAGGCCCATTATTTCTTGTATTGTTTCCAGTCGCATGAAATCATCTGTGCACGTCCTCCGGGGCTGCTGGAACCCTCTGTCCTCCCCAGCACTACACATGATGCAATGAGCCTCTGACGGAGGAGGAGAGCCGAGAAGTCCATGTAGGGAAGCAGATAATTTCCTTTTGAGCAATGGATGCAAAAATAGCAGCTAATAAAAAGCCTTCAAACTGTGCCTTCAAACTGTGACAATTCAATACACACACCTACGAGGATGCCTTGACAAGCTGCTTGACTTCTCAGTAACTCTTTCTTGTTTTCTTTAGTGCAGCCTCCTCCAAACTCCCCCACACAGGTACTCATCTCTGTAGTGACAGCTGAGACCTGCAGGTGTTTGCTGCTATTGCCCTTTCAGAACAGACAGACACTTGTTCCTTACTGTAAACATTTGTATCGTGGTGCTCGCCTGGCTAGTTACAGCCCAAATAATGATAAACCAGGCTTTTCTTTTTTTAGCCCCTTGCTGTCATGCATTAATTCTCTTTGCAAATAGGCATTTGGTACTGGAAATAGCTTAAGCGAGATCACTCTCTGGTGATTATGTTACTAGCACTATATTTTAGCAAGTGTTTCACACAGTCACCACAAAGCTGTATTATGCAGTTGCCAGAAATACAGCACCCTACGATATTAGGCTCACACACAAAGGAAGGTCTGTGCCCAGTGGGCAAGATGCTCTTTGCCATTTCACTGCTCTGATACTAATGCTGTTTCGCTGCCTTCAAACTGCCGCTCCAATTTTGCTAAGCAACAGCAGAGTTCGGAACTGGGACTGTTTGCTGAGGACTGTAATACTCCCAAGTGTCAAAATGGTTTCTCAAAAGGGTTTTTTGACCTTTCTATGTAGGGAGAAGATCCAAAAGCTGGGTATTTTAAAAATTGGCCTGGAATAACAAATTGTGTAATCCTTAGTTTTTCTGGAAGTCTTCCTGGGAGGCTAAGTGTAATAACTTCTCACGTCTTAACTGAAAACGCATGGGAACTCTCTGTTTTAAAAAGACATCCTTTCTTGAAATACTCAACGTTAACACTAAATAGAAGCGATCAAGAAGCAAAACATTAAGAAACAAAGCCACAAAAATCTAGGAAACGTCCTTACAAATCTTTGTCACTCCCTCAGCTGTTTACTTATTTGGTGCCGTGATCCTGTTTCTTTAGCTCTTTACTCACCACCTAATCAGACAAGACCTGAATTTTAATTTTTTTTTTTTTAAAAAAGCAGCCCCCAAGTAGGCTAAAAATAAGAGAGAGACAACAGT
Organism: Porphyrio hochstetteri; assembly: GCA_020800305.1. Lineage (NCBI taxonomy): Eukaryota > Metazoa > Chordata > Aves > Gruiformes > Rallidae > Porphyrio > Porphyrio hochstetteri. Next base: position 45,765,447 of record CM036938.1, on the reverse strand, counting down.
CTTTCTCAACTACTAGAGGTACAAAATGTGCCAGCATGAACTGCAAAGTCATTCACTGAGGGACTGAAACCAAAAAAACTTCAAAAAAAGGGGGATGTTCCTCATTTGGAAGGAGTGGAAGAAGAGAGTGGCCCAGGGCACTGTTTGACAATAGAGTGACTGCATGCCAATGACATAGGCTATGTGAGCCTAGGAGGTACTGTGCAGTGCATTTTCGTTAGAGGCTGGGAAGCACCTCTGATCCATGAATGGGCAAAATATTGTTTGGAAAATACTGCTTACAGACCTAGTGAAGTCTGTATCAGATGGAGACACCAAAACTGCTGGTTTACATACCCGAAGTCACTGAAGAAGTCTACTGTGAGAAAGAGAAGAAAAATAAAGAACCTTTTCTCCTGACGGTGTGTCTTCACTAACCCTCCAAAACAGTCTGGGAGGGGACAGGAGTGCTTTTTCTGAATCCATTCAGGATGTAAATGAGAGGACAGAAGGAGAAGAATGTGATCAAGTGGGTGTACGCTGGTCACGAGTTAATTCAGGTTGTTCATAAAAGAGAAAATCTGCAGCTGTTAGAGCAGTGAGGTTGTGGAGCTGCCTTCCAGGGAAAGCCCTGGCAGCTGGGCCCTGCAACATCCACTCTGAGGGGAGGGGCTGTGTGACAGGACAGGAGTGATGCAGGAGTCAGGAACTGGAGCTTCAGAGACACAAGACTGATGCAGTCCAATTTGGTGGTATACCTCAGCAGCATGTGAGAGGCAACCTGTCAGTGTTCTGCAGGCTGCTCCATATTTATTTATTTGTTTATTTCACTGAAGTCTTTCTTCAGGTGTGCTGGCTGCCTGCCCTTCTGTTCCCCCTGCCCTCCCGCTGTGGTCTGACTCTGGGTCTGCCTCTGTATGCAAGCTGGCAGGAGCACTGAGGACAGGCGACAGGATCAGGTGTGCTCTGAGGGGCACCACCAAACCCCAGCAACGCCACAGGCTGGTGCAGCTGGCTCATGCACTTATGGTTTACTAGCTCAGAAGGTAATTCTCACTGAGACAGACTGATGGGGCTTGTTGTCAGCTCCCATTATGTTTCAGGTGTGACCAATTTCCTAAGATCTCTCAGGAATTTTTGCCGAACATGATTTCTCTTTAGGGGCTTTAGCTCACTACTGATACCCCTGACAGCTCCTCCTCTTTTCCCCTGGCAGACTGGAATTTCTATGGCGCTCTGTGCCGCATACAGAAGGGGCTAAAATGTTCATGAGTGTTGGCATTTTCCATGTGGTCTGAGGAGGTCTGAGGTTCTTGTAGCTCCTCCTACCCTTACTACCTAATGCACAGCTTCCCTCAAGAGTGTAAGGCTTGGGCTCTGTAACCTATGTTGCTTCTTCCAATCCTACATGCTGTGGTCTCTCTAGCAACACGTGGTACAAAACACACAGAAGATTTTGAAGAGGAATCAGGCCACTGGACCTTATACTGCAACACATTCTCTTGGGTTCCTCTGCCTCATCTGTGCCAGGAATGGAGAAAACTCCTTTGTGTCTGCTCCCTGTTCCTTTGGGGCAAGTTAGACCCGAAGGAAGATGGAAACCTCGCTAACAGCCCTAGTCTTTTGACAGATCTTTGCACAGTTCGTACAAATGGAGGAAAGGACTCCTTATTTTTCCCACTGTTCCTTGTGCTGTTGCATAAAAGCAAGTAAGTTATACAATAGCTAAATAAGGATTACACAACTGAGCTCCATAAATCTAAATCAGAAACAGCCTCTGTCCTGCAGTAGACAAACATCAAAATGTGGAAGGGTAAAATTCTGGTCCTAATGAAGTTAAAGGCAACGTTCTTGCTTACTCTGGTGAGATCACAGTTTCATCCAAAATCTTGGCTCAAGCCTGTAGTTGGCTGACCAGGCTGGATATTTAAAGCATATCCTTGTTAAGTTTTTCCAAGTACTGGGATAAGATGACCTCCTTTATTAGTTTTTTTAAAAAGCTTCTTTCCTTATGATAAAAGCATTTTAAAACCAAGTACTGAGCAACCTCTTGCAAGCCTGCACTGGAAGCTTAAATAGGCTGATAAACTGAGTGTAAAAACAAATATTAGCAAAGTAGTTGTTTCCATGATTCAGTGTCAATACTTTAAGCCACTGAAAGCTGCTGCTGAGTCACACTACTTGGGTATCAGAGGGAAAGATGGGAAACCCTGACCTGTGGGGGTTGGGAGTCCAAACAACAAAAAACAGACATCAACAAAACAAATAAAAGCCTCTAATGAACCTGAGACCTAAGCTCTGCAAGTAAATAACTTTATGAAATGATCCACTGTGCTACAAGGACTGCAGTGCAGCAGAGAGTAGCTGGAGCTGTCTGGCATACAGACCACACTAATTACCTGACAGTTGTTTTAGTTTGGCCTGGGGTGGACAGAGTGCAGGGTAAGAAAAGCCACTACCATTTCTTCATGTCCCCAGGCTCATCTGGTCTGACTACTGAAAACTAGTGCTGTGACATTGAACGTTAGCACGTACACCAGAGCTCCCCTCACCCACAGGATTCCTGCCTGATGAAAAAGAAAGGAAAAAGAATGGAGGAGAAAAAGGAAAGCTTGTGCAGTCGGGGACAGGCATCACAAGTATTCCCAGCCCAAAGGTTATCTCTCTCCCCCTCTTCCCTGAAGCATCTCTTAACGACTGAGTTGATTTGATACAAAATGTCATTAACTGTCTAACAGTGAACCAGGATTTGGGATCACCCTTATCTTACAGAAGGAAGCTATAAATAATCATCTTGGACAAATCTAACATCCTGACAGGGTGGTAGGATCCCTCCCCCCAAAAAAAAGATATTCCTGTGTTATTAATAAATACAAATGCTGAACCACATCTTTCAAGTCTTTTTGGAGCAGTATAAATCCTTCCAACAAGCATCAGATAAAGCTGTCAAGGTTGGATAAGAATTGCTTCTACGTATGTGATTAAGCCTGAGCAGTGAAAAAAAACTTATTTAGCCTACTATAAACAGCTAGGTATGGTAGGTCAGTGCCATTCCAGTGCCATCGCTGACAGTTTCATTACTTAGGCCTGCCATGGATATAATTCTCCAGGCAATTGCCTCGGAAGTCATTATAGCCTTCACTGTTTCATGACCAGCTTCTGACCAGCCCGCAGATGGCCCAAGCAGGGAAGCCCAAAGCTTCTCAGACCCAACTGTAACTTTCAACTTTCATCCCTGTGAAAACTGGTGGCATGGCAGGCTGTGGCTCTGTCTCCTCTGCATCAGCTAGCAGCCTGCTAGAACATCAGGGGCCAGAGTTTTTCGCACTGTGAAGAACAAGTGACTCTCCAAGTTTAAGTTCCACACCCATCGATCACGCTGCAAGCTTGCACTGTTGATTTGGATGGAGCCTTGCTACTTTACATCTTCATTCATCCCCCCTGACACCTGTCTACCTCTTTCTCCATTCACACTTGTGTCTTCTACTATCACATCTCTACCCTTACCTTTCCTGCTTTATTCGTTCCCTCTCTCACATCCATCTTTGCACCCCCTTCACACTACTCCCTCCTTCTTCCTCTTTGTTATACCCCGGTACCCACAGATCTTCCCTTGGCCTCAAAAAAATCCCCCAAAAAACAGAGAGGGAGAGAAGAAGGAAAGAAGAGTGTGATTCCGTGTAAGAGACATTGAGAAATGCAGTGAACCCCTTGAATGAGGTGCTCTGAGAGGTACCCAAGAACTATGCAGGATACCCAGAATTTCCCCTGATGAACCCCTTCTTTCTCTAGGTTTTGGGTCTTGTTCTAAGTCTGTGCTTCATTGGGTAGGTAGAAGCTTTGCTAGAATGCTCATGCGTAAGACTCAAGCATTAAAACCAGAGGTACATGAGCAGGTAAGGTGATGCCAGAGTCATTATCACAAGCCTGTGCCAGATCTCAGTCATCACCAGGAAGCCCATTCTATTACATAGCTACGTAGTTTCTGTCTCTTTTAGCAAGTAGTTTTTCTGCAGCAGGGAGTTACCATTTTTTTTCAAAAATAAGCAGAGCATTTATTGTTCAAAACACTGCCTCTGACAGTCAAGGCCTTTGCAAACACTTACTGTTAAGCATGGGCATTCATTCTTAAATGTAATGACAAACCTAGTAAATACATCCAGTCCCAACAAATATTGCTAACAGGGCAGATGCAGAACCAGGAAACCCTGGGCTTTGGTGCTCATCGCTGTCCCCACAAACACAAACAGAAGCAGTGATTACCATTCTGCATATTTTTCCAAGTTCTCAAGAGCAGTCATGCTTGTTTCACATTGACCAAATAGCTTGAAGTGCCAAGTTTCCAGAAAAAAAAAAAAAAAAAAAAAAGAAAAGAATCTGGCTTCTATGTTTACTAAATACTAGGTTTGCCTTTGAAAGAAGAGACAAAGAACAGAGGATACTGTTACTTCTCAGCTGTTAACGGAAACAACACTCAACAATAATTCTTGTGTGTAGTTTCTTCTACCCTGTCCAGCCTCAGCTGGCTGTAGAGGCAGTATCTTTCCAAGCATCCCACAAACGCTGGCGCTGAGGTTACACTCTCCTCTATGGACACAGTAGCCCAAATTGCAAGGTTAAGGAAGAAGAGGCCTTCATTTTATCTATGAGGAATCCACTGGCAACAAGTCATGTGAGAGGCAGACACAGAAAATGTGCTTAAACCTGCTGAGTGGCTTATCTTAAAAGATAAACTCTAGGGTTTATAAACTCACAGCTTGGCTGAGGATTGCCTTCCCCAAGCCACAAACGCCTGATAGCTTCAGTTCCAACCAGGAAATTACAAACATGGTACCAAACAGCAAATGCTGTCAACTACACGACTTGCTACATAATACAAAGACAACATCAACTACAGTAATTAATGCTTACAGTCCAGTTCATCCTAGCAGCCCTGGAAGCCCTTTGCAAAATTCAGAGGTCGTGTTATGGCAACCAAGCTCAGGGAAAATGGCTTGGGGCAGAATGAACTCTTCAGTTGTAAACAGCAGGACTAAAGACCTGGTTTAAGGCAGGAAAAACTTAGGACAGCCTTTCGGGTGATGAGTATTTAACAGTTTCTCACCTTGGCTCTGCCTGAGTAAAACAGCTGGCTCAGTGCTGCCATACAGTACTTACATCTTCAGCAGTATACCGAAATATTATACAATATCCAAAAGTTACAATTTCCATTTGTCTTAGCAATATATAGGAATATATTTTAGTAACTTCAAACTGTTGGGCCAAATTTGATTACCCACTCTTCCTGCTGCTGCTGCTTCTTCACTAAAACCAAGCTAACATGCAAAATATCTGCCCAGAGAAAAGTATCTTTCTGAGACTTATTATTAGAATATAAAGCCAACACATACAGGACACACCGATTTTACTCTGATTAATTCTCTCCAAATTTTGCAAGACCTCGTAATTCAAAACCAAGTTCTCCACATGCCACCCTCTAAATTACCTGACAGAGCATCGAGTGGAAAAGCAGGATCAGTCACACCGATAAGGTAAGATGACCAAACAAGAACTACAGCAGTTCACTTACCCTATAGTAGTCCGTGCTGTACACATCTCTAGACATCCCAAAATCCCCAATCTTCACCAGCAGGTTCTCACCAACCAGGCAGTTCCGGGTAGCAAGATCCCGATGCACGAAGTGTTGTGACGCCAGGTAAACCATTCCAGATGCAATCTGCTGGGCAATGTGCAGCATCTGGGATTGGGTCAGCTCAGCAGGACGGTTGCCTTCTGCCATCAGTACTGCATCTGGTCCATGTGCCCTGCACCAAAACACAAGCTGATTATGTGATGGACCATTTGTAAACTGGAGAGGTGAAAGGCATTAGTGAGCCTAAAACCGTATCACCTACTCACTCAAATACAATAACAAAAAGGGCTATGAATTCATGTGCCACTCAACTAGCTCTGATATCTCTAGTATACATGTGCAACATCCTAGTATCTTGAAGGTACAGATGTAAACATTCCCACACACAAGAGGTTATAGTAAGTATTACTAGCTAATCCTTATCCAATTAAGGAGGTCATCTGGCAATCATTCCTCATGTGATACACCTTATAATATCCTGACTATTCTTTTCCATGCATGCCATTATCTGGGGTTTTCAGAAGTGTTTTTTGTTCCATTCCTGAAGTCTATTCTTTCTAAGACACCGCCTCTCCTCTTCCCTCCTCAATTTTTGTATTTTTAAAGAATACTCTAGACCTGACTTGTATTTTCTCTCAAAGGTCCTTTCTTCCTACAAAGAGGAGTTTCAGAGAATCACCTTTTGAACAATAGAGGTGAGGCCTTAATTTGTCCCTAGGGAAAGGGCACAGGAGTTTGGAAAAAAGTTGTGAATTAATGAAAATTTGTGAGATTGAGCCTGACACTACCTATTAGAAATATGGTATTAAAATTGTCCCAAGGGAAGAACCTCATGAGTGAAGAGACAGATGTGAGAAAGAAATGAAGGAGGGTGTGTAGCACTGCTAGGACTGCACCTGGTAGCAGGCAAAGAAGTTCCCTGACACCAGGTAAATGCAGGAAGCCATTCAACTGGTATGGATTGGGGGAAATAAACGGGAGGATATTAAATAATCAGCCAAGGCTCACAGGCAAATTCCTATGGAAAAACACTGCACCTTGTCATTGCATTGATTATTTTTTTTTAATGACTGCTCTCGGACATGAAGCTCTGAGTCGCTAAATTAGACAACTTGTGATGTTTTGCTGGCTTCCTTGAGGACATGGTCTGTCTCCAATTGAATTTCTGGATTACTCTTAACACTCGATCCACCTTGCTTGTCTTCTTGGTGCTGGCTGTAAATGAGGTGTTCCTGAGTGTCTGCCACAGCCAGGTACATTGACAGATGCTTGGGATGCACATCAGCCTCCACTAGCCAGAAAAGGGATAGGACAGGCACGACTTTCGAGGCTTCAGTTCTAGATCTGAAAGTGCCTTCGGCTGCACGCAGACAGCAAGGCTTATTTTGGGTAAAATTTCGGCATAATTTTTCCCCGGCAGCCTTTGGTGGCGCTGCAGGGTAAGAAATGCAGGCTGGCCATACAGCCCGCTAACCTCTGCTCTGCAGCACAAGCTGCAGCACATGTGAGGGGAATGACAAATCCCAGCCTCGGTTTAACAGCTTGTCCCAGCACAATCATTTCGTGCTCTCAAGACAAGGGCTGATTAATAATTTAGAAAAGAGAAGACCTGAAGTAGGAAATACGCTGTCTGCTAAACTACGTTTAGGTACAGTAATTCAAAGTCAGAGTTAGGAGGTATGAAAAGGCCAATCATAACAAATCGAAGAGTAAGCATGTCTTTTGAAGTAAGAAATTATTTCATATCAGCTGTGATTCGGCCACCTTCTAACAGAAATTCAACATCCTGAAAAAGTCCTGGGAAGGCATCTCAAGAAACTGCAGCTCTCTCCTGATCCACAGCAGAGGTCCAAACCAGCAAATGTAAATGCCCTGACACGGCACTGAAAATACACTTAAATGCTCTGCCAGAGAGACAATCAGTTTGGGAAAAATAGTAGTGTTTGCTCGGGATCCCCAGTTCAGGCCTCAGCCCACTTGCCAAATCTGGCAGCCCTTCCAATAAGGGAGGAAGCTAGCTGATGCCATTCGCTCTTACGGTGTGGCTATTTGTTCAGTGGAGATTAGCAAGACAGCAAAATCATTTCACAAAGGCTATCCAAAAATGCAAAAATGGTGACACTAGCAGTCACTAGCCATTTCAGTCAGATAGAAAATCCCTATCCATTTAAAGAGACTTCAGTTCTGATTGCTTTCCAGCTTTGTCACAGACACCTTTCCAAAATGGTGATACCCCTAGTTATCGTTGTCAGGGGAGATCTCAGCACACTGAAATGCCTTTGTGATATCCTTTGACGAAAATCACATGGAAGACCTTGAAAGAACAGTTCCTTATGTAAATTTTTTGTACATAGGAGCAAAGGCTGTCTCTTAACTGCTTATTTTTATGTCAGCAAGTGCAGGCTATTGGAAATGGCACATATGTGACGCCACTACTCATAACTTCCTGGTTCATGAGTTACCTATTATTGTGAACCTCAGGTATCATCTATTTATTTGTGACTGCTCTACTGACAAATTTCAATTTCTGATGCACATTCCTGAACAAATTTATGAAATAAAGCCCTAATCCGGACCCCAAGATGCAGCATTTTCCATTGCACTGAAGTTTCCATGGCTCAGTTTTCTTCCTTCAGACTAATGGCAGTCTTTCGAAAACACTGAGAGGAGGGAAGAGAAAAGGGGTTAGATTTCGAAAGCTCTTAGACGCCTACAGATACCTATAGGTGTTGAGTGGGATCTTCCCAAGTGCTACCAGAAAGCCTGCAAGAAAATGTTTCCTGCTGTAAGATTCATAACCAAACTGAAATATACTGAAAACAATGTCTCTTTGGCTCCCGTTCCTTTGGTGCAAGGCATAAGGCTTGACTTAATGGTACTTCCAAATAAGCAAAGAAACAGTGAGCCCCATATCGCGGTATAGGAGACAAGGGATGCACAGGTTTGCACTCCTAGGTGTTGGCATTTTCCAGTGGTGGTAGTTTACCTGACATGAAGTACCAATAGCACCTACCTTCTCTGCCCACTTCTGAGTCTCCTGCACAGTATGCGTTCATGGATTTACCTGAGGAATTTGTTAAGATCTCCATGCTTCATATACTCAAAGACCATGATGAGCGGATCACCCTCGACACAGACGCCGTAGAACTTGACGATGTGTTCGTGTTGCAGGTTGGTCAGCAGCTCTGCCTCGCGGTGGAAGTCCTTGCGGGCATTGTCGCTGGCATCCTTCAGGGTCTGGTGGGGAAAATGGAAATGTAAGGAAGGGGAGATGCTCAAAGAATGTAGCCAACATGTGGGATGTTGCTGTAAAGGTAAGATAAGGACACTGCTGTGTTAAGGACTGAGGAAGTACTTTCTTAATAGTTCTTTCAGAAATGCAGATGTGCTGTTTAAGTGCAACTGAATAACAGCAGCACAATTTTCATTCTCCTACCACACATCATCCCAAACAACAATTTTTCCTGTAAGAGGATGTAGGAATACTCATGTTCTTGCTCTGCCACGTGTTCTCCAAACACAGCACAAATAAACTGATCTTATCCAAAAAAATATACTAGTACACAGCTATTTCATATCCTTTAGCATTTAACTCAGGCAAACCCTAGTATCCTGTTGGTATTTACCTTTCTTGTAAGTTCTTTAAAATAATACTCTCCTTGCTTAAAATACTTAGTGGGAACAGAGATGCATTCTTTATGTATTACTAATGTCGCTGTTGCTGATGTTGGTCCCTATGGTGTGCTATATATTAGGTGGATTTATGCAAGGCTATGTCCCCAGACCAGAACTTAGAACCTGAGACTTTAGCCAGAAACTCCTTTGAAATTCAGTAAATCATTTCACTTGCCTAAAATGAAGCATATGTATAAATAAGCAGAGGATCAATCCTAAATTGATAGGCAGAGAGGAAGTAGACGGAGATCAGAATTCTGGGGTGTGAATTTTTCTCACCCTCCTTTTATTTATACAGCTCTCAACTCTCGTATATTTTCATCTTGAAAGAAATGTATCAACACTGGATCAAATAGAAGGCTTAAATGTTATATAATGAAATAATGCTAATTTAGCTGCCAGACATAGGTAGTTTCAGATCTATTCTTAAGAACTACACTTCCTGAGCAAGGAAGCACTTTTGTCCACTAAAAAAAATAACCAAATTCACCAATTAAATGAGGAATAATTATAATGTACAATAAAGCCCTACTAGGCTCTACCTTCAAAAGGTACAGTGGCTGCACCGTACAGATCCAAACAGTATTTTTAAAACAGTAAGAGAAAGACAGTACGTTACCAATGTTCACAAATTATTATTGGCAGAAACTGATGTTTGGGGTCTGGTACCTCTGCGTTTTAACAACACCTACACTTAATAAAAAGGAAGATGTGTTATCATTTTGACTAAATATGCTTTTCTCTGGCCACCTAGTCACTTTGTTTTCTAGCCTTATCATACACAGAGCATGGGACTCACTACATTCATCAGAACAGACCCAAAACAAGTTCACAGTATACAATCATTCTGACAATAAACCCACATTTTAGCTGCAGTAGTCATGGTTTGCTCAAGGTTTTTCTTTAACAGAGAAAATTCTGTCCACTTTTCTAACCTGTGAGGAAAGGATTAAATGATGCCTGTTGGAGAAAACACTTGCTTTACTTGTGAACCTGCCACCACAGGTCTGGAGAAATGAACAGTCACTGTAACAAGGTCCAGACGGGGTACAAGAAGCATTGCAGTCTGGAATGTCATCTACTAAGTTCAGGAGCTTTTCCCTGTGGATTTCAGGCTCCATGTATCCTACAGGCAATAGAAATCACTCATGCTACAGATGTCCCTTCCCTGAGGGACGTACTTCTGAATCTCGTGTGTCTTCAGGCCCAGAACCCTACTTCCACAAGTCTTACCAAGAACGTTTCAATAAGTATGTTGCATCAGCAGAACTTCACAATCTACAATATTTTAGTATGCACAGCTGGTATGATCTAAGCTGGATACTAGCTTGGGTCCCCACTATGGCTCCCACACAATAACCTCTGAACCAAGCAAGGGTGAAACTGACCTGTCTTCCAATGCTTCCTGGCTCTGGGATCATGCTTTAAAATAATACAACCATCAGCTCACAGTCCAATCTAAGCTATATAATGAAATCACTGGGAAAAATTCTGTTGTCATTTGAGTTTCCTCTGGTGGTTTCATACATAAAGCAATTTGACTGTAATTCTTCTCAACAACAGAATTAGAAAAACAGTTCATATAAAAACCATTTTTAAATAATAGCAACCTTGAAAAAATTGACAGGGAGAAGCATAGGTTGATACTCTTTCCAGCAGGCTCTCCCTGAAAAGACAGGAAAAATGCTGACAGCTCTGCCCTGTGAGGATGGCATGTTGTATATTTCAGAAGATGCTTTTTATCTCCAGAAACAGCAAAATTATCATATGACAGAGAAGTTGCCATGGCAATTACACATTTTCTGTCAAAAAACCAAAATGCAGAAAGGTCTAAAACCCAGGTAAAACTTAGGGAGGGTTTCTACTACCAAACAGTGACTTGAATTTCTGTCACCCACCACTGCAAAACCCCCTTTTCATTATTTCATGCAATTCATAGAATAGACATGTTGCATGAGAGATAGCTGACACAATCAGGCAAGGAGAAGACTGGAAAGTGAAAAAATTAGTAAGTACACAGAATTTACATAGAGACGACACTGAGTAATGCATTTAACTTGTTCTCAGTACAAGAGAAAAAATAAAACCAAAATAAAACTGTAAAAGAACAAAGAGAGAAAAAGACACATTCATTATTATCAGAATCATAGGATCACAAAATCACAGACTGGTTTGGACTGGAAAGGATCTCTCCAAGATCATCCAGTTCCAAGCCCCCTTCCAGTGGCAGGGACACCCTCCATTAGACCAGGCTGCCCAAAGCCTCATCCAGCCTCCACTGCCAGGGAGGGGACAGCTACAGCTTCCCTGGGCAGCCTGTGCCAGGGCCTCACCACTCTCACAGGGAAGAATTTCTTCTAATATCTAATTTAAATCTACATTGTCTTAGTTTAAACCCATTACCCCTTGACTTATCACAATGCTCCCTGATAAGCAGTCCCTCTCCAGCTTTCACGTAGCTCCTCTTCAGGTACTGGAACACTGCTATAATGCCTCCCTAGGGCCTTTTCTTCTCCAGGCCGAAAAAGCCCAACTCTAAGTCTGGCCAGGCCAGGTTACTCTAGTGCAAGAGTATGCCTGGGGATACAGTCCTGTGAGAACCCAGTACTGATCCGGGCCTGAACAACCACCATGGCATGGCACATGGCCTGCTAGGAAATCATTAACTTTTCCTTCCTTCATCCTCTGTTCTCTAAAAGTGCACGCAGCAAAATGTGTACTGATGTGATGTATAAACTCATCCAGAGGGAAGTGTACTACAATGCCCATTCAACCAGCTTAACCTGAGGTTAAGCCCTCTGCTCACAGATTTTGACCCAGAGAGGGTCAGGGTCTCTGAAGCCCTTGCTGTGTGCCAGGAGGAGCTGCCCCCTGCTGCTGGCATCCAAGTCTGCTACTCTAAGACTTAAAAAAAAAAAAAATAACCAAACCACACATTTTCACTGCTAAACTCTATGTTCTGCGGTGGGGTCCTCTTGCTAGCTCTCTGCGTGTTGGGAGAGGTGCCATCCCTTGGCCTCCACTGTGAGCAAAGGACACCTGTGAGCTACAGTTGGTATCACAGTGAAAGAGAGAAGCGCCAGGCAATTAACCCCTCAGTTTTATGAGGCACAATCCATTGGCAGAATTTGCCAAAAAAAATCACTCTTTGATGTTAGCCAGACTCACATCTTCAAGAGCCAATGTGAGAAATATAAAATGGGCACAACCTGTCCCCAGAGCTAATTCTTTTTCCAACTGCCTGCGAGATCCTTATTAATGATCTCCACAATTACAAAGGGTGGGCTTGGTTAAAAAAAAAAACCACCCAAAAAAACCTACAAAAAACCCAACAGGACGACAATTGATAGATTTGTCATCTAAACCCGTGGAGACATCTCTTTCTTTAAAGGCTGAATGCTCGCTCTTGTGAATTACACTGAGAAAGAGCAGGAGAAAGTGAGTGCGCACAGCATTTAACAGCAAAAGTGCTAGGCTCCATTTGGTCAGGACTTTCAAAGGGAGCAAGTGAATGGAAAGACTTTTATTTTGCTATCAAGCAGTTCCCTGAAGTGATAGAGGAAAGGCAATTTCCACTCTAGCTTCACCAAAATACAATAGAAAATTCATTCAGATCTAGTTTTGTCATCTCCTATCTCTTACTTTCTCCTGTCTGTGATACATCCCTTTAGGGCTTAATTTTTTCTCACCAGTCAACAGGACTGAACAACGCTCAAGTATCAAAAAGCTTGTAACCTTGGCAAACCTCAAAAACCTGTTGGTTTTGATGGAGCAAGAAAGGACTCTACGAGTCCATCCTCCCTTCATGTTCTCTCACTGCCAGATCCAAAACTCTATTTCTTGTTTTGTGACCAGTCAGATAAAATTATTTTCTGATCCCTAGGCACAGCCCAAATTCTAAATGTGTATTCTCCCTGAATTTAATGAGATACTTCAAATGAAATACTTTTGGCAGAACACACACAGAGATAAGAGATTGTTGCCAGGGAGACTTTGCAAACTCTTAGAGCGTAGTTTCACTGATATTGTTTTGTAGTGTACATCCATAGCTGAGGTTGACAAGCAACCTCAGCCCTTCCATGCTGGATGGTGAAGCAGGTTTGGTGTCAAAAGCTCTGAGATCAAGCTGGAAATCTTACTCCATGGTAGCTTCCTAGCAAAATGCGCAATCTGTGTCCCAAAAAAATGCCTTTACATTCCAACACCCCCCCCCCCCCCCCCCCCGAAATGTGAGAACTATTCTGTATACTTGAAACTCCTCCTCTAGACTGCATTTTGGGAAAGGCGACTGGAGCTATATAGTCAAGAATCACTCCTCCAGTTCTGGCTTATAATGGATTTCTGAATTTCCATAGACCACAAGACAATGCTATGCACAAGTTTGTTATAACCTTCCTGGCAGCTATATTGTTGATAATTACCCACAGATCATTTGAGTGGCTGTTTGAAAGAATGGCACAAAAGAGGCCTTCTTTGACTAGCAATTATACACACAGTCTATTCCCTTGCTAGCAATAGATTTTTTTTTTCAGACATGCATATATGTCATATGTATTTTTAATGGCCTAAGACATTCTTTTTCGCTAATTATATTTTAGATAGATCATAAAAGATTTTGCCCCTTTATGACACGGTCTGTTTCTCCCCTTTTCCTTATGAAATTAAGCTCTCATTTTATAATCCACAGCAAGATCAAATATCGCATTCTCTTAACACTCCATTAGCCTTGTGAACCCTTCCACATATATCAGAGCAGTTACATGGGGCAAACTCGATCATTTACAAATAAAATAGCATCAGTTGCAACCATGAATTAATAATGGAAATCCTAAACTCTTTTACCTTCACTGCCACCAAGATTTTGTCCTGCTCGGGACACAGGTTATAGCATTCTGCCAGAAAGACTTTCCCGAAGGCTCCTTCTCCCAGTTCTCTTTTGAGAACGATATTGTGGCGCTTGATGTGCTGCACAACTGTGAAGAGAAGAAAAAATGGAGGTCAGAAGTGAGCTGCAAGACCTGGATGGGACAGGGTCCATGCTTGCAGCCAGCCACACAGAGAACAGGGTTGCCTGTAGAGTGGAACGTAGAGTTGCATGTCGTGGAAAGAATCAAAGTGCCCATGTGTCATTCATTAGTGCCTTGTCCAAAAAGAGCAAGTTAATATATTTATATTTGGAGAGCAGTGCATTTGCAGGATAAGAAGACATGGAATTGAGAATCACCTGGAAAAAGGACATTTATCATCATGTTACAATGAGTGCAGCTGAGCATTCATAACAGCCAATGCTCCTTTTTTTAAAGAACTGAGACAAAGAATCAGAAAACGAACCAAACCTTTCTCACACTACTTCTATTTTTGTACCTCTAACAATAGCTGAACTCTCTCATCCAAAGCCAAAAAGTTTTAAAATTAACCTAACCCAAGAAAACAAAATGCACCCTCTTTCAACTGGATCCAACACAGCCCTCTGGTTCTCTTGCCACTTGTACAACTGCTTTCCCTCCTGTGCTATACCACAGGAACAATAGGATAGAAATTCTGTTCTCACAAACATGATTTACAGTATTCCTCTGAAGAAAAAGAAATAAAAGATGGACAAAGGTTTTAGACGGCACAGTGGATAGAGTCTTAGTTGAACTGCTGCCCAGAATCAATTGATTAAAGTCCTTGAACATTTTTGTTCAACTCATTTTACATTTTCCTTTCAGCAGAAGCTTCCATTAAAACATTTAATATTTAAAAGACTGTACCAAATTTTGTAGAATACATTATCAATTTGCAATGTTCAAGCTAAATAAAGCAGCCATAAGGGCAGTTTAACTGGCCAACTCAACAGGGCTGACAGCTTGTGTTGCTGAAATTCTACAAGACAGTCAGCACCTACTGACGAATTTAAACTCAGTGCATTTAGCTGCTGTGGCAGACACTGAAATTTAACCCTGCCTGGACAAAGTCTATTTGCAACTTAAATCCTAAACACAGTGAAGTAAATAGCAGTGCACTGGTGTCAGGCCAACTTCTGCAAAGGTGTGAATCTCTGCTTAACTGCAGGGACCAGGGTTAAACCTCGCCAGTAATTCAGGATATATTCAGATGCAGACCAACCCCACAGCTGTGGAAAACGGAGCACTGCTGGTAACAGCAGCAGGCAGACATGGCACGGCCCGTCCCCATTGCTGTCACCAGCATTTTGAGAAAGGGCCATGGTTTGCAGGAGAAAAATATGCATGTGTCCCACACCCTGAGCCTACCACGATGTATTTATGTGCAGTGCACATAAATACAATCTGTATCCATGTATGAGCATGCAGGGGGAGCCCAACGCTGAAGGAAGCCAGGAGAGAGAGGGATGTCCCCAGGCACCTCCATCACAAGTCTTCCAGGCAAGCAGAGTGCCTGAGGAGCAGACCTCCACCAGACCATGCTGGCACTTGCTAGAAAACCCCAGGCCATCAAGCAAGCAGGTCCACTGTGCAGAGTGAGGAAAGCCAGCTACTCCCCCTGCCACACCAGACCCACCAGGGCTTGCTCCTGTCCCCACAGCTGGTGGCTGTGAGTGCTGGGGAGCACTGCCTGCCCCCTACTCCAATGCCAGACCTCCTGGCAGAGGCCACACATCCCGTTAATAGCTGGGTAGACATGAAATAGACTGCAAGGTACCAGTGTTCTTCACTCTTGTCAAGCTGTGGTCTAGCGCAAGATTAAATTTTGATCATGGTAGATGGGTACGCTTTGTTTGGCCAGCTACCTGAGCATCTCCCCTGCAGTCAGCAGGAATTTTCTTTTTATTTTCATTTCCTCCTCAGCACTGGCTTTTCAATAACAGCACAAAATACAGTCAGTACAAGAGAAGCCTGAACCAAAACACACCTTTTCCCCATGGACAGGAGTTAACTGGCATCCCCCACCTCTGCTAATACTGGTCACCAGGCAGACACATGGGGAGGCCTGCTGCCCCAGCACATCTTGTGACCTGTGCTTTACAACACACTTGCTAATAAATGAGTACTCCCCCCCACCTCCTGCCAAAGCTGCCATTCAACCCTGCCTCCTAGGGAATTCTTCTGTTTCCCTCTGCTCAACTATCACCAGGGAGGACGCCTCTCTTCCTTTCCTACACAGAGAAATTCAGCTCCACATTACCAGTGTCACCGTCTTAAAATGTCCATGGAGTGGAGGGATGAGATCCTGTCCTACTGGTGCTGGCAGCAAAACTCCAGCACAGACAGTTTTTCTCTTGGTTCTTTCTACAGCTGCCAAAGACCTGGTGATGAACTCAGACAACCTGCTGAATTTTGTGTGGGTCTTCTCTTAGTTTGAACCCAGAACACCTCTAGCAGTACAGAGGTTTTTGGTGAAGTTTCTGGAGGACTTCACGAGCAATCAAGTGAATGTAAATACAAAATATATCAACTAGTTCTCTTGTAGCACACTTAGAGCTGCTGCAAAATGCTCTTATATAAACCAAGCATTTGAATAAACAACCCATCCCATAAACCAACCTGTTAAAACCAAAATGCAGCAAGCCACAGAAGAGATCTGTGCAGAATATATTCGCAACTTGTCACATTCTAGCCATCCCTGTTACCTTTCTGAGCTGTGCCGAGTTACTGAACAAATAAAAGATGACAGTAAATGTGACTAAATGGGAGAGATTAAGTATAAGAACAATGTGAGTAAATCAAACACATATGATGTGACGGAAATATGAGCTAAGGAAAAATCCGTTTAGCACACTGAGGGCCCCAGCCATAATGACACCGTCTTCAGTGGGAGGAGATTTCAGCAGGAGATACACTGAAAAATTCAGGTCAAAATCTGCTTTCAGTTAATATCAGGATAAAGCAAATTATCTCTGTGGAAGTTCAAGAGATTATCCTGGATTTACATTGAAAAAACAAAGCAGAATTTGGCCAAAGAGGTGGCATAAGGGAATTACGGAAGAAGTGGTCTCATAACATTGTCTCACAGGCCAAGACAGGGAAACGTTCAAAGGGCGGCTACGTATTCTCCTCCTCGTGACTCTAAATGGTAAATGCTTTTGAGATGCCATTTGTACTTTTAAAAGTACATCGTCCCTGTTTTAATCTTGTCTGATTACTGTAAAATATACATTACATTAAGCTAAAGCCACTTCGAGTTGAAACACTTACGAGAAAAACAAAACAGAACGTGAAGTGAGACCCAGTAAACTAAGCAAGGGTAAATGCTGAAAGGGGGTTTTGGTGTTAAATAATAACCACACAGATGTGACCATAGAAGCAGGGGGTCCCCACAGGTGACTGCAGGGAATTGGCTGGCAACAAGGAGCACAACTGCAGAAAAGGGCTGTCGTCTCATCTCAAGGTCTCAGAGACATCCCACCAACAGAGCTGGACTTGCAGCTATTTCACTAACTCAAAAGCCATCACGTCACTCTGGAAATGATGCATCAAAGCCTTCTCCTGCCATCACTATCTGCAGGCACAAGATTGCTCTCCCTGGGTAACCTACCTACCTTTGATGGTGAGGCTGAACAGAGAGGGTCACACCGTGTTCTGGAGTGGGTCTCCGCAAAACAGGCAACTCAGGATCACCTTACCACGTTGAATTTACTGAGTTGCATGTGACTGATTCCAGTCACGGACAGCAGGATACTCAGCGGTATAAATTATTAAAAAGTGAAATGCTGTGACAGAGTGAAAGTGTTTTCCCCTTGGTCACGACCAATAATTCTGAACATTTTACTACATGTGACCATTACAGCATCTAAGCTGACCTTCTACACAGCATGAAGCTGTGCCAGTCTTGATTTGAAAGTCTGAACTATTCACTTGCCCTAATGTGTAATCATTTTCATTGCTAATAAAAATGCATGCCTTTTATTTTGCCTCTTAATTTTTAGCTTGCCTGGCTTGTATGTCCCTCCTTGGGTTTTAGGAGGCTTTCTCTGCTAGATCAAGCAGTCTTTTAAGGTCTAGTATTAAATATACACCATCAACACTCTTCTTGCTCTTTTTGGCAAGGCAAAGAGATGGAAGCCCCTTCCAGAAAAACATTATATCCAGTTTGCCAGTCATTTTCATGGCTTTTCTCTGGAAAAATTTCAATAACATTTCTAAAAGATGTTTTTTCCAGTTTGTTTTTCTTTCCCAACTGGAAGCCATGTTTTTGTTTCACTCTCCATAGGTTGTGATAAAACCATAAAATCAGCTCCCTGCATGTCTGCATGTCCAAAGATCACAGTAGTCCTTTAAAGGCTGGGTTTCCTAAAGATTACAGAAATTACAGTGTTATGTGGTATGCATGAGTGAGCCTCATCTTGGACACCCCACCCAATCACGATATCAAAAGTGCTGGAAGTTTCTAATGTGTTTCCATGTGCCTCATGGGAACAGCAGAGCAGAGGAGATATCTGTCCTCATGGAGAGGTTGCAACACAGACTTGCTGCTTGATGGACAGCAAGTGCCACAGCAGACACGCTCCATCATCACTGCTCACTCTACCACCACCAGAAGATCCGGGTGTGTTGCACGCCCACTTAAATCATCTGCTGAGTCCGCTTTCTAGGATACTGCTCAAAATATTGCTAGCAGTGCACATGTGGAACACTCCTGATGAAATATGTTGTGCCAGGACTCTAAGAAGAGAATGGGGACCTTCAAGATACCAAGCAACCAGGCAAGGTAAGATTAGACATGTATTTACAGTTGCATAAGAAGAAAAGCAGGAACAGCAAAGACTCATCATGTGACGTGACATGAAGTGCCACAGAAAGACATTTTTGCAAGTTTCTTCATTTCTTCTCCCACCATTCCTCTTGCAATTGAGAAGACTTTTCTAAGATCTCGCTTGAAAAAAACAGGTGTAAATGGTTCAGACAGTACACCAAATTTGTACAGCATCTGTCGTTCACATAAAAAGAAGAGTGGAATTTCAGAGAGAATCCCATAGCAGGAGGATACAAAACCACTATGAAGAGTGGACAGCAAGTTTAACCCGATGGCTAATGGATTCGGCAGTAGCAGCATCTCCACTGTTCTGCATGCTGTTGCCAGAGTAGAATTTTTAGCTCATTCAGATGCCTAGTTTCCAATTGCCTGGATGCAGAAATAGGCCAGCTCAGTTCTGAGAGCGTATTTCTCATTATTTATCCTACACAACATTTGCTACTTATCATTTTCTACATATTTCTGTGTAGTGTTATTGTTGTTTCGTTTTTACCATACAGCAGCAACAAATCCTCATGCAAGGTCGATGCCCAGCTGTTGCAGGCATAAACAAACACGCAGCATGTTTTCATATATATAGACCACAGCTGAGATTCAACTCACACATCTTTAACACAAAGAAAATAAGCCAACAGAAAAAACGCTCCTCAGGTACACTGCTCTAAATAAAAGGTGCTGGTACAGACTACAGAAAACTGAGCATGGAGGATTCGCAGAAGAACTAGGTCAGAAAAGCATTTGGTCCTTGTCACATTACCTGTACAAGTATGGCTTCTGAATCACTTTGAATTTCATTTTGTTTCTCTGAAAAAAAGCACAGTTTAATTCAACAGCTGTGAAACAGTTATCCCTGAAGGGCCATCTGTGACTTGCTGGATTTTTCACAGGCATCAGACCCCAAATGGGCCTTCAGGAGACATTTAGTGGGCAAGCTGAATAGGCAGTGGTCTTCCTGGAAGACCTGGAGACGTTTATGAAAGGCAAACCTGTGAGCACTCACAAGAATGGCATAATTCCCAGGGATTTCCTAGCTGTCAGGAGCCACATCTGATGGTAAATCCAATAAATCTGTAATTGCTGCAGCTTAACCTTTCCATTGCTTCATTTACAACTTTAGATCCTCTTGGGATCTATACTTAAAATCCCAGAGTTTCTAGTGTCTTGGCTGAGAATTAAGCTTCCCTTCATGGCATAGGGCTGCAGCTCGTGGGATGATGCTGAGTCCTTCCTCACCTGCCTGCAGAAGCAGGGGCACAACAGCTCTTGCCCACTGTAAACTCCTTCTGCTGTAGCTGGTGTGGCTCTTCTCTGGCTGAAACTCAAGTGCTTGCGGTCTTTTGGGGTTATTTTTTTATTTCTGGTGAGATTTTTTTAATCTTACTCTTTCATTACGGTAATTGCTTTGGTTTAGCTGGCCAAGACCCTCTCAGCTTGGCTACAGATAGCCAGCCATATTGCCATACTTGATTAGATCCTTATATTAAAATAGGAACTACTTAATATTAAATTATAATAACAATTCTATCATTGTTTTAAATGTATGAGCATTATGAGCTAAATTCACCCTCTCAGGAAAGCAAGAATAATGAAGTTGAGTTTTTCCAGGCATGAATTTGCCCTTGCACACAAAAACTAAGGTACACAACGCCCTGAAGCCTTAGCAACCTGTAACTGGCTTTTATTTCAGTTACGAATATGTATTAAATATGGATTTGTTCTGTTACAAGCCAAAACAATTGGGACATATGCGAAAAAACTGCACAGTAAATTTGGTGCTGTATGTTCAGAATAAATAGCAGATATTGATTGTTCAGTGGTTCTTTTTGTATGCTGCTTCCCGACTACTAACAACTTTTCAGCACAGCGTGGTAAATGCCAGCAGAAAACTCTGCTGGAATTTTGACCAAACATTGCCTTTGCAGATGTATATACACTTAATTTCTAAATGCCAATCTCAATGCACTTCTTCCAAAGGATTAATGATCGTAAAGCTTAAAGGCTATTATTATGTGCGAGTTGCTGTATAAAAACTCTGCTGGTATTTTATTGTGGGAAATCGGGTCCGTCTTTCATGTTAAAGTTAACTGGAGACAATGATCTCATCTCCACCACCACCACCACCCGCCCCCCTCCTCTTAGCTCAGACCAGGAAATCCTTTCCCTCAGTACGATACTAATCTTTGGGGATCTGCTGTGCTGCAGAAACAGAAGCACTCAGCAAAGGCTGGGGAAGTACCATGTAGCATATCTCATAAAATAGACACTTGCAGGGGAAAAAGGGCTAATAAACATACTGTATTCAAAGTATTAACTCTTTTCTATCTCTGTCTTCAGAAACCGGCATAGTCTGAAAAGCATTCCAGGATGCCAGTCTAAGAAGTAGGACCTGAAAGAAACATCATACATTCAGAGACTGAGGCGTATTCAAGTTTGGCCTAAGTGGGTATAAAGGCAAAATTCAAAGGAGATTGCCCTATTTTTGATGTAGGTTTCTCTGCTTTGCCTTTTCTCTTCTCATTTTAAAAGTAAAAGGAAATAATTTTGTACCTCAATATAAGGGAGGACAGAAGGGTTTTACTGGTGGCCTTTGAAAAGGAAATATGAAAAGTAAATTGAGCTTTCAAGCCTGTGAATGAATAAACCACGTGCTTAGCTCACAGTCCCAAATTCTATCCCCTTATACAAAAGTTAAGCATGTACTTAATCTCTACCTTTTGCTGAACTATTTTACTAAAAGACAGCATAGCATCTGATCTGCTGTTAGATGGGTAGGTCTGCTCTGTTGCAGATAATTGTGCACAGAAAAAGGAAACAATAGAAAAAAACCCGTAGGAGCATGACAGAGCGCAGTCTTTTATATATATATCATTTTTTAAGCATATCATTTACACTTTTTTCTAGTAATTTTTGTCCTGCTTCAGAGCACCTTTTACAATTCTATCATGCTGCAGTGCCCTGTGTGGCTTTCCACAGGGGAAGGTGAATCTTACGCATGCCTGTGTTTTGCTTTCTTTGGGCCAAACAAAAGAAGAAACCTTCCTCGCCCTTGGATCAGATCCCTATGAAACAAAACGAGCAGGGAGGAGACAAAAACGAGTCTTGAGTCTTCTGATACACTGACCTCAGTCTGTCCTCTGGGGATGCAGGAGGGGCTAGCACTGACCACTGCACTGTCCCAAAGCCCCATGCCACAGAAGAGATGAGCAAAGCCATCATAAAAGGTGAACAGACCTGAAAAAGAGCCTATTTTCTGTTACAGACGTGCTGTCTGTTCTTCAGCAGCATTTCTGTGTCCTTCCATGGTGAGGCTATTTGTTGCTCTGCTTCTGTTTCACTGACAGGCTGGCACAACTCTTTAGCAGATCATGCCATCTACAGAGGCCTATGTTCCCAAACGGGGACTTCCTCCAGCCCTTGTTTCAGAATGCCAGTGCTCTATGGGTAACAAAGGCAGCTGTAACTGGCTGCAACTGCATGCAAGGTGCACCCAGAAAATTGGTCTTTACTGCTGGGCTGTGCCAGAGACCTCTACTGCAGCCACAAAGCAGTAAAAAAAATATTACATTCAAACAAAAGCCCTACAAGTTCTCATTTACAGGTCATCCAAGTAGAGTCACAAGAGGTTTTGCAGGATTGAACATGCTGAGGGTTTTCGGGATCAGATTCTGAACAACTGCAAAGAAAAGATGATTTTGTTTGTCTTGCTGCACATGCACTGAAAGAAAAAAAATCTTCGTCTGTTTCTGTATGAACAAAGCTCACAATTTTTCAAGCTTAAGAAACCACATACCACCTCCACTGACCTGGTTCTTCCATCCTGCATCCTCTAAAGGACAAAGACCATAAAGTGTATGTTTGTTGCATGATAGCAACACAAATTATTCCGTGTGTAAAGGTCATGAGGTTTCTACAGCCTGGGTGACTTATCATTCTCCAGGGTTTGACAACCTTCCCAAATCCCAGGGACGGATACGAATGAGATTCTGTCATGCATCTTTCACCGAGCTTTGCTTAAACAAACAGTGGTAGTCCTACATGGAATTGGTCTGTAAATCGCACTAAACTGCAGCCCAGCAGGACTTGAGAATACTTCAGTCTTTTTAGCAGCAGCAGGATAGGTGCCTATTCTAGTCATCCTGATAGAAAATCCAACCTGCCCCATGGATACAGTGAGAAAATAAAAGCTGTGTCTTGTCAATGTAAACAGCAGGACTTTCCCAGACCATTTCACTTGCAAAAAATGTCATGTATTTTCCCTTCTCCCCTCTTGTATCTGCATCTTGTTTCCATGTAACATGAAAACGAACGCATCTAGCTAACAGATTTAGCAGAGAATATGAGAAATCTCTTTCCACTCACTTGTGCTCTGGACTGTGTATTTCAGACAAGCAAGGAGTCCTCCTCTTTCTCTGCTAAAACAAGCTTGGTGAGAGACCAAAAGTCTCAGCTACGTACAGCTCCTTGCAACTGGCCTGCACAACATTCAGCCCAGGGCCACTTGTCCTTCAGTGGATCAGAAGCAATACCATGCTCTGCATGCCCCCACGGCTGCGGACAGCTAGGCACCAGGTGCTCAGTCCACGTGCCAAACAGAAGAAGGCTTAAAGTAGGAGCAAAGAGTTCTTGGGTTCCACTACAGATGACAAACCAACAGGTCTGCTTCTCAGCAAAGTTTTCTTCAGACATCAGTTTATACCAGGGCTATGTACATTTTCACTAACATGTGTAAATCCCCTCCTACATATGAATAAAACTTTATTTTAGAGAAGGAGAATGAACACAGATACATTAATCAGAAGGTAGGCATACAGTAAGTCAGCAGCCAATGAAAAGCAAAAGACCTGTTACTCCTTTAGGGTAACGACAGCTTCCCACAGGGTACACTGTGATAATGAACAGTCAGAGCCCCAGTACCAACAGCGACAACACAACCAACAAACCACTAAATGGGATCTTTTAAAGCTGTGGCCCATGACAAGGTTGAGGACAAGTTCAGTCTCTGCCAATATGTTTTCAGCACCTAAAAGCATCTTGGTTTTGAGTTGATAATTACAGTGTGCCGAGCCAAGCAGCTGTCACTAAGGAACAGGAGCTGCCCAAATGCAACAAAATACATAGAAGTTTACTGGCTGATTTATCACACAATAATGAACCCAGTTACAGCCTTTTGAGGCATGGAAGTGAAAGACAGAAAGAGGGAGAAAACAAAAGAGGAAAGGGAGGAAGAAAGAGCTTTGAACATTTTGTTCCAGTTGGTTTCCAAGAAAGAGGAAAACACCAGGCGTGATTAAATCGAAGGATGCCCTCCCACAGCCCCGCTGCTGCTGGAGAAGTGGCCACTGGGCAGATACCCGAGACACGTATTTCCCAAAGCACACAGACCCCGTCTTTGCAGAGACGGGAACTCTTGCTGATGGCAGCACACACACATAGCAGGGCAAACAAGAAGAGGAACGGCAGAAATGGCTGAATGAACTTTATTCAGGATCTGACATACGATGTCAATATAATGAATATGACCTAAAGAAGAGTGTTACACTCATAAGCAGACTGAGTTGGCAGCTCTGACCAATTAGTACCAGTTAATTTTATGTTGATAGCTAATACACGCGTATGATATTCTGTAAAAGCTTAATAGATGTCACCATAAATCACAGTCACCTTTCTCCCCTGCGCTCTTTATATTTGGAAAGTACTTACAGTTGAATCTTCTGTAACACTTGCTGTAGACCAAAGTGAATGCAAATGTAATTCTGGCAGTCTCTGCAAGAAACTGAAAACGCAGGGACCAGAAAAGCTCTCTTCTCACCTAGCGTCTATACAACTGTTGCTTTTAAAAATAAAAAAAATGGTTTTGTTCCAACTACTGTACACCATGATATTTACAGCGACTGTAGTTTGCACAGAACAAAGATAGGCAAAATGTAGGCTTTTTTCTCCCTCTTCCTTCTGAAGTTCAAGTTCTCTCCCAGAGCAATAAATGCCAGCTGCCTACATACTCATGTACTTGGAAAGCATTTTGAGCAGCAGCTACCAACAGAAATGGCTGCTGTATTTGTTGAACTGTAATGGCAGAATACTCCATGTGCTTATCAGTAAAGGCAATAGTAAAATTTACCACTTTTTATTGTTACCAGTGAAACAGCTGGATTTTTGCCTCATGTTTTTTGGAACTGGCGCTTGCCGCAAAGGAAATGGGTGTTGCCCATTGATACACATGCCCTCTGCGCTCAACTAAGGCCCCGATGTACACAAAGCATTACTGTTAGCCCCACAGACAAGATATCATCAGGGTAGGCTGACAGACCACTTCATAAGCAAGACCAGCAGCAGCAGGAGGGCAAGTGTGTACCTGCTTTTTGGAGGTACTGGTCTGAAGCCTGTCCCGAGCTGGAGGGTTGCTCTGCAACAATATGGTCCTCAAGCAATTTCCAGGACTCTGTGTGTCTACCCTGCACTTCTGCTCAGAATTTTAAGGAGAAGAGGAAGGATCAGGATCTAACATAATTATTTATAAACCAATTCCAAGATTTATTGGGTAGTTTTCCCAATGTTTTCCCATGTGCAGCTCTCAACTGGCTTCTAGGCTAGCGTGTTGCTTTCACCATTGCTTCTGCCACATTTAGTCTTCCCTTGTAACATTTTCTTTGATATGAGGATGGTAATTCAACCACATGCTACAAGAACGTAACAGGCTCTAATAACCATTACTGATTTGCATTTTTCCTTACAGAGAAACTACAGAGAGACAACATCATTTGCTTCTGCAACCTACACACACACAGATGAAAAGATATTTGTCATCAGCGCTTTGGCAAACAATCCTTACAACGCTTCTGCTGAGTGAATCCCTTTATCATTGTTTCCCCCACCTATAAAATAAGGCCAGAAATGCTTACCTAGCTGTTTTATAATCACTTAAAATATATATATTAATTACTTTATATTTGAACAGTGTCGCAGAGCTATGAAGTGTAACCTTCGTATTCCTGAAAGGTCTTACTTGGTATATTTTGAAAACAACAGCCTGGACTCCTCATTGCCTTCACTTAATTTCAAATCTCAAGTGGCAACTCTTCAGGTATGGGTTTGGCTGAAATGAATACTTGTTTTTATTTTTACAGATTCTGGCCTCCTTAAACTTTGAGTGCATTACAACGCAGTAAAAAAATAAAAGCAACTGGAAAGAGAAAAATACATTAAAATACATTAAAAAAAAAGTTACAACAACAGTTTATCTTGCATTGCCTTCAGTGTTATCTTGCATGCCATCAAACTAATCCTGCTCTCACTCACAAAATGTAAACTGGTACACTCAGTGGAGTTCTTCCAGATTAAGAGTTATAAAGAGAAGCTGCTGAAGAAAGCAATTAAGAAACACAGGGCATCCCCTAACTTAAGGGGCAGGGGGGCAGTGTGTGTGAACCAACAGCCCAACAACAACAAAAAAAGCCCCACCAAACCCCAAAAACCAGACTTGCCATGAACAAATGAAAATGTGAGGTCTGCTGCTTAGCTAACTGCCCTAATTCTTTGCTTACTCCAGTCTGTACGTTAGTTCACAGTCTTTCATGTACCACCCCTCATAAAAATAAACAGGCCCTCAGGGACTGACATACCACAATCAGCACTTCAAAACCACTTGCCGTGGCTCCCTTTCCACACCTTCATAAATGTAAACAAATAAAGATTTCTGAACAGGAGCTACTGGAACAGTTTTCCTACATATTGTCTCAAGCAGGCATCAGAAATGCCAGTTGTTGTGAAAAGTGGTGAAAACGGTAAATTGCATCCTAAGCAGGGCTGCTCTTGCTCAGCATTGCAAGACTATTTTAAAAGGCATTTTCGCCCAAAATTAACCGAGTTGGAAGCTAGCTACAGCAGCCAGGAGCAAGTGGTTCAAGAAGGTGCATTGCTCCTGCTACTGCACAAAAGGTGCCGTGCTTTCATGTACGGATCCTAGTTATGGACCGCCGTGCTGACTCCTGCTCCAGCACATTGTGTTTATAGTCCAAGCCCGGCTCTGCAGGAATCTGATACAACTTTCCCAAACCAGTGACAAGGTTGTCACTGAAACAAGCAGTCTCACAGGAAAGAGGTACATCCTGCCTCGAAAACGCCTCAGGAATTGGACAGGTTGGGAGTCTAAATGCAAAGGCAGCACATACATAGCAAACGCGCTATACGCAGCAGCTTTCCACCCAGTAATTCACATCTGCAGATATACAGGAGAGGAGGATCACCCATACCAGGGAGTTTATTGTCTCCAGTGAGAAGCACAAGACCAAAGTGCTGATAGGCTTGAGAAGGGAAACAAAGGAGAGATTAAATATTGGCAGGGTGCAGTATGAACTCTGAAATAAAGAAAAGGAAGATGACTAAACTGCTCCAGTTCAAAAGCAAGAGACTCTCCAGACCTCAGTTGATTAGTAGTGTTAATCAAATTTTCTCCTGTTTTCTCACTTAAGCATTTTAGGTCCTGTTAATTTAGATTTCTTCATCGTGAACAGCTTGTTACAGCTGCTCAGGACCAAGCTGGACATCTGCCCCAAAGACTTCCCTTAAAGATTTTATATAACATTTTAATTAAATGCTATCCCTAGTACAGCAAGGATTTGCCCATATCCAAGCCAACATCAAAGCCACTTTTTTCTGCACAGTTTGATTTTTTTTTTTCTGTTACACTAGACAGTCATATTTGAGGTATGCTTAGAAAAAAAGACAGAAACTTTTGCTAGCTTATTTATCACTACTTCTTAGTGACTCAACTTTATTTCGATGCCACAAATTGCACAGCTGCCAGCCTGTTGGAAATATTTCTGCATCCCATTTGGTTAGTTATCCTACAGTTTTAAAAGCTTATGATCTCTTATGGAAGTTTGCAGATGTAGTTCCCTCACCCTCCCCAGCTATAGCATGACAATGCATGCCAGAACAGAGGCTCTGGCACAGACTTTGGAGACGGATGTGGAAAGGTTACACAATTTTGCAATAAATTCATTATGATCAAGCAGCACCAGTTAAAGCAATCACTCCCCTGGCCAAAGAAATAAATGAGGAAAAGAAAAACAAAAAAAACCCAAGTCTTCACTTTTCTGATGTCCTGTTGCATCAAAGCACAGGTTGAAACAAGCTGAGAAAGTGTAATGTGCTTCAACGTCTTTTTCAGTTGCTATGGTACAGTTTCTTATGGAAAATTCCTTGTTCTGCGTGATGTTTTTCCTGCCTCATTTGGGATGGCAGAACCGTTCCTTGTGTCACCTGAGAAACCGGGCTGTCAGTTTCCACCTATTGGTGAGAAAGAAACTCATCAGCAGCAGAACTCAATGGAAAATTCCTCGGGTAGAAGTTTCTGCGCTGGAGGCCAACAATGACACTGGGGAGGAAGGATGGATGGGGTCAGGGGTTGAGGGGGCCACGCAGGAGATCTGGCTTCCACCTCGGGGCTGGCCACAGATTTCCTGCGTGGGCTGGGGCAAGGGATTTAATACCTGGGACTCTCTGCTGGTGCAGGCATCCTTCCCCCATTTTTCACCCTGTTCGTGAAGTCACAGGTCTGTGACCTGCCCACGGGCCAACCAACTAGCTCCCGGTTGCAGGAGCTGGGCCATAGCCCAAAAGCTCTTCAGGCAGGGGTTGTTTGCAGCTGCAGAGTCCCACAGTGCTTCGCACAGTGAGGTCTCATCTAGACCCTGCGGCTCTAAGGTAAAGCACGCAAATAAAAGTAAATAATTGCATTGTGCTCTGCTCTTAAGGAAAAATATCAACATGGGCAAGGAGGGAAAACTCCAGCTTCACTGTACAGCGAAGCGGGAGAAAACATTTAGCTTTTCAGAGGAGTTCTGCAATCTATTTTCTGCACAGATAATGCCAAAAATTGCCAGAAACTTTGTCTAAAAATGGTATTATAGCATCACGCTAGCGATGCAAAGCAATCAGGGATAGGGCCTTTGTACTAGGGGAATTTCTTGCGTGGATTAATTGGAAGTAATCCGATTTTAATGTGACATTTTTCCTGCTGGAATGCTTTTCCTTCCAATCAAAAAATAATTAGATTGCACCACATCTGATTCATGACAAAACCAAAGCACGGTTTAAAGAAAAAAAGAAAGGAAACGACAAAGGCGTTAACGTTTTAATGCAGTCGGATACCTGCTGCACTTCAGAACGCCGCAATTCCCATGGGCTCCCCATGGGGATTAGAAGAGCTTTTGACCTCTCCAAGGAAATGGGTTTTGAAAATAATAAATGCATAAGTGCTCGAAAAGGGACTCTTTCACTAACGTCTATCATGAGAATGAAGAGCATTCAAGATGTGACAATGCAATTGCACTCCATGGGACAAATTTTCTGTTGGTGCCAAAATTTAAAGCTCCATTGACTTCAGTGGAGTTTCACCCTTTAATCCAAGAAGGTTTAGACTTGTTGGATATCACTTGCAGTTACATACAACCACTTTTGTCTTTTGGAGTCCCTCCCTTTCCCAGATAATTTCCACAAGAAGATTAATGGAAACAGGTGCAAGAATGAAAGAAAATGTGCCAAATGTTTACTGAACACAAGTCAGGACATTCAAAATTTGGACTCGCACAGCACTGACTTCAGCATAAAGCCAGTCAAAAAATTTGACTGAAAAGATTTTAATGGTGTAAAATAATGTTTCAAAGATTCAGCAGCAGGAAAATGTTGATTTTTTTCAGTTACCTTTTTGGATTTCTAGCACAAAGGATCAAATTCAACATTCCAAAGTACAAAAAGGTTTTTATCTCCCCACCCCCCCCAAAAAAAATTCCCCCTGACTCTGAAGTGTTTGCCCAAATAAACTTTTCATTTTAAAATACCAAATTGTTTAAATTTTATTGAAGATGCACATTTTTCCATTTCAACATTTCAATTCAAAGCTTTAACTTATTCTGATTTTAAAGCAGCAAGTAATTTTGAAATGCTGAAATCTCCCATGGGAGGAAAATTCTATTTTTGAACAGCTTTACTTCTGTGCATTTAAAATCTCAGCTAATACCCTGGAACTTTGGAAGGGGAGGAGTTGTACTGCAGATGGAATAATTCAGTGAAGGCTGCATAATTCTGTTTGTACAAAGTGGTAAACGCACTAGCACGTTCCTCTCTCACTTTGCATTATGGTGGAGGAATCACTCTTTCAAGACTGTCATCGGATGAAGAACTGAATGCCAGTCTCATATGGAAGCCTGTGCGGGATGTCTGCGTATCAGCACGTTGTTCCTGCGATCACTATCCTCATGCTTAACCAGAGGATACCAAATTTGACTCCCAAGAAACTTATCCAGTAAAAATCATGTGCGAATGGAAAGGATGCGGAAAATGGAAGTTAAAACTCAAGCTTTAGGCACAGCAAGGTTGTAAGCGAGATCTAATGAAGCTATAGGAGTTTGAACCAAACCCTGAGATCTGAATACAACGGACTTTTGACAAGCTTTACATCCTGATCTGAATGCTGTGAATTAAAACTAATTTTTCAGAAAATCTCTCCCAGACTGAACAAAATTATAATCATCAAAGAAAGATTCTGTAAGGTTATCCCTATACTGCTGCAAATACTTGTCAATGCACAAACCCTTCGGAAGAACAGAAGTTTTGCATACAGCAGTGTTTTTGTGCTAGAACCCACCATTTAGATTATGATGGGCCGTCTCATCTTCAGTAAGGTTGGTGCTGTTATACTAATATTCTTAATACAAAGAAAATCCACAGAAGGCTCCTGTGCTTTTCAGCACCCAAAGTAAATCATGCTCTCTCTTAAATATCCAGTCCCTTTGATAATCACAAGCGCTGCTGTTACATTTCCCTTATCCCAGCACCCTAATTATCTTTCTCTTTGTATCTCCAGCAGCACAAAAAGCAGCTGGGGTCCGACCACAGTGGGGGGCATAGATGGGTACAGAAATAAATGGTGACACAGAAGAGCTTTTTGTTCTTCAGCTGTCTTTTGATGCTTTCACACTCCCCAAAAGTATGAGACATTTTATAATTATGACCATAATGAAATGTCATCAGGCATTCAAGAGGGCTTCCCTCCTGAAGAACTAGAGAAGCAATAAACATCCGTTTAAAAGCTGTAAAGCCAAATCAACAAACAGTTAAAGCCGCAGATGCAAGGTCCTGCCATGCTGACCTTCAATTCTCTTCACTGGGGCTCCAGAGGAGCGTGGATGAAATTCCCTTCCCAACCCAATACGGATATTCAATTAGCTAGCTGTCAGGGCGAAGCACACAAAAGAAGGAAACCTCAATGAACACATCGGCCTAGTGAAAGGCAATTTAAAGGCTCCTTCATCAAACACCGCTGCTTTTAACCAGTCAGGTAATGTATCAAAAGCAAAGCCTACTTCCCCAAATCCTTTTGCTCCCTGAATCCAAACCCTGAACTCACGCTGCCGGTGAGGGTTAAACCTAGCTAGTGGCTCTAACTGCATGAACATTAGAGCAGTAATGACCAAGAGGCCTACCCTTTTGTCCTTCTTATCTTTTATTTTATTTTTTCTCCCCCACCCTCTCCTTCTCTCTCTTTGTCTGGGAGAAGGATATTTGTATGTATCTCAGCCTCACAGGATGTCACTTCTTACTGGAGCCTTCTCTGGTTACTGCTTGGATGCATGCAAGACACAGGCTTTTGTAGTTTCCTCGCTTTTTCTCTATTTTCTGAGCATGATTTATCTGCTTAATTTTTGTGATGTTTGTTCAGTTTTTTCCTGTCTAATGAGGTTTTTTTTTAGTATTGTCTCAGAATTTATGATGCCACGTGTCGAACAGCATGCTTGCTGCCTTAAACAACACCTAGAGATAAGAAAATGTCCTCCACGTTTGCGACATGGAGGTATTCCCTGTAGCACGGCTGGAGGACATACAGGGATTCTGTCCATACAGAGCAGTTGCCTGTTAAAGGTAACAAGCAAACTGTTAAAGAACCTGTATTGCCTTTCCTCTGTTTCATAATCTTGCTCTAAGAGAGCACTGAGTTAAGAGACTAAATGTATCCATTTTTGCATTCATGGGTACAGTGCACATTTCATAAGTCTTTGCTCTAGTTCTCCCTGGTGCTTTGTTCCACCACCTTTCACTGGGTTGAAGAAGAGGGGAAGAGAAGCTTTTGTCTCCTATGAATCAAACCATCACCTTCAGTGGGTCAGACTGAGCGCAGATGCCCATAGGTGCAATTTTATTTATGGTCATCCTACGTGTTGCACAACTTGAACAAAAAAACCACACCAAGAACCTCAATAATTTAAGTGCATCAGGATGCATAAATGTTTAGCTTGTGCAGTATTAAATGCCTCATTAGTTTACTTAAAAGCAACAACAACAACAAGAAAAAAACTGCAAATATGCTCTTGTCAGAGGCAGTGAGGTTTGTCACAGATGAGGTTAGATAAAGTCTGCTCTATCACAGAATCTGAGATACAAAGGAAACAGCACTTGCTGATTTTGGCTTGATTGTGTTCAAACAACCGCCTTAGCCTGATTACCCAGAGAGTTAATATGCCGTGCAAAACTCCACGTCCAGCTCAGCTCTGACTTGACTTCAAAGTATCTGTCAGGAGAAAGCAGCGTTGGGGATGATGGGTAGCTTGTGACCACTCAGTGTTTATATGCTTGTAAACTGATTTTCTTAGTATAAGAGCATGGGGATATAGGAAAGATTTAAACCCTGGATTGCTCTATTTCCTTACACTGCATTTCTATTTAAATAATTGCCCTTCTTTTCTGAAAACAAAACCTCATGGCATTCAGATGATTCTGCAGCTGCTTTGTTCTCAGCATTTCTCTGAATTCATCCTGTCTTTCTGAGGTGGATACCTAAAAAACCCCTCTGTAAGAGAAGAGATATCCAGGGCACTATTCTGACAAGAATCTTCTGCAGTCTGCTGCTGTATTTCTTTATCATAAGGGCAGACACTAGTCTCGTAACCATTCGAATGTCTCCCAGCACAGCCTTTGGCTGTAGTTGTTTCAGGAAGGCAGCTCTTGAGATGGTTTAGCTAAGAAATACTGTGGATTTTAACATGCACGCTCGTATACAGTATACCCTGTCCTGGTAGCAAAAGGTCAAAGAAAGTGTAACAAAATGTTTCTTAAAAGCCTTTGTGGACATTTGGATGGAGTGACTGCTCTGATGAGGCTGAGAACTCACTGTGGGTGGGCACAGCCTTTTATAAGTGATGAAAAATAAATACTGCATGCTCAGGCAGAGATCCTGTCCCAAGACTAGACCAAAACATGTAAAATTCAAATGTTTCTCTGTATGCTTTCTTTCCATTATTAAGAAAAACACCCAATGTTTTTCTGTGCTCTACATATTTCTGTGTAGATTATTCTGTCAATAAACACAAGCTGCAAAGTTGAAATGACAAAGCTGTCTTCTGCAGAAGCATGGCACACCTGCGTGCTTTGTTCTCTCTTGAAATCATCCTATCGTGCAGTCAAGACAATTTACCAGTCCAAGATAAATCTCTTACCAGTTTGTTTAATGTTGCCATTTACCACAGACCTATTTCAGATGTCGAAGCCAAACTCAAAATACGCAGAGATCAATAGGCTGGAAAGACTCACGTTGATTAAAATGGGAAATCAATTCTGGATTGGGCCTCTAGAGGAGAGCTATCACTGCAAAGAAAAGTTGAAATTTCTCTCTTCTTCCTCATTTCTGAAAGACATATTCTATTTTGCACTGTATTTAGTCCTCAATGTGGTACAATTTCAGAGTTCTCTAAAATGCTGCCATTACAAGAGGCAAAAAATTGTAACCTTAAAGTGCAATCAACATTGTGATAAATGTGCAAAACCAATTCCAGTGAGGAAACGTACTGTGACAGAATACATAATGCAAAAAACTTCAATTAGCTGGGAAACAGTCACCTTCTAATAAAACAAGGAATGTTGAAAGCAGCTGAATTCAGATTAACTTTCAGAAGGAACTGCTGCACCTGCACAGAAAGCAAAAGGCTTGTGCCCTCCCCTCCAGAAGCAAAAGCTAGGACAAAAAGGAAATACATTCTCCAAGAAGGACCATGTGAAATTGAGGCTTAAATCTGTGCTCCTGCACCACATCTTCAGGATGAGAACTGTGATTTACTGTGTCCGAAACCACATTTCACTGAAAACATGTACTTCATGTCTCCTCTCAGGTTTAGGCACAGGACTGACCGAACCCTTCCTGCAAGGCTGAATGGAGTGCAGAGCTTTTGGGCTTCCCGCCTGACGCCTGCTAGGGCTGGCTGTGGCAACCAAAGGCATCCAGCCTGCGAATCCAACCTCCCCAGCAGTGGCTGGAGACGTGATGGAATTTTAAGTCACAGGCAGTTTACACCTGCAGTCAGCCGTAGGCTGCAGGAGCTGACGAATGGTGAGCTTGTCTCTGCCCTTACCCTGCTGCAAAGGGGTGGGCAGCAGTCCCTTCTCCAGGCGCACTATGGGTGCAGTGGGGTTTCAGAGCCCTCGGCGTGGTACCAAAGGCTCACCTCAGACATTACATTGTGTGCAGGGCACTAACACACCTCTGATGATGCTAAGACTGTTTCACAGGACAGATGAGTGTCAGCTCTCTGCTGCAATGGCTGGGGGTGTTGGCAAGCTCTAAGTCTCTGGCATTCTAGCTGCTTATGATCCGTCTTCTCCTCTGCTCTCCTGGTCCTGAGGATTTCAGCCACAGGAAGATATAAATATGTGGCTGCTAATGTCAGGGAAGCTGCCACATACCATATAGGAAATATCTGCTGGCTTACTTGACAGAGTTAGTAATTAAAAACTTACATCAACCTTAGTGCCACAGAGCATAAGCCAGTGTGTTAGAAGATCTGGAAGAAATACACTCCTTAAGGTTTACCAGATACTTATTTGATGAAGAGTGTCTAATAGGTACAGTACCAACTTTAGATACCAGAAGTTACCACTGAGACCTACTGTAGCAATTTTTCCATTCCCAAACTGCACAGATACTGTATGCAAAATTAGGTGAGAATTTACCATCAGCATAGACAGGAATGGCATTGCTGGACAATGATACCACAAAGCACTCTGCGCTCACCTGATGATGCAGCACCTTTGTGCACTCCTCGCTGCACAAGTGAACTTCACAGACCAAAGCGTCACAGACACATAACAATGTGGACAGTGCTGGGAAGAGCAACCCTGTATAGCAGGGTGCTTCCACTTCTAAACCAGAGAATGAAGAATAAGTCCATAAGCTTTTGCCCTGAGCTTTACCACCCAAGAAGTTGCTTTCCAAGCTTTCCCACACGGAGCTCTGGTCAGTGCATTTCTGTCTGGAGGCAATCCCATTGCTATTCCAGTCTCAACGGTCTCTTGAGTGGAGACTTACGAATACTGCAAAACAGTTACTTTTCTTCTGATGAGAATAAACCACGGACAAGACAAATCATGCCCTCCTGCACCAGGGTTGGAGCAAATCAGCCATGTATTGTTCTTTCTTTGCCAAAGGCTGAGACTGAGGTTCTTTTTGTTTCTTTTCCATTCATTTTTCCTGTTTTCTGTTCCTTCCTACTTTGTG
The DNA here is from genome assembly GCA_020800305.1 of Porphyrio hochstetteri. Classification (NCBI taxonomy): domain Eukaryota; kingdom Metazoa; phylum Chordata; class Aves; order Gruiformes; family Rallidae; genus Porphyrio; species Porphyrio hochstetteri. The sequence continues at coordinate 45,729,904 of CM036938.1, read as the reverse complement.
TGGGACATGTTCCCCTTCATGGGTATTGTTTTCAGATATTTCTTTGTCTTAAAGCAGCTGATATCTATCATCAAACTTAAAAGTTAACCATGGCTATGTATTACAGTCGCTTCATAATTAAGAATGATTGTAGATAGTTGCTAGGTGGTTGCTAGGGAAAGAATCAAACGGAATTGTTTAAAGGAACACCTGTAAACTGACTGTCCTGGACCACCAAGAACATCTAAGCAAGGTATCTCCACACACAGAGCCAGTTTAGCATAATAAAAACCACACCCACAGGTCAAGAAGACCCTGGTCCAGATGAAGACCCTTTCTCCATGCAGGCACAGTGATCAAAGAAAATGCCACAGCAATTATTATAATTACATACAAATTACTAGCCAATCATTGTAACTGGGAGTGTGCTACCTTGTTAAGATTTGTGTGTAAATGTAACAAAAAGTGTTAGCTGTGGGTGCACTTCATTTGCCAAAATCCACCGAGCACCCAGGCCTGAACAAAAGCAGCATCTCCCTGTGTGTGGAAACTGGCTTGTTGGACACCAGGCACACAACCTGCTTTTTGGACAATGAACCCACAGACCTTCCAAGCTGTGGACAGCAAAAAAACCAGTGCATATCCTTGAAAGATGCCTAAGAAACAAAATCTGAACAAATCCTAACCAATGTTACAGTTCCAAGCTATTCAGGAGCTTTTTCTGAAAACCAGTTAGTGGGTGATTTAGCATTGGAATGGCTTTGAGATGCCCCTTCCCTGTGCCTGCCTGACATCTGAAAATGGAATTTAAATTCCCCAAATGCAGAAATTAAAAAAAAACCAGAAACCTCTAGAGAGATTATTATACAGAGATATGCTGCAATTTAGAGAAACAGGCGCTAATTGCTATGCATGCACCACTTTTTTTTTTTCCTTAAATGCAAACAACACTGCTATGCAATATGTTTTCCATTTAAACATTTAATTGACCCCAAAAGGTAATAAGCAAGCTGCTACCCAAAGGTACTGCACAACTTCTCATCGATGGAACTTTTAACAATTTCAGACCTTGTTTCAGGGTCTTAACTTAGGTTATCTGACCCTTTTTCCCCCTGCAGGGGTTTTATACTTCAATCACAGTGACCCTCTCCTCCCCCCTCCCCCACAATCTGCTAATAATAGTCATCAATTATTATGGGCATTGATGGGCTGGAGATAAGACCAAGCGATACCTCATACCAGATCTATATGCCTCATGACTTAACCCACACGCCGGCCTTTGAAGAGCGATAACCTGTTCTTTGTGGAATGTCCTGCTCAACCAGAGGCTGAGAAACTCATACTGACCCTTACAGACCAGGAACTACTGAGCTCAAGGGCTGCCTGTCTCTCCTTAAGCCCCTCAGTCCCACTTAGCAGAGGTCCTTTCCACCTCCTTGGCAGAGAGGGCAGCTGTTACTGAAAGGTGCTCTTGCTTCTGTCCAACAAACCAGAAGAAAACTAGCTTAAGAGAGAAAGGGAGGGCTCTAAAAGATGATCATACTGATACGTTTCAGCAGTTAGGTTCTTATTTTTGTTAATTAATGACACAACTGTGTTCCTGGAACTGTCTACCTGTGTATTCATATTTTTTTAATGAGTCAAAAATGCTGAGCTCAGGTATTTTGTTATAAAATACATGTGTCTGGAGTAAAACTTGCATATTAATTAAAAACTTTCCAGTGAGAATAAAAAAACCAGCCTTATCATTTTTCCCCAAGTGCCGTTGTGGAAAATGAGAAGCCTGTTCAGAGGTTTAATTAACAATTAATGCTGAAAAAAAATTATTCAAAGTATATTACAAAATGTTACCAACCCTGTTACTTTTATCTCTGACAACATTTTAAAGGGCTTTTGGGTTCTGCTTGCTACTGGCCATCCCTACACCCACAAACACACATGCAGCTAAGCCTGATGCAATCAGGAGCTCCCCAGAAAAACCCTGTCAAAAACAAACCAAACATACTTGGGCATCATGAAACCTTGGTGGCATTTTTGCTGGGAAAGTTTTCTCAAGACAGAATGCCTGTCAAGCTGCACAGATGACAAAATAAGAAAGGTCTGGGATTTTCCCAGAGCAGCTGACAAGCACTCCTGCTTGCAGGGGAGAGACAGGATGGGGGCGGGAGCACAAGCTTTCTGCATTCCAGCCATGTGGATCTACCACCAGTGGCTTGCAGTGGGGGAAGCAACACTCTTGTAGCATCCAACAGCCAGAGCACAAATGATGTAGGAAATGGAGGAACAGAGCCGGTTAACTCCTTCTGGATGCTTGGGCTGCCACGCAAGCCAATACACCCTTGTTCATATACAGAAACACATGGACAGGAGGGGCATGCACATATTCAGAGTGGGCTGTGTACTCTTCTACAGCTCTGATGGCTCCAGGTATAACGTAGCCCTTTGCTATCCAGGATCTCCATGCACTGGGCAGATCTGCAAACATGCAAAGCCAACTGCATGGTCTTTTCCAGGACACGACTGCTAAGCTGCTCCTAAGAGTCACAGTCTCAAAGCACTGACAGCCATAATTCCTCAGCAACAGTTGCCTGCGAGAGCTGTGAAGATGTTAGATGCTGCTGAAAATCTACCAGGCTCATACTGCAACTGCAATAATTACCAGCCTATCATCTTAACTGATGCTTATTGTGGACAACTGCATTCAGATTATTTTATCCCATAATTCTCATATAGGTGAGCTTGTGCTCGGGCAACTGTATTCCATGCACTCCTGTTACTTAATAGTGATGCACTTGCTTGGTGATGAGCTGAAGAGAATTGGAAGTATGGTTTATGAAATAATTTCGGCTACAAAGTTATTTCATTTACTGCTGAATTTCTTGTACTTTAGCATTCATTAGACTTCAAATTTACCATTTTATTCTTATTTATATTACCGTGCTTCCCTGGGATCTCTTTTTCTTATTTAGCCAAAACTCTCGCTGACACAAAGGAATAAATCTAAGGCCCAGTCCTGCTCTCATGCTTAGGTTCGTGATAACAAGGTTTTCACAATGGCTTACTTTTCCCATTCAGCTTAAATATAAGTACTACCCATTTAACCTCTGTCATGCTATTTTCCCATTACACTTTTATATACATATGCAGGCTTCTGTATATGAAATCAACATCCATAGACCTTAGTATGCGGCTCAGAGTCTGAAAGGCATAATTTAATCATTACAATATAAAAGGTGTTATTTGTCATTTACGTGTTACTGATTCAGCTACGCATTTTGGTGCCAAAACAGTGTATGTATTTCTGATACAGATGTACTGTCAAGTGACACACTGAATGTAGCAATGCCACTGAGATTACACCTACTAAAAATGCACCACAGTTGGGTTTTTTTTTGTAATCTTGACTAATACCTTAATTGCAGGGAATGCTTGTGCATGTGTGTCGTTCACTTCACCTTTCACAAAGTCCTTAAGTGTGCTTCTTCACATGAAACTCATGACAGTGAATTTCAGTGCTCTGCTGAAGAAGAAGAGTGTGCTTACATGAAATTCACCTGACAAAGTTACACAGGACGGTAAATGCTCTTCCTGAATTTTGACACAGGACACTTCTCTGAGAGCCTATGTTTCACACTGCCTTGCCTCGTACGTTGAATTGCATGGTTTGGATCTTTGGTGCTCAGACCTCCTTACAGCAGCCACTGTTTACCCACAAGTGCGTTTTGCATGCTGTATTTCCAGGTGCTGAAACACACTCAAGCTATTCATAAATTAAGAGTCAGAGCCGTTCTTTCTTGCAGTTGCATTCCCAGTGTTTGGATGCTTAGAGCAAGCAGTGTGCCAAACAATTCAGGTCACAGAACAACACTCTGTGTGATGAAATGCAAATATTTTCCCAAAAGTGTGACTCCTTGCCTTTTTTACTAGATGTAAATGGACTTCATAGACTGGTCAGGACTGCAAAACAAGTATATTTAGGGGGCAAAAGCAATTCTTTATGTTCACCTCTACACTACATTGCAATTTTGAAATTTTAAGAAAGTAGAAAAGCACACTTTTCAAGTCAAAGGCTTCTGCCTTTGGGAGAATTTCTTGCACCTGGTTATAAAACAAAAAAACCCCAAAACAAATCAAACAAACAACAACCCCCCCCCCCCAAAAAAAAAAGCACATCTGCTGAGTTTCAGAATAAACAGCAGGAGTTAAAAAAATCTTAAGGTTTCATTAATTTATTTATGCCCTGTTACATTTTATTTGTTGGTCAGAGGAAATATGTGACCACATTATCAGGAAAAGCATCTGAGACTCGATATGCTATAGCCTGGGAAACAAATCTCTTGCCAAATTAACAGAAGTCAAACACAACTAACGAAATGCATCACAGATGGATGTGTGTGGCTGACACTTCTGACGTGTATGACTTGATGAACAATTGCAAAGACACTTTATTTTAAATAGTGACTGCGATCAGGGATTAAAACTTGCAATCAGACTAAAGAAGTATTTAGTCAAGAAGATATATATATAAATATCAAGACAATATTTAGTCAACAATGTACCCTCTGTTATTCATTTACCTAGTCAATAAAGTATCTCGAGAGTAAAGCAAACAATGGGATTAGCACAAGCAGTAAATATATTACGTAGATCCCTCCTTATAATCTCATTCACGTGTGGCTTTCTGCATCTAAAGCTTTCCAGTTTTCGGTATCTGAAGATGCTGAAGGGAGTGCCGTCTTAAGACTTCCAACCTCTGAATCCTGACTACCAACTAACCTCGTTGACTGGCAAGTTCAGCTTGGACAGTGACGTTTTTCCTCCCAGTCTGGATTTCACTAAGGTTGATTTTGCTGCTCTTGTGTTGCGGTCATGGTGTCTTTTACAGCAAAATGAGCTGCTTCTAAGTTTTCAGCTCTGTGAAGTTTGGGAGTTGATGGAAAATCTCCAGGCTGGCTAAGAAACCACTACAGCAGCCGTTCTTTTGTGGTCACTCAGATATAAAAGCTTTTCAAAAGAGATGGAAATGCTGACAGAGTGTTTCTCTGGGGAGACCCTTCTTCTGTGCACAGGGACCAACTCAGTCTATTTTTTACCCTCTAATGCACGTCAAGAATTAGCCCTATTCCTCAGAACTCTAGGAGAGTGTACGGTGACAGATACAACCTGGAACATGCCATAATTTGCTACATGGGAAATAAAGTCAAATGGAGACTGGTGCAGGCAGTGTGCTCATGGTACGCTGCTGTTTTCCACAGGGTGCCATGTGTGCAAGATGAGCAGCATGCATATGTGAACAAATCTGCTTCTCTGGGTCAGAGGCCTAGCAGATCCCTGCCACACAGAGGCTCTCCTGGTGAATTTCCCTTTTTGCCTGCAGCTTTCCTATTACCGGGCTCTTATATCCCCCCTCGGCAGCGAGAGCCCATGCACCCAGCAAGGAAACACATGTTCCAGGGCCAGGATCTGCTGTGGGTCCCTTGGGGGAAGGGTGTCTGAGAAATACACACCAAGTGACCACATCTCCTCCTTCTGCTGAACCCACCTTGGAAATACAACTACTTCTTTTTTGTATCAAATGTCCTGTGGCTAGTGATCCAAGCGTTGGAGAGAAGGTTGTCTTCTACTCCAAAATCAAGAGAAACCAATCCACCTTGAGGGGTGTGAGTGGTCAAAGCCACAGCAATGACCAGGTATTGAACTACAAGTAGCTGCACCCTTCAACAAATGGCCTAGGAGATGAAATGCAACTCAGTGAGTCCTGGTATCTGGCTGCTCTCCTCCACTCTCTGCGGCAGCCATGCCAGGGCCATCTTCCAGGCTGGCAGAGCCGGCCAGCTCTGCACCTTTGCATGCTGCTGCCATGCCCAAATGCTTCCAAATCATGAAACTGAGTTTAAAAATAACCACAATGTAATAAACAGAAGAAAAGGAAAACAAAACCAGATTGATTTTTTTTCCTTAGCATTCTGGGATGTGGCTCACATTCTCAAGCTTTTCTTCATATTTTTTTCATTCTAAAGTGAAATCTGACATCATCAACATTAAGACCTATGCTGTTGAAGAGAAAAGCCCACAACTGTGGGAGTCAGGATGAAATGACAAGAATAAAACTTCTATTTCTTTTCACCTTTAAAAGTCATCCAAGAAGGTAGTGGACTGAAGCAGGGCATTTCTGCACTGTTCCTGCCTAACAGAGCCAGACAAAGTCTGGCTATGTAGATATTAAAATTAAATCTATAGTTAAAGAACAAGGAAAAGTCAGAAAAAGGCTGAGATGACTTTAACTAAATGGCATAAGATTCCCTAAAATGTAAATGAAAATCCTTAAGCATGAATTGAAAAGTTCCGTGTTCAAAATGGGATAGTACAAGAATTTTCTCAAAACCCGTGCCTTTCAAATTGGCAAATCAGCATCACACATGCAATTAGCAATTTTACTGTGGAGCTGGAGCTACAGACTTTTTTTTTTTTTTAGACCAGCAAAATAAATAAAAAATAATTTCAAAAATTATTTCTACAACATGTTATCAGCAGCAGACATTCCCTAACAACTGGAAGTACAATAATTCTTATATAAAGCGAATATTCACACTCCAGTACATGAAGGAACACCATCCCAAACTGCAGAAATATAGACATGATATTAAGATTACCTCATGAATACACACAAATTTCCCATATGAAAGCTACAGTCGGCACCACATTATCTGAAATGCAATGGCTATATGCATGGCCAGCCACTGAAAACATCTTGTCACTAAACCACCTACGGACTAATCAACAAGCCTGCCCAGTACACTATTTTCCATCATTGATAATAACTTCAGGGATGAAATCAAATGAGTTGCAGATACACATTAGCTGGAAAGTGCAAACTACTGTCACTGCAGCTGTTATTTATCCACCCTCGTGGCCCTGAAACCCAAAGCTTACAGACCTCTCCAAGAAAGAACAAAGCTCCAGCCTTCTCTACAGGTGCACCCAAACAGCCAAGGTGACTTCATGGGGCAGGGGTCACCGGGATGAGATTCAGAGAATGATTTGATTCCCAATTTCCCAAAACCATCTGCAAGCAGCTTCATACCCAAGTTCTGCCCTGAGGGTATAAACCTGGGCACTGCATGTTTTATGCATGCCCTGTCCTTGGGGTTTTTTTTTTCGCATTACTGCCAAGACAGCAATGTTATTTACTGACTGTATTTACACCATGAATCACGGGAATGTGATAGCAGAGGGATCATACATTCCAAGTCCTGGGCTGCAGGCAGAGTGATGAAGGAAGGAAGTCCGCAGCCATTCATGGAGAAAATGGCCATGTTTCTCCCATCCTGTTTCAATAGGTATGGTAGGATTGGTTACCAACCTCAGCAAGTATAATTTTGGTGCAGAGATACAGAAGACTAATTTCTGGAATATCATGGTATTAATGAAGATACCAAATATCTTAGGGGCTGCAACAGTTCATAAGGCTAGTGAAGCTAACCATCTAGCAGTAGTTAGTATCCATGCCCACAAGATATTACATCATCCAGTCGATTTCAGGGGAAAAAAAATCTTTGCAAGGTTTGCCATTCATGCAAGGTTTCTGCACCTGGTGATGTTACTCCACTACAAAGTTATGCCCCAATCTGCAACAGCAACAACTGAACACTGCTGGTTATTCCCAGGCAAGAGGTTTGCAGGCTGATGTCAACACAGCACAAACCTGCTTCTTAATGACTTAAGTGCAAAGAGCATTCCACCATTTCCAGGCTTTGGACTCTTTCTCTCATCTAAAATCAGAGCTGTCACTGTCAGCCAAGTACTGCCAAAGAGGAAAGACCTTTTGATGTCACCCAAAAAGGAACCAAAAATTTGGTGTATGTCTGAAGGGCCACAGACTGTAAACATTTAAGGTAGAGGTATTCAATAAACTGGAGTGGCAGATGAACCCACTGACCAGCAGCAACCAAGAGTACATGGCAAGGAAAGGAAAACTTAGGAGTGTTGGGATAGGCTGTCAGGCAGACAAGTGCTGAAGAAGCATCAGTGGGTTTGCTGGCAAGGTAAATGGGTAGTTAAAATGATGAACAGCTGGAGTGGGAAATATCAGTCAATCCCAGTTGGAAGATGGAGAGCAGTTTTTTACTGTTATGTCAATTAAAGGTACAGATGAGCATTTGTGCCACAACGTGGGACAGAAATTCAGTCCTTCTGAGCAACGACTGGAACCCAGCCTCTCAAATCAATGGGTCTTTGGTCTTCATCACTTCGCTTTTCCCACCTTGAGAGCTGCCTCTCAAGAGGAGGAAAGTGCTGTAAGTTTCAGCCTGAGATTGACTCTTCAGAAGCCATCAATCTTTGGGATTCACTTATTCAGTACCAAAAGTAACAATTTACTGATACAGTGATGGAATTTCAAACTAAACTGATCGCAATTAACTTTTTAATTTTCTTTTAAACACATACACTTCTAATACTTTGCGAAGGGGCTTAATACACTGTATTCAGAAATGGTTACCAGTAGACCAGTCAAAATAGGGCGTAAGTAGGTAACAAATAAGAAATTCCACTTGTTACTCACAGCAGACGTACTCCTTCAACTTCTGTGGAAACTGCAACACATGCACAGTTTCACCTAGCTCGATGTCTCACCTCCTTCCACAGACCAACATATGCTAAATACGTAAGAATCGTCTCCAGCATGACTGCCAGTGATTGCTGTGTTTAATGCTAGCGGAAAATGGTACTTAGACCAGATAGGAAATAAACATAAATGTTAATTATCTTGCTGGAGATGAGAAACCAGATGACATCTGGAGCTGGCATTATTGTAAACAGGAAAAAGGTATGAGAGCTACTTAGCTTAGAGGTTTATAAATACCAGATATACACATCAGGAGGAGGTTGGCAGGTTAAGAAAGGGCAAGTGCAGCTCTGCAATAATAAGCGAGCAAGAGAGATGGAAAGAGTCAGTATGTGAAATTATTTATGGGAAGAACATTTTTCATTTCTGCCCGAGACAATTTTAATTATGCTTTTTATTGGACAGCTGCTCAGAGTGGTGGGAGAAATCTGCCCTGTTTTATACACTTCCACAGTTTACCTGATTCTCTTCACTAAAGCAATAAAAACAAAAAGACTGGGACCACCACGGCAGTATGGCAGAATGCAGAGCATCAGCCCCACAAACCTCCCCCCGGCACCACAGCAAAGTCCTGAGCCGCATCCTGCAAGCAGTTATGCACAAACTGAACTTCATGTACTGTGATTAATTTTCCTGACACCATGTGGGTTTCATTGCAGCACACGAAACCAAACACAGACTTACGTATTTTTAGGATCGGGACCTACTTAGCTGTGATTTAATGCGTCTGTGCTTAACGTGCAGCGTACTAAATGTGAGAGAATTCTATGTTTTGGTACATTTTTTGGTTTTCCCCAGAACAGAATGTATATTATTTCATCATTAATGCTGGAAGTTAAATACTGTGTAGTCACTGATGTTTATTTAAACAATTATAATGTTGTCGAAGACAGCTGGGAACGGAGGTACAGTAGCCTCATATTTAAAAGAATGGAGTTTTATAGAACATTAGAGAGCTCTAGTAGGCATGTTGCACATTTCTGATTCTCTGGAGGCTTCTATTCTTCACAGGAATTAACCTTCTAATCAAAACGCATCTGCATGAACGTTTTCCTTGTGCTGATCAAGCATCAGCAAATCAGCGATTACCTTACACATCCAATTGCACATGCTAGGCCAGATTATTCCCAACATCCTCTGGTAGTAAACAGGGCATTTCTAGTCACAAAATAGTGCATTACAAAAAAGCTATGGTAAGACTGAACATCAATGACGTACAATAAAAGGGTAGAAAATGACCTTCTGTTGCATTGCAGGAAGACCCTTCGGTGGGCTGCATTTAGTACAAAAATCTAGATGTAGATGTAGCACTGGTACTCACTTCGTAGGTTGTCCAGGCATCAGTCTATGCAACCTTCGAAGTCACGCATATGCATATGCATTCATGCCCTGATGCGCAGGTCAAGAAAGATTGCTATTACAGCACTTAAACTACGCAAAGTTGGAGGCAAAGGTTTCTGACTCCAGTTAGCTGCTAGATTACAGCTTGTGCTATGAAGCAATGTCATTCAGGGTCGGATACAGATAGGATGTAGCGTCCTTAGTTGTGAAGCCAGAGCTCACCAGCTAGACTGGGAATCTCTGGAGTGAGTTTGCAGGGAAACAGTTCAGGCTTCCAGTCACGCTTTGGATATGTATGTTTGCACACACAGAGGGAAGAAAAATAAAAGGGGGGGCGGAAGGAAAAAAGAGGCAGGAACAACTTTCTCTGGAACACTTTAAGATGGTAATGTACTGATGAAAAATATTAAGCAGTGCAGATACTATTAATCAAAATATCTTTTAGGTATTTTTTCAGTTATCTGCTGCAAAGCTAATCACTGGTTTAAAAATCAACATTTCACATATCCAATTCTAAAACTGTTTCTAGGTTTGAAGAGTGGTAGATGAAGTTAGGGATACAATTTTTTAGGTATTTGTAGTTAATTATGTTTAACTCTTCATATCTTTTCACATTTTACCTACTTCTAAGTGAACATGAAATAATTTGTGACATTTATTGTCCATCGTGCAACCTTCTGCTCTAATTTTTCAACATCTTTTTTGTCTGCAGAGGTTGAATTATAAAACGTAATTAGAAGAATTGAAGTCTTAACCCTTATCATTGTTACAGCTTTACAAACAATTGAGATTTCAAAGTTAGGTTATGCTTATTGCCAATACAATCAATTTAAAAGCAGCACATATGTGACAATACTAACTCCTGCTTCTGACACAGGATTTGTTTTCTCCCAAGAACACATTCAGTGCACAGGACTGGCTAAAGACCACTGAAATCAATGGAAAAGCTACCAATGACTTTGATGGAATATGGATCGGGATTTGAGTGTCACACTACTGACTTCATTTACTCATCACAAGGGCTGAATTTGGCTTTGACAGACGTAAAGCGGTTCATCTCATGTACCTTTAATAAATTACATACATTTTAACCCCACCCTTCCAGGAATTTAGAGCATTTTTTTCTGCTAGCTCTGTTAAGGAGCCCCAGTGCTGGCACACGAATGACTGAAACACACACAGTTGTTTGTACTTACAGGTGTCCGGTTTGAGCTGATTGTTGGTAATCCCAAAGTACTGGGGATTTTCGATGACGGGAATCTTTGTCATCCCAATGATGACTGCATCAGGACCCCCCTCAGAAGAAGATGGAGTGTTACTGCCATTTGAGATGTGGTGGAGGGGACTGGCTGAATCATCGTCATTGCTGATAACTGAAGAAGGACCTGGAGTTAGAAACAAAGATTCTCCTGTAACTCAGCACATGGTTCCCTACCCTCAGACAATTCCTTGTTTGGTTTTTATTTTTCTTTTGGACCAGTTTGTCCTCCATCCCCATAGTCAACTGCTCTCTTTGTGTGCCTTGCTGACCTTACCTCAGAAATTTTGTATGTCTGGCTGCAAATGGAGAACAGTGTTTTTCTTACATTAGCACCTGCAACATGAAGTGAACTTTTGTACCTAGACTAAATCATCAGTGTCCATCACAGTCTGTCACTGGGAAAGACCTCCAAATTTCTTGAACTCCTTCTGTCATTCTCAGAAATAAGCTATGAAATACACTCATTAGCCCTTTTATCTTATGCCCTAACTTGGATCACACAGCAATAATTGCCACAAATCTGGGCAATACCTGCCCTCCCTTTGAGGTGGCATTATAACAAGACAAAAGACACAGAAGGGACAGGCTCAGGTGAAGAGCAATACAGTTGAGAGCCAAAATTCAGGGGACAATTTGACCAGACACAGAAGTTGTGGAGCAGACACTGAGAAAAGCAGTGGGTAAAACACACTCCATCTCACTGCAAAACTGGGGTGACTGCAGAGGGGCTCATCCAGCTCTGGGCAGTATCCCACTGGTTTCCCCATCTAGTCACCTTCCAGAAAGATGTTTATGTTAATCAGTATTCAGTGACAGATTTTGTTTTGTTTTCACTATGTGCTTTCATATTTTCAAGGCAAGTGCAAGGGAGATAAAACCTTGTAAATGGGTAAAAAAGAAAAAAAAAATCCTGTTTAGCACAGTCCCCCACTTCTGTGAGCTGCAGGGGCCTTTGAACTAACAGCAAGATCAGCGCCGGTAACATCTAAACTCTTACCATCTAATCTTTCCATTTAAACTCCACGTTACACCTTCCAGTTTACCCCCATATTCAAAGAAAATCATAATTAGCAGCAGCATTTTGCCTAATCTGCCCACTGAAGAGGCAGCAGAGATCGCACATGTCACATTTCACTTCATACTCAATCCATGTTAACCAGGGTTTTTGGGGTGGTGTTCACATCATCTAAGGGTAACAACAGAAAAACGATGCTAGAAACAGATGGAAAAATTCACCCTCTGAAGTGCCTATCCTGGAGCAGCCAACACCTGCCTTTAGCCCACGGGCAGCAGTGACAGAATATCCTCCTGAAGAAGGGGGTAACAGAGAGGCCTTTGAGGACAATGAAAAGTTACATTCTCTCCTAGTCACTGGTCACTCCATTGAAAAATGCTGGAGCCCCAGATTGAGTCTTAGGTTGGACAGAAGGAACAATGCAGAGGCAAGACAGAGCTTGGTGACATCCTGTGTAGATGGCATCTGTGTCTGCAGGGGGGATGGGGGCATGCCGAGAGAATGGGACCAGCAACAGGTCCTGTAGACACATTGTTGGTGGTGTAAAGGAAGGTGGGCAGGATCCACCATGGCAAACACGCAATTTAGGAACAAAAGGAGAACTAGGACAGCCCCAGTCACACCAACCAAGAAAGAGCAGCTGTAAAGGAAAGAAACTTTTCTGTGGTTCACTGTATTGTAAACACTTTATCATTAAATGGTGTGGCTCACAGGAATAAATCTTAAGTACTCTGGCATGTGGCTATTCAACCCTACCTTCTGCGACTCCAGCATACTCCCACCCCTGTCCTGCCTCCCTCTCTCCCCAGTTGGTTTAACGGTGCATGAGGGAAATGTTCTCATATTTTGAAAAAGTACTTCCCCCCATAGTCTGAAATATTAGAGGTAATTTTTCAAATACCTTGCACTTCACTGGCAAGTCACTGTTGACAAATGTAACTGAAGCCTAGATCTCTGCAATTTATCAAGTGAAATACTAATACCAAGGCTGGTTTTGTCATTACTGATCACCCAGATCCTCAAAAGATTGATTCTACTAGGAAAGCTGCCAGGATTAAGAGGTTTTGGTGAAGATTTCTCTAATGAAGTGCAGAGTCTAACCAACTGTGGGAAAGGGTCCCACAGATGGCACACAAGATTCTTACGTGAAGTCACAACACATCTTTCAGGTGTGTGAGAGCTGAGAGCAGTAACATTAGAGTACAAACCCATTTAAAACCACATTCAATTTTTTCTAGGCATCATCCTCAAGTCTCTAAACTTTCTGAATGTCAAGCTAATGGCTCCAAAAAGCAGGCTGAAAAATACACATTTTCTTGGGAAAATAAAGGTCTTTTATACTAATATAGCTTTAGTATGAGGGTCAAATCCCTTCTCTTACAGCAAATGGTCAAATTCTCTTGGCTCTGCAATTTAGTAAAGGCGTCTCTAAGTCCTTTTCAGCCCTGCTGTTCTCTGTTGCACAGGAAGAGACTCTTGTCATTGTTTGCTTCCACCACTCATGTGGTGACAAGCAAGGAAAAGCGACCATTACACACTTCTAGACGTTAAAGTGGGATAATGAATAGAAACTCATTCTGTTCATCAAATAATTTCTGCACTACTCCAAGACCAAATTTTGTTTGGTGAACTATTTTTTTTCAATCAGTACAAAACACAAAGTGCCGCAGGTGAAAAGCAGACAATTACTCTATAAATCTATTTACTCAATTAGGATAACCAGTGAAAACTAGTCTTCCCTGTGGTATGAAGCAGGCTCCAAGTACATTCAGCTCTCTGGTAGGTGTGGAAAGCTGAAAATTAGGTGATTTCCAAAGCAGTGTTTGGCAGCATAAAACAGTCTAAGAAACATTCAGCTCCGGGAACTTTGCACTGCGTCACTTACTGATCCCTCTAACTTATTAGCAAAGTAACCAACTGATTCAATGGTCTTTAGAAGTAGTTGTTTGGTTTTTAAAATGTCCTTTTTCCTGTATACTTCTTCTCTAATTAAGATAATGAGAACTCACAGGTGGAAATTTTTGTCTATCAGAGGCAGCTGAGCTCACATCCTTTCAAACTTCCCCTTGCTGAACCTTTTTGGCACCACGAGCAAACTGGTACATAAACTCTTTCACACTTGCTTATTTGCCAGACTCTGCACTTACCATAAAGTTACATTTAATTTTTTCAATGCACGAAGCTACATCACAATTACAGTCAAGCACTGCAGCTGGTTATGACTGATATTCTAGTAATGCAAAAACATTTTCTGTGATGCAAGATGAGGCCATCACCTGTGCTGACAAGAAGCTAGAGCTGCCCTTTTCTGAATATGCGTTGAGCTCAATTGAAGCGTAATTTCTTAAAGCGCCTTTAAGTATGGTTTCATCCAGATGAAATGGGGTCACTGAATTACTTGTCAAAGGCAGAATGAGTACGATAATTACTGTCAGTCACCTATTACTGTTTCGGGTTTTTTATAAAATTCGCTAATGGTTTTACACCTGAAATCCAAAAAATTTAGACAAAATGTCATTGGTGGGAGTGAAAATCATAGGTTGTCAATAGTCATTAGCTATTGCCAATAGCTGACTCATAGTCAAGTTGAACTTTTAAGAAAAATCCAGAGGCCTTCTCCACCTGCAAATGTGCTGCCCAACATCTTCACTCAATTGCATTTTATACCGTATTTCTTATCTTAAGAGGATAGAATCTCGAGTCAGATAAGAAGTGGTAGCCTGCCTTGGAGAAGAAACATGAGAGCTATATACTGCGGGGCTGAATTTCTTCTCTCTTTGACTCTGAGGTAAAAACCTGCCCATTCTCCATCATCCAGGCCCTAGAAAAATCACTTCTGTGACTTCTGTGTACAAAACCCAGTAGCTCTCCGAAAAAAGTGGTGGCACATAAGAAAGCCAATTGTATTTGAAACCGACAAGCTACAGTAAAACCAAAATTCCTTGCAGATCTCTGCATGATTTTCTGCACACACTATAGGAAGAGCCAGCAACAGCAGACATCTCTTCTGCAAGACTGGAGAGAATAAGGAACTGCTGAGGTGGGGTCATGATTTGCCTTCACTAGTGCCAACACCCCACCCTGAAATATAACCCTCTTTTGGGCTACCTCTTGAACAGTATGTTTCTGCACTGTCCTTGACCTTGCTGGTACCAACAAATGTGAGTTTCCTTAGGTTTAGAAGTAAGATTTTAATAAAAGTATTTTCAAGGTGCTATTTCTGGTGAGGAAGAGGAGTTTCATTATTATAAAAGGCAGCCTTTCGTGCTGCTTCTATCACCATCAGAGCTCATCAGTTTTAACCTGCATGCTACCATGACTTACCTGCACCACTATTTTTTGAGGCTATGTTTTTCTCTGTGGTATTTCAAACTTCTGCTATACTGAGATAGTTGGCAGTGGGAACATATGGGACTACTGGCTGCTGCTGGAGTAATCCACACGGAACTGGCGCCGGAACTGGATAATCTTCAAGGTCCCTTCCAACCCAAACCATTCTGTGACTCTATGACCTTCCTATCAAAGTACAGGAGAGTCTCAAAGTGAGTAATAGCATGACTCAGCTAAGCAGGTTCAGGTTCTCAAATACAGAACCAGAAACAACGTATGTTTTTAGTTTGAACCTGGCGTGGCCTTGCAAGGACATATAGAATCATAGAATCATAGAATGGCATGGGTTGGAAGGGACCCCAAGGATCACAGAGCTCCAACCCCCCTGCCACAGGCAGGGCCACCAACCTCAGGCCTGGATCTACACTAGGTTGACCAGGGCCCCAGCCAACCTGGCCTTGAACACTTCCAGGGACGGGGCATCCACTACCTCTCTGGGCAGCCTGTTCCAGCACCTCACCACTCTCTCTGTAAAAAACTTCCCCCTAATATCTAATCTAAACCTTCCTTCCTTTAGTTTTAATCCATTCCCCCTTGTCCTGTCATTGTCTATCCTTTTAAAAAGTTGAATCCCCTTCTGCTTATAAGCTCCCTTCAGGTACTGGAAGGCTGCAATGAGGTCCCCCCGCAGCCTTCTCTTCTCCAGACTGAACAAGCCCAGCTCCCTCAGCCTCTCTTGGTAGGGCAGGTGCTCCAGCCCTCTAATCATCTTTGTGGCCCTCCTCTGAACCCTCTCCAACAGTTCCACGTCCTTCTTGTATTGGGGGCCCCAGATCTGGACACAGGACTCCAGATGGGGCCTCACGAGGGCAGAGTAGAGAGGGACAATCACCTCCCTGTCCCTGCTGGCCACCCCTCTTCTGATGGAGCCCAGGATACCATTAGCCTTGCGAGCTGCAAGAGCACACTGCTGGCTCATGTTAAGTTTCTCATCCACCAGAATCCCCAAGTCCTTCTCAGCAGGGCTACTCTCAAGAAGCTCTTCTCCCAGTCTGTATCTATGTCTGGGATTCTTCCAGCCCAAGTGCAACACCTGACACTTGGCAGTGTTGAGCCTCATTAGGTTCACCCGGGCTCATCTCTCCAGCCTGTCAAGATCCCTCTGGATGGCTTCCTTTCCTTCTAGGGTGTCGACGACACCACTCAGCTTGGTGTCATCCGCAAACTTGCTGAGGGTGCACTCAATTCTATCATCGATGTCATTGATAAAGATGTTAAAGAGAACCGGTCCCAAGACAGACCCCTGGGGGACACCGCTTGTCACCAGCCTCCACCTGGACATAGACCCATATACTCAGACTTTACTGTAGATGGTCACAAGCGCTATGGCCATCTACTTCTCCTTCCACCTACTGTGTCAAAAATACAAGAAATCTACTCTGCCTGTTTGTTCTCCAAGATCTAACAAGTTCTCTTGGAGGCTACACT
Organism: Porphyrio hochstetteri; assembly: GCA_020800305.1. Classification (NCBI taxonomy): domain Eukaryota; kingdom Metazoa; phylum Chordata; class Aves; order Gruiformes; family Rallidae; genus Porphyrio; species Porphyrio hochstetteri. The sequence goes on along the minus strand of CM036938.1, from coordinate 45,712,864 downwards.
ATCCAGCATCCTCCTTGCAATGCACTTCTGTGCAACACACATAACTCCAATTACCCCTCAAGTCACTATGAACAGCTCAAGTACTCTGGGAAATAATAACTACCAAAAAACCAGCTAATATAAGTTTTGTGGTTATAACTGTGTAGTTGCAAGGATGCATCTGCTTAGGTAAGTGTTATAAGGCAGCTCAGGTAAGAGGACTGCTTATAAAGATGATTTTGTGTTGTGAGGCCGTAATAACCATGGCTCCTTCCATGAGAAATGGCACTGCCTGCCAGGAAGATTTCTCAACTGACCTTGGGCTAGCATTGGCTCTTCTGACTTCCCCTGGGAACAAGGGTCAGTCTATGCTGGGATATGCTAATAGCACTCCATCAAGACAAAAGCAGGACAATGAGCGCATGTCACATCAGTCAGCATCACCTCTGCTGAATTTCAAGGTCATACTGAATCTTCCCTATTTTCCTTTTGGGAGGGGTGTATTTTTTCACTAGTTAAATACCTTGTTCTGAAAAAGCAATTACACAAGATTTCTTTTCCCATGAGACTCCTGTATTTGCTGTAGATTATAAGTTCTTTTTTGCATGATTAAAAGGTAAGTTTTATGCTTCAGCAAGAACAGACATTCCATTTTTCCTGTTATCGAGCTACGATCCAACTTTCTTACCAGAACAGACATCTTTTTAGCTTAACTCTTGAATCCCTATCTTATCTTTCACTCCCTTTGCAAGACAATTCATCAATCACAGCTTGACACACTTTTTTTCTGACTAAGGTGCTGTTAGCTTTACTTTGAATATTCCTTAAGTTCAACAACTGTATGCAACTGTGATACCAAATCATGTTTATGCAATTCTATTAGCCTGCATAAGAGAGTCCAGTATAATAGAAAGTAATGCAATTACACAAACATTATTTTATATTATTGGTCTCTTAAAATGCTGCATGCTGAATACAGGGAATTGGATTAAAAGGCATAAATAGAACACGAGAAAAAAAAAATCAAAGCCAGCTTTTCTCCCCCAAAGAGAAACCAGTTTAGTCTCACTTGACATGGTGGAGCAAAGTCAGAGTCTTCTGCAAACCTAGAGTGGGCTCATTAAAATTATGGTCTTTGCAGCTGCTGGTGCTTTTAATGACTGAACGCTCAAGGCAGGCGGCTCCTATGCTTTCGCAGCAGTTCAGCTGTGCTGAGCAATACCATTTCTTGCCTCCCCCCACCTGCTTGTCTGATATCCCCATCCCTGACAGGTCCCCAGGAAAAAGCCATTAGACCTGGCCTCAGTGAAGCCACTTCACTAGTTGCTGTCACACTCAGTTGTGAAATGAGTATTATGTGGTCAATACTCTTGTTTCTGCTAGAGAAAAGAGAAGACTAAGATCACCCCAAGCAACATTATACTCATGTCCATCCTGCTGAAGCACACTACTCTTCACAGCTCAAACAATGCATGTCCTCCTATGCCGGTGGAGCACACTGAGCCAGAAATCACATTGTAGACATTAAGTCTGTGACTCAGAAACCAAGTCTTGCCAGGCTTGGGTGTTTAGAGGATAAATAATTTCACATCTTCTGACAGGTATCATTAATCTGTTTAACTGATTTGCACCCACTAGTCCTTGTTTAAGCTTGTACTCATTTGCTTCTTGATATATGAGATGAGAAAAACTTTCTGACACTACCCAAGAAGTTCGGTTCCTACCCAAGAGCATGCTCCCAGGAAGCCAGAGAAGCCAGAATGGAGAGCTGGAAAAGTTCCCCACACCCAGCAGGCAAATGCCACTGTTCCCTGTCAGTGCACACTTTTAACACTATCTACGTATGGAGAGGGGGCTCCTTGGAGGTGTCTTGCAGGAGTAAGGGGCTGAAAATAAAGGTTTTAGCTCAAGAAGCAGACCTTAGGAGTCTGCTCACTTACAGCCATTGCAAAGCAAAATGCAGACATTTGTTTGAAAATCATGATGAAGCCAGACCACTTTGACGTAACATTTCATTTGTGTTATCAAGAATCCAAGGTGGTTTGCTTTTGTTTTCATGTAAAAAAATCAATGTTTTGTCCTCCCTTGTTTGTTGCAGCCTCACAAGAAGACTAAATTGTGTTGTTATCACTGTACTGCTTTCATGCAGAGCAAATAAATTACAGTGCTGGATTACTTTCTTTCCTACGTAGGATAATTTAAGTAATGCATACCTTTCAGTCTAATGAAATAATAGGTATGTTATTCAGCTTTACAGTACCAAATTTTCAGTGTTGCTATGTGTCAGAAGGTCAGTCACACTGACTTAAACACCCTTCACCTAAAATGCACGTTCTTCTTTCTGGAAAACTTGTTTCAAATGCCTAACTCCTGTAGAGAGCAACAAACAGGCAAACTGGGTAATTTCCTCTGAAATGACTGCACGCAGATTTTAGCCACTCAAATATTTCATCAGGCCTTTTTGTTGTGGCTTTGAATCTGAAAGCCACAGCTGCGTATTTGTTTGCTTCAGTTTTATTATGGAGCATGATTGTGAAACAATCCCAGTCAGTTCCTTTCAGCTGCTTTTCTTCTCACAACTCCATCCTTATTTCCCTGTATGCATGCATTCACACATCCACTCTAGGCACATGCCTAGAGCATTCCAGAGGTCATAGTTTCTGCAAGGGAGGTCTCCAAATAGGGAGGACTCCCAAGGATAGCCTAGGGCATGCCTTTGTGACTCAAGTCACTCCCCAAAAGCCATGCAACCTAGAGGATGCAGAGACAAAGGTGTCTAGGTCTGGGACAGACTGGCAAGCCAGCTCACCCAAGAAGCTTCCTTTGCAGCATTGAAAAACCCTGTAGGAAAAGGGATGAGGCCTGTGATACGCATCTGGCTTGATCCCCTCTGCCCTGGCTTCACTATAGGGCCACCTCTTCCAAGAGATGTCATCACCAAAGCCTCAGCATGCAGCACAAAGGTTGCCAATTTCTTTCTCCTTTCAGCTAGAATACAAGGCATTTGTGTAACAGATCCCACAACCACAATCTGCTACGCATCTTCCAACTCTTAAGCACCATAACCAATAAATCCTTACAGTTCATCCTCACTGAGGTGCATGCTACTATTGTTCCTAATTTGGAGGCAACAGGAGGAGCTCTGCATGGACTGCCGATTTGCCTAGCACTGCAGGTGGGATCTTTGTCAAAGTCATGGCCAGGACTCAGGAGTGACTGCCAGACCAAGATGTTGAACCACAGGGCCCTTCAGGACTTCGGGCCTACCTTCAGCTGTAGGATAAATGGTGGCTATACAGCTGCCCACTGCTTTGAGGACACGCCTGTGGTATCTGCAGCTCAGATGATGTGCCCTATCATAAAGAATGAGGAATTTATGGCCTCTCATTATTGGTAGTCAAATGAAACACAGACCTGAGACAAAAATCTAGCAGGGATGTAGTGTATTAATCAATATGAATACGTGAGCCAGAGAAGTAAGGATACAAGGCAGCAGAAAATGTGAAAGAAAGAAAGAAATAAACAAATGATTTATCTTTTTTAATATAGATCACCAAGACCATTCATTATAGCCACCTGCAGGTTTGGATATCTCAGAAACATGGGTAGAATTACAAACCTTCAAAAACACTACAGTGAAAAATCACCGCAATAAGATCAGCTGGAATGTGCTTGTTGGCATCAAGTAAAAAAGAATAATTCACCCAAAATTAAATCCCTGTTGCTTTTCATTTAATTTAAAAACTATTTAATTAACATTCAGTTCCCTCAACACTTCTCATAAATAATCCAAGGGTTAGCATTCCCATACCTAAGGCTGGTAATGCAGTCCTCTGTTGTCTAGAAGATAAAGACAATGTGTACAGAAGCAACAAAAGTTTCCCCATGCTGGTTTGGCAGTCAGTCTTTACCCCAGAGAGCAGCAAAGGTATTTAGAGTAGTCAACTTGAATAATTTTTCAAATTCTATATACTTAGACATGGTGACATGACATGACAGACACATTAGATGGTGAAAAAATGTTCTCTTGATATTAAACTTGTATTTGTTGTTTGTGTACTTTTTTTATTGTTGTTTTTTAAAGCTTTACTAATGAAATTACTTCCTTTTTGTAAGCCCTCCCTGATTATTTTTTGAGAGTACAGCATTTGGGAAAGATAGTTGATACAGGCTTAGGACTGGGAAGAAGCTCCCTGGTTCCCTTTCAGCCCTGCTCTTCTATCATGACAAAAAGGTAGACCTTGAGTGATCTTATGGAAAATGTTGATTTAAGTCTACTCCAAACTAAATGAGGCCTGTAGCTCAACAAATACATAGTGTGTATCAATATCAGTACATAATTTTCACTACATTAGCAGGTGATTTTTCTAGGTTTCAGCACCAAGAAAGGTTTTGTAAGGCAAAGGTTTTGTAAGGCAAGAAATGTGCCAGTGATGTACATAGTCTAAAAACAGACTTATTAATAGGGTTACAAAAATAGAACACATATTATTTAATTGCACTCTTTGCATACAATTTATTTCAATGTGTTCCCCCCCCTTAATTGTTTCTCAGGTTTTCCTTTGTCTAAGTTTTAACTACATGACATGTAACACCAAGTCTTGTATCATTTTTCACATTTTGTGAGTAGATTACTACAGGCCCTCAAAACTGCATAAATTATGTCAACACTGTCCTACATTGAAATATACATCCCAGTTTGTTCTTAACAAGCACTCATTCCAGCATAACAGTTTCCAATTCTTCTTTCACTTACAGCCACGCTAGCTAACCTTAAACGTGACACTCTGCAAAGAAGCAAAACTAAATTATTATACACAATCAACCCAACATCACGCTCAAATAATAAACAACATCTGCAGATATCTGGTATCACAGTTTACTCGGCTCTTGCTGAGATAATCTTGCAGCCCATCTAAAGCTTTACTGACTTGCACTGACTTGGATTGGCTCCTCTTCATCTCCAAATATTCCCCATCCTTGAAACAAAGGTTTTCAAAACAAAACTCAAAGGTCCACTTACATCTGAACAGCAGGCATGGGAGGATGGTGAACTAACACTCCACTACCTATTTCTTGTTGAATAGTTCACTCTCTCCTTGGATTAATGGGCTTTGTGTCCTGAGGGCCCAAATTCTGCATGTGCTCAGGATGCAGTACCTGGCCTTTGGAAAACGGTTCCTAGGAGGCTTCAAGCACAGATGATAATCTGTCCAAAACTGGCCCTTGGTGAGCACAAAGCAAGCTATAGCTTACTTTCCTTCCTAAGCATCAATGCCTGACTTAGCAACAGTGAAACTGATTCCTCCTCTATCAGCAGCCATTTCCGTAGCTTTCTCTACAGTCTCTGTCCCTACAGCACTCAGCAACCATACACCTCCCTGGCCTTGAAACAGACATCACAACCTGTGCTCAGAAAAACTTGCTGGCCAGTAAGAGACTTGCCAGAACCTTCTTCTGGGAAGATTTTTGGTTCTCAGCAATCACATGTCACTAGAAACTTCTGTGACACTCAGGTGAAGCATCTGGTATGTTCTCCAATGTGGAGTACCCTTAGCACAGACCTGAGCATCTGGAGGTTTTGTGCATCTCTAAGAAATCATAAGGAAAAGGAATCAGTTTCCATTAATCACTTCCCATTTACACACTTATGGATTGTGTTCAATTAGGTATTTTGGGACTTTGTTTAAAAAATAACAAACATTTAGAGACGTGAGGGAGCTGAACAGAGTGGAGGAATATCCCTGCTAGTACAGCATCAGATCAAAGATGCTGAATTGCCTCCAAACACACCCCTTACCCTAAGCATGGATTCCTAAGGCAGTGAAGCCTTACGCACTGGAAACCCTCTTCCAAAAATCTAAAAATTACTGCAGTGGAGCAAGTTACACACATGGATAGAAAGGCAACATGTCAAAGTTATGTCCCAGAAGCATCCCTCACAATATATGGAATTAGCTGCATAAATTGACTGACTTGCCTCTAGATGTTGATCCTCTACTGCCATTTACAGACACCTCCTCCTCCCTTCCACATGATAACTCATCTGCTGGAGATTCCTCCTGTCACCTCTCTCCTACAAGCTTTTCTTCAAATTGCCTATGTAGGAAGCAGGAAAAAGCCCCACACTCGAAGCTATGTGCACCTTACCAGCCTGTTCATCCATCCCAGAGGTGGCCACACTACAATCCAATCTCTGTTTTTACTACAGCAGATTTGAAAATGGACACGCTAATTGTGAAACTGATCACAAAAATGGTCACAAAACCACAGTGAGGTTTTGCTAAAATACTGGAAGCATAGCTGTTTCTGTTCTGCAGGGCTCTAAATAAAGCAGTGTTTCTCTTTTTTCAGGATGCTGTACATAATATTTTCACACATTACTTCTGCTGCTTCTACTACTTCTGAATTCTTCTGTATTCTCCCCTTGCTTTTTTCTCATGTGCCTCCTCTGCTTATTTACTCAGTCCTTACTTTATGAAGAGTTTTGCCTCTCTCTTCTTAACTGGTTCTCTCTTGACCACCTGGCTCATCTATCCTTTCTTTTTCTAACATCTCCTTGAATTTCTTAACTCTGTATCTTCCTACTACCTTGTAATATTCAGTTCCCAACTGTCCACATGGTCTCCTGTGCTGTTATTATTTACACGTTAGAATTGAATAGTATTAGTACCTGTTAAGCTCACGGGAAACACTCATTTCATCTCAGTATAACTTCCCTTTTTACAAAAAAAATCAGTCATGGCTGTTTCTTAGCAACAGATTCATCAGAACAGATTTGCATGGGTATCAAATAGTCTCAAAAAGGAACTGCTAAAAGAAGCTGGTAACATAGACTGATTCCTGACCACCATTAGAAGCAAATTCTATGAAGCAGAATAAAAAGGTGGTGTAATTCTGTAAGAATCTAATGAACAAGTGTAGAACATTAACATCAACTGAAGTAGACCATATGAACTTCCCTAATAAACATCTCTGAGTTGATATGCAAAAATAATCTTCAATGCCTTCAGAAACTGCAAGCTAAAGCAAACCATGCACAGCCACAATCCTCGTTTACTGGACGAGATTCAAATTGGAGCCTGCAGTGGCCACATACAAACAGGTCTCAAAGGAGCAGACTGCAAAAGGCAGACATTTGCACTTCCCACATGCACAAAAAACCACACAACCTCACTCCAAGCACACCAGCACTAAATAAACAAGAACTGAACTTCAGTGCGGGAACATAATCACCTAGTATTTCATTCTCTAGAGTCCTCACATTTATGCTGTAATTTCAGTAAACTGAAAATTTTTCTTTTTCACAGTCTGTAGAAAGAAATAATTTTCCCCAAAGATTATTCTACACATTACTTGACTATGGCAGATAAGGTTTTCCTCTTTTTTTCTTTTTTTTTTTTCTACTACCCAAAATAATGTGCTAAGATCCAACTAGCTAGTTCATGAAAAATGTAGAGAGAAAGAAATCTGGGGATAGGGTGGAAGAGTGAAACCAAACATGAAGCCAGAAGAAGTAAACTAGCAGTATCTAGAGTCTAATTCCCTTCATCTTAGTATCAACTGAGAGTAATTTATTAAATTGACAATTGTGCAAAGTCCCTAGGAATGACACTGAAATTAGGACTGCTGTCTTTGTATAAAGAATGATGACAACCTTTATGGAAAATGAAGTCTGCTGCTGCTGTGGCACTTGGCTGTGTCACTGAAAGGCAGCATCTATAATATATGGCTGCACATAAATTATGTTAGGAATGGGTTAAAGTAATAGATCTGTATTATTCCCAAGAGGCAATGCCAAAAAGGTAATTGCCCATATTTGTACCACTACATTATAGAGAATGACAGTTTCATGTCTTCCCAATGTTTAACTGAAAATCTATAAAATCCATTTCTCTTTGTTGCTGAGAAATTAATATATGACGAAAACCTGAAATTCCAACTCTGGTCATGCTCAGACAAAACTCCCACTGAAGTCAGTGGGAGTTTTGCCAGGGAGAGGATTAAAGACAGTATGATTTGCTGCATGCTACCAGAAATGTAAAAGCTATGGAGCTAGCTTTTCATTGCAGTGCTGCTGGGATTACTAAAATTAGCAAGATTTTGGTCTTTCACCTTTCAGTCATGCAGTCATGTGGACTTGCAGAGGAGGGATAGATGCGAGGCGGACAAGCCAGCTTGCTGGAGAGCGCTTAATGCTGGGCTGGAAGCCAGCAGAAGTGAATCCCTCTTGCAACATATTCCTTTCCTTCTCTTTGAGGCCCAACAAGAAGCAGGAAAAGGGTAAAGAAGCAAGCTTGCATACTTTACAACAGCACCAGCTGGAGGCAGTGTGGCATTCTCATCATCACAAAAACCTGCTGGAGCCATCCAAAATATCTGTGCCATTCCAGCACAGGGATCATGTCTGGGTACCCTCCTTTTGGGAGGCTCTAGGCTGGGCTCTGAGCCATGGAAATAAGACACCTCAGAAGAGAGATGTTAGGAAGCAGCCAATACATTAACAGCTTCATTTGGTTTCAGCTGGGTCAGGTGGACCACATCCTTAACCAGAGGAATCCATTATCCCTAGGGGGGTACCTATCTCTGCAGGGAGGGGACACTGCACTGCCCCAGGTTACGCTGGCTGCTCCCGCCACTTAGCCGTATTACCTTAAATAGATAATAGATAATAGCTAATAGAATAGAATCACAGAATGGTTTCGGTTAGAAAAGACCTTCAAGATCATCGAGTCCAACCATCTATCCAGTCCTACTAGGTCCAATACTAGATTGTGTCACCAAGCACAACATCTTGCACCTAGGTAGGAAGAACTGTTTGAATCCGTACAGGCTGGGGGTGACCTGCTGGAGAGGAGCTCTGTGGAGAAGGACCTGGGGGTCCTGGTGGATGACAGGTTGGCCATGAGCCAGCAGTGTGGCCTGGTGGCTAAGGGAGACGATGGGATCCTGGCGTGCATCAGGAGGAGTGTGGCCAGCAGGTCGAAGGAGGTGATCCTCCCCCTCTACTCTGCCCTGGTCAGGCCCCACCTGGAGTATTGTGTCCAGTTCTGGGCTCCCTGGGATAAAAAAGGCAGGGATCTCCAGGAGAGAGTCCAGAGAAGGGCTACGAAGATGATTAAGGGCCTGGAACAGCTCCCCTATGAGGAAAGGCTGAGTGAGATGGGACTGTTCAGCCTGGAGAAAAGAAGACTGAGGGGGGACTTAATGTTTATAAATATCTAACGTGTGGGACACAGGGGGATTGGCCAGCCCCTTTTCAGTGGTCTGTGGGGACAGGACAAGGGGCAATGGCTGCAAATTGGAGCACAGGAAGTTCTGCACCAACATGTGGAAGAACTTTTACACAGTGAGGGTGACAGAGCCCTGGGACAGGCTGCCCAGGGGGGTGGTGGAGTCTCCTTCTCTGGAGATATTCAAGACCTGTCTGGACGCCTACCTGTGCAATATGAGCTAGGGAGCTGCTTTGGCAGGGGGGTTGGACCTGATGATCTCTCGAGGTCCCTTCCAACCCCTACAATTCTGTGATGTACCCTTCTTTTAAACACCTGCAGAGATGGTGACTCAACCACCTCCCTGGGCAGCCTGTTCCAGTATGTGACAACCCTTTCTGTAAAGAAATTTTTCCCAATACCCAATCTAAACTTCCCCTGACTCAACTTCAAGCTGTTTCCCCTTGTTCTGTCTCTAGCTACCATGGAGAAGAGATCAACCCCCACCTAGCTACAATCACATTTTAGAGAGAGAGATGAGGTCTCCCCTCAGTCTCCTTTTCTCCAGACTAAACAATCTCTGCTTCCCCAGCTGCTCCTCATAAGGTTTGTCTTCTAAACCCTTCACCAGCTTTGTAGCCCTTCTCTGGACATGCTCAAACATCTCAATGTCCTTCTTGTAGTTGAGGGGCCCAAAGCTGAACCCAATACTCCGGGTGCAGTCTCACCAGTGCTGAATACAGGGGAAGGATCACTTCCCTACTCCTGCTGGCCACACTGTTCCTGATGCAGCAGCCCAGGATGTGATTGGCCTTCTTGGCCACCTGGGCACACTACTGGCTCATGTTCAGCTGGCTGTTGATCAACACCCCGAGGTCTCTCTCCTCCAGACAGCTCTCAAGCCACTCCTCTCAAGCCTGTAGCTTTGCATGGGTTGCTGCAACCCAAGTGCAGGACACAGCCTTGTTGCACCTCATGCATTTGGCCTCAACCCTTCAATCCATCCTGTCCAAGTCCCTCTGTAGAGCCTGTCTACCTTCTGGCACATCAACAGCCCTGCCCATTTTAGTATCATCCATAAATTTACTGAGGACACACTCCACACCCTTGTACATGTCATTGATAAAGACATTAAGCAGAACCGGCCATAGTACTGAGCCCTTGAGAACACCACTGGTGACCGGCTGCCAGCTGAATTTAACTCTGTTTACCACAACCCTTTGTGCCCAGCCATCCAGATACAGCAATACACTTAAAATATGAATTCACGGGTCATGGACTTGAGCGGTCACGACAGCTTTGTTCCCCTATACAATTTCCAGAGGCATCAGGATCTGCTTTGTTAAGACAGTACCAACTTTTCTTCCTTTAACAGAAAATTTCCCCAAGTTTTCATGATGTGGTAGCAAAACCCAAGGAAGAAAGAAGGCGTGACAACTTGAAACAGCTAAGTTATCTAGCCAGCCTGCTAATTGATGCAGAAATTAAGTCCTGATATTCTCACCCATTTAAATTTTTATTGAGAAACAAAGAATGACATAGGATCTCACTACTGATGTAATTTTTAAAATGAAAGTTCAGGAGTTTACAACAGATTTCTGATGTTTGGCATCACCAATAATGCAATCTGGCACCAATTTAATTTCAAATTGCCAAGCAATCATTGCTAAAAAAATAACTAATATTCACATCCAGCATGATTTCTCATAATGCTCAATGAAAAAATATGTTTAGGGTCTACCATTTCTTGCAGAATAACGATTAATACAGTAATAATGATTCAAACACCAGCATAAAGTCAGTGGGATCCTGAATTTAAGATACGCTAGCCCTGTTGAATTAAACTCACTGACATGGGTTCTAAAGCAAGTTTCAAGGTATGTATCATACATAAACTCGTAAACTAGTAGTAAGAAATTAGATACTTTATTCACTATGCTCGTAACACAAGACTAAAACTGTAATATACAGCAGTTTCTTACACCCACATAAACCCCTAAAAGATTATAGAATCACAGAATTGTTTGGGTTGGAACGGACCTTACACATCACGTAGTTCCAAGCCCCCTACCATGGGCTGGGACACTCTCCATTAGACCAGGTTGCCCAAAGCCCCATCCAGCCTGGCCTTGAACACTGCCAGGGAGGGTGGAGCCACAGCTTCTCGGGACAACCTGTGCCAGAGCCTCACTGTCCTCACAGAGAAGAATTTCTTCTAATATCTATTTTAAATCTGTGTTCCCTTAGTTTAAAGTCATCACCTGGCACTATACTCCCTGATAAGAAGTCCCTTTCCAGCTTTCCTGTAGCCCCCTTCAGGTACTGGAACACTGCAGTAAGATCTGCCTGGAGCCTTCTCTTTGTGCTGAACAAGAACAACTCTCTCAGCCTGGCTTCACAGGAAAGATGCTCCAGCCCCCGATCATCTTTGTTCTTCTCTAGATCATTTTGTAGAAAAAAAAGAAACGACAGATAATACAGATCTTACATGAAATCTGGCTTTTAAGGATTAAACACCCCAAAAAACTTACAGGTTTGGAATTAAAATTGTATTCCTTAATTTTGTTGGCATTTCCTTTCTATGTCTGGCAGAACCTGAGAAGCTTAGGCAAATGTTAACAGACAGTGCATTTCAAGCTTTAAAATTTACCATTCCCAAACAGTAGGGAATAGTAGTACTTACAAATGGCAAATATTTAAATTGGTCTTTTAGCTGATGTGAATTGGTTAAGGATCTGACTCATACCTTTCTCAGTCTCTACTGATTTTGAGTTCCTCACAGTTTTGCATCCCATACAGATATATTCACGGCTGGACAGATTGATCTGTTAGTGTTTATAGTCACATGGCATAAACATAAACATAATGCAAGGAAAGACATGGGAGAATCAGGCTGCACAATCTGTGCACTTGCAATTGCAATGTGTAGGTAGGAATGACAGAAAAATGAAGAATGCTAAAGCAAGGAGCTGCACATTACTCGGGGACAATTTAACTTGGTATACTAACAGCGCTCCCCAGAATCCTGGAGCAGGTAAAATTCCCTGAGTATGAGAAGGATGCGACCCTAGGCAGGACCACACATGCATGCACCACTTCTCCGCTCTGTAGCTGCAGCGATGACAAAAATCTCAAATGAATAAATGCCCCTGATTTATATTATAGGAGGATACAATGCTGTGCTCTTATCTGGGGTCAGAGCCAGGGCCCTGGTGTAACCAGGCAAGCATCTGCACAGACTCTGCATCCTGCAACGTGCAGCTGGAATTCCTTATGAATGCAGTGAGTTAAAACTACATTTATATTCTGTATTAAACAAATAAATGTCACAGTAGTCTGATTTATGGCACCCGAAGCAAGACCTGCATGTCTCCAAATGGGGGAAAAAAATCTGAATTTTTTTAGAATTTCTGCTCCCCTCCTAGAGATGAACAAACCCTTTGTAATTAAACTGATGACAGGATAACTCAGTCTCCCTGCCATCAATCCTCAGCCTCTCTGCTTGATTTGCCAAAGGTTGCCCTTTCCTGGCACGAGTATCTGTCCCCTGGCAATCACTGATCAAACTACTATCATAGGGACCATCAACAAATCACTCGTGGTTACAGCCGCTCTCACCCGTGGGCAAAGCTCAGACCAGGACTCAGGAGCAAAAAAATGTTAGAGCCCCACAGATAGCAACAACTGCCCCCAGAGGCAATGCCATCACCTCCTAACAACAGGTAACAACTTCACCTGGCTCCCAGGGTAGAGTTCAACATATCTGGATTCTAACAAAGTGTGAAGTAGCAGCAGGGAAAAGAATCCTGGCATCCTCTTTAGAAAGGAAAAGCGGTTATAATAAATCTTTGCTTTCCTCTTGAAGAGGTGCGTGGCCCTTCACACTTTTTTTAACACACCAATGAGATAAAGTGTGACTTTTTACCTGAAAAGTGATTATGCCAACTCCCAAAGGAAAACCAATGCTGATATATGGGAAAAGGTAACCTAAGAAAGTAGAATGCCGGTCTCTGCACATTCTGCTTCAAAAAACATAGCTCAAATGCCCAGTGGTTACTGGAGAAAGGAAATGCTCAGGCAATTCACAGTCAACTTACCTGTGTTGGAGTCACACTCTCATAAGGCAACAAATGCAGAATTGATTATTTGGGTTCTACTGAAAAAAACAAAACCAAACCATTATATGTACTGAAAAATGAGACAGTTGAGCAGTTAGCAATAACACAGAGTTACTGCTTGTGTGGCAGAAGCCTTCACATGACCCATTAGGGATGGAGATGTCTGTCACCAGGCTGCTTGGTACCCAGAAGACAGACTTCACCAAGAGAGGCAGCTAGCTATATTACAATGCTGAGGTAGTACCTCAGACTGCCAAAAAAACCCTTTTGGCTTATGTAAGATAAAACTAAGAGTGAAACTAACTTTCTAGGTCTTTCATATGATCACTTGACATTAATAGAAAAATCAATGAGCAGGGCTTACCATGAGGAAGCCAACACTGATATTTTTCATGCTTCAACTTTTGTCTCTCATATTCAGGACAACATACACTGTTTTCAATCTGAATGAGAACAGCAGTCTTATGTAAATGTTTTCTTCTACAAGGCATAGACCTATCAAGACTTCACATTCTGTTCTAATGTTTAACCTCTACAGGTACATACAGCCCTTGGATTTTTCCTAGGAGTCCGAAGACTTAATAGAAGTGAACCAACTTCTGCCCATGCATTAATTAGGTACAAACGCACCAGGAATCTCTGACATGGCTAGCCCTACTGACCTGCATCTGGGACCATCTGGGGCAGAAAAGTGTGAGCTGACTTATAAGCTCTGACCTCGGCATCGTGCCAGGTCTCACTGGTTACATGGAATGCATCTTTACAAAAAGAAAGGGGAATTCTGGTTTAGGCAGCAAGCCTTATGCCAAGGCGTCTGCTGGAGTAAAGACATTACAAAAACTCATCATGGGCTGACATTTAACTGCAAGAAATGTTACCCAGTCCTCAGATAAAGTTTTATATAGAACCAGCTGTTTTCTTGGATCATGTTCCCTGAGGCAGGGATAACACATCCCTTCCTGAGGCATCACTGACTTCAGTGCTGTAGACACTAAAATTCTGCTAAAACCCTTCTGAGGAAGGTGTGGTGACTGTTCAGTGGGATCACACTAGCCACCAAGAAACTGCACAACCAATTGCCTATATGACCACAGTGAGTTTCAACACTTCCTATCCTCTAACTTCTCCTACCCAATACTAGCTTTTAAGAGTTACTGAGAAAATATGATCTGTGATGTCACTGATATGAGGTTCCCAACACCCACTTGCATCTTTTCCTTTTGCTTACCAGTTCTCTTGGGAAGGTGTCATGGCAAGATAGCCAGTTGAATACTCTGCTGCTTCTGAATGCATGAATAGCACAGCACTTCCATGTGGCAAGTGTAAATGCAGGTGTAAAAGTCACTGCCATGTTTATATTCTTACTTATTCTGGGACACTATTTGAGATTTTACTGATGAGAGTTGCAGTGTATTACAGAAATACACCTGAAGTTTGCTAGATTAAAAGTTAAGACACAATAATGGCATCGTAAGAATGGCATAATGGGAATAAGCTATGAATTTGGAAACTACAGTAGAAAAGCAAATTGCAGAAATAAAACAAACGAGACAAACAAGTGGCTTTTAAATTACTGTTTTTCAACTACCAGAGCAAGCTGTTCATATCAAACACAGTATCAACTCATACACTAAACAAGAACTGTAATCCAAATTCCTTTTTAGCTCTTTCAGATGCACCCTTCTATTCTCTTTACCCACTTTTGTCTTTTATCACACACCAGGAACTGCAGCTTTATGTTTTGAGGGGATTACTTTAGTTGGAACTCCATTCTCTGTTTATAGACCTTAACGACATCTGGCTCCTTTATTAACTGTGCTCTGATGATGAAAAGTCCTGGAGCTCTGGATAGTAACTCAGAAGCCAAACAAAACATTATCATTCAAATCTAAAGTATCTGTCACCTTCAACAAGCCAGCTAGAGAACACTTAGTTTAGAAACCCGCACAGTGTATTTGCTTTTACAGGCAAAACACATTTCCAAAAAGGTCTTTCAAAAGAATTATCTAAATCTAAATATCAAAAACCAGAATTTTCTGACTCTCTGCAACTATTCTCATGAAACTGCAATATGTGAAGAACTGGTTATGGTTTTGCTTTGGAGCCTGGTTACTAGCATAATATAGGGAGAAACATAAATTACTCAATCTGAAAGGTGATCTTAAATTGATTCTACTTTCAAGGTAGTAACACAATTATAAACTCACCTATGAAATCAATTTTTTATTCTTGCATTACGTTCATGGAGAAATTTGACAGACATAATGATTTTACAAGATATAAATATCCAATACATGCTGTTTGTCTTTTCTGTCTCATTTAAAAGGACAAAATGGTACTGGCAAGAATACTGCTAACTTACACTTCATGTTCATAAAAAAATGAACCCCTGTGTGCACTTTTAGACTCATTTCCATTATCAAGAACATTAAGACTTTATGCTACTTGTTATCCTAATTTCCTGGGACTTTACTCACCTTTTTTTTTTTGGATCATTCTCCCTATATAATAACCTCTTGGTCTGCTGAGACTGCAAACCCTGTATTTCAGTATTTCAATGGCAAGCTTGCTACCGCTCAAAAAAAATATCCAACATATCACAATTTCAGTATGTTCTTCTAGTTGGCAAAGAGTTTTCATTAATCAAATATTTTATATTGTTTGAGTATTTTCTTTAAAGTAATTGTATCAATTGGTATCAGAATTTACCTGCAGTGGCATGACTTATTGAAAGCTTGTCTTAGGAAAAAATGTACCTTTGCATGGAGTCTGTTCCTTCTAGATAGTGAGGATACATCAAATTAGCTCCAAAAGCATATTTTACATGGATGATGATAAAAAAGCATACGTATAAAATGCATTACATGACATAAAAATTGTGCCAGTAAGTGAAAAATTTTACATTCCCTACAGGCATACAAAACAAATTTGGTACAACGCTCAGAGATGCACTGAGCTCCCGGAAGAGAAAAATGTGACTGAACATTTCAGAAGCGAGAAAATAAACATGTAATCTAATATCCACATCTGCTATACTCCAAATACAGCAATCAAATTCATGGGAAAATATTACATGCCCCAGTAAAATGCAAAAAAGGGAAAAACTTGGGCTTAAATGGTGACATAACCATTTCAACATTCTTGTGTACTCTGTTTCATTAGGTCTGCCAAGAAATCCAGATGGTCCAGGCCAACAAACAGAAGTCCCAAAGCAAAACACACCCTTCAAATCACAACACTGATGTTTCCTCAAAATAGTTTGGAAAAATCAGCACAGCTTACTTAGAGTAAGTTGCTTGGTTGAATAGTGAAGTTCTGAGTAGATGAAGCATGGCTTGACATGTGAAACTTGCTGCCTTATGGCACACAGGCGAGTACGTAGACATTTGATCTGTATATCCACACCTGACTGAATGTACATGTGAAACACACAGTCATTTAAATTAAACCAAACAGAAATAAAACTATTGCAAACAGGTTTTCTGAGGGGCAGAAGGTGGTTTGACTTCAGCAAGGCTTTCAATACTGTCTCCCATGACATCCTGATAGCAAAGCTGAGAGAGCATGGGATAGATGAGTGGACAGTGAGGTGGGTTGAGAACTGGCTGTCAGACCGGGCTCAGAGGGTCGTGATCAGTGGAACAAAATCTGACTGGAGGCCTGTGACTAGCGGTGTTCCCCAGGGCTCAGTGTTGGGTCCAGTCCTGTTTAATATCTTCATCGACGACCTTGATGAGGGAATAGCATCCACCCTCAGCAAGTGCCAATGATACAAAGCTGGGAGGGGTGGCTGACACGCAGGAACACTGTGCTGCCATCCAGTGAGACCTGGACAGGCTGGAAAGCTGGGCAGGGAGAAACCAGATGAGGTTTAATAAAAGCAAGTGTAAAGTCTTGCACCTGGGGAGGAATAACCATCTGTATCAGTACAGGCTGGGGGATGACCTGCTGGAGAAGAGCTCTGTGGAGAAGGACCTGGGGGTCCTGGTGGATGACAGGTTGGCCATGAGCCAGCAGTGTGCCCTGGTGGCTAAGAGGGCCAATGGGATCCTGGGATGCATCAGGAAGAGTGTGGCCAGCAGGTCAAAGGAGGTGATCCTCCCCCTCTACTCTGCCCTGGTCAGGCCCCACCTGGAGTATTGTGTCCAGTTCTGGGCTCCCTGGGATAAAAAAGACAGGGATCTCCTGGAGAGAGTCCAGAGAAGGGCTACGAAGATGATTAAGGGCCTGGAACATCTCCCGTATGAGGAAAGGCTGAGTGAGCTGGGGCTGTTCAGCCTGGAGAAAAGAAGACTGAGGGGGGACCTAATTAATGTTTATAAATATCTTAAGTATGGGATGCAGGGGGAATTGGCCAGCCCCTTTTCAGTGGTCTGTGGAGACAGGACAAGGGGCAATGGCTGCAAATTGGAGCACAGGAAGTTCCGCACCAACATGTGGAAGAACTTTTACACAGTGAGGGTGACAGAGCCCTGGCACAGGCTGCCCAGGGAGGTGGTGGAGTCTCCTTCTCTGGAGATATTCAAGACCCGTCTGGACGCCTATCTGTGCAATATGTGCTAGGGAGCTGCTTTGGCAGGGGGGTTGGACCCGATGATCTCTCGAGGTCCCTTCCAACCCCTACGATTCTGTGATTCTGTTTTTAAACAGGATAACCATTCAATACGCTATAAAAATATAGTTAAGGAGTTGAATCTGTTTATCAGAAGACAAAAGCAACAATCAATAAGCACATTTATAACAACAGATAATAGTAATGAACTCACAAGATTCATACATTGTCTAACACACTTCACAATTACTAATGAAATACTAGATGTGATCAATTTACGGAGTGGAAAACACAATGATAATGAATTACAAAACTTTATTGGCCTGTTAAAAGTAAGTTAATTGAGTACAATTTTTGGTAAGAATATATTGCCCAAGCCTTTATGGTAGTGCCAAGGTATAAAAACAATGATTGTCTGTTATTTACAAGAAATATAAAACAGTCTCAACATGGGAGAATTAGAGGGGACAGAAAAAGAGGAAAGACTCACAGGTTGCTGATGAATTACAGCAAACATTTTTTTTTTTACAATGTGATGTTATGTTATGGTAGAAGGCATTTTTGTGCTATCATTTGGTATATTACTTTTTTAACATGTGAAAATAAGTATTTTAGTAAAGAATGCTTGAATTCTGTACTTTGATTACTTTCATCCTCATTGTGTTGAACCTGAAATCTAAGAAAGACTAGGGAACACAGGGCTCTGAATGGCAGTGGAAGATACTCTCCTATGAATTTTCCAGAGAATCTGGTCTTGGGCTTTTGCAGTGGCATGGCAGCTCAATTCTGCTTTCACAGTAGTAAAGTCACTAGTATCAATGAAATAGCTGTGATTAAAAAAAAAAAAAAAAAAACTCAGGAAAAAAATCAGAACTTCTTTTCTTGTTTTGTGGACATGCCTGAGGAGTGAGCCTCACACTGCTCACACCAAGGAAAAAATCAAAAGTCATCACAAGAAGGACATGACTGCACCCTCCACTTACTTAACTAGTTCCCTGAAATCCTACATAGTTGTTCCTGTCATTCCAACTAAGGAACAAAGTTACAGTGAAAATGTGTATGTGATGAGGGGAGTTTCCTCCTGTAGTAAGACATAATCTCCTTAGTAACACTGCTGTGAGTTGCTGGGTCTAGGGACTATGGGGGAATCGCCCCCTTCAAAATTGGCTCTATGCTGCTTGCAACTCTGCTCCAGGCCAGGACACGTGCTTATCCACCACACTCCTTGCAGCTGCAAAAATACAGCTAATCATGGAAGGATGCCATTAAAATTAGAAGGATATGGCATGTCCACATCAATACAATGCATACTCTAATGTGGACTCTTTCCATTTTTTTTTAATGAAAGTAAGTTAACTGGTTAACTTTGAGGCTTGATTAAAAGACAGTAACATCTTCTACAAGTTCAACCATACTGTCTACACATGTGTGGAACTAAACAGCTAGATTTATTTCCTATTAATGCACCATTTTCTATGTTCACAACAGATTTAATCTGCATGTACTAAAGAAAACCCGAACAAACGGAGGCCAACTTGGAAAGTTCTGGGATGCAGATTCCCATGGAAGTGTGACAGTGTGTGAAATACACAGTACCAATGTTGTCTGTGCTCAACTATAATGCTGTATTTATAGTTATCAATACTTGCAACCATCCGTGCGCTCTGGGCACATTGTGGTCCTACATTATAACCTGTAGTATTATACACCATCACACAGCGATGGTAAAGCCCTTCACAAGGATATTCAGACACTGCACATTTGTACCCTACAGAGAAGAGAGCTCACTGCAGCTCATGAAGGAGGATGTTGAGCTCTTTCAAGAACAGAAGACAGAAGCACTGAGAACTGGAAGGAAAAGAAGAAAGAAGCAAGGGAGGAGTAAGAAGCTAAAGAAGATGCTAGAAAGAAGCAGAAGAAACGAAAAGCCTTCTGTGGTTTTCTTTTGAAATGAATGCTAACACAATACTTAGCTGCCTAATACATTAATAGCTTTCAAATTTTTTTAAATATTAAATATGCAACTGGAAAAGGAGAGGTGAATTAAAACATGCTATAAAGGATGCATTTTTTAATCTGTCTGATGATGGCTTCCACCTTTACAAACTATTTGCAAGTTTTTGAGCATTCAAACAGCTGCGAACAAAGTGCTGGTCTTCATGCTGGTGATTGTCACTTTCTCATGAATGGCTGGGTGAAAGGATTGAGAAACTGGACCTCTGTATGAATGCTACTGCATAAAAAGCCAGTAGGAAGTGTACAGGTCAATCCTACATGGCAAACTTCCATAAGTTTTTTTTAATCTTTGAAAAACTGTACTTAGGGATTGGCTGCACCCTAGGAAAGGAACAGATTTCTGGTGCTGCTGCTGGCAGTCAAAAAAAGAGCCAGCAATTCCGGTGAGAACTATTTGAAGTAGAACTGTTTCCAACCAGCTGAAAACATGTTTTGTTGGCACTGTCTGCTGCCCCCCAGGATCTTGCTCCCACCGAAATAAATGTTTTTCTTCATTGCTCCATGGGAGAGATCCAGCTGGTAGTCACAGACAGGGGAAAGGTTGGGGACTGCCTTGTACAGTTCAGGTACTTGGACACACACATGCACTGCCATGCAGATGTGTCACAGCAACCTCCATCTGCCCTGGTCATGAGCTGCCATGACTCCCATCAAAAAAAAGACGTTGTCCCCGAACGCTTTTCTGCAGGAACAGACTTTGCAAGGGCCTTCACCTGGCCTTGCATGGCAGGCAGCTGCAGCAAGTACAACACAGAGGCTGGGCTTTGCCTAGGCACAATGATTCCATTTGCAACACAGGCCCAGGCACTGGTCAGACTTTCACCAAGTCCGACACAAACAGGTTTGTTTGAAGGATGGGATGTTATGCCTTGCCTTAGTCCAAAACACCCTCAAGCACTGCCTCCTCTCCCGACCCCCAGCTAATCTGCCCATCAAACTTCTCAACAAATTATCTCAGTACTTTTCTGGGTATATTAAATGTCATTTTAAAGCTAATTCTAGTATAAATAAAGCCCTTCTAGCAGAACATTAGAAATATGCTTTTATTTTAGTTTCATGTCTGGCACAGTGAAAAAAAAATAGCAACTCTGCCTTTAGACGTTTCATAGCCTTTTTTATTGCTCAAGTGAAACAATATAAAAGCTTTTAAACGTAAAATCTTGGATGTTCAGCAACTTTTACCATGTTAATGGTTCCTGCATTATTCTTAGTTTGAGTCTCCCTTTATTTTAAGGAGGTCAAGAATTCGTAATTAACTGAGCCCTTTGTAAACCAACACCACTTGGACAGATCAGAATCTCTACAGTTAGAAGCAATGTCACTTATTATCAAGCTGAAAGACAGGAGCTAGTGGGGACTATAATTTCCATGTTAAAAGTTTAGCTCCCTTAGCTGTAAGAGGCTCTGTCTGCATACTCAATAGAAACCATTTTATGAACACGTAATCTTTTTCCATTGACCATTAAACATCTGCGTTAAGACATTATAAGTAACAAACCACATACTGTAATTCATAAAGTTCTGTAAATATCTCCATCAAGTAATAGTGCACTGAGTGGCTAATATAAAAGATATAGTACAAAATATGTAAGAAGGATATTCTACTATATATATATATAAATATATATATTTCACTGGTGCATAAATCAGTTGTGATTTAGTAAAGTTACCTCCATGATTACACAAAATCTGAAATACTGTGTCAGTATATGCTGAAATATTTGAAGGTCAAACCTACTACTACACCATAAAGATGAACTGCAAAGTGCTATAAAATAAATTACAAAAAAATAATTAAAAAATCCCCAATTAATAACTGTGCACATTGATGCATATAAATATCATGAATCGGAAAGAACTGCCTTTTAAAATTAAATATTTCAAAAATCATCTGCCAAATTCCAGCTCTGCAAAGTTTGCCTTTTTCCTGCCAAAACAAAAAGGTTCAGAGTCTAATTTTATTTGGCAATAAATGGTGAATACATAACTGAAATATGTCGACTTTGTCCCAGCAAAGCTCAAGACTGGAATCTGGGCTACTGGGTCAAGCTCTGCTCATGATCCAACTTCCATCTGATGTAACTCCACTGACTTTAGCTTAAATATTGCTGACCTAAATGATTCTCTATTGATTCAGAATCAGCTCAATAGCATCAGATATTATTTCAGCAGTAGGAGATATTAATGGCTAAGTAAGAAGTCTGAGCATTAAATAATTAAAAGGAAGTTAAAAAGAGAGTAAGTACGCAGAAGAGAAAGCCCGTGTATCTCTAAAAAAAGACCATGTCCACACAGACTTAGGAAAAAAGGCAGACATTCCTAATATTGTTTCTGAAGAACAGCAGAACACTTGTTGACATCTAACTTCAAACACGAACTATGATGGATATCTTTAATTGTTGCCATCCCTCTCCAGATCACCACAGTATGTGCAAGGCGACAAAGGCACCAGGATTCCTAGGTCATCAGTAGACCTTCAGCTCTGCCCTCTTCTTTAATGTGAGAACAAGAACACATCTTTGGGACAGATTTTGGAGAAGTGAAGAAAACACTTTAGCAACTGCATCTCCTCTTCCCTAACCAGTGGCAAGGGAAAGAAAATATCTCACTACATAGGCCTAGAAGAATGCAAATGTGGACATATTTCTTGACCAACAAGGATATTTCAAAAACTTGAGCACAGCAAGAAGAAAGAACGTGATGCAAGAGGCTGAAGGCAACACAAGAAAAAGGTCTAAGGACTATAAATGTTAGAACGCAAAAAGTGATTAAGTATATGGAGACAGAACAAAGAGTCAAGACAGTACTGCAGAAAGAGAAGGATTTTGTACGCTGCAAAAGACTGCAGCAAAAGAAAAGACAACAGTGTGTTAAATGGAAGGGTGAAAATGGCTGAAATGAAAAAGCAAAACCAGGATATGAAAGCAAATGAAAAACAAATACAGGACAGACAGAATAATATTGTATCTTCATTGCTACTAAACATACTTGTAAGGAATTAAAATCAAAACATAGCTCAGAACTATAATCAAAATGCCCAGGAATGTAAGCATCTATCTCATTTTTTTTGCTACTAGCTTTTGTAGCTAAAACCAGAAATTTCCATCTTTCTTACAATTTCCTAAACTGAATCAAGTTATAAACTCAGGATTGGATAGGTAAATAGCATGAATACATGTCTAGCACTATATCTCAATGCAGTCCCCGGCTCTTGCAAAATGTGCCTTCACTTATCTTTACTGGTGAACTCTCCTCAGAAG
This sequence comes from Porphyrio hochstetteri, assembly GCA_020800305.1. Taxonomy (NCBI): domain Eukaryota; kingdom Metazoa; phylum Chordata; class Aves; order Gruiformes; family Rallidae; genus Porphyrio; species Porphyrio hochstetteri. Next base: position 45,689,727 of record CM036938.1, on the reverse strand, counting down.
AGTAGGCTCTCCTCAGAAGTATACTGAAGCATACTCTGAAGTATACTTCACATTTAAATATGAACAGTTAAACACACCTGTAAGTATACAGCCTGAAGGACCAACTCTGTAGTGGTGTTATTCTTGCTCTTGGCTCAGAATCATCATTCCAGCCTACTAAAGGTTTGTACACTTACCCAAACTTATGGACTACACTGAGTAAGCATGACCTAACTGAATGTGTAACTGGTGGCACTGATTCAGTAGCCAAATGCATTAAGGAATGGTATCACCAGCTTTCTGTATACAGTCCATAAGACTCTCCATGTTCCTGGTGAAGTCAGTGGAACCACATACATAAATAAGATTTGCAGGGCCAGCTCTGCAATTTACTGCTTTAGGATTTAAGGCCATATCCTGAAAATATACAAGAACTTAACTTCAAGGATGTGAGTGTTCCCACTGAAATCAATATGACTTTACACACACACACTCAAATTAAGCAGTTGCAGAAGTTTTGCAGAGCTACTAATGTAATATAATAAAAGCAACTTTGCAGTTCACCTTTGATAAATATTATTTATAAAAACGACATCTTTCCAGTTAAGTTCAAACAGAAAAAAAAATTGACAGAGGAAGCAATATAATGTAATTTCATCTCGATGTCATTTTGGAAGACACAAGGCAATAGGAAAAAGCGTGATAGCTTATTTCTGGACTTTCTTGAGTTTTATAGCTGCCTCAGGGCTTGGCTTCGCCCTGCTCTTGCAAGAACAGCTAGTGATTTGAATGCACGTCTACAGTTCTCCAAACACAACCAATGTCTAAAGGAGAAGTCCAAGGGAGGTGGCACTTCAATGGGCAAGAAACTGTCCACTCCCTAGTGTGCAGCATACAGCTTCCATAAGCTCAACATCCCCTCTCTCATCTTTTTCTTATTTCATTTACCCATCCAGTGGGATCTTATGAAATAAAACAAAACCTAAAAGAAACAAAATAAAATATGAGAAATCATGCTTTAAAATAAGTAAAATAAAAATCAATACAAAATCCAAATACAAATGAGTATTTGACAATCAAACACATAAACATAAAATGTATTTAAAACATGCATAAAATGTTAAATAAAAACTGTACATGAATTAATGAAAATGACAACATTAGCTCTATCTTGTGGCCAACAATTTCATTCATTAATAAAAAAATGTATAAGGCATGTTACTCATTTGTCTTGAACATATGAAAATATTCATATTGAGCTGTGACACAATAAATCTAGAGTTCTCCAACCGGGGACTGTACTATGCACGGGTCAGAAAAACCTCAGGCAGATGCCCTGCCTTGTGCAAAGGCCTGTGGTGCACAGTCAAGTTCTGTCTTTAGTCTGGTCCATCAATTAAGTGAAGGAAACCCCGCCATACCACAGAGTTACTGTAAGTACAACACCAGGTCCCCCTCTCATCTTTGTTTGGCACCTTTGCACTGTGCACATCATCCTTTCTGCTGGCTCCAAACAGGCTCCAGCCCTTGATGCTATTAAATGGTTTTGTACTGGCAGAAAAAACTGGAGTCAGGGGAAATATTAGTTAATTACCTTAAAATTTATTGTTTCCAAATATCAACAGGAACTTAAAAAATAACAACTAAATATGATGGCACATTGAAACACAAGTAAAAATCCCTGGGTCACGTTCTGTTCTGAGATGAAGTAAAACCCTGTGCACCTCCTCCCCAAATGTTACCTGACCATCTATGGCTACAAACTTTGACGAAGGCTACGTTTCGCCCTATGTGAAATCCAACTGTTTGAATCTACAGGATAAATACTTCCTAGAACAGCAGTGTCTTACCCAGTCTGTTGTTATCTGATGCAGTTGAGTTATTATGTACATCACTGTTGACAGTCACCATTACTTGTTCTAATGACATTTGAAAAAAAACATGTGAGAGTTGTACTATTATTCTTCAAATGTAAACTTCATCAGTAGTTTTTGTTTAGTTTTGGTTTGGCTTTGTTTTTTAACCTTGCCTTAGTAAGTTCTCAATGTTTATAAAGAGTGAAAGCTTATCTATATTCCACAGCATTTAAACATCTCAGAGCCAAATCTTGATTTGCCTTAAATGAATGGGGCTTATGCTATCAATTTCAAGAGGAGTTGAATTTGACTGTTAGCAATTAAGTAACAATGACTAATTCATTTACATTGCATTTTCTTGCTTGTTCTAACCTTGAGGCATTCTTAGTACTTCCACCCTGAAAGTAGCTAATGGCACATTCAGAAGCATGCTAGCTTTGAGCCACCCCAGATTTCCAGAAGGGTGTGGCAAAATTCCTTTTTCTCTGAAAAAAATTCATAAGGTTTAGTGTAAAGCTCAAGAAAAAACAGTGGTACCTGGCTAATTCAGAGGAAAAAATACATTATCAGTTGAAGCAAACATAATTTCAGAACAGCTAGGTTTCTGCACAGGTACCTCTGTTTCACCTGGAGAGGAAGGCTCTAGGCAAGATTGACACGGAGAAGATGGGATTCTTACAGTCATATCCACATGTAGTGATGCGTATCTTAAGAACTTGTAAGGAAGACTACATTATTGTTGGAATCTGTGGTTTTACTGAAGCTTACATCTTTCAGGTCCTTGCTTACACTTACACTGCCTCCTCTCACATACATAAAATATCTTAAAAAGTTAATTAACATAGTAATACAGTAAATGAGAAAATGCAAAACCAAAAGCGTATCACTGAAAATTCAGTTCATCACACAGTGTATTAACATCACAGACAAAAGAGCCAACTGCAACGTCAAGAAAAACACACAGCTGTAAAATACATTGACATTCGTGACTGTACATACATGTGGAAAACTCCATCTAACAGAGTTTGAGGAAGACTAAGGATCTGTTTCTGAAAATAGTACTAAGGTGGCAGGCTTTTCCAGGCCTTTCTGCAGCATTTCTACTGAGTAACTGTAGTTAACAATTACCTCCTAAGTAATTTTCTGAAGAATGTTTGGAAATCGCAGGTTAAACACAAAAAAGAGAAGTATCATCAGGGTTTTCACAGTCTAGAATTGAAAGTTACACCTCCCTTCAAATTCCTAGAGAATTCAGACCTCCTGTGTGGAATTTTTCTTTCTTGAATCTATGAGTCGCACATGTTTTTGGATGCTAAGTCAAAGGAATGATATATGCATTTATATAAAAACACACATCTAGACCGTGGTTTTAACACTACAGCAAATCATTGCAAGTGAAAGCTTTCCAGCCTTGTAGCTTGTTCCTCACCTGTCTGCTGCAATCAAACAGCGAATCACGTTGCTGTATTTAAAGTCACCCCTGAATTTTCATTTGGGAAGTTGTTAACTGATTAACTACTATTAAAAACAGCACTATGCAAAACACAGGTATACAACAGATCTGCTGATATTCTTAGTTGCACCTGCACGTGTATATTTGGTAATTCTAGTAGTCAACAGTGATGTCTAGAACAACCAGTGCGGAAAGAGACTCAGACCTAGGACCTGAGCAGTTGAGAGGTCCACAAGGGAGTCCTGCAAGTCCTTTTGAAGGCACAAAAATTAATCATGATAAATACATGTTTAAAAGAAAAAAAAATGGTTAATAGAAGGGGTGGGGGAGAGAAAAAGGTTTTTAAAAAAAAAAACCCCTATTTACTTTATTCACTGAAACATGGAAAGCAACCAAGGAACCAGGTAAAGTATGTAGAAAAGGACAGGGAAGTACAGAGTAATTGCAGGGCAAGGGGTTGTGGGGTGGGAAGAATTGGAAAGCTCCGGCAGGACATGGGTAAAGTGGAGCAAGGGAAAAAGACTGAATTATAAAGCTGCAGAAGCTAACAGAAGTGCTTTTAAAAACATGGTTCCAGGCAAAGCAGAAAAAGCTACAACCTCATTAAGCAGCAGGCAGTCTGGACTTAATTTGTACACTAGCTCTCTGACTATTTGGAGTCATTGAACTAACAGAGACAAAATATTATGGGCAGTGGGTGTTCAGAAGATGATTTCTCATGTCCTAACTGACAACCTCTCATCTGGCTTCCCAGAGTTCAAAAACAGTCTGTTAGACAGGTTGAGGCAAAGCCTGATTTTGGCTTGAGTTGCTGCTGGGGCACTGGATTCTGAGTTTAATATTAGTTTTAAAAAAAACACTGCTGTTATGTAAGCTGCCACTCAGGCTTGCAGAGGAAAGTACACTGAAGAATAAAAATAAAAAACTCAAAATAAAAGTGGAAGAGAGAGAAAAAAGCTATCCATCTTCTCTGTACAAGGAATGACAGAACTTCATTCATCCTTTAAGGGAACATTATGTATCTGTCTCTCTCAGATGCAAATGTGTCCAAGACAATAAAGAAAATAATAAGTAGTTTAAAATGTAACCTGCTGATTATTCCCAATATCAGGTCTTCATTCAGAGAGTTTTGAAGTGAGCACTATATTCATTATTAGTCCTAAAACAAACATTAAGATGATTTGCAAGACACTATTTTGGGGACATCAAATTTAAGTCTAACTGTTCTCCTACAAAGAGAATGTGCTACATAAAGTATAGTTTGAATTATGTTATCAATATGGATGCCGTTTTTTTTTTTTTAATTCTACAGTTAGCTTTCTGGAAGTACCACAGCTGACTGACTATCTCATGAGCTTTGCAGACCTCTATCTCAGGTACTGGATAACCTGAAATTTCCTAAGAGTTTAGTCTCATTGAGAGCTGCCTCTAAGACCAATTGTTTTTAGCTTTTCCTATTCATTAGAGAAGAAAACATGAAAAGAACAGTGTAATAACAAAAGGCTGTAAGTTTATATATACTAAACTCATTCTGAAAGACGAGTTTATGTTTCACAAACATAAACCTTTTTATATGTGAAGCCTCCTCCAACCAACGTGTAGCACAGGACTGAGTAGTGAATGGCATCACAGCACAGAAGGCGTCGTATTTGGGAGCATCACTGTTATGCTGATAGTCACATTTGCATGGGCCAATTTCTACCCGTCTCAAACAATCTTGACCATGCCTCTTCTCACTGCCTATATTCCTTAAAAGTCTTCACCTAAGTCATTCAGGAAGGAAAATATTCTGACATGGTTGTCTACTGACCTTTTTTCACACAGGAAGAAATACATTTTAGTTGCTTCAAATCCTTTTTACTCCAACTATACTCCAGTGAGTGGGACATTTATTGGAGGTCTGGACACAAACCTTCCTTATCATTACAAACCTGACCTAAACTCTGGTACTATAAATAAAAGTTTCCTGTAATGATGACTTAACTGTATTCAAAGGAAGTTTCACACACTCACATCCCACTCTCCAAATATATCTCTATGTATATGTTGCATAAATTTGGAAAGCATTTACGTGAACCCAAAGATTCAAGGGAAAGCACAAGCAAAAGAATTGCTGAGAAACCAAAAGTTTCTATGATGTTTAGACTTAGTATGCTTTCTCTCCTCACCATGTACGTATGGTTTATCCCCGGCAGAATATTAGTGAAGGCCTTGATCCAGAGTATTTTGAAACAAAAATCAATTTACATCTTTACATTTTCCAGCTAGCAGGAAAGCGACCATAACACACATGTATCTCTACTCTTTTTAAATGAATAGTGATTTATATGGAGAAAGCTCAAACTGCTGAGTGGAAGGGAAGAAAGCAAAGAGAAGATGCGGTTGCATTACCTAAAAAAGGTATTCTTATCAAATTTGTCCATTTCTGATTTCAAGTAGAAAATTAAATGAAACAATTCATTCCTACTTTTATTTGCTCCTTGGATCAGAGCCACTGCTTCAAAGAGCAGTGCTGGCTAATGTTATGGCAAAATGAGGACAAAATGTCACCTCATTTTTATTGGAAAGCAAGGAGAAGCTCCTGGATAGTTTTCTGGAGAATTGCACGAAGAAGAATAATGTCTTGCTTCATTAGAGCAATGCCTACACAGCAGCAGAAGATAAAGTTGTCTGAATAAATCCAAACTTTTTCTTAGGATTTTGCATGCACCAGACTCAATACTGCCTTGAGTTTCAGAGCACAGTAACAAACGCTTAATGCAACTTTTTATTTCTAAACATTGCTTTTACGTCATGAGGCACCAAGACAGTATTTTTCATTTTTGTTATTAAGAGCTCTAATGACATACATAAATATTACTTTTTTTTAACCCAAAGATAAAAGCATGAATAGAAAACAAACAAATGAAAACCTAAGACTAGAAATCATGCAGTCCTGGACACAGTCTTAACTTTATTAGAGGCCAGGGATTCCCAGAAAATTTTGCATCTGAATTTCAAATTAGTCTCTCTCTCCAGATCAGATTTTCTAAAAATTGAATTTATTTGGTAATCAGCAAAACTAGGACCAGAAGACATTGAACAGTCTACCCCATGAAGTTGTACACCAAGGTTAGAGTCCTGACCCTTATATACGCTCCAGTTGCTTCCATCAACAAGAACACAGTACACTATCGATACAGTACCATATTAACCTCAGGACTATTTACAGTAACCCATAACTTTTTGGTTTTGTTCTCCTTTACAATTCTTTAGAATACTGCAGTATCTTAGAAAGATTTCTGTTATCACTAGCTTTTCCTCAAATGTTTAAATTCATGCTCCACAGAAAAGGAAACAGTTTGTCATTTTATGGATGCTGCCACCTATATGAGATTTCCAAATGGGCTTAATAAAATTGGAGCCATTAACATTAGTGTTGTAGGCAGCATTCAATCTATTTAATGGTTTGTCTCATTGATCTACAAGTTCATAAAATGAGAAAGGGGATCAAACAGAATTACATGTACTTTACTACAGAACCCTATAAAGCTATTCTCAGTGTGAAATGAGTTAGAAGCAAGAGATGGTAAAACTTGACCTGTCTACTCAGCATTTCAGAGGCCAAAATATTTGGGGCTGATGGTCCTCTACACTGCTAACAAGTATCATTTAATATCTTAATCTGCTTTTTGCTTAGTCTGATTTGGGAGTTTTTATTTCATTTCACAGTATGATACATTGGAAAGATATGCTCATTTTCCAAGCAGGCAGTGGAAAATGACACATTTGTGCTCAGCACTCTTAAGGAGAAATATATTGCATCTTTCTCAAGGAGAGTCATTACCCTCATGCCTTCCAGTGCAATATCATACAGACATTTCCTTTTACAGTACTGCTGCAGTTGTTTTGCTTGCTACTAATCAGTGAGAGTCAAGGACATTAACAGCTGAATCTTAAACCACCAGCACTCAGAGCTAGTAAGTGCAAATGCTCTGCACAGCTTCTAACTCAGGAACAAGTCAAAGTGAGTAAGAGTGAATAAGAACTGAATAAAAGTGAACAGAGTGTGAGAGATTGTGAATAAGCAACTCGTGCTCCTCTTGGATCGGTACTGGGACTGGCACTGCCTAACATCTTTCCTGGAGACACGGATGGTGGGATCGAGTGCACACATCGATGCAGTTTGACCTCTGTGGTGCAGCTGACACCCTGGAGGGAAGGGATGCCACCCAGAGGGACCTTGGCAGGCTTGAGAGGTGAGCCCGTGTGAATCAGGAAGGTCAAAAGCAAGGTCCTCCACATGAGGTGGTGCAACCCTGAACACAACTACAGGCTCAGTGGAGAATGGGTTGAGAGCAGCCCTGAGGAAACAGACTGGTCGATCAAAAGCTTAACATAAGCCAGAAATACTAGCCTGCAGCCCAGAAGGCCAACTGTGTCCCAGGCTACACCAAAAACAGTGTGACCAGCAGGTCAAGGGAGGCAATTCTGTCCCCTACTCTGCTTTAGTGAGATCCCACTTGCAGTACTGTGTCCACCTCTGGGATCCCCAACATAGGAAGGATATGCTGAAGTGACTCCAGAGGAGGGCCACAAAGGTAATCAGAGGACTGGAGCACCTCACGTATGAGGACAGGCTGAGAGACTTGGCCTTGTTCAGCCCGGAGAAGAGATGACTCCAGGGAGATGTTATAGCAGCTTTCCAGTACCTAAAGAGGGGCCTACAGGAAAGCTGGCGAGGGACTGTTTATCAGGGAGCATAGTGATAGGACAAGGGATAATGGCTTTAAACTCAAAGAAGGTAGATTTAGATTAGATATTTGGAAAAAATTCTTCATTGTGAGGCAGTGGCACAGGTTGCCCACAGAAGCTGTGGATATCCCACCCCTGGAAGTGTTCCAGGCCAGGTGGGATGGGGCTTTGGGCAATCTGGGGTTGTCCCTGCCCATGGAAGGAGGGTTGGAACTAGATGATCTTTGATGATGGTGGAAATAAGATGACCTTTGATCTATGACTCTGTGAACTGTTGCGTCTCAGAAACAGATGTATGCAGTAACAGCAGCTCCCCACAGAACCACAGAAAACATACATTATTAGAAACCCAGTTCATAGGAAAGGGCATAGCAATTACTATCTACATGCACAGTTTAAAACACAGACATCTGCAGGCTATTTTACACTTAATTTGCATGAAACACTGTATGCCTGAGAGATCAATGAATATATCAGGGAGGGTTTTCACAAAGCTTTCTGCAAGTCAAAGCTGTTAAGAAGAAAGGCTTACCTTACGACATCCCTAGCATCTGTGTTTAATACACTCATGGGTATGCCTATAAAATACAGAAATGCTACTACACAGATAAACTTTTGACAAGTGTCAGTTTACAGCCATAAGAAATAAGATCAGAGCACAAGAAGGACACAGCATAATTATGCCTTATCCCTTTGAAAAAGAGAATCAGTGTCAACTTTGAAACCATCGTGTCACTACCTGAACATTGAAGCCAACCCTACTATCACATCAGCTTGCATAATTCCAAGGATCAGTAGACATTCCACATTTTCAATATATGGCCTTTTGACAAGAATGGCAAGCCAGTTTTTCCTACAAATCAGGGAAATAATGTTGCTCATTCCAGCACAGTATGAGTTAGGGAACTATATGATATATATTAATTTATAATGCTTACTCCTGCCTTACAACAATATTAACTCCTTTGATCATTACAGGCCTCATAGTTGTTACTGAGCAACTCTCCAGCTTCCTTGTTATGACATTTTACCTTGAGTCTGTGAAGTCTAAAGACTTCTGACAAGATGCATATCCTAATCACTGAGTGTCTCTAGTAAAACAATTCTTTTGTTTTTTACTTCATTAGTCTCAACTGCCTTCCTTTACAAATACTAATTTTCAGACACTTCCATGTGGCAATTAATGATCTCTCTTAAAAAACCTGATCTGTGCATTGTCAATGATCAGGATAATGGACTGACAGCAAAGTCCCAGTTAGAAAAAAGAAATATATAGGAAAAGTAAGACATAGGTCCTAGAGGGAAAAAATCAAAATACCCCCCAAACCCCTGCTAGTTATCTCTTGCCACAAACCCTCATGTCACAGCACAAGGACAGACAATCTTACAGCTGTCTTCTGCTGAACTTTATCTACAGCAGTCTTCCTCCACAGCAACACAAAAGGCTTTCAGGGAAGAGAAGGATGAGGCATGGGAGGTTTCCTCATGAACCTTGTGGATTTACAGTCCTGAAAAGCCATCTCAAAGTCTGGCACACATTTTGTTGGCAGCTTGTATATGCATTCAGGTCCCACAACTCTTCCAGGGCTGCAAGGACTTTTCTTTCTCCCCAGAGACTGCAGTTAAGTTGGAATCACACGAAAGACACTGCTTGGCTGTGAATGTCCCTGTGAGTCCTCCCAAACACAGAAGATGAAGAATATTTTAAAGGAAAAATAATGCACAGCGCAGTATGAAATGAAGCAGTTTCAGTCTTCTGAATGACAGCTGCTTGGAGCCAAAGTGAAAACGATGTGCACTTTCTCTAGCCTGGCCTTGGTTTACTTCACTGCGCTCCCAGTTTTACATGGGCACAATACAGATCTCCATTCAAAGGAGCATTCTTCACAGGACACACCAAGGAATGGAGAAGGAAAATGGTCTGGGGAAAAAGGGAAGCTCCCACTCTTTCTATTTCTACCTCTTATAGCACTTTTTTGACAGAACAAAACACCTACCATATTTAAAAGGCTCATCACTGCTCCTAAATTACAGCCAAAAGCTCCATCTGAAGACTCAGCAACTTTACGGGAGAAAGTAAACAATTTTACTAAATGATACCATGTAATTATAAACTTAATTAACATGAAATAAATTAGACATGAGTCTATAATGGATACCATGTTCAGCTGCTTATTGCCATAACTGCCAGGGCAGACTATTAGCAAGTAAGTGAATAAGACACTCATTTGAAACTGTGTTCCCTGCCATTGGAGCTGCTGGGTTTCTTACCCATGTCTGGCACAGAGTATGCTATATATACCCTATTCAAATCCTATTCATCTGCTATCACTGATGAACTAGGAATGCTTTCCCAGTTGTGTGAACAGCTTTCCTTTTCCTCTCTGTGCACGTGTAGCAAGCTCCTGCCCTATTACTCAACCACAGAAAAACACTCCCAAACATATTACTGTCATCTAACTTTCTAGGGACAGAACCAGGAAAGGAATATTGCTGTTGCTCAGTTATTTCTGTAGCATTGCCAAGGTCTGCCTTCTGAATTTCCATCTTTCTACAGAAATAATGGTTTCATAGCTGTATTAACAAAACTCTTCTGAATTAAGAGAGATTGATGCTTGGTGGTGATTCCCCCTAAAGACACTGTTTAACACATCCAGAGTCCTCAGTCTTCACAGTCAAATCTCCCTGCCTTTTCAATCAATAAATAGCCAAAACGATACACTGGGCTCTTCTTTGGACAGACAAACAGAATGACTGCCTACCTTTGGGCTCCAGAATTCAAACCGGTCCCAGCCTGCAAAAATCACAGGCCTGGAGTCCCTGGTACCTGGTAATGCTTTGGCTATGATGCTGCTAGCACTCGACAAGGTGGTACCTCTACTTGTGCTATTGCCACTGCAGAAACAATCAGCAATAGGGCTTACACCTGCCTTCCTTTCATGAGATGGGGATCCTATCTTACCCTCACCTTCCCAAAAAAATCTCCCCAAAAATAAACTGAGACTTACTTGGAACAAGGCTGCTACAAGTTAGAGACTGAACGAGAGCACCCTACCTACATGTGAATTCAGATGTGGAACAGACACACAAGATCCAGACTATTTAACAAGCCAAGAACTCTTTAGTGAAAATGAGATGTACAAGACGAGTCACTTCCAGGCCCATGTACTAAGCTAAAGATTTCACAGACAAAGAGTCTCAGGGTACATTTGTATCAGTAAATAAAAAATAATAAATAAAAAAAAGTCAGAGCCCAGGCTTGAGCATGGGTGTATCTTCTTTTTTATCCACAATTATTTAATCCATATAAGATAAACAGCATCCTCCCAGACTCCCAGTACGGTTCAAAGGAGATCATGGTTCAGGAATTATATACAATACACAGTACATATGAAAGATGAGGGAGAAATGAGTTTTAAACATCTGGATTTGACCTATGCCTTTTCCCAAGGGCCAGAGAATGTACCCTAGCCCCATACCAGTAGCCTCAAACACCGCTGTGCTTTGCCCCAGAACCAAATGAAATTATATAGCACAGGCAAACCACATGCTGTGCCTACTCTCCAGGGAGACCTCTTAACAGATAATACAGAATTGAGTTATTCCTGATTACTTGAAATATAATGGAAGAGGTGATTAGGTTGTGTAAAATGCATGCTAGTATTGCAACTGGTTAAATAATTTTCAAACTAATCGTACTGATTTTGTTAATGTAAGACACAAAAGCCTGGTATTTGGCCAGCTCTAATTATTTGGGCTTGGTGCCATGTATCAATATTGATGGAACAGAAAGTATTTTTTACATTCTGTCTGAAAATATATTAACGGGTACTTGAGAGCTCTTGTGATTTTACTCTTGTCTGGACTGGAAAATAAGATGATGACTGAAATCATGCTAGCAAACTTTAAAATAAAACCCCCAAAACTAGGGGAAAAAAAAACCCCACCAAAAAAACCCGAACACCGAAAAACACAACAATCCAAATGCATTAAAGACACTAGTCTAAACATAATACTTGGGACTTTTCCCTAGCTATACAGCTGGGTTTGTGTACACCAAATGGATTCTTACCAATTGATTCACAATGCATTTGTAATGAGGAAAACAAGACAGCAAGTTACATTCCCACACTGCTGTTTAGTTCATACCAATTTATCAAATATTTCAATAGAATAAAATCCCTTTCAGAGTCTGTTCAAAGCCCTGACATTTGCACAGAAAGAATCTCCTTGATTCATAAGGGAACCTAACATGCATCATTAATTATTCACCATTTAGTCTGCATATATATTTTTTTCAACCAAAAGTGTATGTATACATGTACATATACATAAAAGAATAGATACATCCCAGAAATATAACTGAAAACAAATGTAATATTTTATAGTGACATCTGTTCTAAGAATAAATAATTCTGTAAATTCACTACGTACATTTAAAAATTACACAGTCTTTGCTCTTTATAGGTTAGGAGTCTGAATAGCTTTATCATCTCACCTTCATTGTCGCAGTCTTGCAATGAAAGCCATATTTGATCTACCAGACCAACTCCTTTTACTTCACCATGAACTGGAATGGAATGCATTACCATTAATGCAATTGTCAAGGGTTTGGTTTGCAATTGCCAATTCTAGTCTTTTCTTTTTTCTATATATTTGTATTTCTTCACGAATTGCTTTATTTTCCATCCTACTCTGCAGGAGACAAAACAGCCATTGTGATACTTCTAGATTGTTCCCAGTTCACATTTTTCACAGTTAACAATCTATACCATGAGGAGGGCTGTTACTATTTACTGATTCTTTCTGGACTGGACTCTACCAGACATGGCTCACACTTGTCTTTCAGAGCTACAGAAATATGCATGGCTTATCATGCTTTGTGATAAGCAGTGAAGAGACTCTTCAGTCACTGACCAAATCCTTCTCAGTGTAGATCACTGGCTTGCTTAGATGAACTTAATGTAAGACAGCCTCCAATACAGTCAAGGGTAAACACTTAGTCATACTGCATGGAGTGCGCTTTTTGTTTGAGGTTTATGTTTTTTGTCTGGGGCTATTGCTTTTGCTGGGGATCATACACAGATAAAAACCCAATTCAGTAACAGCCAAACCAGTAATTCACTGCACTGAAGAATCCTCAGGAGACCTAACATCAAAATTGCTTGTTCAACACCTGGCCCACCTTACTCCCAGGACTGAACTTAACCTGTAGCCAACTTGCACTGCCTAAAGCTTCTGCAAGTTGCTGTCTGTCATGCTGGAGGCTCTGCTGCTCCCTTGCTGCTTCCTTCAAGGCAGAAGGTATGAATGCAGAAAAACAACAGGTTTCCACATCTCCTGTTCTAGTGCGAAGTAGCTCTGTATGAGGCATCAGGAGTGTCAAACAAAGGAGCTGTAAATCCAAGCCTCTGTGTCCAGAGTTCTCACATTATCAGTGCACGTATTCTTTGCAACATGAAAAAATGAACTTCATGTGCCAAGGTAACAAATCTGTGCCCAGCAGACCTGGACATTATGAATTCAATATAGAAACAAATGCCTAAAAATAAAAACATATAAAAGTAAACCCCAGACAAATGGCAGGGCTCAACTTAAATCATCTGCTTAAATTATACCACTTGAAAATTTGTGTAGCTGCACATTTCTATGTATGTACATACAAATTCCTTCCAACATATTTCGCATGAGTCACTGAACAGCTTTTCCCTTAGAAATTATATTAACATTAAAGTACTAGAAAAAACAACAAAGAGAGACTTTCTATTACTAACATTTTATGAACAGCATAAAATTAATAGAATGTATGTAAAACTGGTTTGACCCATATTAAGTTCAATGTCAGTAGAAAGAGCAAAGTGAACTGCAGACATTCATTGACTGATTAGGGATTACAACCCACAGCAAATTTGAATCCGTCATGTTCAACAAGCATGATTAACTGTGTTCATAATTTCCTACAATAAAGCTGATCTTCAGGAGCTCACTCCTGAAATTATGATGATAAATTCGCATTCTGTCATGACTTCAGATCTTTGCCCTGTCCAGGTTTTCAAAAAAGCAGGAGAAGGAAGAGAGGATGCCCTAAATTTTGTTATTTTTCAGCCAACATAAAAATTATAGTGGACCAACTCTTTTAGCTCCTACGAATACATCCAGGTCATTCTACTAAAGTTAACAGATGTTAAATATAAATTTTAAACTATAGAATTTAAATTTCAAAAGCAGACCCTGTTCAGCAATATGATGTCTATGTGGAAACTGAAGTATGTAAGTTAAGGACTGGCAGCTTTGCTGGCCTCTTGACAAAGCATCAAACCTTGTTTTAGCACTCTGTTTAGGAAGAAAATCCTTGGCTGAGAGAATACTCTAACAGGATTCCGAAGAAAAGATATTAAGACACTAAGTTATTCTTCTGTATTTGTGAGTGACTGCTTATATATTTCTCAAAACAGGAAAGCTGTTTTACAGGGACAAAGGTTTCTACCCCCATTAGAGGAACATTGTTTCCTTTCCTGCAATTAAAATACTAATCTGGTATTCCCCTTAGAATTTACAATATAACTTCAGGAAGTGAGGTTAGTTATTGAGTATGTAACAAGTTTACTTAGTCTACATTAAACTGATTTCTAAATAAAGAAAAAAAAGTACACTTTTTTAATTATTACCTTTTTTTTTAAAAAATAAACCTTTCACTTGCAGTTCTGCAAAAACAAATTGCCAAAACACGTTATGAAGTACTATCACCCATGCAGTGGAAACATCCTTTTCCTCACAAAGACAGAAAATTTTCTCAAACTGAACTCTATTTTACAAATCTTGCAAAATGAAGTATCTAAGACAGCTGTGCCACTGTTTAACAGCTCTCCTGTACATAATGCAACCACAGGATTACTGGGGATAGGAAGGAAAGGAAAAAGGCCCTTTCATGACTGAAAAGAAGCTGTTCAGAACACAGCACCCCTGTACTCGGATGAGGGCAGAGCCCTCTCCTGTAATAAATAATACAGCTTTCCGTATGAGACTGGCTATGTTATTGATGACAACCTCGATTAAACTGGTAATTAAATCCTTTAAATCCTCCAAAACACTTATATGGTTGGGTAAGGGTTGTGAGAAGGACAGAGACCAAGCAGCAACTGTGACCTTGAAAGAAAAGTATTTATCGGATTTCGCCTTGTGAAAGGAAGGAGGGGAAACTGAAACCAACCATCCTGAATCATTAATGAGCTCCCACAGCAAGCTCCTAACTCCTGTTTTTCACATATCCAAGTGGTTCTTTCTTCAGGCTTCATCCAAAGCAGCACATTTATGAACTATTTGTGAAAAAACCCAGCAAATTCATTCAAGACAACATGAAGTACCTCTAAGCAACAACTCTTTCTGTATATTTTATGTGATACATAGCAATATATATACTGTATCTATTTTTAAATATAAATATATATATATGTGTGTTTATGCATATCACATTTGTTACTGTGAGCAACCAAAAGATGCTATTGATTGCCTGTGCAAGGCTTTCATTAGTACCCAATGACACAGATTATGATTTTCCAGTCTTCGGAGCTTTCCTAGGACTGAAAGGCCTTTGCGCCTACTTTCTATCAGGAATACCCATTTGGCCCTAAGAAATGAGAAGGGTTTGGGGTTTTTTTAATAATAAAATTATTAAAATTCTGTGAAAAGCTATAATTTGCAAAAAATCCAAACAACTGCTGTTTGTATTGATTAGCACTAAAGAAGCTTAAATGAGCAGAAAGCCAGCTGTTAAATGAGACACAGGAAGGTGTGTGGTAACTTTCTCCCTATTTATCTAACATTTCACTAGGTCTTCCTTCTTAGTGAGTTTTCCTTCTTCAATACATTCTCCAGGTTTTCTAATGTCTCCTTTCCTACAAATTGTGTCCAACAGCTTTTCTTTAAGTAGGTCCAGCTACTGTGCTACTTCCTGCATCACATAGAAAGCATCCTTCTTCAGTCTTGGCTCATCTAGCAAATCATTGTCTATTAATGGATTTCTACAGAGAAGTCATAATTTAGGTTACTGAACTGCTTTTCTGATTTTAAAATGTCTTAATTAAAGAAATCAGCCATGTGAAAAGATTGGAAAATTACTGACCCCAGATTTTTTTTGAAATGTCATCAAACCAAAGGAACTTGAACAAAACCATCAAGCAGCTGACTGATCACTGGTTGTAGATACTTCCTCTTGGAGGCATCTTGGGCAACAATGGAAGGTATTCCGACAAGGTGAAAATACAAGAAGTTTTCTGCTGTTTACCATGCACTAAAGAAAGGAAAAAATGCAACAACTTCTGCCCACATTGCCACACGGTGTGCGTCGAAAGATGACCACAGGCTGTATCTGCCCTGGGCTGTCAAAGACAATGCGTTCAACGTGTAGGAAGTCAGCTATTTTCAAAAAATCCACGATTAAATTGCCTATACAATTGCCAGTATTTCCACTGTCTAGAGATTAGAAATCTTCCTTTAGAAATACCGTCTTTTTCAAGGACAATATGGTAACACTGACAAAGGCAAGAATTCAGCAAGACCTCAACAGGCTGGAGAGCTGGGCAGGGAGAAACCAGATGAGGTTTAATAAAAGCAAGTGAAAAGTCTTGCACCTGGGAAGGAATAACTGTCTGTATCAGTACAGGCTGGGGGATGACCTGCTGGAGAAGAGCTCTGTGGAGAAGACCCTGGGGGTCCTGGTTGATGACAGGTTGGCCATAAGCCAGCAGTGTGCCCTGGTGGCTAAGAGGGCCAATGGGATCCTGGGATGCATCAGGAGGAGTGTAGCCAGCAGGTCGAAGGAGGATTGATCCTCTCCCTCTACTCTGCCCTGGTCAGGCCCCACCTGGAGTATTGTGTCCAGTTCTGGGCTCCCTGGTATAAAAAAGACAGGGATCTCCTGGAGAGAGTCCAGAGAAGGGCTACGAAGATGATTAAGGGCCTGGAACATCTTCCCTATGAAGAAAGGCTGAGTGAGCTGGGACTCTTGAGCCTGGAGAAAAGAAGACTAAGGGGGGACCTTATTAATGTTTATAAATATCTTAAGTATGGGATGCAGGGGGAATTGGCCAGCCCCTTTTCAGTGGTCTGTGGAGACAGGACAAGGGGCAATGGCTGCAAATTGGAGCACAGGAAGTTCCGCACCAACATGCGGAAGAACTTTTACACAGTGAGGGTGACAGAGCCCTGGCACAGGCTGCCCAGGGGGGTGGTGGAGTCTCCTTCTCTGGAGATATTCAAGACCCATCTGGACACCTACCTGTGCAATATGAGCTAGGGAGCTGCTTTGGCAGGGGGGTTGGACCCGATGATCTCTTGAGGTCCCTTCCAACCCCTACGATTCTGTGATTCTATAAATTACTACTACTAGAATTAATTACAAGTACCTTCTATAGTAATAGGACATAAAACCTACTGTAGTAACAATGCTGTTTCTATACTCAATGATTACTGAACTAATGTCATGAAATAAAGTGCTAACCATTATCTTATACAAAATGCATTGGTGACTAAAAATCTACACAGCAAAATCACACTCAAAAGGAGACAGACTATCCCTTTTGCCCTAAACTGCTCACTATGAGTTTGCATTTTTGCATGCCTGTGAAAAGACACCCAAAGGAGATTAAAAGATCATAGGTAAAGAACAAGTGGGCTAGTTAAGGATACTCATTTAAGTAAGAGAGAAAGATTTGAGCTGTGCATTACAGTGACTACACATGAAGGAAAATGTGCAAACCTACAAATTGCAGATCTTAAAAAGGTATGTTGGAATTCCTACCTAAATGGACTCAGTGAGGAGCACTGCAAAAGACAAGTGACTGCAGGACACTGTTATCAGCTAAGGAGCTGGACATCTCTCACAACAGAGGCACAGACTTCTTCCTCTGGTCCCATGGTATTATTTTAAACATACATACCCCTTCTGGTATCAAATTCCACAGTAACAAACCAGCCTCACAACCTTATGTTCCACTGACAGCAAGAGATTGATTTCAAGTTGGCAACAGATAGAGAGGAGAGAAAAGATGGCTTCCCAAGCTTTCACTCTGCTTTTACAAAGGTCAGAGCAGCTCCTGGTTCCAGGTATGATGACTGGACTAGGTCTGGCACCCTTTGTAAGATACCTGTGAAGAACTCATTCTCAGTACTGGCCTAGCCTAGAATGGACTCTTGCACTGTTGTTCTGGGGCACATCATCTGGCCTTTCTCTTTGTCCTGGTTTCAGCTATGATGGAGTTAAACTTTTTTTTTAGCAGTGGATGGAATGCCATGTTTGGGTGTTAGCATGAGAATAGTGCTGATAGCACCCTGATGTTTTCCGATTTGTTGCCGGGCAATCAAGGACCTTTCTCAGCTCTGCATACTTCCTTACTAGTGAGAAAGGAGGGGACGCAGCCAGGACAGGTGATCCGAATTGGCCAAAGAGGATATTCCATACCAGTTACGTCATGTTCGGTATAAGGGGGGACTGGGGGGAAGAGGGGGAGACAACGCCAGGACGTGCAGTTTCTGGGGCGGTCGGGTTGTCCGGGACGGGCTCTAAGCTGTGCGGCCTGAGTTGTGTGGTTTGGTGAGAAATTGCATTGTGTATCACCAGTTTCATCTATTTTGTGCTTTAAACTTATGTTATTGTTATATCTAGTTTTCTGTTATTGTTTAGTAAACTATCCTTATCCCAACCTGCGTGGTTCTGGTTTCTAGGTTGTGGTTTCTTTTCCTCCTTTCTTCCTTCCCTTTTCCCCTTCCCCCAACTTTCCCTCCCCCTTCCTTTTAAAAGTACAAGCGACTGTGTGGGGTGCGGCCCCCGGCTGGGGCAAAACCACGACAGTTATTTTGGCGCCCAACGTGGGGCACGAACGGTTGGGATAACGGTAGATCTGACCCTGACTATCGCAATTAAGATAAGCACTGTTGTTTAAGCAATCTCTGGTCACGATGTTGTGGTATTTATTTACAAGGCTGTGGCAGCAAAACCACCGCATGCTGTATACAATCCTGGCAGGATTCTTTACTCTCTCAGGTCTGTGGCTCCCGTATTTGTTCCCATACTTCATTATAGTGTATTTTATGATATCGGTCTATGATACAATAATATCGATGATCATGAGCTTAAGCTGGTACCTGTATGAGGTTTTGCTGTCCTGTCCATTCTTTGGACAGGGAGGGGTTAATAACAGCAGCCGGTATGGTGGGGGCACTGCTTTCTTTTCCTTTGGGCTAAATACAACAGCTCTTAGGGCAGTTTTTGAAAATCTTCAATATCTCTGGGATATTCAAACTAGCATTTTGCTATTGGTAGGTTTGGTGCAGATGGTTCAGTTTTTGTTATATATCAAGCATAGGTTTATGAATACCACTGAAGAGCTTTCTCCGAGACAGAATAATCACGAGTGGCAGGGCATGTGGCAAAGTATGGGCGAGTACCTAGGTACTTTCTCACGCCCGATGGTTTGGAATTTCACTCCTGAACAGCTACAAGACCCCGATCAAGTGACTGCATACCTAAGGAAAAATTGCTGTAGGTTTCCCAGAGATGGACACCTTACTGCACTGTGCTGGGCTCTGGCCACTATTTATCAAACACTGCTTGATAGCAGGCAGCACTGTCAGCACTGTCAGCACTGTCAGCACTGTCAGGGAGAAGGGAAAGGAAACAGACTGGCAGATACTATAGCTGCTGCAACCACTGGGGCTGACACTGCAGCTACTGCAACCCCTGTGACCGACACTGCAGCTACTGTAATCTCTACAGCAGACACTGCAGATGATCTGAAAAACCAATCCACACCAGTGTCTGTTGCTCCCGTACAAAAGAGGAAAGGCACAAAGAAATCAGTTCGTATAGTGACGGATAAGGATGATGATCAACCGGGATCATCTCGAGGATATCAGGATGAGGCAGAACCAGAGATTGTTACCCGATCCCTGACTCTGAGTGAGCTGCGTGAGGTTCGAAAAGATTTCACTCGCCACCCAAGTGAGCACATTATCACTTGGTTGCTCCGATGTTGGGATCACGGGGCCAGTAGTTTGGAATTAGAAGGCAGAGAGGCCAAGCAGTTGGGATCCCTAGCTAGAGAAGGAGGAATTGACAAAGCAATTGGGAGGAGGCCGGAAATCCTCAGCCTCTGGAGGCGACTACTGTCAAGTGTGAAGGAAAGATATCCCATAAAGGAATATATTACATGCCAGACACCTAAGTGTAACAGCATAGAGACATCTGTCCAGCACCTGAGAGAATTAGCTGTACGGGAGATAATTTATTATGATCTGGACAATTCACGGCTTCCCTCTGATCCCGATGAAGTCCTATGCACTCCAGATATGTGGCGTAAGGTTGTACGAAGTGCACCCTCAGGGTACACCAATTCACTGGCAGCAATTGACTGGAATGATACGAATCCGCCAACCGTAAATGAGGTGGCCTGCCGACTCCGGAAATACCAAGACAATGTTTCCCTCTCCGTCATTGCAGCAGTAGAGAAACTGGTTCAACGACTTGACAACAATGTGTCCAACTCCCAACCCGTATGGAGCAATGTTGCAGCTACTGGGAGAAAGCGTCCATCGTTCCAAGAGGGAGAATACACACCACGACGTACATTGTGGTTTTACCTGCTTGATCATGGAGAGGACATGAGGAAATGGGATATGCAGCCCACCTCAGCCCTTCGAGCACGAGTAAATGAGCTGCGGGGTAAAACATTCGCACAACGAGATTCTGCCAGGAAGAAGGCTGCACCAGTTTCTACTGGGCAGTTCCCTAGACCAACTGGAAGGCCTACCTATATGTCTGATGTGCCTGATCCTTTTGAAGGGACCTCTAAGTCCTTTATGCAACCAGTGGAAAACAAATATGATCAGCAGCAATAGAGGGGCCCTGCCTCCAGCCAGGTGGAGGAGAGGGACAATCGGGTTTATTGGACTGTGTGGATCCGATGGCCTGGCACGTCAGACCCACAAGAGTACAAAGCTCTGGTGGATACTGGTGCCCAGTGTACTCTAATGCCATCGAATCATGAAGGGGTAGAACCTGTTTGTATTTCTGGAGTGACAGGGGGATCCCAACAACTAACTGTGCTAGAGGCTGAGGTGAGCCTAACTGGGAAGGACTGGGAAAAACACCCCATTGTGACTGGTCCAGAAGCTCCGTGCATTTTAGGTATAGATTATCTACGTAGAGGGTATTTTAAAGACCCAAAAGGGTACCGATGGGCTTTTGGAATAGCTGCTTTGGAAACAGAAGAAATTGAACAACTGTGTGCCTTGCCTGGACTCTCGGAGGATTCTGCTGTTGTGGGGTTGTTGAAGGGTGAAGAACAGCAAGTGCCAGTTGCTACGACGACGGCGCACAGACGACAATACCGTACTAACCGAGATTCCCTGATTCCCATCCATAAGCTGATTCGTCAACTGGAGGATCAGGGAGTGATCAGCCGAACCCACTCACCCTTTAATAGTCCCATATGGCCAGTGAGGAAGTCCAATGGAGAGTGGAGGCTGACAGTAGATTATCGTGGCCTAAATGAAGTCACTCCAGGTATGAGTGCTGCTGTGCCAGACATGTTAGAGCTGCAGTATGAATTGGAATCGAAGGCAGCCAAGTGGTACGCCACAATCGACATTGCGAATGCTTTCTTCTCGATCCCACTGGCGCCAGAGTGCAGGCCACAGTTTGCTTTCACTTGGAGAGGCATCCAATACACGTGGAATCGTCTGCCCCAGGGGTGGAAACATAGCCCCACCATCTGCCATGGACTAATCCAGAATACACTGGAAAAGGGTGAAGCGCCAGAGCACCTGCAGTATATTGATGACATCATTGTATGGGGCAACACAGCAGAGGAAGTTTTTGAAAAAGGAAACAGGGTAATTAAAATCCTTTTAGAAGCCGGTTTTGCTATAAAACGAAGTAAAGTCAAGGGGCCTACGCGAGAAATCCAGTTTTTAGGAATAAAATGGCAGGATGGGCGTCGTCACATCCCAATGGACATTATTAATAAAATAGCAGCTATGTCTCCACCAAGCAACAAAAAGGAAACACAAGCTTTCTTAGGTGTTATAGGTTTTTGGCGACTGCATGTCCCAAACTACAGTCTCATTGTGAGCCCACTCTACCATGTAACTCGAAAGAAGAATGATTTCCAATGGGGCCCTGAGCAACAGCAAGCCTTTGAGCAGATCAAACGCGAGATAGTCCATGCAGTGGCCCTTGGGCCTGTCTGGACAGGGACAGATATTAAAAATGTGCTCTACACTGCAGCTGGGGAGAACGGCCCGACCTGGAGTCTCTGGCAGAAAGCACAAGGGGAGACTCGAGGTCGACCGCTGGGGTTTTGGAGTTGGGCCTACAAAGGATCTGAGGCCAATTATACTCCAACAGAAAAGGAAATACTGGCCACCTATGAAGGGGTTCGAGCCGCCTCAGAAGTGATTGGAACTGAAGCCCAGCTCCTCCTGGCACCCCGACTGCCGGTGCTGGGCTGGATGTTCAAAGGGAAGGTTCCTTCTACACACCATGCCACTGATGCTACGTGGAGCAAGTGGGTTGCACTAATTACACAGCGGGCTCGAATAGGAAACCCCAATCGCCCAGGAATTGTGGAGGTGATCACAGACTGGCCAGAAGGCAAAGATTTTGGGATGTCACCAGAGGATGAGGAGGTAACACGCGCTGAAGAAGCCCCACCCTACAACGAACTGCCAGAGAATGAGAAGCGATATGCCCTGTTCACTGATGGGTCTTGTCGCATTGTGGGTAAGCATCGGAGATGGAAAGCCGCTGTATGGAATCCTATAAGAAGAGTAGCAGAAGCCACTGAAGGAAAAGGTGAATCAAGCCAGTTCGCTGAGGTGAAGGCCATCCAGTTAGCCCTGGACATTGCTGAGAGAGAAAAGTGGCCAAGGCTCTACCTTTATACTGATTCATGGATGGTGGCGAATGCCCTGTGGGGGTGGTTGCAGCAGTGGAAAAAGAACAACTGGCAGCGTAGAGGCAAACCTATATGGGCTGATGACTTATGGCAAGATATCTCTGCTCGGTTAGAGAAACTTGTTGTAAAGGTACGTCATGTCGACGCCCATGTACCTAAGAGTCGGGCCATGGAGGAACATGAAAACAACCATCAGGTAGATAAGGCTGCTAGGATTAAAGTGGCTCAGGTAGATCTAGACTGGCAACGTAAGGGTGAATTATTCATGGCTCGATGGGCTCATGATACCTCGGGTCATCAAGGGAGAGATGCAACATATAGATGGGCTCGGGATCGAGGGGTGGACTTGACCATGGACACCATCGCACAAGTTGTCCACGAATGTGAGACATGTGCTGCAATCAAGCAAGCTAAGCGGTTAAAGCCCCTTTGGTATGGAGGACGGTGGATGAAATATAAATATGGGGAGGCTTGGCAGATTGATTACATCACCCTCCCACAAACCCGCCATGGCAAACGTTATGTGCTTACAATGGTGGAGGCAACTACCGGCTGGCTAGAAACATATCCCGTACCCCATGCCACTGCTCGAAATACAATTCTGGGCCTTGAAAGGCAAGTCCTCTGGCGACATGGTACTCCAGAAAGAATCGAGTCAGACAATGGGACTCATTTCCGAAACACTCTTATAGACACCTGGGCCAAAGAGCATGGCATTGAGTGGGTGTACCACATTCCTTATCATGCACCGGCCTCTGGGAAAATTGAACGATATAATGGACTTTTAAAAACTACACTGAAAGCAATGTGTGGTGGGACATTCAAGCATTGGGATACACATTTGGCCCAAGCCACGTGGTTAGTTAACTCTAGGGGATCTACCAATCGGGCTGGCCCTGCCCAGTCAAAATTTCCACGTACTGTAGAGGGAGACAGAGTGCCAGTAGTGCATATGAAGAGTGTATTGGGAAAGAGAGTTTGGGTCATTCCTGCTTCAGGCAAAGGTAAACCCATGTCTGGAATTGTTTTTGCTCAAGGACCTGGCTGTACTTGGTGGGTAATGCAGAGGGATGGAGAAGTTCGATGTGTACCTCAAGGGGATTTGATTTTGGGTGAGAATAGCCAATATAATTAATAAAGTAGAAATTATGATAATTGCCAAATAATCCATTATTGTATATTCATTATTGTTATGATTGCTGTATGTTGTACCATAGCATTATAGCCGGAGTCATACAAGTTAATGAAGAATGAGTGCCATGATGATGGAACTAAAGCCTGGCCTCTCAAGAACTTTTTGCTCCCTTTGAAAATAAACTCTGACCCACAGACTATGAGCATGGACCATGCCAGGTGTATCAGTCAAGAGCCTGAGATGCAGCGTGCAACGAGCCAATGGAACATACAACTATCCTGAGAAACTGTTACGACAAATGGAGCCTGGAAATCATGGACTAAATGAACTCAACAACTTCAGAGGGATGATTCACAGACTGAGGGAATAAGATCTGTATGCACATATGTGTGCATACATGTGTACATACATATATGGGTGTGTGAAACACGAAACTGGTTGTACCCAAAGAAAATTGTTGGATCTGGTCATGACGTAAATGGTATGGAATAAGGGGTGGATAATGTCCTGGTTTCAGCTATGATGGAGTTAAACTTTTTTTTTAGCAGTGGATGGAATGCCATGTTTGGGTGTTAGCATGAGAATAGTGCTGATAGCACCCTGATGTTTTCCGATTTGTTGCCGGGCAATCAAGGACCTTTCTCAGCTCTGCATACTTCCTTACTAGTGAGAAAGGAGGGGACGCAGCCAGGACAGGTGATCCGAATTGGCCAAAGAGGATATTCCATACCAGTTACGTCATGTTCGGTATAAGGGGGGACTGGGGGGAAGAGGGGGAGACAACGCCAGGACGTGCAGTTTCTGGGGCGGTCGGGTTGTCCGGGACGGGCTCTAAGCTGTGCGGCCTGAGTTGTGTGGTTTGGTGAGAAATTGCATTGTGTATCACCAGTTTCATCTATTTTGTGCTTTAAACTTATGTTATTGTTATATCTAGTTTTCTGTTATTGTTTAGTAAACTATCCTTATCCCAACCTGCGTGGTTCTGGTTTCTAGGTTGTGGTTTCTTTTCCTCCTTTCTTCCTTCCCTTTTCCCCTTCCCCCAACTTTCCCTCCCCCTTCCTTTTAAAAGTACAAGCGACTGTGTGGGGTGCGGCCCCCGGCTGGGGCAAAACCACGACACTCTTACTTCACTGGAGTTAATCAGAACTGATGCTCCACACCTTTCAGTTCTCCCCTCTCACTGCCTTCTCTCTTGCTTTCATCTTGCTTTTGCTCCTCTGCATGACATCAGGGGCCACCCTTTCAAAGCCAGGTTGGGCCATTCCCAAATGAACAAGAAATCAGACTACTTTATCATCTTTCCAACTGATGACAGTTAGGGTCACTTTCCTTATCATAATTAACTATTGTATCTTCAAACCCAGCAACTTCTCCACAACTCTGGGCTTCTGTCTTCATCGCTTCTCACTCTTCTATTTGGAATAAAATCAGTCCTTTCAGTACAAAACTGGAAAAGGGTGTGATTTGCCTTCTTTGGCTTGCTTTCACTTAGTTACATGACATCTTCCTTGACCACAGCCTTTCCTTTTTTCCCAGTCACAGTTTAATGCCCCATTTCCTCACCTCCTCTAGTCCTCTCACTTGGACCAGAAGATCTCCCCTCCCAGCTTCCCTTACCTCTTTTTTCACCCATACCTTTTGCTCCTCTATCACTTCTCACTTAGCCCAACTTCTCCTGCAATGAAGGCAGGCTTTCCTCTTGCCTTTTCTTTAAAAAAAAAAAAAAAGAAGCAATCCCATTCATCTCTCAAACTACTATCTGTTTGTCTCATTAAGCTCACTGAATGAATTGCAAAAGGTTCACCTGGCCTTAGTCTTGGACTATCAGCTCTCTGGCTACAGTCTCCCTCACCTACATCCAAGTCCTTACTCAGTGTAGTCCTGACCCATGACTGAATTTCCTATCACCTTTATATAACATATCATTCAGCTTCTGTGCTAAGAGTTTTGCATGACTCATGGTCGTTTAATCTAAACTGCCACACACTACATTTCTTTAAAAAGCAATCCTTGAACTCTTTCCAGTCTCATGTTCACAGAATCACAGGCTGGTTTGCATTGAAAGGGACCTCAAAGGTCATCTACTTCCAATCCCCCTGACACAGGCAGGGACACCCTCCACTAGACCAGGCTGCCCAAAGCCCCATCCAACCTGGCCTTGAGCACTGCCAGGGAGGGGGCGGCCACAGCTTCTCTGGGCAGCCTGTGCCAGGGCCTCACTGCTCTCACAGGGAAGGATTTCTTCTTTATACCTGATGTAAATCTACCCTCCTTCAGTTTGAAGCCATTACCCCTTGTCCTATCATTACACACCCCTGTAACAAGTCCCTCCCCAGCTCTCCTGCAGGCCCTCTGCAGGTACTGGAAGGTTGCTATAGGGTCTCCCCAGAGCCTTCTCTTCCCCAGACTGAACAAGACCAACTCTCCCTGGTCCTCTAATTACCTTCGTAGCCCTCCTCTCAACTTACTCGAACAGACTCATCTCCTCCTTATATTGGGGACCCCAGAGCTAGACCCAGTACTCCAGCTGCGATCTCATCAGAGCAGAGGGGGAGGATCCCCTCCCTTGACCTGCTCTTCACGCTTCTTTTGATGCAACCCAGGACACAGTTGGCCTTCCGGGCTGCAAGTGGGCATTCCTGGCTCATGTTAAGCTTATTGTCCACCAACTTCCCCAAGTCCTTCTCCTCAGGGCTGCTCTCAATCCATTCTCTTCCCAGCCTGTATTCATGCTTGGGATTATCTTGACCCCTATGCAGGACCTTTCACTTGGCCTTGCTGGACAGAAAGAAGAAAAGAAAATGTAATTTTCTCCACAAAGTAGTGATCAAGGTGATGCCAGTAAAAGGAATCTCCAACCACCTGTACTACTACTGAAGACAGACAAAATATTTATACAAAACTTTATATTGCAGTAAAGGAAAAATCAATCTGTTCATTCCGGCTGCAGGAGTCATGACAAATCATACAAAAATCACTTTTCTTACTTTTCCATCTTTAAAATTTTAGACCTGTTTTGCATGATTACCAATGCCTTTTAGTGAAATTAAACAAGAGAAATGTGTCACAATCACCTTTAGAAGAGGTGAATCATAAGCAGTGAAGCCATGAAGTATTTAAAAAACTGGCATATTTATTTTTTAAGTGACTAAACTATGACTATACTGGACAAATAAAAACATTCAAACACCATAAAGTTCTGTTAAACAAAGCAGAAAACTATTTTGAGTCACATTTAGGATTATTTATCTGCCTATAACTGACAGGCTATATGCCAAACCAGGAATCATGAACACAAACATGCACGTACCTGAACCCCTCAGTCTGTAAAAAAGGGTTCATCAGTTCAGGCTACAACCTGTATTCATACCTACCACTAGACACATGCAGTTTTCTTACCGGCATCAGCAAAATATATTTTGTGCTGTATGTTTTATGCATTCCTGACAGATCAGACAAAGCAGTCAGGTACATGTGAAGTGCAGCTAAGGGCACCCTCTGCAATTTCAGTTCCTTAAACTCCCTCTTCTATATCCTTTTTTTGTAGCTAAGACTCACCTAGAAGAATTGGTCCTGGCCCACATCTTGTCCACAGCAGATTTCAGGAAAGACCGTATTAGCTGGGGCTCTTTTCTGATACCTTTACATCCTGTCATGTTAGCTGGAAAAAACTGGTATTTCATTCCCTCTTTAAGAAGCTGTTTAAGAACCACTCTAAGATGCCTCCCTCATCCAGAGCCCAGTGTGTTACAGTGCCAAGGTTAACTGAGAAGCTGAAGGCCAAGATTAGGTTCCACCTATTCTCTGGGAGGATTTAGTTTCACGTGATACTATAAAGATACTTTCCTAGATGCACATGGAAGCTGACACAGCCAACCACAGGACCTCTGCCTGCTGCACTTCTCTCCCCAAAGAAATACTAACCACCATCAATCTAAATGAGTCCAATTCCCATCCACATTCATTTACTGGCAGGGCAAGTATAAAGGGACCATTGTGTTAAAAAGAGCCAGGCTCACTGACCTTTTTTTTTTTAAATGAAGGATGCCATCAGCATACCAACATCTTCAGATGCCAATGATCCATTCTATGCAGCCCACTTCCTCCTCCCCTTTTCAAAATTCCACACCCACCCCCGCCCCACCCCCCACTTAGCAAGGACACTACTTCATTTTTAAACATTAAGACAGGTATTTGAAAAGGTAACAGCAATAAACACTGAATTCTGAAGCCTCCACTGACTTTTTCCCCTCATACTGAAGGAAAACAAACTGCTGACCACATTGTTGAACTGAGCAAAAACCTCCAATTTAAAGCATTTGCATAATATTCCTCACTGCCCCGAATGCATTTTCAAGATTGTAACATGGGAGAAAGGCTATCAGTTATCAGCCACAATGGAATGAGTTGAAGACAGGGTATCAAACTTGCTGGTCTAATTAAAATTTACATAAACTTGGGAGTTAGGGCAGTTAGGAAGAGGCACTGGGAAAATCTTATGCCTTATGCCTAAAAGGAAAGTAATAAATGACAGGAGTTAATTTAGTGTGCACAAAGTCTGGGATCTCGGTGGCAAAGAGATCACTCTTCCCAGGCCAGCCAGTGTATGCAATGGTGCACATGAACATCCGTTTTGTATAGGCAGTGGTCAGTGAGAACAATGCTCAGCTTTAGCCTTTGTACAGTTCAAAGCACCTGTTTGTACAAGTATAGCTTGTACTTAGCAAAAATGTTGTCCTGGCTGCTGGGAGCAAGTCCAGTTTGGGAAATTTACCATCACTGCAGTACCTAAGCACTTAAATGCCAGGTGATGCCATTGTGATCAATAGCGAGTACCTATTGTGGCATGGGCATTTTTGAAGGTACAAAGATGGGTCACACCCAATTGCATAAAGCCTGCAAACCCACAGTAGGAATTCCTCTCCCTTGGACACCACAAGGGTGTCAGCCCAGAGCTGCCACAGGTGACACCAGCACTGCTGCCCTAGAAGGGAGCTAAGAGGAAGGCAGAGTAAGACAATCTCATCCCTCCCCCTCAGGAATATCGACTCCTCAAAATTCAAGTTGAGCACATTTGGGTCTGAACCACGCAACTGGACAGTTGTTTCCAGTCCCTGCAGGAACACAAGACTCTCCCTACAGAAACACATGACCTCACGAACTGTCCACCACACCAAAGGGAAAAGCAGGGGTTCAAACTATCCAAGCCTCTCCATGGCCTCAGGACAATACAGTCCAACAGCCTGAAAGCATACAGTCCCCAGTTTCTCTGAGAGACACAAAGGAAACTTTCATTCCCTGGACAGCCTTCCTGTGTGTAGCAGGCATCAAAAAGAAGAACAGCCATGTCAGTCCAACCACGTGAGCACCTATTGCCCTGCCTCTGACACGGACCAAAAGTATCTGCCTGAGAGATCACAGAATATAGGGGTTGGAAAGGACCTCAAGAGATCATCGGGTCCAAGCCCCAAACAAGTGAGCAAGCACATAGTCACACTTATCAAAAATACCTTTGCAGCCCAAAGATTTCACGTGCCAGAGGTGATGCCTTCATGCTTAATAGCTGTATCGCTCAAACTCACAGCCTCTAGGCAGGGAACAGGCCCTGTGCCATTCACCTGGCTCACAACCTGCACCCACAGGGCACCTGGGGTTTACTGTGCCATTGGCAGGCTGCATGACTTCTTCTGACGGCAGCAGAATAGCCTGCATTAACGTTTGCCTGGAGCATGCAGGGAGAGGCCACTGCCAAGAGCAGCTGCAATGCACACGCTTCAGGCACCATGAGAAGCAGTTACAATATCCACCTAGCTGGCAAGCTGGCACCAAGAAGCATGGAGAAAGATAAGTTTAGCAGGAGAGGCTATCTACTGCTCTCCAAAGTGACTGAGGGCTGTCAGAGCTCACAGGAAACCTCACAGAGGATGGCGATAGGCAAAAATATTTAGCTGGTAGTAGCCACAAACACAGAGTTTGACCCTCAAGCAAGCAGAGTGTGAGAGACATTCCACAAATGAACAACTGCATCAGAGTCAGCCGAAGACCTAAAACATGGGCTGCTCTTAGTACCTTAGTACATATCCCCATGTGCCACAGCAAAAGTGGTTTAGACACTACTGTGGAAAAAGAAGTGTTTCTGTGAGATACATTGCTGCTGCCGCCTCATCCCACAGATCACAGAAACGCACCTTTCCGATAAAGCACAGAGATACTAGGTCACAAACCTTTCTTGGAAGCCCTCTGTGACAAACGTTGCAGCTGTGGCCACCAGCTCCTGCATCTGAGCACTCCCCGATGAAACAAAGGGTTAATGTAAGTCAATTCACTTATTTTTAGGGAGTGTTGCTCCACAACTTTGAATTACTCAAAATATCTTCCAACCAGAATGAAAGTTCTCCTACTTCTCATGGCTATACAGGGCCCATCTCCTTGTTGGGACTGGCCCTGTCAAAAGTGGAGGCAAATCCATGAACACAGGCACTCCTCACAAGGGTTATGAGTTACCTCCTCCAGCTGTGGGGGAGTTGCAGCAGTGCTGAGATTGTGCCATGACTGCAGGCTTTCTTCCCTCCTGTTACTCCAGGAGGATGATGCATTCAAAATCCAAAACAGATATGAGGGAAATGCCTGAGTTCTCAGACATGGCAGCTCTGTATTATCATACCATCCATGCTTAGAGTGGGCAAGAAAGAAGGGGCTGGTAAAGGGAGGAGGACCACAGTCAGACTGGCTGGCCAAACTACCAAGAAGAAATGAAGCTTCATGACAAACACTTTGTCATCTGCCAGGGAACACATGAAGGGCTTTTTTGAAACACTTCTTGCATGTTAGCATTACTCCTGGGCATTCAGCTGCACTGAGGAGCTGAAGAATCAGTGGTACTAACCTTCAGCACTGAGAACAAAACTGACCTAGAATAAATGTTACTGAATCGTTTGTCCATTTTACTCCAAGGAGTAAAGTGCTCTCACCCACCGCCTCTTTTTAAGAAGCTCCAAAAAGTCGAACAAAACAAAGCAGAAAGATTCTCAACCTCACCTTTAATTTTTGTAAAGAAAGAAAATCTCAAAGAAAGAAGATTGATCTCATTTTGCTACATCTTGTTTCGCATTTCCATATTGGAAGTGTCATCAGTTCTTCCTGGTTCCTGGTATTGGCAAAATGAAGAGTATTGAATGGGAAAAAACAGGGCAGAGGACAAGAACAGGAAAACGAGAGCCTCTTGCTTAAAAAAGCAATTCTGATTTTTATGTAGGGTATCAAGCAGGTGTCAGGAGACTATGGGCTTTGAGGGCAGCACAAAAAGATACTTTGAAACAGAAAGGGCCATTCCCATTTCACCTCTTCACTCATTTATGGGGAGAAAAGGTATTATTGAAAATATAATATCCTGAACCTTACACTGACCCTTATCATACAGGTTGAAGACCGAATATAGCCCCAGTATTCTAAGTAAATAAATGTAAAAGGCTAAAACTGTGGCCAGTGTGAGGCAGAGGCAGACAGTTACACTGCAGCAGTGAGGAAGCACTGGGGAAGTGCAGCATCTGCGGGAAGAGAACAACTGAGAACCGCTGCAAGTCACTTGGAGAAGGTGTGTTCAGCTGCCCATAAAGGAAACACCTCTGGGAATTCACAGGCTGAGGTGGTGCGGCTGCGTCAACAGCCAATATACAAAGCTGCTCCCACCTTACAGATATCCTGGGAGACAATAAACACGCATCAGTGTGGCAGAGATATAAAAAGGACCCATTCATTCAAACAAAACAATCTTACTTGAACTTTTGCCTGGAACTGAAAGAAAACCTTAAGTACTCCTTTTACTAGATATTCAAGTGGATTTTCTACCTTTTGTCTTAATTTTTCTTAATCCCTGTGAACTTTTGTACTTCCTCATTTCTTCCTAAGCAGCAACAGCATTGCTACAACATTGGCTCTGCAGCACTTCTTGTTCATTCTGGAAGTAGAAACACCGTGAATCTGGCAAAAAGAGATCTTATTCTCAATGCTTTTTCCAAATATTCAGATCCAAAATGCATCATGCCGTGAGACTGTACAAACAAAACAAAGGCACCTTTAGATGCATTAAAGGTAGCTGTTGATTAAAGGCTATTGCTATGGGTTTGGGGTTTTTTGCAAAATCGGGCAAGCAAGAACAAGCCCTTTGCCTGATTTGGGAAAAGTTCAAATAAACATCTGAAAACTTTAAAAATCATATTCAATTACTGAGCATTTTTTGCTTGTGGTGTTTTTCTAGACACATAAATTTTCCTGGAGCATGCTTAAATCTGAGTCTTCATTTTTTTGTGATTCCAGCCATGCTCCTTTAAAAGACACAGCTCCACTGCATGAGGCAGAATGGTGACAGCTGTGAGGAGAGCTACAGCACAGTGGTCTGTGTCAGCTGGGCCCTGAGCCCATGGTGAATCTTCCCTTGTTGTGCAAAATTCAACTCCGAATGCTCTTACAGTAACAAAACAAAAAAGGGCACTCCAACTGTACTAAGGTCACAGCATCTGCCAACAGAATTGGTAAGTAGCTAACATGGCCAGGCATTTAAGAACAGAACTTTCTGAAGCAGGTTCAAACTTCAGAGCCAGAAACCAGAATTCAATGCAACTCAATCAAAGAGGGATTCCAGGTCAGTCTTTGAAAGCAAATGGAAGGAAATTCACACAAAATCCAACAGGTATTGTAAAAGTATGGGAGCAAAGTCCTACACAACAGATACTTGTAATCTCCAGTGGTGTTACTCAGCTGAGACTCACATGCCTGAGCCAAATAATTTCCCTGAAAAAGATGCTGTTGTACTGTAAATAGCATGCAGTCTACTGCAACCTTTCAGTATTTCCTTGTCTTCACAATTAAAGGAGAATTCAAAGGCAACACATCAGGGCTCAGAAACTGTCTGTCCACATGCCACTTTCATGAACTCAGTTTTGTTCCTCTGCAGGTACACATCAACTTGTCTAGTGACAGGACAAGCAGCAATGGGCACAAACTGAAACAGATGAAATTTAATGTAAACATTAGGGAAAAAAAAATATATATCCTAAGGGTGACCGAACACTAGCACACATTTCCCAGCGAGGTTGTGGAGTCTCCATCCTTAGCGAATATTCAAGCCTAGCTGGACACAGCCCTCAACAACCTGCAGTAGCTCTCCCTGCTCTGAACAGGGGGTTGGGACTAGACACTCTTGCAGTCCCTGCCAGCCTTAGCTGTTCTGTGGCAAACCAGTACAAGCCATACCAGCACCCAGGAGCAACCTCTAATGGTGCCTCTGCTGGAAGCCCCTTCCATGTTAGCCTCTTTCCCAGCTGGAGATCACAGAACAGACCTCATCTCTACCAGGAATACTTTCTATCCCTTTTCTAGTCATGTTCCCATCTATGTTGTTGAAGAGCTGCTTGTTTCTTAGCATCTAGTTTTCTATCATTACATAGCCTCAACATTTCTTCAAATGGTGATCAAAACCAAGGACATAGGTACTCTGTAGGTACTTTGTAGTAAACAGTGCTTAAAACTGGAGAACTGGGGCCACTCTAAAATAAATTTTAAAAACCCACAGGCTGTTTTTTAAGTTCTTTGCTCCTTTTCTTTCTTCCATTTCACTCTCCACATCTGAATACTTCTTCTGACCTATCTTTGTGCCTGATCTCGCTCTGACCACAGGTAAACATTTAATTATGACCCACCTTCTCTCTCACCTACCATTCCTCTTGTTCTCATATTTCCTCCTATAAGTTCTCCAGGGGCTAACTTGAAAAACTAATGCATTCCCCAAACAGCATGACCTTTGTATGGACAAAAGTTCATAGAAATGTAGGTATGTGTTCACCCTTTACATGTGAGAAACTAAAGGAGAAACTCTGGAGTCTGTAAAATAAAGACCTGTGACGCAAATGTGGATGTAAACTGAACTCCTCAGTTTACACCTTTAAGACTTACTCTTCTGCTACTATCATGATCTAGGAACTGTGCTATTCCTGTAAGCCTCAGAGCCTATATCAAGGCAGAGCCCTGGCAACCATGATTTTTAGCTCTCCTCCTTTCCACTGCATCTATTATTAGTCTCATTTCTCTTCAGACTCTTTCCATTTTGTCTCTAAGCTATGCTCTACTGATCATCCCCATAGTTCTCTAGTTCATTTAATTTCAGACACACCACATACAGGTGTACTCCTTCATCTCATCACCTACTTCTATACTTTTTCCCTTCTCTTTTTTTTGGGGGGGTAGACGGTGGTATACAACAACTATTTCTTTACACTTGCTTTCCATATATTTCTACTAGTAACAAACATGAGACCTCACATAATTTACCTGTGTTAGTAATATCCAGCAGTATAGCAGTCTGAATAATGAAAAGCTCTCAAACAGCTAGTAACTCCTTTTCTTCCCAATCATTAAAACTGAATTTGATGTTTCCAGTTATTAGCAACAAGCCAGTAGATCACGTGTTCTACTGGCTTGTTGCTAATACAGAACCAGAGCCAAACTCCTCTCCTGTATCTTGCACTTCAGGATCAGTCTCAGCAAAACTAGTAGCTCAGACCTAAAGACAAAATTTTCTATAAATAACAAGAATGGAAAACTAGAAATGCATAACAGTATGTTCTGATACGGTGGCATGGCCCCAAAACAATGCTTTAAGAGACACTTCTTTTCTTTATTGGAACACAAGAGAGTGGTGGCTTAAATATTTTAAGATCTTTGTAAAATCCTTTACACAAAATTACTTTCACGGATCAGTTCATAAGAACTCTCATTCTCTGAAGTACTTATAGCAATCTGCTTCTTCAGAGTAAGGTACTTAAAAGCATTAACAACTCTATCTTCCAATGTTCATGTGTAAGTAAATAATAGTACCCCCCATTACAAAAGTGCTGCACCTGAGACAGACAATTTATATCATATGCCCATGACTGCAGGGACTGGAATGCCAATGTCAAACAATAAAAATAGCACCTTGTGTGTGGTTCAGATGAGCAATATCATCATTGCCTTTACATGTCTGTTCACTAAAAATACTGTGCATTTGAGCACGTTCATTTTTTTCTACATCTTATCTTACGACACTGACTCACATGAATTAATCCCTCTTTTATATTCTGCTCATTGACTAAATAATGAAATGTTCTAAAGACATTAAAAGATCAACGCCCACAGAATCAGCATTTGGGTAGGTACAACACAGCACAAAATCACTTCTATACGTACAAATGGAAACTCAAAACATTCAGGATTTCGGTGACTTGATGAAGGTCAAGCAGTAAGCACATTC
Organism: Porphyrio hochstetteri; assembly: GCA_020800305.1. NCBI lineage: Eukaryota > Metazoa > Chordata > Aves > Gruiformes > Rallidae > Porphyrio > Porphyrio hochstetteri. Next base: position 45,654,329 of record CM036938.1, on the reverse strand, counting down.
CCAAGCTACAAACCAATCTTCTTAATTCCCTGACAACAAAGCAAAACTGTCCAGGAAGCCCTTGCTGCAAGCTTATTGCAAACCAGGTCTCTGCTGAAGATGCAGAGTTTGTATTTTGTCGTTGGTTTAGAATTACTAGGAATAAAACCTCTTCTATTCTACCTGAATTTCATTCTTTCCCTAGCCTATAAGCAACCGAATCACTTAAGCAAGATACGTTAATATTAAATAGAACGGCTCTCTTTTCCCAGGTACTTCACTTGCTTAGAGTCGTGTAAGCTCTCCAAAACCTGAAATCTTCAATCACTAATGTGAATGAGGTACAGTTTGTTCTGAAGTCCCTTGGAATCACCACCCCCCTCACAACACCATGGAGTCAAGTAAAATGTATTACAGAATAGAATTACAGAATTACATATAACCATTTGTTATATGCCTACTGACAAGTAAAACAGAAAAGATTTTTCTTGCTGGTCCTAAAGTTACATCCAAAAGAATATGCAAAAGCCTCAATAAACAGTCATGTGCAAACAGAACAGTACAGCACTCTGCTCTTACCTGGACAGCACTGTATTTAAAGACATGTGAATAGAATTACTCAGGTAAATGAGGGTTAAAGACTGTAAGTCATCATGGATGCACTGCGCCAGAATGACAGTATTGCTCTGTAAGGAGGCTTTTGTCATGTAGCTGTACAGTGTTCCTTACCCGAATGAAAAGACTGTAAGACAGCTGAGAAGTACACTGCAATTGAAGATAAGTTCCAAGCTGCCATCTCCTGTACTGTCTTTTGGACTAATGTTCAAAATGTAACAAGAATTTACAACTAAAAACCAATACAGTGAATGACACACAGAGAAGAAAAAAATAGTGGTTATGTTGAAAGTAGTTGTTTATTTATATTTATTTTTCAATACAGGAGGTAGAATGAAATAGAGCTAGAATTACTCTTCCACAAATCCTCTTAGGGAGTTCATAAACCTTCCCCTGTCCTCTCTACTCCAGCTCCCATGTTATTTTCCAGTTTCATAAGATGGTTAGGTGGAGTCAGAAATATACACAAAATGGTAAGAGCTGTCTTGGCAGCCTTCAGTGAATTCCCACCATAAGCACTTTCACATCCTCCAGCAAGCAAGCAGGCAAGCCAGCCAAGGTGTTTCGTAAGAGCAACCCACAAATCTTAATTAATACATTTAAGAAACTAACTGAAGCTTTCATCAACTATGCTGCAGCATCTTGCAAGGGTCCAAAAACGTCACCTCCAGATTCAGAAAACCAAAAGCAGCTTTTCACACAAAGCTGTTCTCAACAGACCCTGTATAGGAAGGTGTTTAAAATGTACAAAAGCAGAGAAATAGAGAGAATTATTTTTCACCAGTTACTCCAATGAATTTTGCAATGGAAGTCTGGAAGTCTAGCACAACATCAGAATGTATCCGTAGAGTAGAAGGAACAGTATTGAGTTTTCTGCACTAATGGTATTTTAAGTCTCTCCTGGCACAGATCACAGACCAGTTATGTACCAACACTGTTCCTGAAATTAATCATCAGAACCTGCTATTTTCCCTAGATCTAAAAAACAGAGTGAAAAGAAGCAAGGGAAGAATTAAAACAATTGCGTCGTGTGGTGGAACCCAACTTCAGCAAGAATCCAGAATATCACAAACAAAATGGTTTTGTGCCTGGTTGTGAGCCAGGGTTTTGTCCTCACCAGCAAAAAAATGCTATTACTATATTTGGAAAGGTAACTGACAGAAATGAACATATCCCAAATTGTCCCCTCACATTAGATATACAAAAAGCAGACACGAGCTAAAAGGTAGGGTAAGTTACTTTTACACTGCTCTTCAACAGATCTTGGTAAGAGATCAACCAGTACTGCCAAAGTGCTAGGAGCTCCCAGAGGGCCCAGTGCTCCCTATCACATCAGAAGGACCCTTTCTGGCTCAGTGCAGTACTGGAAAGAAGACAATGGGAGCATGTGAGCTCTGTGGCAGTCTCTGTGGCTCTCTAGCCTATGCCCTGCTTCCAGCTACAGGCAGCTTTGATGCAGCATCGATCAGACACAACTGTCCGCTCCATATCTCTTTCTGGAGGCACCACCACTGCCAGTCCCACACTCCAACCACACTCAAGCTCTTTAAGTGCAGAAGGAGTCAGCAAGGACACAGCCTAGGAAGTGGAAAGATGATGCATAGAACAGTGTCTTCAAGAAGCCACAGATGCCTGCTGTGAACCCAAATGGAGTGAAAATCCCATCCCTTAAATAAAGCCATTTCCTCAGGACACAGGGCTGATTACCTATTTACACGTCTTTTTCTGATTTTCAGTGGAATTTTTTTCCATGAGCACAGTTACATGAAAAATGCCATTGAGTGTCAGTTTGACTGCTCCAGTTACTGAGTGACTGTTCTATTTTTTTCCAAGCTGCGTGCTGAAGGAGGGTGGGGAGACATTTAATGACGGGGTGTCTAAGGTGACCGTGTTGTACTCTCACAAGATAATAGAAAAATGAAGCACAGCCTTTTGTGTACTTCTGCCTGATGCAGCTCAGGAAGTTCCTTAAGAATCCAAAATATTCACTGGGGAAGATTTGAGAAGATCTTTTTTTAATCTTGTTTTATAAATATTTTCAATTGCAATCTGGTTATTTTACTCCTTCCCACTTCCCTACTAAGACTTTACTAAACCACCTGTATAACACAATGTCTGTACGCTAAGTTGGGACTAATTTTGCTGTTGCTGAATTCAATGGTAAATGGCTCAAGGAATCTGTAGGTAGCTGGCTTAATCCTTTTATTTAGAATTTCCAAGAGACATATTTTGAATGTATTGTACTGACCAATATTGACTGAAAAAAAAAAATCATCTTTGCCTTATTTTCCTCATGCTCAAATAGCCCTGGTTGTTTATCTTCATTTATGAATTCTTAATTTATACTTATGCTGCAGGCTTTTCACAGCATGTAATATTTTATTATTAGTCTGGCTATAATATATTGATTTGGTGTTCTAATCTCAGGTCTCTAAATACTGCTTTAATACAAATTCAGTCATAATGATGATGATGATAAACGCTTAAGTACGTTTCTGGGACTGTGGACTACAGATAGATCTAGACGGTGGAGCTCAGATGTGAATGCAAACTTTGGAAAAGTTTGAGGTTGACTTCAGGGACAACTGAGGGTCACTCCTTTCTAACAAAACGTTCAAGAGTTCCTTGTAGCTCACAGTTACGTTTCACCATTACCACACATACCATGCCTGTGATTAGTTTTGGAAGGACTGTACTCAAACTGTGAACCTACTTTACTAATCTTCCTAACCATCACTGGTCACATTTAAAGAATAAAATTAAATACCACATGTGACACTGCTGCCTTTTCATGATTTCACACAGTCACTTTACCCAGAACAGTATCCCTACTAACATATGACCTATATGGACCATTGTCTAACAAAAAGACTACTGAGGTCAGACTTACTGATGAGGCAAGATCATTACTTCTGTGACAAAAACTGTACTTGAAGATATGAAAAACCAAACACACAGGAGCTTCCTGGAAGGTAGCTTAACATGTTGCCACACAAAATTCAACTTTGCATGTTGAACTCACCAGAGTTTATTTCCTAGTGCCTCCACTAATGTTGTATTAAAATATTTAATGCATATTTTGAAAACCTAGCAATCATTCAGCCTTAAAGAGCTAACATCAGGCATTTCTCATTGCTGCTCTCATTTAGTTTCCACATATTTCAGCTCTTTAAATGCAATTCAGAAAGCGTCAGATACAAAAAAAAAAAATCTTGTTCAGTTGCTGAATGTTTTTTTCTAGTCTTTGGCCAGAACTCTGCAGCTCTACCCTGCTGGCTCCATGTTGCTATTGAGGATACTTCACAATGGCTGTCCTCTTTTAGTGCTACCCCAAAGAGCAGAGACTGTGTCATATCAGAAAGAGGTGAGAGAAGAGGTTACCATCCCAGCAAGCTAATCTGCACCAACTGCCTATCTGCTCTGCTCAAATCTCATTTGTTCCAGGAACCTTCCTCTTAAACAGAATATAGAAGCACAAATTACACAGCATATAACGTTGTAAAGAGCACTCGTCAAGAGAAAGTAAAGATCACCAAAATATATATCCATGTGGTACAGTGTCAACAGCAGAGCTGAGAGGAAGGACATAGAGTTAACAGATGCCTACCAAGACATTACTTACCCCTCTCTCCACAGACCCTCACCTATATATCTTAAGAATGAAAACTCATCTCCTTCAGCACACATCAAAGCAAGCACCTTCTAGTCCTTGCAACAAGAGAGCAAGTATTTGTTTCTTTTTCTCTTGTTTTAAAGTACAATTTCACCCATACACTCAGACACAGACTGATGATATCAGTAAAGCAATACAGTAATGGAGTTGTTGCAGGTACCTCTGTGTTAAATGTACCTCCATCTGGCTGTAAAATAAATAAATGAATAAATGCAAAGGCTGAGATTTCTCCCTTCCACAGGGACATGAGCATGCTACTCTCTCCAGTTGCTACTTCCCAAGATACAAACAGAAGCTCAAGAAAATGCATCTGTCAGAAAGCACCAAAGTAACAGGATCCACTGGAAACATTCTTGCCATTGTTTCACCTTGAATCACATTAATGTGATATTGTAGTACGGTTTGAAGTACCTCTTACTTACAGGATAGATTCTTGTCAAATTGTTATAATCAAACTCGTATCAGAACAAATTGCATTTCCTATCTTCTTCCTACTTACACCGACTTAAGTAATATTTAATTCCAGGAAGTGTCCCAGAGGGCTTTGCAGCAGAAGGGACAGAAATGGGTTTTGTTGTAAGAAAAAAAAAAGAGAAGTAGAAGAGTTTGATCCAAAATTCCATGCTCTATCTACATCTGCCTCTACCCTTACTTACCTGATGTATAACCAAAACACTGAATGTGATGGTACATAAGTCTGGTTATTTTGACTGCTCTCACTGCAAAAGCCAATAGTATCAGCTCATAGCAACCCACAACAATTATGGAAAGTAATAAAAACAACCCTGCTTACCTTTCATCCCAAACTTAGAGTGTCTTCCAAACTTCAGAATAACAAGCATTATTACTAGGCCAGTGCACACCAGTGCTGCAATTCCCACCACAACATACACCTAAAAAAAAAAGAGGACACAGGAAGACCTGCTTGTTTAGTTCTCATGAACTATCTTCAAAAATACTCAGCATACATTCAGATTAGCCCAATTAGGTAAGGAGATTCATTTCAACTGGGAAATATTTGCACTCAGATCAGAGAGTACAGTAAACAGACACTTCTTCATGTTTCTTCCACCCTGCAGAGAACAGAGATTCAGACACCTCTGAGTACAACTTTTCAACATCCTACACATTCCAGGCAGGTAGGAGGGAGGGCACATCACCCCTTTCCCTTCCATCAGAGTGGCACATTGTAGGAAAACATGTAAGCAAACCCCATAGGAAATTTTTTTTTACTGTGAGGGAGGCTGTAAGCTGGTACAGATTGCCCAGAGTGGCTGTGGAGTCTCCACCCCAGAGATACCAAAACCAGAGCGTACAAAACCCTGAGCAACCATGACGGCCCCACTTAAAGCAGAGGGGATTGGACCAGAGGATTTACAGAGGTTCCTTTCACCCTCAGCTGTTCAAGGCTTCTGTTATCAGACAAGACTGTGATCCTCACAGTTTTTTAGCACAGTATCCCAACTCACAGTCCACTCTCTGGTTCATGATGAAGGTCTGGGCAGGCCCATGGCAGAGGAGTCGGAACCAGATGATCTCTGAGGTCCCTTCCAACCCAAATCAGTCTGTGATTCTACAGTTCTATGATGAATGCACACACTCTCTGCTGCTGCTTTACAGAGGTGCTGATGGAGGGAGGCTGCCATATCAACCAGGCTGGCCACCTGATACTCATTTCCAACAATTCACTCCAGAAGAACATGAAAGGTAAGTCAGCAAAGAAGCCTCCCTCTGCGGCCCTCCGACCAGTTCAGCTTACACTAAAATCTAGTGGAAATTGTTCAATCAAAAACCTACATGAAATCACATTATAAAAACATACAATTAGAATTTGAAAGTTCATTGCAGCACATCCTCTCTGTAAGGAGGAGGTGATTTCAGGACTGGAATTCAAACAAGAACCTTCAAGTTACTTTGGATGTCTCTGTTTTGTAAATATAGAGTTGCTCTCCTTTGCTTAAATTAGAAGCAAAGCCTTAGGCTAAAAATTAGTTCATTTTTTAGATGAAAACAAAATAACCAGCAATACTAACTTGGACTGGAAAGCGATTCACATTCAAAACCAGGGGGGAGGGCAAGAGCGGGGAGCATTGCTTTTCTTTCTTTTTTATTTTTTCCTCCTGAGTTTGGATCACAACACAGTAATAGCTCTGATGTTATGGTAGTTCAGGGTCCTATTACAATCTCCACAGTTCTGTGAGTCAAAAGCCCGCCAAGATTACAGATCAGGAAACCATGTATATACTTACAGTGATGCTATCTTCATTCTCTTTGTTGGAAACATCCGTAGAAGTGATTTGATTACTGTTATTTGTGGTGTCTCCAAGATCGTTAGGCGTGGTTTCATACTCTTAGGAAAGGGAAAAAAAAAGGGTGCTTTTATAATTTCTTAACCTTAGTTGGGAAAGGGTTGTCTTTATTATTTCTGCTTTCTGTGATGTTAAGGCCACTAACAACTCCCAAGGCTCTGAGCTCTCTGTACACAATACATAATTGCTAATGTAGCTGGAACATTTGTGGGGGGATTCCTGTGGCAGATAATCAAACTGATATGTTGTGACTGATAAACTTGAAAAGGGATCTACACCTTAATGTGTATCTCTACTGGAAAAACTAGAGTTAAATAAGAACTTCGTCCATAAAGCTATTTTTATGTGCTTCTGACTTCCCATTAAAAATTAAAGACTGCCCTCTACACTGAACTTCCCCAGCTTTGTATTCAGCCAAATATAGGACAGTCTTAGAAATTAGCTTGGGGACTTTTGCTTAGCTGAGAAGAACTTGGCAGATGGGCTTTTAGCTAGATAGTTTATTACTATCAAATGTGAAACAGCTGTTATTCTTTGTTACAAAAACCAGTAACAAATACTGTTTTGTGCACAGAGGTTAGTCTAGCATCATAAACTGTCATATAGGTAAACCTTTAAACACTTAAGTGTATGAGATGGTATGAAGAAATTTGATTTATCAATATAATTCCACTGATAGGTCTGCAGGGGTGAATCCAAAGCCATTAAAAAGAATGAACATGGCTTAATTATTTACTATTATTTTTAAATGAAACACAGATATTTACAGTGCTTGATTTCCTGCCAAACTATTCACATTATATTAAAATAATTAAATAATATACAAAGGAACTTGGAGAAATGTGTATTAAAATAAAAAGCATATTTCATGATTACATCTGGAAATATACCTAACATTTAAATTTTATGACTGTAAGGTGTGCAGATGAAAGAAACAAACAAGGGCAATAACTGAATCTATTACAAAATGCACCTCCAGCATTGTCATTTAAATTTGTGATTACCTGTATATTTCTTAACACATTTCAATTAAAATCAATGTTATAAGCCTACAGATTAATTTTTAACTGCAAAGCTGAAAAAACAGTGCAGAGGCATAGCCCTCACTAACTACAGAGGCAGGAACTCTTCCAACACAGAGTTGCTGCTGAGCAAGGGCAGGGAGGGCCTGTGCCTCAGTAGAGATTATTTCTTTAGCTCCCAGGGCCATTTTGGGGAGCTCAGCAAACAGTGGTAACAACAAGCTGCAATGGGCTTTTGATCCTCATGCATGCACGAACACATTTGCTTTCCGCAAAGCACGCGTCAGTGTGCAGATTTTTTGGTATACGAAGCCACGCAGCTATCGCTGGCACCCGTGCTACAGTCGGTACAGTCAGGTTGTCTAATCAGCTCACATAGTCGATTTTGGCTGTACACCACACAAGCTAAAGGGTAATATCCTTCCAAGCCAAAATACATATTAAGTATAAAAAGCTTTCATGAGAAACAACATTTAATTTCCCGTGGCTTTTCCCGTTTGAATCTTCCTACTCAGAACTGCACCTCTGTGCCTATACCTTTCTGTGCAGCAAGGTGAGAACAGTGAGCAAGAGGCAAACGATCAGCACTCCTTACTCCTCCTGTCTGAACAGCTCACCTGTGCAAGCAGCTCGGACACTCGGACAAGGTGCTGTGCATCTCATCGGCCACCATGACCATACGCTTTGTCACAGCAAATGTGACTTCTTCCATTTCCCATTTGCAAGCAGAGCCTACTTTATAACAAGTATCTCAATCAACAAGACTGGGCTTCCTTTGTAGTTAAAAGGAAAATCTTCACAAAAATAGTTTTGTCCAACTCCGTATTTATTTCTGGTAGCTTTAGAAGACCAATATATCAAAAACAAACATTTAGATCCTTCGCTACTCTGGTTCTGTAATACAGACTTTCAAGACAGAAATTTTTGCTTATAATTTTACCTGTACAGGGCAATGAGCAAAAGCCGATGGGATCTGCAGTTCTGTTTATGCTCACATCTGTGCTATGCTACAGGAAATCACACCCTGAAGGTCTAATGAGAACTATGCAGAAGGATTCAGGTCTGGGCTGTGATTCCTCTGAATGCACTTTTACATTAAAGTGGGCAAGAGCTAAAGTAGGCCACATCAGTATGCCGTGTTACACTGCCATTCCCTGCTGTGCAACTGTGAAGCGCTTAAATTTGAACTGGTGCCAGATCTTCAAAGCCTCTTGAAATGGGTGAGCCAGGCAAGGAAAACACGCTCAACAGCTATCCAGACAAAACCAGGCAATTCTGAGTTAAATTCCTGTTCATTTCACTATGAAATCCTGACATAGACACCCAGCACTCTGATGGAGACATAGTCACGCCTCTTGACTCATGCTGTGTGGGACTCATATCGCTTCAGGGCCAGGTTCTCTGGTGCCGCGTACCTCATGCAGCCACCTGTGACTACACCAACTCTGCTGAATTGCAACTGAGGCTGGGCAGTATTTCACAGCTGTTTTACAAACAAGGTGCATGGTGGATGGGACAGAGGCTAGAGCACAGGCATACCAGCACTGGGGGCAGTCACTGCACAGTCCTCTGGGAGGCTGGATGATACACAGGGCATGTCTCTCTTGTGTTCACCATGTTAGAAGCAGCAGTGTGGCACCAAGATGTGAACTCAGATTTGCATTTGATTTCCTGTTCAGGCCAGGGTGAGGCACTTTAATTCTCTCAGTTACTTCCCAGACAGGGCCATGACAGCCACTCCTCTCCACCTTCTCCAAGACATGCCACAAAGGTGAGCCAGAGGCACTAGCAACAGCTCCACATCTGTGGCAGATGGGAGTGCCCCATGCAGCCAGGATTCCTGGCTGGATATAGGACAGCACGCAGCCTGCTGTGACCTCATCAGTTCCGATGCTCAAAACATTTACCAAAAAATGTTTCGAAATCACCCCATATGGAGCTCAGGACACAGAAGGTCAATTACCATGGGAGAGACTAAACCCAGCCCCGAAGGGCTTTGCTCCACACAGACTCTGGGATCCCTTGCCCTCAGTTGCCTCTGTCTCGTCACAGCCCAGCTCTGCCCTGCTAAGGGCTCTGCTGAGCCAGCTCCATCTGCGGGTCTGTGACCCAACCTCAGCCCCACGGCAGTGCCTAGTGCTTGGAGCTGTAGCTGCCCAGTTGTCCTACTCCTGGCTGGGGCAGTGGGACAGGCCTGCCTGCCAGGCCCTCCCCCAAGGGGAGCCCCCAGCCCTACAGCACTCTGACACTTGCAGGGAAATACCTTGCATCTCCCATTAACTTTATGTGAGGCCAACAGACTGACAAACAGCTCCAGTGCCCAGTGGGATCAAATCCTTGGCTGCTGTCCTTACACCAAACGTATAGGCAACATGATTAGCACGGGGCTCTGCAAAATGCATTTTAAAGGGAAGCCAAGGGGATGAGGTGTGTGTGTTAAATCTTCCTTCCAACATAATCTGAGTTGTGGGTAAGCAGGTTAGCATAGAAATAGAGTAGTCTGAAAAAAAGTCATGCAAACTGCTCATTCTCTGTAGGAAGCTCATCCCAGGGGTCCCACCATCAGCCATGTAGGCAGCGGTTCTCCAAAAAGGGTATCAGTTCCTAGACTTTCCACCCAGCCTCATTTATTCACATCACTAAGCAGACTTGTAAATTTGGAATAATTAGGGGAACACTCTGGACTACAAAGTGTCTCAAAGCAAGCACTGAGTCACTGAAACAAAGATCAAAGACAGCAGTTTCAAACAGCAGAAAGAAAAGCCACGAATAAAAAGGAAAGCTGCTTTCATCAGGACTAGGTCTTGCAGGCTGTGATCCGCTAGCACAACCCAAAGTGCACATCTCAGCAGAAACCTACCCAGTCAACAAAAGCACATCACTCACATGGTTAAAAGCCATACATACAGGCACCAGGACCTTGATCAACAGCTCAGAATCAGAATCTTCGCGCACACAGCTTACATAATACAACACATGCAAGAAATTGTGCAAACCATCACCACCTTCCCACCACCCAACCCCCCCAACCCAAAAAAAAACATTTGGAAAGAGAAGGAGGGGAAGCTATCCTTTAGCATTTCTAACCATTTAAAGCCAATCTGATGCTTCAATTGCACATTTGCTAAAGTTTAATGACATGGAATGGAATCAAAGCAATAACATTTAAATCAGCTTAAGGAAACTTGAGTCATGAGCCACTTCATCCAAATAAAAAGTACTCCAAACAGGATCCAGCTTCTGCTGGAAGCTAAAGGGTGTTTGGGTATGTTGGTTAGGATGGACTTTCCTGCACACCGTAAGTGTACCAGAAGGATTATGTAAACTAGCAAGTTGCTTTTCATTCTGCAGCATCTATTCTACCTATGGTCTATTCGGACCAAAACATTTTTCTCCCTAACTAAAAAGGTAGTATGAACATTGTGTCATCAAATCTTCTGGCACACACTCAGGTATCACTGGGTTGATGGTCTGCTTATGCAAGAGAGATTAAGGGAAGGTACAAATGAGCGGACAGAGCAAAATAAATTGCCTACAGGAAAACTTAACTTGTGCCAACCTAATTTTTAAGTGGGATTTAGGGGTACATTTTTGGAGGCAAAACAAGTATGGAATCGGCCCTGAGAAAATAAATTAAGTTATATAAGGAGAAATCACAGACTCTCTTTCCTCCAAGAAACGTCTCCAAAAGGTTCACAAAATCTCATGTCTGTGAGCTACATGAGACAGCTGTCATCCTACAGGATCAACTGCAACAATTCATGGCAGTGGATTTATGCTTCTCCTAATGTGAACCAAAAGCAGAAGAGTAAGTAAAACATCGTATTACCCTCATGTATCTTAAATAATATAAGGCAGGAGAAGAACTAAAAGTACAAAGTACCTTTTAGAATTGTGCTATAATATGTGCCATTTCAATCTAACTGAGCCTGACATTCAGTCTTTTAATGGTTTCAGTTCCTTCACTTCTATCATTAAAAGAAAAGGAAAAGGAAATCAAATATATACCATAAACGTCTGGATCCACAATTGGGCCACTACCTGTACATGGAGAAGAGAAAGAAAAAAAAAAAAAAAAAAGAGAGAGAGAGAGAAAGAAAAAAAAAAAAAGAAAAAAAAAGAAAAAGCTTTTGTAAGTAGATTGCAAATGCTGGAAGAATAAGATTTTCTTTAGGAATTTTTTAAGAGTTGACATGTTATTTGCAATACCAACAACCAGTACCTTTACAAATGCAAAGCTTCATCATCAATACATTGCAGTATCTGTTTATCATATTACATTTACAACAATTTTAGAGCTATCCCAAAGGTTAATATTTTGCTTCAAGCTTAATATTTTGCTTCACGTGAAGCAGCTAATGCACAGGGCACTAGCTCTGGCAAAGGCAGGCATATTTCCCAACTGGGCAAAATTCCACTTTCTGTTGTTAATGTATATCTGCAATAAGTGCAACAACAACTATTCCTGTTGAAAAATCAATGGTAGAATTCTCCTTGACCCTAAATGGAAGCAGACTTCAGTATTAACAATCACTGACTTTTACCAGATCAAAAAATGTTGCTATTAAATCACTGTGAGAGCTGTGAGCTGGCAAATTAAGGGCTGGAGGTAGCAATGACCTAAGCAGCACCTTTTTAACTTGCCCTGAAAAAGGATGCTTCCAAGAAGCCAGCTGCACAGCTGATATACAGACAGAACTCTTAGCAAGGGAGTCAGATGTCTCTCAGAAGCCAGCTTTCACACAAATAAATTGGATACCCGTCTAGTCTACACTTTCCTAAATTTTACTAGTTCCAGTTTGCAGCTTTTTCTAATTATTGCACATACGTAAGGCTGAGCACATAAATTAGTATATTGCACAGAGCACCCACTGAAATTAGCATACTATTAGACTATTCATGCTTTGAAAGATACTTCTGTTGTATTTCAACATACTTGTTCGTTCTGGGCTACAATGCATTCATAGCACAGCTGATGTAGTAGGCTCCTAGTCATCTCTTCCATATTTTTACTGTTTCTTGTTGTTGGTTTGGTAATAAAATTAACTGACAGTTAAAATCTCCAAAGATGAATCAAACTTCAAAAAGCATAATTCTGCTCATAGTACTACACAGTAGAGCCACAGCAGTGGCATTACACTGGCAGAAAGCCACTGTCAAGTAAGGCCAGAACATCGTTGTTTCTGCTTATGTCAACAGTGTGAGAATCTCCGGTGAAAACATTACACCAAGTTGCAACCTATTTGCAGAATGGCAGCAGATAATCAGGCTCATTTTAAAATGCATCTGAAGATACTCTAGTATCCAAAGATATAGGTTAATAGACCCCAGGAGAACTGTTATGTCAATCTGCAGAAATAAATAACAAGTGAAGAAAGATTGTACTATCTGTCCTCAAGCAACTTCTGGCCAGCATTTTCTGTCCATAAAAGTTCAGGGATTCAGTTTTTCGAGTATCAAACATCCATCTGCTGAAAGGTAGCATTTCTAATTTACCTTCTTTAATCTGAAGGCAGGGGAAGGGGAGGGGAGAGATAACAAAAAAACTCCCAGGCTTTCATTCCTGAATTAAGTGAATTGCATTTTTGTAACTGTTTGCTGGAATTGTTATAAATTAATCTGATTAGTTTAACCCCCTACCTCATGCCAGGGATATAAACTAGGAAGTCATCGACTCCATTCAAGTAGCTTTTGTACAACTCAATTCTTCACTTCAAATAAAGTTGCAAAACTCAAGATGCTGGATAAACTCCAAATTTCTATTTAGTATTCCCTACATAAAAACAATCTTACTCAATCATCAAAACATCATCTGAAGCTATTTTAACCTTAAAGTTCAGCACTGTAAATTTTACACGTTTACACACAATTATTTTTAAGGCAAACACAGAACAGCATTGTTGTTTCAGTCCATGTTAAAAGAGGTTGTTGTGTAAATAAACACAACAGGCTTATCCTATTCACTCATCTTCATAAACTAGATCAACTATAATTGGTTTGTTTGGTTCTTTCTTTCTTTCTAAAGCTGACATTTTTAAACTAAGACAGCAGCAAAAGACTCAATCCAAAAAACTACTTCTGCAAAACAGCCCATGTTGTTATGCTGCACAAGCAAGATGCTATTTCTAAGGCATATTAGCATATTCTTCTACTTCGACAAGATACTATGTGACTTGGATTCCTTCAGATGAATTTTAGAGTAGAGAGTCAGTAGATGAATAAGCTCAATTAAAAATACTTATTATTGGTAAAAATCTCTCCCACATTCATTATCTGGTTTGGATCAACTATAGGAACAGCCTCCAGAATAAGGCGTGAACATTTCTTGCTGACTGTTTGCTGCAGCGTAGTCTCAAATAATCAAGCCATCCTCAACAGGAATCCAAGAACTTTAGCAGATTAAAGCCAGTTAGAAATCCAGCTAACAGAAATTTATTCTTCCAGGCCTCTGTATTTAAAACAAAGTCTTAATTTACTACATTAACTGTCCTACCATTAACTCAATCGAAATCCCGCTGTAGTACATGCTTTCCTCTCCTTCACGCCTGCATCCTCAGAGCAGTAAAAAATGCTCTGAGGGTAGCATGCTGGAAGTTGAGAGCATCTTAGCACAAATCATGACTTTATTATGTTTGATGCAGCTCTGAAAGTGGAGTATTACACTGTTGATGACAGGACATGCTTCATACTTAACTCTATTTAATTTAGATAGACATATGGATTATAGGTGAGGTTTTTAAAAAATTTTCTTGTTTTTACTGTCAGAGCATTTGCCCGTAAGTGATGCAATCACCAGAGAATCAGTTTAAAGCTCAGTGAGTATACCCCACCCCATGAAACATGAGGGTTGGTATTTAATTCAGTCATGAAGGCATGGAAAAGAACATAATACTAGGGCGTGGGACTTAATCTTTATGCTTCATTGTACAGTATGTGGGCCAAAAGAAGAAACTACACAGTAACGACAGCACTGAAAAAGCCTTTTAAGGGTCTGAAAAAGCCTGACAGTGCTTTAAATAGTAATAGTTCAAAACAAAAAATGTAATACAATGCACAGAGGATTCTAGGTTTTTTAACATTTGCTTTTATGCCAGTTTTACTGGAGGAGACAACAATGTTGTGACGTTTTCAAAAGCTCCATGCCATGATTCTCATAGGAAAAAAAAAAAAGTACTGAGGAGGCTAAGTAGATTAGCAATTAATTTTTAAGACTGGTTTCATGCCATCCACTATGCATGAACTCACTGGTAAAGCAGTTACATACATAGTTGCACAGTCTATACATAGGCTGATTTCCTCTATACCCTTTATGTGAATCTTAATCCACCACAGAACCTGGGAAGTGCTTAAAGAACACAGCACAGATTATCTTGGGAGACTTACATTCCTTATGAGTACAGAGTGGATGGAACAAAGAAATCATGCTGTCTTTCTAATTTGGAGGAATACCTACAGTTCTATTTACTGATTTAAAAGGCCACAGATGGGAAATTTTCAGTCTACTGGGGAGAAGCATAAAGGAAAACCAGAACAGTAGAAGGGATTTGGACCAAAGACAAAAAAAATACAAATTCACCTCAATGTATTAGAGGAACTGTTGTTCTGTTAAGAAAATGAAGCCAGGTTCATATGAAATAATCAGAGTCTAAAAGAACTTTCATTGCACACCGAACATCTATGAGGCGAACTGTTTCATGGCACCATTATAATGCAGTATTAGAGGATGCCGGTAGCTGAAATGATGGCCTGTTTCTGTAATGAGTCTATTTAAGGAAGAACTACAGAGAAAAAAGAGGAGGGGATCACTAAGGACAGCAGGAGTAAATAAAGCCTCATGAGTAAATAAAGCCTGGTTGTATCAGCTCTTCACCTTCTCCTTCTAAGAGAGGGAGAGCAAAAGACCTGCCATCTCTCTCCCTACTGCAGAGTGAGATGAGAGGAAAAAGCACAAAATACAGAACATGTTTTTGCTGTCTGTAGCCTGCGATGTAGGAGAGAGAATTTAAATATTCACTTTCCTTTTTCTGCCAGATAACATTAGCACTGCACACTGCTGTTTCAAAAGAGAAGGAAGCTATTTATATCTCACGGCTGAAAAGTCAAAGGTACACACATGCTCATATTTTCAGATATGACTGTGCAATTATTTGCAAAAAAACCCATGCTTTTATTTCCACTCCAGCTGTGCAAGGTCCACGCAAGATTTCTTTCCACATACAGCAATATGCTGACGTGTATGCCTTCTCAGGCTTATGGTCACTTCACATATGGTTTTGAAGAAGTGGGTAAACATCAAACCACGGTGAACATCAGTCACTTACAGTAGTCCTTGCAGTTCAACGAGTTAGTCCACCTTCAGCCTGCTCATATCTCATTTATGAGGGCTCAGGCAGAATCTTTAGAGCAGCTGAAGATGTACATATCTAACAGCAACCATCTTGAGCATGGATACTCCAAGGCATGTAGGCTCCCAACCTCCACGGAAGCAAAGAGGAATTGGACATGAAATGCCCGTGAGGACCTGCTACCTCCCCTCCATCCTGCCTGTGGGTTTTCTCTCCAGCTCCCTCTGGTGTCCTACACAAAATATTATCATCATCAACTCACTGGACTGTGCTACGGATTTTGCAACAGGGCACTGGATACACTGTCTAGTTGCATTCACATACAGTGCAGAAAACTTACAGTGTGGCTGAATTGGCACTCAGTGCTTTCCAGGATGAGAACTGAGGCTTGAGAAAACTCTTCAGACACAGCAACCTTTTACTAGCCTTAGCTGGTACTGAGGATGGTTACACAAAGGGAAGACTTAGAGAGCACTAGCATGGCCTCCCTTGAGAAGCAATAAACAAGAAGAAAACACTCAAGAAAAACATTATTTCACAAGTAATCTTGAAGACATTCATTCAGAGCTGAGCAGGAGGAGGGGGAGAAGCATACAAAAAGCTTCCTCTGAAATGGTGAAACTGGCTAGGAGCACTGTCTCCACAGTCTCATCAATTTGTAATAGCTAGCATTTAAAAAAATATATCTATATCTATATCAATATCTATATCATACTCACCATCTCCAGGCACTGACATGAAATGAGCATCAACCCTTTTTTCATCTTCTCCGTACTCATTCTTTGCCAGTAAGGTATAAGCACCATTATTCAGGTGGGTAGGATTGTCCAGCTGAAGGCAGCCATGGTATTCACTTTGATTGATAACATGTATTTTAGTACAGATGTATTCAGACTCGTTCAGTATAGCCCCTTCATAGAACCACTGCAATGTGGGCTTAGGGTTCCCTTTCACAGTGAATGGAATACACCAGTGGTGGTCCGGGGTTGGAGATTCAATAAATGTGATATTTGGTGCAACTGTATTGGAAAAAGAAAAGAGCAAAGCACATTAGAATATTCTGAACATGTCTTTCTTCCCTTCCCTCCCTCTCCCCAAAGTTACAAGGGAAGTATCAGTATGAGAGTATGTTATTGGTAAGAATGACGCCTGCACGAGAGATACTCACGTAGGAACCCACCTGCTCTGCCTAGGGTACTATGCTCACAACTGAAATGAAGTCGTTCTTTAGAAAGAAACAAAACCAACTAGTTTCAAACAAAGACTTAACACCTGTTAAATCACTTACACCCCTGTAAGGTGTGGGAAGTTAGTTACTAGATCACTGAGAAGGGGGAGAGAGACATTTTAACTGTACTCTGCTGAAAAAATGGTGCAGAGGAGTGCTGAAGAAACACAGCAGTATTGACAATCTTTAAAAGTTGGCCAAAAGCAAGTAGTATTGGAAATACTAAGCTAGGAATCCAAACTTTCAGATTATTTTCTTCACAGAATTGAAGCCAGAACAGATGACTTAATTCCCTGGATTCTTCTGTCAGGGAAAAATTATTTTCTACCATACATTTTCTCATTCTTTGGTCAAACTTACTAAATGCCTCAAGTTTACAGACTTCTTCTCTCAAGAGACTATTCCAGTACCTTGCCCATTATTTCACTATTGGGAAATTTTCTTTGATATTTATTCTCAACTGCATCCAATTCCATCTAGTTACACTCCCTTTTATCACTCGCACCAGTGCCAAGTTCACAATCTCATTTACACTGTTCAAACATTTCTAGTTTATGTCCCTTCCCATAGCTATTACGTATCCAATTTCAACCTGCAAACCTACATCTACAGTGATTTTTCTGGTTTACTCTGTCATGAGAACATGCTGAACAAAGTTTGCCATCTACAAAGCGTTCCATTCCCATCTTCAATTAAACAGAGGGCTGCAACTTGTGAAAACATGCTGTCTAGTTCACATAAAATGAATTCAGGCTGGAGCTTAGATCTAAGAAGCCAATGCCTCTACGCTACATGTCCCTTCCCCCTTCCTTGGCCCTGACAAATACGTACATTATTCAAAGTTATGACAAATATGTTTACATCTGGCGGTACAAATGTTGCAAGTGTGTTATTTTTTGAACAAAGCAGTTGTTGCTTTACACAACAAGAACATTTGTAGTCTCTTATAATTAATTCTACAAGCCTTTTGATGCATTCACATTTCTTAATTCCTAAGACAGTGTTTATGTACATGCACACTATTACAAACCTTCCCACACTGACAGTGCCTTTTGAGTACTTTGGGTTTCAGACCTTTACTTAGAGACAGTTCTTACTGGAAGATTAAGAATTTAGAATACATTTTTTGCAGAATGCAAAGGTAAATAAAACAACTGCTGGTTGGGCTACTCCCACCATTAATTGCAGTAGTAGATAGTTCACAAGCCTTAAGGGTTTATTTTTTCGACAGCCTGAGTGCCCAAAAAGTATTTATACCCAAGAGAGTTGCTGGCAATGCACTTTGGCCCCGGGAGCTGTATGAAGAAGGTCTGCGTACGTACATAATACCGTGAGCTCAGCAGAGGCTTGGTCTTCTCCCACTATGTTCTCTGCTACGCAGGAAATCCACAGTCCGCTGTCCATGGACGAAACGTTCTTTATGGTTAGCGAGGCAGGGTTCTTACTTGTGTCACTCTACAAGCCACCAGAAGGACATGTATGTGTCAACCACAGCATAAAGAACAAGGGAGAGGGAGGGAATCATGGGCCACAGCTGAATGGCATTTTTCATTCTACTTTCCTTTTCGATGTATCAGGCTACAGTCAGTCAAAGCCTTACCTTAGTGTCTTACCCAAAGAGACACAGAACTCCTAACAGGACCAATGGCAACCATCAGTGGCCCTGGATTCAAAGGTCCAAACGTTCTGCTATAAACACCACAGTCAACCATTTCTCTGTCCTGCTGCTTTCCATTTCTGCCTGGCTTGTTTTTTTAAAACACCTCTTCCCCTCTACAGAAATTATTTTTTCTATGCTAATACCTTTGCTTATCCCTCTCTTCCACTTCATGACTGATTTCCACAGTCTACCCTTGGTCCCCTTGAACTTCTTCTTCCTTCCTTGCATTTCTTGGGTGACTCTTCCTTTTGTCTCCTTTTCTTACTCTTACATCTAACATCTCTTCCACAGCTGCCTTCTGAGCTGTACTGTACCTTGACAACAACGTGTCTTCTCCCTCCTCCTTAGCAAAACTTTTCTTGAAAGCTTCTTCTCATGAAGCCTTCCACAAGAAATTACATACCTTCTTCTACCTAAGCTACTGCCCAAATACTATTTTATGTGTTTAGACATGGACTAATTAAGGTAAGAATTATGATTCTTAGAAATCTTGATTCTTATGATTTTTAGAAAGCTCAGTGCCCATTTACAGCCTTACATACCGCATTGAATGTGCAGCTATGCAACACTGAATAAAGTAAACACTTCTGCATGACAGTTAAAAATAAAAAAGCTTCCAAAGGTAGTCTAACGCTCTGGTTTTCTTAAATCATTTATGTGATCTCCAAATAATTACTATTTCAGTACTTGGAATTTTTCATAAAATGTGAAACTATTTTCTTAAAAAGAAACCAAAACACATTCAGAAAACAAACAATAATTAGGACCGCTTTTAGAAACTACTTCTGAGGTACTTTTCTTAGTGTGCACATACACTTGGACAAACAAGTAACATGCTGCATCTGTCAAACCACGGTGACTTCCAGTGGCAGTCAGTGGAGACACGCAGGAACACCTGTGCATACAGTCCTGTGGGATGAGGATTTTGAACCTGGAGATGACACCTTCACGCCCCTCCGGTTTAATGTGCCTTTGATTTCAGTGTGATGTTTGGTGACGTGAGTGGAAAAACAGACACCAAATGACACCGCTTCTCTATGTGCAACTCTCAGAGGTGAGCAGTGCTCAAGGCTGGACTGAAAGCACTTGGGCTCGGCTGCAGGCGCGGGGCTGAAATCTAGAGCAAGAAAAATCTAACGTGAATGGGATCACAGCTCAGCGCAGACACTGAGAACACACAGCTCGCTTTGCAGGACTAGCGTTTAGTTCAATGTCTGACTTTGTAAAACAGGAAAGAGAGAGAAAACAGGCAAAAGCAGCACAGGAGGTGAAGAAAAGGGAGGCAGAAACTGAGATATGGAAGTGGGAGAAAGGAAACCAGAAACAACGCTCACACAAAAAGGAAGGATAGTTGTGAATGGCAAATGAGGTTTAAAAGGCACTCTTTCTTCTGCTACTGAAAAGACTACTGTGCTCCACCGCTAAGGTTATAGCTAGCTTATATTATGAGCCCCTCTGAAATCTCAAGAAGTTGTTATGCCAGGACGGAATATTTCTGGAAAGCTTGAAGCAAACTAACCATGACATGCAAAGATAGGAGGGTTAAAAAATGAGGTGACCTCACTTTTTGAATAACATCCCACATTTGTTTTGGCTTATAACTCAAAAAAGAAAAGAAAGAAGAAAAAAGCACAACTTGGCATAGGTTCCCCAAATTGTTTTAATTTCTTGTTCTTGATGATGACTGATGCCTTCAATAGTTTTACAGATTAGAGAAAATTTTAAAAATAAAGCTAGAGCTCTGTTGAACTCTTATTGGTAAGAGTTGAAAAATATGCTAGTCAGATTCTGTACAAGCCCAATATAATGACCTCAAGGAAGAAAGTACAAAGATTAGGAGACTCCAGAGGTCCTGTCTCTTCTGCACTGCAGGAACATTTTTGGAAGTACATATCCCACACTTGGTACAGACCAGGAAGCTTTAGGGCAGTCTGCATCCATCATCATGAATGTAGGAAAGCCAATACCATAAAATTTTAAGTAACAGAGGGTCTTGCATGCTGTGTAAATAATGCAAATTAAGAAGTCATCAGCCACATGTTGAAGATCTACTTCTTATCAACTATTCCATCATAACGAACTGACAATTCTATCTCCCATGCACACAGAGTCTAAGGTAAGGGCACAGAATACAAAGGTCCCAGAAAAGAAAATTTCCCCTGCCTAGATGAATTTACTATGGAAACTTCTTCATACTTGATTAAAAAACCCCCTGACATTCTTTTTAGTAAAACCTTCACTTTCATTTCCAAGGCTTCCTGTTGCTTCTTTCTTTGTTGAAGGAAAATTAAACAAGCCACAAAATAATATTTACAGCTAAGTTCTGATACACCATGCTCTTGGCATAAAAATACCATAATATTAAGAGACATGGCTTTTTTTCTTGATTAGGGTAGGCCAGATTTATTCTCTGTATGCAGGTATCAGTGCTAATAAGAAAGCCTTTATGTTTCAGTACCCTCATTCACCGCACTGCTTCAAAAAATTACAGTACTCATTTGCAACTGAACAGCCAAAAACCAGATTGCACGAATGTCCGCCAGTCCCCAAAGGCACCGTGGCAGTCACCCTGAATTGGAAGGAACTGCAAAACAACTGTAATCCAAACATTTGGTTTGTATTTCATCCTTTTTAACAAAAAGTTAACTAAAGCCGGACACGAAGCTCCATCCCGTCCACCAGCAACTTATCTCCCGCCTCCGAGTTGTCACATATTTGAATATGGATCTTACCTCATGGTTTGAAACAAGGTTAGTGAGTACCCAGGACACGTTAGGGGGTGGCCCACCAGTAGTATCACAGTACAATGTGACGCTCTTTCCTTCCACCACGGTGATGTTGTAATTGCTTAAGTTTGCTGAGGGCAAGTCTAGGATAGAAACAGCAACAAAAGAAAACACACATGCATTTGTATTTGACAGAAACAGACACCACTCAGTTCTAAGCTAGCTCTATAAATGCAAGCAAAAACACCGTTAAATGAGATATTCAGTGAGGTCAGTTACTATCTAGTCAAGGAGTACAAACAGCATCTTTGCAAACACATAACTGCAATCTTTAGGTTACCATGTAAATTTCTTCTGCACATTCTCCACTTTGCATCCTAAGAAAATATTACTGCATGTGGAAATGCATTAGTTAATTATATAGGGAAATGTTTCAGGTGGACTAATAGAAGTTATTCTAATTTCAGTTTTTAACTTCAAATGAAAAAAAACCCCAAACAACAAACCCTTCCCTTATTCTTTAAAACAGTAAATTTAATCTGTTGCTTTGTAACAGCTGCAAAGAAACATCCATTTTCCACCAGCTCCCCACTCCTTCACAACACCAACAGGAAAATCCCATTAGCTCCCAGTGTCACACAAGAGATCACAGCCCACTGTCTCACACAGAGGCACAGCTCACAGAGAGCAGGGCAAAAACTGTATCATAAGTGCAAAGTGAGGGAAAGGGAGCACTGAACTGACCAAACCA